>JAVLUX010000186.1:15952500-17152500 GCA_032164185.1 Moxostoma hubbsi
TGCATGTCATTGAAGAAATGACTATCCCTCAAAGATGGAGCTATTGTGAATAAGGTCTATTTGATTGTAATGCAGTTTTGCTCAAAACATCACATACTTTTCCTATAAAGTTCTAACCCAATGAAAAATTGCTTATTTTTTCCTCATACATTAGACCTGTCATTCAGCTATCAGGTACTTCTCCTCAATATCTAACTGAGTGCAAAGCAAAGCAAATTGGAATGCAAAGTGTTTCCCAGCACAAGTTTCCCAGGGAAGAAGAGAAGCTCCTGTGGTGTATATAGCACTAAATTTACATGTGGTTTTACATAAGAAGCAATGGAAATACTGAGGGAACTACAGTGTAAAGCTTTAATTTCATTCCCTTTGAACAAAACAAAAAAATATAATAACCAATAAAACTTGGAAAAAAGTGAGTTCATTGTACTTGACAAACAAATGCAAAAGTGCAATATTTATCCAGTAGCAAATTTCACATGCAAATCAACTATTTTTAAATATACATTTTCCTGTGTAGATAATGCTTATATTCCAACAAGGCCTTCAAAAGCCTTCCCAGCATATAAAGTTTGTGCCATCATTTTAGAAAGAAAAGTTAGACATTTATGTTTCCTTTTTCCTCAGAGGTTGTCTCTGTTGTCAATATACTGTACATGCAATTCATGGTTTGGTTTGTATGCACCCAATTATTGTATATATATCTACATTCACTCTGCTGATGACAAAACAGCTTAGGTCTAGATTCATACTGTTAGTCTTGTTTCTTCAGACCACAAAACCATATAGTTAAAATAATCAGTAAATATGCAAACTATCAGTATGAAATTGTACAACTCTGTGTCATTTACACTGCAGTGGTTATATTATGCCAAGGTTCAAATTTCTTTTTGAAGCCAAAGACTAATCAAGCATTTTTCCCTTTTCCTGGTGATCAGATAAATTCCTGCCATAGGCAATGCAAACTTACCTAGGTTAACAGTACAAAAGCAGCCTCAAATTGTTCATTTCTAGGTAAACCTTTGCCAAATCTGATACAACTAATGTCACAAGAAACAACATGGCTCAAAATTGAGCCACAATAGAGAAACATCTTAAAAAGAAAATAACTTAAATTTGCACTCTCAAGACGACAAAATGTGGCTTTAAAATGTTGTGAATATGAACAGCAAACTTCCAACAGATTTCTAGAAATCACCCCAAAAATCATCTTTAAAATGTCCTTTCTTGGTCACTGCCAATCCTAGTGTCACCAAATGGTGTTTGTCCCATTGTGTTACCAAGAACTGCATTCTTTCATCCAAGGTCTGGTTCACATGGTGCACATTACCCCAACAGAACAGTATCATGTGATGACAATCCAATCCATCACCGAATCTACACGTCTCCTGGGTTGGAGAATCAACAACAAAACACCCCCACTGGGGGAAACAGCCTTCTGAGCAGCTGGGCATCTCAAACTCCCCGACCCATAAGCAAAGACAAACACATGCACACACCAGTCTCTGTATTCTCTTTAACGGTTTATGTCAGAGCCACCCAGTTGGTGCCAGTCCACGCAGCGATGGCCTGGTATGAGGTCTTTCAAATGGATGATGGTTTCACCCAACAGGGTGTTCTCCCAGAATGCTCCCTCATTCAGTACTCGCAAGTGAATGGTCCTCTGCTGCAAGTCACCATGTGGTACCCGGTCATACACCAGCTACCAAGAGAAGATGGGAGGAAGTTATGTCAGTCATTGAAATCAACTGTCAAACATGTTGCATTCTGCCTATTGATGCTTCCTCACCATTTCATTGTAAGTGGGATTGCATGTGCGACGGGCTGCCTTAGTCTTCCTCTTGCTGGTTTTCTGGGGGTCAGGGAGGAGGTACAGTTTGACGTAGGGATCAGGATCTGTTCCATCCTGCAGAGGTTGCTAAAGAAAGGTGCAAAATCCATTAGTGAGGTCACAATATAGCACCAACTCAATAATCTTGACAATGAAAATCTGAAGGAAACAGACATCATACATCCACTAAAATGTACTTTGGCACCAATTGGTTAAAAGTCATTCCAGAAATGGTTTAAAAAAACAACAACAAAAAAAAACAATTCTGGAGCATTTCAGACATATACATTCATATAATGAAATTCATAAACTTTTAAGTGTGGCTTAAAGGTGTGTTCACGTCTTGTCGGAATTACCATAGTTCGTAGATTCCAACTTGTAAAAAGCGTTCATGTCAATATAGCAGCAGGCTCAACAGTTGAAGCTAGTGAACTCATTTTTCTGTTTGATATGCCATTTTATTATGCCATTGATGCCTGTGCATTTTTTAATAGCTTGACGTGAATAGTTACCGTAATTCCAACATGATATTAACACACCATAAGTATCTAAATACTTTCTGGGGTCGTTGTATGTACAAATGCATATGGTAAATGTTAAATAAAATCCCTTTGTTCTGGTATTCAAAACTCACCAAGCCTCTGATGTGCATCACCATGATGAAAATTTTGTCGCTCTTGTACAAAATCGAGAGCTTTACTTCACCTGCCACCTTACCGGGCACAGGAGCCCAAGACACATCTGCTGAGGAAGAGTAACTAGATTTAGTGTTGGACAGGTTTATGTAAATTCAGTTAAAAGTGTGTGTGTGTGTGTGTGTGTGTGTGTGTGTGTGTGTGTGTGTGTGTGCATCTTTCTGTCCATCTCCCTACAAGATGCTGTTAAATTGGATTAAGTAAAAGTGATTGGATTTCCAGAGATCAGTCTTCAGTCCAGACTAACAGGACATCAACCTGTCGAGGCCAATATCACAGTTCAGATAGGACACTGTGATTTAACAATGTACGAACTGGATGTTCCTGAATCAACATCTGTTGTTGGCCCAAGAACAACATTCCTGCTAAAGAATCAAAGTCCTTGTTTACACTAGAAACATTGAAGCTGCAAGTAGTCTCAGAATGTCCACTATAGAGACGAATCAGTTGTAAAGTATGATGCAAGACTTCAAATAAAATGGGCAAATAACTGTGCTTGATTTGCAATGGAAATTGGTTTCAAAAATGTACATTATTATTATGTTAGTATTGCTACATCTGCCTATGGTTAGATACAGAAGATGATTTAAATGAGTAGACCAGAGATCAGAAAATTTACAAGCTAGCTTTGATGTATTGTCATAAGATATGGCATGTCTCTTAACTTTGGGCACTTTTTGCACTCTAATACCCAAAAAATTCACACTTTAATACCAAAACGTACATGCATCACAGGACATTTATGTAAATTCTGCAACTTTCACACAAATCATGTGTACTGTGGCCGTTTATGACTATGAACACTAATTTTTCATCTTAAACTCACACCCTGCTAAGTTATGTTATCGAAATGCTTTTACTCTAACACATCATTTGAAAAACAATAAATTTTAATGCTTGTATTAAAGACCCACAACATGATTAGCTTGCGCTGTAGTTCACCTGATAAGAGTGTAGGACTTCGGATTTGGAGACCCAGCCAAGGACCGAGTGAAAGTGAAGCGAAAGTGCCATAGAAGTGGCACAAATGGTGTGTGCGCTTTTCAAATACTATTGGTTAGGTTTAGGCATTGGCTAAGGATGTCTATTTTGTTCACCTCTCATTTATCTTTTTGAACACTTTCCGTTAGGTTTGGGCTAACGTTTTAGGTTAGGGGGGAACACTTTACTCATTAAAACATCCATCTAACATTCATCTTAAAGACCTTATCTAATTACAACATCCTTTCACTCGCTTTTGGCGCAGGCCAAATTGTTTTGAAATAAAACGGTTGACTTATTTTTCTTGCTAAGGCTAATTTCATAGCTATCATTTTATGTATCCCAAATACACACACTTAAAATTATGCAATTTTTTTTTTTTTTACTTTGGCATACTTCATAAAAATGACAGCTTGATTGGAAATAAAACTGCCCAATAAAAATACTCTGCTCAAAATTGATATTTACTTGCTTTCTCCAAACATCACCTGTCTCATATTTCATTTTTAGCATGCTCCTCTATTTCAACATAGTTTACAAGTACAATAACTTCTGCAAAAACGTTACAATTTAAGAGCCAAAATTGTTTGGTGTGGTGGAAATGACAGCACATCTTTGGGACAGTTTTGAAAAGTTGATTAAAATAATTTTAACAAAATAATTATTGAAATTGTTTATGTTTCACTCTTTGTTTTATTATCAAAGTTTTAAACGGGTAATAATTAGTTTTTGTATATAGTAAAAGTTTGCCAACACTTTACAATAAGTTTCCCATTTGTTAACATTATTAAGTTAACATGAACTTACAATGAACAATACTTTTACAGCATTTATTACTCATATTTTAATAAAAAAAAAAAACATTTAAATCAAAAGTTGTGTTTGTTAACATTAGTTAATGCACTATGAACTAAAAATGAACAATTGTATTTTTATTAACCAACATTAACAAAGATTAATACATTTTGTAAACAATATATTGTTAATTGTTTGTTCATGATACCTAATGCATTATCAAATGGGACATTGTTATAAATTGCTAGCAAAATTTAATTGGCTAAAACAGTCAAATCTACACAATACATAAAAGGCATTTTTAAAGTACAAAAAACAAATGATGCATCCTGATAAGTTTCAAAGTCCGTTTTAACGTGACATTCATAAATATAGGAATAGATTTAAACTTAATTGTTTTATATATATATATATATATATATATATATATATATATATATATATATATATATATATATATATATATATATATATATATATATATATATATATATATAGAGAGAGAGAGAGAGAGAGAGAGAGAGAGAAAAAAAAAGTTTAAAAATCTATTCCTTTTAATACAAATCTACCCCTAGAACATGAAAATGCAATTCACACATACAGTGTGATATTGGTAAGTGAAATCACAGTTTCAGACAAACTCAGAAAAGTTTTGCAATGCGCCACAATAGCCGCATCCAGTGGAGACAACGTGCAGATTGTAAAGGGAGCGTTCTAGTTTTGATGCATCATGACACTCCACTCGCAGTGTAGATACGTTGTGAGCCTATGCCCAACCATACACTTTTACCTAACCCTAAAATCTGATTGGTTGATCTGAATGTTGTACCAGGACCAACAAGGATGTTCTGCTTGGCAAAATCACTCCACTGATCTGGTCAGCCTTCATAGCACTATATAATGACTCTTTCAATATTTTTTATAACCTTTATTTAACCAGGAAAAAAGACTCACTGAGATTAAAATCTCTTTTTTCGGGAGTGTCCTGGCCAAGATAGGCAGCTGAGTTTACATAGACAATTTACATCGAAGTTACAACACACAAACATAAACAATTCTCATTACATAAAAAAAAAAAAAAAAAAAATCCATCTAGTTAAAAACATTTACACACAATTAATTTACTCTGATTATTATCTAATAAATATTTAAATTGACCACAAGATACTATATCTTTTAACTTCATCTCTGTCTGGAGAAGATTCCAATCCGAGGCCGCGGCATATTTAAAAGAGGTTTTACCCATCTCGGTTTTGGCAAAAGGCACACACAAATTGTAAGTCGATTTAGAGCGTAATGAGTAATTACCAGGCGACTTCTGACTTCTAAGACAACAAAGATAAGGGGGTAAATAACCCAATATAGCTTTGTAAATCAGTTGGTACCAGTGCTTTTTCCTTCTAATACTCAACGACAACCAACCAACCATTTTGCGTAGGTCACAATGGTGTGTCGAAAATCTGCATCCAGTTATAAATCTCAGAGCACCATGGTACAAAGCATCCAGAGAGACAAGAAGGTAAGAGGGGGCGTGCTGATACACTACATCCCCATGGTCAAAAACTGGTAAAAAAGTAGCAGACACTAGTTTCTTTCTCGCATTGAATGAAAAACATGATTTATTTCTAAAATAAAATCCTAATTTTTTCTTACGTTTTTGCCTCAAATATTTGATATGTGACCCAAAACGTAATGTGTTATCGATAACGATACCAAGGTATTTGTACTCCGATACTGATGTAATCGGATTACCCTGAAAAGTCAAAAGAGATATTGAATTCTCAGTCGAAATTTTAGAGTTTGAAAATAGCATACATATAGTTTTTTTCTCATTTAAGACCAGCTACAATGCACAAAACCTATTTTGGATTATATGGAAAGCAGACTGTAAGAAAGCCACAGATTGTTGCTTAGAGGAATCTGAACAATATATAATTGTATCATCTGCATAAAAATGAAACCTTGTATTTTCAATATTAAAATCCAGACAATTTATATATATGCTAAATAATAATGGTTTTACTAGTATTGACAGAATCCCAGGGAGTACATTTTAAAAGAGCTTTCTAACTTGAGTCAGGTCAACTCTGCATACTGACACACTGACCTCATACTGTGTGACTGCAGGCACATGGCACTAGTAGATAAAAGATAAACACCGGGTGCTCACAGAGACAATGCAGCTGACTGGACCAACATTTCTATAGAATTACACTAACTCATGATGATATGATGGCTGAAATGTTTGAACTTTGAATCCATCATATATGCAAGCGTGTATGAGTTGGCTGATTCATCCTTACATGTTGGTAAATAATCAGAGGGTATAGGAAGGTGTGGATGTTCGTGTGAGTATGAGTGTTTTAAGGAGAGAAAAAGAAATAAGGAAGGGAAATGTACCTGCTGGCTTATTATGAAATGTATTTACAACAGTTCCTACACTTCCAGCCCGTTCGTCTCTTGGTAGAGGGTGAAAGAAGGTGTAGATGAGATCACACTGAAAGAGGAGAGGGTGACACTATTAACTAATAAGTAGGCTCAAAATAAACAGTAGTGTTTAAACAAGCTAAAGAATAACGTGACTGGCAGAGGCATTATAAAGGGACCTTTTTGATAGTGTTTGTTTACGCGAGCGTACAAGCACATTAGACCAGCCTGAAAAACACTGTTTTAAAGCATGATTTGAGCTAAAATAAGCACAAAGATACCCCTAATGTCAGACTTTGTTACTGAAACATAACCTTGACTAACAGTTTGAGATTTCGGTCTTTCCTTATTCAAGTAGATGAGAGCTGTACTTGCCTACTTAGATATCTGTCTTGTCTTAAAAGGGAAGCTTTATATTTACAACCATTGCAATAATATGAATGCTATGCGATCTGGTTGCATCCCTGAGATGCACCCTAAAGTACAGAATAGGGAAAGTGAAAGTGTACACAGTTTGTCAGCTGGCAGTGCTAGTCTTGCCTCAATACTGATATAATAGGTAGTCTGTTTTCATAGAACATGTAGCGGAGTTACAAGAAACACGCCAGTCGATGTGAAAGCTACTACAGCATTTACAACAGGGTGTGAACTTTCTATTGGTTATAAATGGTTATTCAGAAAATATTATTAAGTGTGGTGTGGTTAGTGATGATTCTAAGCTTGTATTTCACAAGTAAATAAATTAATTTAAATTTGTTCAGCTTCACGTGATGGTGATTCTAATATTTTCTAAGTAAATAATTTTTTTTTAAAAACAACGATGAAAGTCAGGCCAAAGGTTACCTGTGCCACCTCTTGAGCAGCATGGATCAAATGCCAAACGTATCCATTTAGCACCTCTTTCCTTCTGTCTGCCAGGGCTTCACCTCGAGACCGACCAATGGCATAGCGGCTGGGAAAGCTGTGGGAACATTATATCGTGAGAGGGAATTAATTACATGGAGAACTTCAACATTTGACAAATGTACAGCATATATCAGTGGTTCTCAACCTTTTTGACTGCAAGGCCCCCCATTGTGGGAGAAAATATCTGAAGACCCACCCATTTCGATATTTATATTATAAGATATATCCATTATAAGATCTTTCCTCTTATACTTCTACTCATGATGGCAAAGCTTGTTTTTTTAATAAAAAAGAAAACTACTAGCCTCAAGAGATTAAAACAATTAATCATACATTTTGTGATTCCAGAAATGTCTAGAACTGCATGTTCTTCATAAAATGCAAGCTGTTGAAGGGAGTTATTACACTTTTAGCATTGTCGTCAGTAACAGTAATTGTATTAATCTACCTTAATTTAAATCATTTTAAGAGATCTTGTGGCCCCCCTGGAAGTGTGCGGAGGCCCCCTAGTGGGTCCCGACCCCCTGGTTGAAAACCAGTGGTATCTATCTATCTATTTATCTATACATCTTCTGTACTCTACTGGCAATTGATTTGGGATACTGGTAGTCTGGGATGAAATTTACACAGCCCAGCTTTCATTTTGTTCCAAAACATACTTTTTTTCAGACTAAATATATACTTACGGGCAAGGTGTATGCTGCGTAGAAAAACATGAGTGATGACTTGACAAATGTATTTAATTGTTTTGTAATTCACATTTATGAAATATTTTAACAGTGTACCTGGGTAGTTTCGAGGAAGGGACTATGAGCTGTAGTTTACTATGAAGTTCATGGAACTCCTCAAAGGTCCTCTGGACTAATGTTGCTCCCTGTTGACCTTCTCGCTCTACTTTTACAACATAAGACTGCATGGAGAAGAAAAATGTAAACATTGACATATTATTAAACATCAATGCTTTTAAATGCATTTGGACTATAATGCACTTGAATTTCAATGCAGTCCACTTACGTAGCCCTTGTTTGGGGTAAAGGTTTTGATGTGTCTGCAAACAAACAGGCTGCGAATTGGGCCGTCAGTCTTCAGGGTGTAGACACGTGGAGCAAAAGACAGTACAGGGCGCTCCTCAGAGGATGCAAACTTCATTTGGGCCAAGTTATGGATGAAGAAGTTGAGCTTAGTGGCCACACTGCCCAGACTAGACTCAATTAGCCTAGAATGGGGCACATGATTCAGATAAAGTGTCAGAAAAATGGACCACCGGCCAAGCTAGTGAAATTTACAAGTAAAGTTTCAAGAATAATTTGAGCCGCTGATACACATATAATTAAATGTTAAAGTCCTAAGACAAGCATCACTATAACTATGATAAAGCAGGTGAAAATAATCCCATAGACATGAATTGATGGAGCGAGGCATTCTATGGACTAGAATATCAGAGACTTTGGGTTGGGTTGTTTTGACTTCGGCCAGCACGCCATCCAAAAGGAACCACCCATAAAAACCCAGTAACTGCATACATTAGCAACTGCAAAACAACACTGTGGCAACCACTCCCAATACTGTAGCATAGTGGCAACATGTTTTGCATGGACAAGCACCTCTTCCGTAATCTTCAGAAAATGTCAAATCTGTGATGTGGGGGGCTCTTTGTGGCCCATGCCATCTGTTGCAGGGCTCTCTGTTCTTCTATTCTATTCGCAAAAGGAATGTTTGGGTGTCTAAAATTAATTTTCCTATTGACATACTAAAGTTAAAGATATAAATAACCATCTTAAGACAAATGTTTTTGTGAAACATCTTAAGTGCCTAAAAGTTTTGCACAGTACTGTATATGCATGGCATATATTAAATAGCCATTTGTGGACTCCATGGGCAAGAGTGACCGTGCCTGCAAGTTCCCACCTGGTGAAGTGCATGGTGGCATCTGCTTCAGACTCGTGTGGTCGTAGAGCATCATAAACGTATTTTAAATCATCCACATCAGACAACTCTGGAATACCACTGGACAGCATCTGCACATACATTAGTATTATAGATAGTATTACATTCGAAGACTCCAACAATACAGTGCAATTCTAATAAACTTTCAAATAATAGGCAAATGATCAAGAGAGCCAGAGAACAACATTTCTTAAGCCACTTTAGCCACTCTGTGGATTCAATCAAGTGCATCTTTAAATCTTAGCAGTATTGGGTATTATCGGAGTGCTCACCAGGCCGAGCAGATTGAGAAAGAGGTGTGCGTGTTTCCTTATCAGATTGTAGGCTTCGCAACACAAGTCCACAAAGTCATGGAAACGGCTCGATGGCTTGTCACCTCCATTGATGACATACGCCATGTCGGACGTAAACACAAAAGGAGCCCGGTCCCTGCAAATTACAGAAAGCTTCAAATCTGTGATAATATTTACTATCAACAGCTGGTGTAGTTCAAAAACATTCCTGTGTTCCTTTATACTGCAGCAATGTGAAACAGAGATCTTGTTGTATTTCTTTCATTTTTCTATGATCAAAATCTGGAGCAGAGTAACTCCTACATGAGGCTTTCAACTCTTTTGTTCTTTTTGTGGTCCTACCGTTTGATGCTGCCAAACATCTGTGCATGGCCCAGGAACTTGCCGAAGTCAATGTGGAACATGTGTCCGCTTGTTTTCAGCATAATGTTGTCGTTGTGACGATCGCAGATGCCCAGAATGTGGGTGGCCACACAACAACCAGCACACGAATAGATGAAGTTTTCCACCGCCTGTAGATAAAAAACACAGACCAGCATAATTAGTTTTTAACTAAATTGCTTTAGGACACTTTTGTGTGCTTTTTAAAGCTTAAAAGACATAGTTCAACCAAAAATAAAAAATTATCTCATTTACTCACCCTCATGCCATCACAGATGTGTATGACTTTCTTCTGATGAACACAAAGATTTTTAGAAGAATTTCTCAGCTCTGTAGGTCCATTCAGTGCAAGTAAATGGTGACCAGAACTTAGAAGGTCCAAAACGCATATAAAGGCAGCATAACAGTAATCCATATGACTCCAGTGGTTAAATCCATATCTTCAGAAGCAATATGATAGGTGTGGGTGAGAAACAGGTCAATATTTAAGTCTCCTCCCTGCCCAGTAGGTTGCGATATGCACAAAGAATTTGAATCACCAAAAACAAAAGAAGATTGGATATTTATAGTAAAAAAGGACTTAAATATTGATCAGTTTCTCACCCACAACTATCATATTGTTTCAGAAGTCATGGATTGAATCACTGGAGTCATATGGATTACTTTTATGCTGCCTTTATATGCTTTTTTGAACTTCTAAGTTCTGGCCGCCATTCACTTGAATTGTATGGACCTAGCTGTGATATTTTCTAAACATCTTCGTTTGTGTTCTGCAGAAGAAAGTCATACACATCTGGGATGGCATGGGCGTGAATAAATGATGAGAATCTTATTATTTTAAGTCAATATCAACTGCTGTTGTATGGAAATCAATGATAAGGACATTCTATAAAATAAATATTTTATGTTACATAGAAAAAATAAAGTCATATGGGTTTGAAACAACATGAGAATCAGTAAATGATGACAGAATTTTCATTCTGGGTGAGCTATTCCTTTAAGGCCAGTAAGGATTCTTAATGTGCTCTAAGCACATTAAGAATATTAGCTTATGCAATATAATTAACATGATGCAACCCAATGCAACTCAAGCAACCACTGATATTGTAGCTTATTTCATGGCAGAAAACTGTGTGCATGTACATATTGGTTTAGCAAATGAGTCTAAATGTAGTATGATGATACTAAAAAGTGCAAGAGTTCCACCTTTTCATACTCTTCCTCAGTGGGGTTGTGTTTCTGTAACCAGTCTGCCAATGGACGGTCCTTGAAGGAACCAGTCACTCCATGCTCAACCTGGATCTTCCTTAGGGTTTCTGAATTGGGAATCATTTCCACCATGCCTAAACAAGAGCAGAGAGGAGGAATTATGAAATTGCTTCATATCACACCCTTAAAAAATTCAAATAGATGATGTAATCATTTAAAAGATCAGATGTTAGCTCGGTTTCAAAAGCTAGTTTCTAAGACACCATCACATGTACAGTATACTTCACGGAAAAGGCAAGAATGCACCTTGATGTGTTCGGCAAAAAAGGAAATAAAATTCAAGATGGCAGACGACGAGATAAATCTTTTTATTATAAAACACACTTACAATTCCATTCAATACTGAAGTACTGATAAAGGTTATTTAAAATAAAAGAAAACTGACTACTCTTTGCTGTAGAGTGCCGTTTGTGTGGCGTGCAAGTTGCTGCCAAAGGAGAGTGTGCCAAATCTGTCACTTATGAGGTCTCATTTTAGCTAGAATGCTGCCAAAGAAAGCACCTGTCTATGTAGACAGGAGACAGCTCACTAGGTTTTTGGATCAGACCCAACGAGTATTGAGGAATATCATAAATGGCATGCGAGATGGATTTTTACCTCTGCCTCGTCCAGTAGAGAAGCAAAGGAAGATCACCATCCTCATGTCCAGCCCCTCTTGGATCCAGATCTTATTCATGATCCGAATAATCTGCAGGGTCAGCATGTCTTGCCTCAGATCATCTCCAGACTGAGAGAGAGAGAGAGAGAGAGAGAGAGAGAGAGAGAGAGAGAGAGAGAGAGAGAGAGAGCGCACACATGACCATAAATGATATAGACAAAAATGAACAAACTAGCTAACTTAAAGGAATAGTTCACCCAAAAATGAAAATTCTCCCATCATTTACTATTGTCCCATCCCAGATGTGTTGGACCTTCTTCTGCAGAACCCAAAAAATATTTTTTAAAGAATATGGCTCTGTAATGCAACGTGAATGGTGGCCAGAACTTTGAAGATCCAAAAAACATATAAAGGCAGCATAAAAGTAATCCATAAGACTCCAGTGGTTAAATCAGTATCTTCAGAAGCGATATGATAGGTGTGGGTGAGTCCTTTTTTTCTATCAATCTCCAATTACACTTTCACTTTCAAGTTCTTTGTTTTTGTCAGTTCGCTTTCTTTTTGCATATCGCCACCAACTGGGCAGGGAGGAAAATTTATAGTAAATAAGGACTAAAATATTGATCTGTTTCTCACTTACACTTATCATATTGCTTCTGAAGATATACATTTAACCACCGGAGTCTTATGGATTACTTTTATTTTGCCTTTATGTCCATTTTGAAGCTTCAATATTCTGGCCACCATTAACTATCATTGTAAGGACCTACAGAGCTGAGATATTCTTCTAAAAATCATTATAAGAAAAAAGAAAGTCATGTACATCTGTGATGACGTGAGGGTGAGTAGATGAGGAGAGAAGGGTGAACTATCCATTTAACTATGGCACTGAGCTGTAAAGAACATACTTTAAAGATGACGTTGATGTTGTCTCCAAGAGTATCCTGGTTCTGGAAGGAGAGCTTAAGGGGAACTGCATTTGAGTTGAAGTAGGAGCAAGACTACATTGAGAGAGAGTAAGAGTACTGTGATGACTCTGAGAACCACAACAATGACATTCACATGATTCATATAAAGAAACATCCTGTACCTGTATGTTGATGCCCTTGACGAGCAGGCCCGGGTTGAGGGGAAGTCGACAGCTGCTATTCATAGAGAAGAACATTCTGACCTCTTCCAGACCCTCACGGAGAATAGCCTGAACATCAGACAAAAAAAATTAATAAAAAAAAAACAAACAGACAAGAATCAATGTGCTGACCAAATGGTCTGAAGAACATTACAGTTACACTTAGTGACCATCACTCGAGGGAAACCATTCAAAGAAATATCCTGGTCCTATTTTACTCCAAAATCAAAAGAAAATATAAGAAATTATATTCTGAATATAGAAAATTATGCCTACTTTTAGGGCCATTATGATGTTTTACATTATGATATTGTTTTAATGACAGCTATGTATAATTGACTTCCCATATCTAAATAACGCAAAGTAAAAAAAAAAAAAAAATTATATTGATTATGATATTATTACGGCAATGTGAAACAAATTATATATTATTTAAACTGTAAATTATTTATACATCAAAGCAGTCCCTTGGTACTGATTTTAATATATATATATATATATATATATATATATATATATATATATATATATATATATATATAAAATGGTTATTCTTAACTGCAATACTTAAATGACTGTTACGTCATTCAAAACTATATGAATGGTAAATATGTCAAATGTTATGGTAATGAGAACAGAGGGGTAAAATGTGCTGAAGTGTCTAAAAAATAATGTCACATTATTTTTAAAACTTAATGGTCCTAAATGCAGGGATTAGTTTATTTACGCAAAATATAATACTTTATTATTATTATTATTGATTTGCCGTACAATATGACCAGTTTTATGAGAATTACCCACTCAGTCTTTAGCTTCAGGTTTTCCACATTTGGACCTTTGAATTTTCCATAACATTCCAGTTGTTTATGATTAAGGATAGGAATTTTTAGAAATCATTTTAGAGACATTTCTAGCTGATGCGATATTCTAGAGCTGAGCTAACTAGATAAACGTATATTAACTATCAAAATGTCCAATATTCATCCATGATGTAAAGATTTTATTTATGTCCATGCCTATTTCAGAATATTTTCACTGAACTCTGTAGCTTGTTCATTTAAGATAAAAATAGTAAAATCATTGCCACAGCCAATATAAGTAGGAGTTTAGAAGACTATTCCTTTTAGCAAATTAATCTGTGGTAATAGTTGTTCCCATGATGCACTGGACAATCGAAAGCCAAGCAAATGTTGAATTTAAACAGTTAAGTGATGATGACACTGACCTGTCTGGATGATGGTGAGGCATCTCTGACCCGCAGGGCCACTTTAGCCAGAATGTTGACCAACCAGCACTGCCGATCAAACTCCTCCCTCAAACCACGACCAGAGCAGCAGAACAGAGCGGCCAGCAGGTACTGATACCTCACACTGAACTGAGAGTCCTGAAGGGTATCTTTCAGCAACCTAAAGCGAGAGACAATTGGGAACATTAGTCATTTTATTAAATCATGCTTTTATCCTGACTGTGACTGACTGAACACTTAAGGGGGTTCACACATACAGCAACTTACTGTGACAAAGTGACCTAAAGATTTCAGACAATGACCGTTGCCAGTGCAAAAAAGGGTCACACTTTCAATGAAGCCCATATTTATAATGCTGTGTAACTGCATTACAAATGCACTATACTGCATTCCTAATATCTTATAATACACCTTATAATTGGTTATAACTTCTTATTAATAAATGTAACTAGTTATAATACATTATAATACTTAACCTATTTATAGTTATACCTTAAAAGAATAATGCATTATAGCAGTCAACATCCAATTTTATCTGCAGAAGTTAATACATTTAATTGTATACAGTAAGTGCTGTCATGCAAAAGCAGCATAGTGTAAACAGTCAAAAGACTTTATGACGTGATTATTTATGATTATAGGTGGTTTTTGTCTCCTTCAAAGTTAATAAAGCAGGGCCTGGGTAGCTCAGCGAGTATTGACGCTGACTACCACCCTTGGAGTCCAAGTTTGAATCCAGGGTGTGCTGAGTGACTCCAGCCAGGTCTCCTAAACAACCTAATTGGCCCGGTTGCTAGGAAGGTTAGTCACATGGGGTAACCTCCTCGTGGTCACGATTAGTGGTTCTCGCTCTCAAATGGGGCGCGTGGTAAGCGGCAACTGAGACTTGTCCACTGCCACTCGGATAGAGGTGAGCAATTGCGCCACCATGAGGACCAAGTAGGTAGTAGGAAATGGGCATGCCAAATTGGGGAGAAAAAAAAAAAAACCCTTACAAAAGCAATGACGTCTTATAAACAGCCATAACGTAAACTTACTACATACAATACAAGTTGTCTGCAAATGAGCAGTCACATGATGTAGGGGCTTGCAATATGAGTGCAGAAATTGACCAACCTGATACTGTTGGATACTGCAGTTGAGATGGAATGCATATAGTACTAGAAACCAACAGCATAGACACTCAGTGACAATGAGTGAACGCCTCTTTACAGTGCCAGAACCTGTAATACCTCACTCAAAGACATACTAGTACATAGATCGACACTTGCAGCGTTTAAACCCACAACTTTTGAAGCTGCCGATATTAATTCTGTGAAGTTAGTCGCAGTTAAAGGATTGAGGTTGAACTCTTTGTACTGTAGGTACCGACTGTCCAGGAGAGTTTTCAGTATGTGTGTTTTATATATATATATATATATATATATATATATATATATATATATATATATATATATATATTTATTTTGTATAAGCTGAGGGGAGAGCACACACCAGAAGAGGTAGTGAGCAACGCGCACATCTCCAATGGCCCTTCTCAGCAGAAACCGCACCAGGTGACTGTCCAGATAGCACTCGTACTTCAGAGCCTGTACAACACAAAGAGAAAGAGACAGTGTGAGAAAAAGTGTTTGGTTGGTGGAGGGGAAAAAGATCATAGGGTGAGAGAACAAAAATGGAGGAAGGTAAGAAAAAGAAAAAAAACAGGTAGGATATAAACAGATCAAGGTTGGTAAAGGGAGTGAATTTGAAACAAAAGCAGCATGGAACTGGAACGAGGGGATGAAAAGGAGGAAGTGAGATCCAAGGCCTGTGTTACCTGCACTAACTGGGGAAGGAAGTCCAAAAGTTCAGGATCGGAGATGGAGTCCATCCACTGTACAGCTGTGCGTCTGCACTCCTGATCTGGAAACCTGGATGAAAATTGTCAAAAACAAACCTAGCTTAACCTCTTAACTCTGTGGGGCACAAAACTTTTTTTTTTCTTGTTGTCGTTTTAAGCGCTAAACAATGCAAGTTCTCTAGTGAACATGCAAGCTACTGTGCACAAGCATCTCTCATAGCTTTTCAATGAAAAACAACTTGTATTTTGAGTTGTTTCTCACCAAAAACCAATCGGATGCCTTCATAAGACTTGGAATATGACGTCCGAGTCACATGGACTATTTTAAGGATACTTTTGGGTCCTTTTTGAAGATTTAAATCTGAAGCAAGTAATTTCGGCAACGCTAGCACCACCGAATGGAATTGCAAAAATAAATAATGTTTTCAAAACAGATTTTTGAACACCCCTCATTTGCCATTGATCAAACAAAGAGATAGACCCACCTCCAACTCACCCCATTGGTTCAGTAGTGCTGTTGGGGCAGGTCAAACACAGGAATTTTTATAGCACCACAAAGACAAAGTGTTTACAGTTTTTTAGAAAATTAACCAATGAATGGCATACTTGAATTGTCTCTGCATATTATGCTGGGATGGAAAAAAGTATTTTAAAACTGAAAAAAGTTACATACATCAGCTTTAAAGTGAGAGACTATCAACTGCCATTGTTGTGAAAAGACTGACTGGAATATTCATGCAAATAAAGAAAGTAATAAGGGTTTGGAATGACAGTTTTTATTTTTAAGTGAACAGTTTCTTGAAGACAGAGGGCACTGGTTATCTATCCTGGCTTCTTTCAACAAGTGTTCTACTGGACAATTCTAAAAGGGTCAATTCATCATGGTCTACTCAAACCAGCTCGATTGCCAGCCCATGAAGGACAGACAAGCTCCACTTAGCCTCTGGCTAAACAACAGAGCTAGCTGTTGCCATGGTTACACAACACTCACGAGGCATTCAGCAGGCCTAGGGTGTCCAGGTGGTTCATGCATCCCCATTGGCGAAGCAGTGCGTAGATGTCAGGCAGACATGCCCACTCCCAGCTGGGGGCACTGGCCAGGACCAGCGGCAAACGACTGGCCTCCACATGGCAGAAATAACGCTTTTCCCACAGCAGACGCTTGTCCTCTGGACTCAACCTGGACAGAGAGACAGGTGAGAGAGTAATGAAAGAACGTTAGCTGATTAAAAGAATTCTATCTTGATTAAACAGACACAGCAAAAAAATTGGAAACCAAAACGTTCTTCAATCAGCACTGATGTAGCTAATATAAATACATAAGCAGACATTTTTATAAGGAGCTGAAGCATAACAGTGATGTCCGGAAAGACTTTAATGCTGTATCCAGATGCACAGCTACGCATGGCTTACAGCCATATCATGTACAACATTGTATCAGAGCTTAAAATAAACAAGTTAATCTATGTACAACATAAAATGCAAGTTTTCTTTGATTACACTGAAATAGCTGACACAGGCTTGGACATTGTAAGATCCAAAATCTGTTTGTGGAGGTAAACACTCCAAAAGGCTCCAGTCCAAGGTAAACAGAAGAGTTTTTTTCATGAGTAGTCATTGAAAATATGGAGAACTGACAAACACTTACAGAGAAATGAGGAGTAAATAAGCTTTAGCCTATACATTCACTAACACACCACCCATGCTTAAATTTAGGGCTGGGAGATATGACAGTATATATATATATATATATATATATATATATATATCATAGGATAGTAGACATTTGCCAACCGTCATGTTGATATACAGTTTATACAATGGCTATCAGTGAGCAGGACTTTATGCAGTTTTTTTTTTTTTTTTTTGTAAGAAAAATGGGGAAAAGGGAAAATACCAAGCGGTGCGTGCCCCAAGAAAGTCAATAAGAATAACTTGTTATTAAGTGGTGATGTTAGGACACAACACAAAGATTAATTGTTTACATTAGCTGAGTAACATCTCAACTTTCCCCATTGATATAGAATTTAACTGTCTGTATATCAGCATTATTACAACAGCTTTGAATGAGGCTCCTCCAATTTCAGAACCGGAACTATACGTTTTATAATATTAGTTTTACTCTCTCTTGTTTTTAACTCCAATGTTACATAATGTGAAGCTGTTTTTGGACTGATGCCAGACTTACGATTCCTATCCCTAAATAAATGAATAAGAAATTGAGAAACAGAAACGATTCTGGATCCGATTCCCCTTAACGATTCCGGTTCTTAACGTCCAGCTCTCAGGTCCAAACCCTAGTTATGAATAATCTTTTGGTCTGTGTAAAGAGAAAATAATCAAGGGAGATGAAGTACCATTCATGTATTGATCGTTTAATTCACTGAATTATCCTGAATTGTTCGTGATATAAAATTACTCGTAACGTGATCTAAGATTATGGTCATAGTGCCCATCCTTAATTAAAGGTGTGAAAGAAGAAACTGCTGTCATGATGTGATGAAGTCATGATTGGTGCTCTTTTGGGCGTTGCCATGCATAGGTCATATCTAATCAGTGAACACTGGCTCAGTGTGCTCAGTGTGCTCATTTGAATGACAAACTCATTAGCCATCCAAGTCGGTTCTTAAACACAATAACTACAGTACCTGTAAAGCACTGTTCAGCTACTATGCCTGCATTTCCTGAAGGATAATAAATCCATGTTTGGTCAGTGGTTTATCCCTCTAGAGATGACAGCCGTAGGATAGGACCGTCGTATCAGATTACCTTTGTGCCTGCTGGGCCATAACCATATGGAGTCATCACAAAGCTCAATATATTAGGGGGAAGAGTTCTAAAAGCTTTATATTGACACACCCATACTCTTTACTGCAACATGCATACATGTCCATCACTTGGAACTACATATTCCACAATTCACAGGGGACTGGAAGAGTAGTATTGATTCCTGGAAATAGCTGCCCAAGGCAACGCTGAGGTCCATCTGTTAATCAATCAGTAAAATGAAACAATCTAATAGGATTGAACATCTAGGTAATAATAGTAAATTTCATAATCAGTGTTCTTGCTGAAACAAAAGCAGTAGACAACAAGAAAGACAATTAGATTTTTAAATTTTACTTAAGATTAATTCTCGGGGTTAAACCCAAGTAAAACCCCCAGCCTCAAGTACGAGCAATATGACCAAACATTTTAGAATAAAATAACTACAGCCACCACAGTTTATTTGCTATATTATATAAATGCATGCACACACACACACACACGCACACACATCCAGTGGGTCAGAAGTTTACATCCACCAAGTTAACTGTGCCTTTAAGCAGATTGGAAAATTCCAGAAAATGATGTCAAGACTTTAGACAATTAGCTTCTGAAAGGAGGTGTACTGAATTGGAGGTGTGCCTGTGGATGTATTTTAAGGCCTACCTTCAATCTCTTTTTGCTTGACATCATGGTAAAATAATAATTTTTTTTTTTTTTTTTTTTTTTTTTCATAGACCTCAGAAAAAAAACATTGTACCACGTTCATCTGTACAAATAATTGTATGCAAGTATAAACACCATGGGATGCCATCATACCGCTCAGGAAGGAGACGCATTCTGTCTCCTAGAGATGAATGTAGTTTGGTGCGAAAAGTTCAAATCAATCCCAGAACAACAAAGTACCTTGTCTATCTGTTTCCTCCAGCATCTTTACAAGTACATACACTCACCTAAAGGATTATTAGGAACACCATACTAATACTGTGTTTGACCCCCTTTCGCCTTCAGAACTGCCTTAATTCTATGTGGCATTGATTCAACAAGGTGCTGAAAGCATTCTTTAGAAATGTTGGCCCATATTGATAGGATAGCATCTTGCAGTTGATGGAGATTTGTGGGATGCACATCCAGGGCACGAAGCTCCCGTTCCACCACATCCCAAAGATGCTCTATTGGGTTGAGATCTGGTGACTGTGGGGGCCATTTTAGTACAGTGAACTCATTGTCATGTTCAAGAAACCGATTTGAAATGATTCGAGCTTTGTGACATGGTGCATTATCCTGCTGGAAGTAGCCATCAGAGGATGGGTACATGTTGGCCATAAAGGGATGGACATGGTCAGAAACAATGCTCAGGTAGGCTGTGGCATTTAAACGATGCCCAATTGGCACTAAGGGGTCTAAAGTGTGCCAAGAAAACATCCCCCACCCCATTACACCACCACCACCAGCCTGCACAGTGGTAACAAGGCATGATGGATCCATGTTCTCATTCTGTTTACGCCAAATTCTGACTCTACCATCTGAATGTCTCAACAGAAATCGAGACTCATCAGACCAGGCAACATTTTTCCAGTCTTCAACTGTCCAATTTTGGTGAGCTCTTGCAAATTGTAGCCTCTTTTTCCTATTTGTAGTGGAGATGAGTGGTACCCGGTGGGGTCTTCTGCTGTTGTAGCCCATCCGCCTCAAGATTGTGCGTGTTGTGGCTTCACAAATGCTTTGCTGCATACCTCGGTTGTAACGAGTGGTTATTTCAGTCAAAGTTGCTCTTCTATCAGCTTGAATCAGTCGGCCCATTCTCCTCTGACCTCTAGCATCAACAAGGCATTTTCGCCCACAGGACTGCCGCATACTGGATGTTTTTCCCTTTTCACACCATTCTTTGTAAACCCTAGAAACGGTTGTGCGTGAAAATCCCAGTAACTGAGCAGATTGTGCAATACTCAGACCGGCCCGTCTGGCACCAACAACCATGCCACGCTCAAAATTGCTTAAATCACCTTTCTTTCCCATTCTGACATTCAGTTTGGAGTTCAGGAGATTGTCTTGACCAGGACCACACCCCTAAATGCATTGAAGCAACTGCCATGTGATTGGTTGATTAGATAATTGCATTAATTAGAAATTGAACAGGTGTTCCTAATAATCCTTTAGGATTTAGTGAGTGTATATGCACAATAAAAAAATATCGACAAACTGAAAGGCTGCTCAGCAAGGAAGAATCCACTACTCCAAAACCGCCATAAAAAGACTACAGTTTGCAAGTGCACATGGGGACAAAGATCTTACTTTTTGGAGAAATGTCCTGTGGTCTGATGAAACAAAAATGGAACTGTTTGGCCATAATGACCATCGTTATGTTTGTTGGAAAATGTGAGGCTTGCAAGCTGAGGAACACCATCCCAACCATGAAGCATGGGGGAAGCAGCAGCATCATGCTGGTGCACTTCACAATATATATGGCATCATGGAGGAAGGAAAATGATGTGGATATATTGAAGCAACATCAATACATCAGTCAGGAAGTTAAAGCTTGGTCGCCAATGGGTCTTCCAAATAGACAATGACCCAAAGCATACCTCCAAAGTTGTGGCAAAATGGCTTAAGGACAACAAAGTCAAGGTATTGGAGTTGCCATAACAAAGCCCTGACCTCAATCCAATAGAACATTTGTGGGCAGAACTGAAAATGTGTGAGCGAGCAAGGAGGCCTACAAACCTGACTCAGCCACACCAGTTCTGTTTGGAGGAATGGGCCAAAATTCCAGCTTGTGGAAGGCTACCCAAAACGTTTGACCCAAGTTAAACAATATAAAAGGCAACACTACCAAATACTAACAAAGTGTATGTAAACTTCTGACCCACAAGGAATGTGATGATAGAAATAAAAGCTGAAATAAATAATTCTCTCTACTATTATGACATTTCACATTCTTAAAATGAAGTAGTGATCCTAACAGGCAAGAAAGGAAATGAAAAAAAAAAAAATTAAGAGACCACTAAACATGTATGGCAGCCATTCCAGTGTCTGTTGAATTCCAACACAAGCACACCTCATTGTCCTTAATGAGGTACTGTTTAGGTGATCACCTTAATCAAATCTTATTTAAAGTAGAAAAGTATAAAAACCACTGCTGTGGTCCTCACTATCCTCTTGCAATAGGACAAGTTGGATGGCAAAAACAGAGCTAGAATTACCTCAAAAGTAATTGGAATAAAAACAGGACTTTTGACCATGCCAAAAAGAGTTGAAAAGAAAATTTTCCAGTGAGGAAAAGAAGGGTTAAATTCTGGCTTTACTGGCAGAGGGATACAGTGAGCATCAGCTTGCTTCCATCCTTAAAATTTCAAAGATGGCAGTTCATAAGAACAAGGTCACGCAGCAGACATTGAGGACTACAAAGCTACAGACCGGCAGAGGGCGAAAATGACTCTCCACTGACTGGGATGACCGCTAACTCATTCCAATGTCACTCAACAACCCTTAGGATGACATAAAAGTGACCTACAAAAAGAATGGAAAATGGCAGCTGGGGTGAAGTGCATGCAATGGTGGTTCAAAAAAGGCTCCTAGGTGCAGGGCTGAAGTTGTGCAAAGCTATAAATAAGCCTTTCATCAATGAGAAGCAAAGAGCCAGGCTAAGGTTTGAAAAAGACCATAAGGATTGGACCATATAGGACTGGAGTAAGATCATGTTCTTCCACAAGCTTCACACAATAAGTTGCTGGAATTTTGGCCCATTCCTCCAGACAGAACTTGTGTCAGGTTTGTAGGCATCCTTGCTTGCACACACTTTGTGGGAAGTTCTTCCCACAAATTTTCTATCAGACTGAGGTCAGGGCTTTGTGATGGCCACTCCAATACCTTGACTTTGTTGTCCTTGAGGTATGCTTGGGGTCATTGTCCATTTGGAGGACCCATTTGTGACCAAGCTTTTACTTCCTGGCTGATGCCTTGAGATGTTGCTCAATATATACACATCATTTTCCTTCCTCATGATGCCATCTATTTTGTGAAGTGCACCAGTCCCTCCTGCAGAAAAGCACCTCCACAACATGATGCTGCCACCCCCATGCTTCACGTTTGAGATGGTGTTCTTCGGCTTTCATGACTCACCCTTTTTCCTCCAAACATAACGATGGTCATTATAGCCAAACAGATAAATTTTGGTTTCATTATACCAGAGGGCATTTCTCCAAAAAGTAAGCTCTTTGTCCCAATTTGCACTTGCAAAGTGTAATCTGGCTTTTTTTTAATGCCGATTTTGGAGCAGTGGCTTCATCCTTGCTGAACAGCCTTTCAGGTTATGTCGATATCCACAATAAAACGATTCCTATATCGATATTTGTCTACCTGTTTCCTCCAGCATCTTCA
The DNA here is from genome assembly GCA_032164185.1 of Moxostoma hubbsi. Taxonomy (NCBI): domain Eukaryota; kingdom Metazoa; phylum Chordata; class Actinopteri; order Cypriniformes; family Catostomidae; genus Moxostoma; species Moxostoma hubbsi. The sequence goes on from JAVLUX010000186.1 coordinate 15,975,985, forward strand.
CAAGGTCAACAGCTGTTGTTCTGGGATTGATTCACACTTTTCACACCAAGCTACGTTCATCTCTAGGAGAATGTATATCCTTCCTGAGCATTATGATGGCTGCGTGGTCCCATGGTGTTTATACTTGTGTACTATTGTTTGTAGAGATGAATGTGGCAACTTGAGGCATTTGGAAATTGCTCCCAAGGATGAACCAGACTTGTGGAGGTCCACAATTGTTTTCTGAGGTCTTGAATGATTTCTTTTGATTTTCCCATGATGTCAAGCAAAGATGCACGGAGTTTGAAGGCAGGCCTTAAATTATATCCACAGGTACACCTCAAATTCAGTACACCTCCTGTCAGAAGCTAATTGCCTAAAGACTTGACATTATTTTCTGGAATTTTCCAAGCTGCTTAAAAGGCACAGTTAACTTGGTGGATGTAAACTTCTGACCCACTGGAATTGTGATAGTCAATTAAAAGTTAAACAATCTATTTGTAAATTGTTGGAAAAATAACTTGTGTCATGCACAAATTAGATGTCCTAAACTTGCCAAAACTATAATTTGTTAATATTAAATCTGTGGAGTGATTAAAAAATGAGTTTTAAATGACTCCAACCAAAGTGTCTGTAAAATTCTGACTTCAACTGTATATGTGTGTGTAATGCGCACACACACGCACACACCACACGATCAGAGAGTTTACACCCAGCTCAAACACTCAACCTTTGATCTGGAGACAATTTATGACTGAATATTTCCAGGTTGGTTCAGCTCCAGATTTTACACTGTAGCAAATGTTTCAGAGCTCCACAGAGTATGAGTAATAAAGGGAGAGGAGAAGAAAAAAAAAAAAAAAAAAAGTTGAGAGCGAGGAGGAACAGGGTTAGCTGGGTAGGATATCCACATCAGCTGTCTGTAGCTGAAGGCAACAAAGTGAGCATTGTAGAGCACCAAACGTTCTGAACACCATATAAGCACTTATATTATATGGGTGAGAAAAGGAAACCAATAAAGCACTGATCCATAAAACCAGTAATAAAGAATAAAAAAAATTCTTAAGCCAGAACAAAAAAAAAAGAATAGTGTTTTAACATGTATGGGAATTAATGTATATGTTGTGTTTAAGCAATAAGGCATAATTCAACTGATTAAAGCTGTTATAGAACAGTTACTGCATAATATAAATATTAAAAGACAAAAATATTATTTTAAATGTTGATAAGCAAATTTAATATGTGCGATCCTATAGCCTCTGGCATGAAAATCTATGGTTAATATTTGTGTTCTATGGTTGCTGTATGGTTATATACTTGGTAGCAAGGTGAACAAATGATTTGCATCATAGCTGTTACTATATTTTATTACAGCTGGAATGCTGTATTGACCAATCAGCATCCAGGATGGGAACTATGCATTTTATTACATTTTTTATAAATGTTTATAGATAAACTACACATGTGGTGTATAAAATAGCACACGTTTCCCCATTTTCTTTTTCTTTCTTTAGAATTAATTCCATTACCAAATATCCTTAGAATGCTTGAGATATACTTGATATTGCTTAATTCTGCTGCTCTCTTTAAAGACACTTCTTTCAAAGTAATGTTTATATTACGATACTTCATTAACATTAAAAATTCCATTCCCATTAGCTCTCCAGCCTTAAAAGGATAGTTCACTTAAAAAAAAATTTTCATTGTCATTTTTTATTCCCTCACAACAGTCCCGTATGACTTATTTCCATGGCACACAAAAAGAGATGTTAGGCAGGATGTTGGCTTCAGTCAACATTCACTTTCATTGCATCCTCAGAGGAAAGAATGTCATATGGGTTTGGGCAATTTTTGGGCGAACTATCCCTTTAATAGAGTATGCGCTACCCTGTTCAGCCCCCCTACCACCCGCGTCTGATCTCTCCAATACACTCGTTGTCACATCCTGACTTTTCTGACAGTGCATGAATGCCGCTGTTCCTCCCACTGTCAGGACGGATGGGATGGCAGACATGAACAGAAGACAAAGGGAAGAGGGGAATGCAGGGTGTTATGCCTCCTGGCAAATAGGTAGGTTCGGTCATCAACTGCCACAGCAGTACATCTCATCCTCTCATGTGCAACCAAGATGAGCTCCTCAACATCAGTCTAAATTATTTGTCCAAACGGAGACATCCTCATTTGGGAGCAGAAAAGAGATTTCATGCTGAGTGTCGCTGAAACACAAGTGATGAAAAACGACAGCTGAATCTGAATTTGACAACATGAGCTGGCTGTTTGATATCTCCTGGTCTACCCTATCATTATGAGAACTTTCCACAGACATGAGGATTTTTATACTGCACAAACTATAGATTCTATGCCCTAAACCTAACACAACCCCTAAACCTAACACAACCCCTAAACCTAACCCTCGCAAAAAAAAATTCTGCATTTTTATATTTTCAATAAAACATTGTTTAATATATTTTTAAGCTATTTAAATTATGGGTAGCCTATAAATGTCCTCACAAACCATATTTAAATCATAATACCCTTGTAATTACCAGTTTGTAACCTAAAAAAAAAAAAGTCTTCGCAAACCACATAATCAATCTCGCTCTCTCGCTCACCAAACTAGTTCACTGTGTGACAACGCCCAGTGCATGCACTACCATTACATGACTGAGCTAGAATGATCAAATGGCATGAAAATCTCAAAAGCTTAGCAAAAAAAAAGTCTAGGAATTGGTATATGTATTTAAGGCCTTGAACTAGCTTTCATATTGTCATATTGACCAGCAAGTAGCAAATCATCAGTTCATGACCTTGAATTTGTTTTTATACATCAGTTAGTTCCGTTCTTCAAATCTGATTGGACAGAAGACATTCCATGAGTACCGACGCCTCAGAATAGCAGCACTCAGACACTTTACAGTTTGCATCACTCTGCTTGTGTTTGTGGCATTCTCAACTAAATTGTAAGACCAGCGCAGATGTGTAAGCGCTAGATGTGTGTCTCTTAATTTTTTCCCTGTGACTTTAAAGATTTATTTGTGGTGACAAAAGACCATTTGTATGAGTTATAACCCAGTAAAGTTTGATGGGCATTGAGTCAGCGCATGTCAGTCAGTCATAGGTTTCTTTTAAGTCATCGTCAATGTCTCTCACTCCACGATCACTCGGATTACTACTGCTACTACTACATTACAGCTGGGAAACAGAGATGTAAACTAACAGCTTCAGCATTAAGGTTTATAACAGATGAGAAACACAAAAGACAGCGTAATCAAAAACATAATCAAGGTTCTTAACTTTTAACAGATTTTTAACCGAGTTTCGAATGACATGTAAATATTATGGCGGAGGAGAGAACGGTTTTTGACTCTTGCACACAACTACCACAAAATACTCAGGGAGGACCCCCGCTCAGACAGCTATTTTAACAGAGAATATGGATATATGTGACCAGAATTCCCATTATCTTCAGCAAGCTGACTTTACTAAACTACTGCTTGGGAGTCACAACAGACACAGGTAATCACACAAGCTTAATCGCTCATGCTCTCATCTCAAAAACACACACAATCCATGTTTCATGCACAAATGCCAGCCAGCGGCCTCATGCCTGCAGCCAAATCACAGCTGTGCTGATGTAGGGTCATCGAGCACCCTTGCTCGTGTGATATCGTTTTAATATCCTAGGAGATATGATATGTGACTCAAGGTAATTGTATACAGAATTTTAGGTGTTAACATAGAAGAGAACATCCCTTTTGTATACAGGGGATAATCTATAACACTTTAAAAGTATGAAAATGCATAATTAGGTCAGAGCTCAGAATTAGCATCAAGAGACCAGACAGCCAACTCACCAGAAAAGAGACTTCTTGTGCAGGACATCATTTAGCTGCCTTTGGCTAACCTGGTCCAGAAGGGAGAACTCGTACTTCGGACTGAACTCTGCAGGAGCAGGGGTGCTAAAGCGTACCTCGAATGAAGAAGTGGGAAAGTCCACCTAAAAAAAAAGCACAAAATGAATGACTTAATTGGATGCTTAATTCTTATCTGTTGTTTTTAAATTACAGATAGCAGACTGTAAAGGGTAAAGATGGGGTAAAAGTTTAAGTGGTTTATGATCCAAAGCAAAAGCTGAAGATCACAGTCACAACTGACAGCTGTTACAACATTTCACATTAAAAGCTATAACAAAGCTCCTGGAGGGATCTGGCGCAATGAGCAGCTGAGGATTTCACCTTAAACATGCCAAGTTCAACTGAATGCCAATGCCAGAGACACTACACACAAAAACACTAAAGACATACTGAAACTCCAGCCACGTGGAACCAGTGACAGGGAGGAAACAAAAACAGAATTCAAAACAAGAAAACCACATTAGCACAATGGAAAAGTCTTTAAATGCTGGTTCATGATTGATACATCTGGGTTTGTTTTCACACTTACGCATCTGTCAGTGCCAGCTGAAATCTGTCCAATCATTATTGCTATAAGCCTCTCAGCCTCTACAACACTTTACCCATTAGCAGAGCAGAACACTGCAACTAATGAATACTGAAGTCTACCATCCATTTCATGACCTTCACACCAAATGTTCGCTGTGGGACTGTTTGTATGCATTGCACTGAAAATGCATTGCAATTTAGCATAAGCTCTATTTATAAACTCCATCAGCACTGTGTAATAGGGAATTTATTTCTCAAACCTGCTGATAAAAACATCTCAAACAAGCCTATGCTGGTTTTCTGGTCAAAGCTGATCTTGCAGCATGGCCAAGCGGTTTTCTTTTTAAGCTAGTTTAGCTGGTCGGCCAGCTGGTCTCCCAGTCTGATAAGTGCCCAAAACCCCTCTAAAACCAGCAAACCAGACCTGCCTGGGAGACCATCAAAAGATGTTAAAATGGGGCCTGGGTAACTCGGTGAGTATTGACGCTGACTACTACCCCTGGAGTCACATGTTCGAATCCGGAGTGTGCTGAGTGACTCCAGCCAGGTCTCCTAAACAACCAAATTGGCCCTGTTACTAGGGAGGTTAGAGTCACAAGGGGGTAACCTCCTCATGGTCGAGATAAGTGGTTCTCGGTCTCAATGGGGTGCATGGTAAGTTGTGCGTGGAACGTGGAGTGTAGCATGAGTCTCCACATGCTGGGAGTCTCCGCAATGTCATGCACAACAAGCCATGTAATAAGATGCACGGATTGACGGTCTCAGAAGCGGAGGCAACTGAGACTCTTCCTCCACCACCTGGATTGAGGTGAGCAACCGCGCCACCATAAGGACCTACTAAGTTAAGATATGGGCATTCCAAATTGGGAGAAATGAGGATAAAAAAAAGGGGGGCCTGGGTAGCTCAGCGAGTATTGATGTTGACTACCACCCCTGGAGTCCCGAGTTCGAGTCCAGGGTGTGTAGAGTGACTCCAACCAGGTCTCCTAAGCAACCAAATAGGCCCTGTTGCTAGGGAGGTCACATGGGGTAGCCAACTCGTAGTCGCTATAATGTGGTTCTCGTTCTCAGTAGGGCGAGTGGGGAGTTGTGCGTGGATGCTGCAGAGAATGGTGAGAAGCTTGAGCATTCTCATAAAAATGTCAAAATATCAGACTTTTTTTTTTTTATTCGAAAATGAATTGATTTTGCTGTCTACATCTACATGAAACTCTCTCCAAAACGTTAAGAAACTAAGGTTTTAAAATGTAAACGGATTAGTGTGGATGTGGCCTTTGATTTGGTGGACAAAAGTTTTTCAAATGCTAATAATATTGTAAAACTTTTTTTTTTAAAGGTATAAAATGACAAAAGATTAGTCAATGTTTTATGCCAACATTTCTTTTTTTTAATTTTTTTTTTAGTTTTTTTTAGTTTTTTTGTACTGTACCTGGAGGGTAACACCAATTAGACATTTTTTACACCAAGCCCCAGAACAAATATCAAAATGAATTTGAACTCAGAAACTGAAAACAAATTGTTTTTCATGAACTGCAATTTTTATGTATTTTTGAATAACTTACAAGATCAGGACAAAACAATTAGCATCCCACCATTGACCCCCAGAACAAAATGAGGTAAAACTGCTAGATTGATAAAGCGGGATTTGGCTAGGAGTGAAAATCTTGAACAAATCACAAAGAATTTCCAATGAAGTGTGAACAAAATAAGTTGGAAAAGAATGTGAAAAGAGATCGGAGATAGCAGCGACGGATAAGACAAGGAAAAAAGCTAAGAAGAGCGAGCACACGATAGGCAGGATTTAAATGATTCCCAGATGTGCCATTAGCCCCAGATGCATCTAGGTGGTGGGACAGCTGAACGAGCAGATTGCAGGAACCACCACACACTGAATGACCTGAATAGTCTCAGCACATTAAAGAGGGGCAGAGTCTACTGAATAGGCACAGGACCAGGCTTTTCTCCCAGTTTTAACTGCACAGCCCACTGCCCTCAGACAAAGCCATGCCATTCGGGCACAAAAGAGCTCTGTTGGCACTGCCATGTGCAGGCTTGGCACACGGAGACAGCAGAGAGAAGAACAGAGTTTGTTTTGTAGGAGGCCTGAGCAGAGGGTGGGAATTTTACCGAGGCACGATCCATGCGAGGATAAAACCATGTGCACATGTGATTTACTACACAAGTACAAGATAGTACCAGTGGGGAGAAGGGTTGAATCGATACCAAAATTTGTGCAAAGCCTAGAAAGTCACAGGACCGAGGTACAATTCTGCAACAGCGCTCACTGCTCACACACATTCCATATTTCTTAAACTGAGTGTTTGCATTTCCTGTGTGTTTTCATGCAATGTAAAACTGCAATAATTAATTATAACAATGTTCTGATGGTCCTCTCATTTTTACAAAACTACAATATTTCATACTTGTTGAGCTTCGATAATAATTAAATTCTGCCATACAAAGAGTGTAAACTCACATCTGGATTTGATTTATAGAAGAATTACAGAATGAAACCGTTATAATATAAAATGTGTTAAATGCATTAAAACTAGAGTGGTCAGAATGAATGTGTTAATGCATGCAATTTATTAAAAAAAGTTTAACGCATGAATTTTTCTTAAATCGTGGATAGTGCATTTACATGAATACAACAAATCAGCATAAACACTTGTTGGAAGGGCGGAACCTTTGTAATATATCTGCTCGGAGTCATTATTACTGACGCACACTTCACAACACACACACACACACCAGAGCCCTTCTACCAATGTGAGCCTACAAGCTCAGCATAAAATGGCATATAACAGTAGCCCCATAGACATTCTATGGGCGGTATGGTCGTAACACACTAGTTGACCGTTACGCTCTCTCCCGTGTTAGAGCCGCGGAGATTGTTATCTCCATAAATAAAAGAATCTTTGCACGCACGCGCAAAAATGCAACCTATGTGGGGACTAGTTCTTTTAATTAGTCAACCTCACAAATAGACTGTGGGAAACATTTAATGTTAATTGAACTTGTGCTATTTTAGTGCATTTCTTTCTTTATACTGTGGAAGGCTTTGTTTGGAAAATGTTATAACATTACGTTGTTATATATATTGTTTTCTTTCCTAAGATGGAAATAAATGCATTTTGACAGAAAAAGATTTTATATATATATATATATATATATATATATATATATATATATATATATATATATATATATATATATATATATATATATATATATATATATATATACACACACACACACACACACACACACACACACACGTGTCAAATTTCAGCACTTTCAAAATCTGCAATTAACTATAAAAAATGATGCGTTTAAAAATTGTACTCGATTGACAGCACTAATTAAAACATCTGTAATTTATTTTAAATGTCAATGCATTAAACTTTTATGCTTCACATAACACTGCCTCAACTGGCAAACTGTGGTGAGTAGCAACACTTGTGATTACTTTTTAGTACCGGTATAAATGTGCAAACCTAAGGAGTGTCATTACAGAGAGCGGCAGTAAAATGTCATGTCTTAGTGTGTTTACACAGGATATTAATGCATGTGGAGGAAGTGAGTCAGTGTGCACAGGGAGGTCTGGGGTGACAGGTCTCAGGTGTGTGTGTGTGTGTCTGTATGTGGTTTCCTGCACACCATAATCACCAACAGCAGCACTGCACCACTGATAAATCTACAGTGCCATGGCAAATGATGTTAAACTTGATCTGACTAGTGAGTTTGCAGTCTGAATTGGATGTGATGAGAAAGAGATACTGGATACTGATAAATAATTCAAAAACAATAAATAGACCACATCTCTTGAATGGTTTTTGCCAGTGCAAGCAAATGCATTCACTTGCATTTAATCTTTTTACCATACAATGAAAGTGAATGGTGACTGATCCTTCCTTGGATGATCTCCTTGTGTGTTCCACAGAGGACAGTAATAAGGGTTTGGAACAATGCGAGTAAATGATGACACAAATTTTATTTTGGGATGAACTTCCCCTTTAAGGTATGTGAGAATTAAATGATATACATTAAAATAAATATTAACGGTGCTGTAAGCAATTTTGCCGTTTTGGAGTTTCCACGAGCAGAGCCGATGAATAAGCCACACCCCTTGTTTCCAAAACCTTGCACATGAAAGATACCAAAGAGGCCGACTCGGAGAAGATGATCATCATTCCATGGTTGTCAAGCACAAAAGTAGCAAAATAGCACCCTCAACTGACAACTGGTTTGAAAAACATGGCATAAAAATGGCTTTAAGCCTCAATATTTTGCTGCAACTACAGCATTATGAGAAGATGCAAAATGATTGACAGGCAGAAAGCATCAGATTCTACAGCCCGCTGACACATTTTTGTCTAGAACTGTCACAGAGACTTGTGAGATGTCGCAGGACACTTATTTAATTAATATATTTCAGAGATATTATGTATACCTTATGTATACCTTTTCACCAAAAAAATTATTAGATTACAACACCTATAATTTTAAGGGTATAGTTAGGTCAAATTATTGTGTTTTTAGCTCTACACCAAAAATACAATAAGAGAAAAACTATAAAAAAGGTTTGACATCTAGTTGTGTTTTTAGCCTATTTTCTGTGCATATCGCTTTGCCGAGGCATGTATACTGTAGATGTGTACAGAAGCTGTGAGAATGTAGTGTTGCTCTTTCTCACTCTGCAGAGCTATCTGACCTACTTTTAGGATCTTCAGCAGGCAGAGGAACAATCCCTTCCTACATTTTCACTAGGACACTTGCCTGACCTTATTACTGGGAAAGCTATGAGCCAAGCATGGAATATACTTTCACTTTTGAAGAAAAAAAGAAATAATCCTTTATCTACCAAGACAAAAGCCTTTAAAAACATACTACTTCTCTCTTATATACACATGGTGAAGTTATGCAAATAACCTTGGACAACAGAAAAAAGTGAGATGGTTGTTTTAACAGGTAGGCTTATCCTTAGACCTGATAATAGCCTATTTGGCACATTGCAGTCTCCACGATAAAAGGCGGATTAACCAATTAAAGTTAAAGACAGAGACAAATGTGTGAAGGAAAATGAGCTTGCAGTGCAGTTCAAAATGCGTGAGAGAGGTTTAACCGTTTTATATTATAGAGCAAGATAAGAAAAAATAGTTTACTGTAAGATTACACAATCAACCGAACCTGGAGGATTACGCTGTCTGGCTGGCTGAAGTTGGGCGTACTGGACCGAGCGTTTCCACTGCCTGGAGTTGAAGGCCAGAGACCCAGCAGCTTCCTCCCACACGTCAGAACACTTAGGAAAAGGGAAAATGGGGGGGTTCAGCCTTGCTTAAACAACACCTAACATCCGCTTATGGTTGTGCAAACAAGCAACAACAGGATATGGACAAGGATGGAGTAGAAATACATACATACTTGGCCTCACAAGTACATTTTGGATTTATCTTAAGAGAATAGGTAAATATATTTGCTAGTAATGTTACATGGACTACTCAAATATACATGTCAACCTTCCAAAAGTACTGGATCAACTCTTACAGCTCAGCTGTTGAGTAACTTGTTTCTTAAAGTTCAAACTTCATGGAAGTCATAGTTGACATCATCCTTAAAGCATGAAACTTTGAGTTTGACAAATGACATATAACCTAGATTAAAAGCCATTTAATTTGACTACTCAACAGCTGGTTCATTAGATATGTGTCTTTGGCTTCTACAAAGTTGTTTCATCCTTTGTTTTGACAAACACTCAGATTGACATACACTGAAATAAGCTTTTTGGAGTGTCTGTGGTGTTTGTAGGCCGCAGTAGACTTGGAGCAGTCGGCCTGTTATGATCACCACAACTGGTTTATTGTAGGAGGTGAGTATCAGCAGAACTCTAGTGCTTAAAGAGTCTGTATTCATGCCCTCCAGTAACAGATGCACTCCATGCTCTGATAGATCCATTCTTACTGTCTAAAGTTGAATAGGGGCATGGTGACCCAGCCAAGAGCTTCTATACTGCGTTTCTGCTTGCTCTTCTCCTCCGCCCCGGCAGGGGGCGGTAAAGGGGTGGCGTATAGTGTCACGGTAAGCTGTGACTCCCTTGGCAACTGGTTGATCTGGATGGGGAAACAAACTCTATATTTTGAAATAGATGGAGAGAAAAAAAAAAAAAAGATATTAATATAATTCCTGTCTTAAAGTTACATTCACAACAACTGAATGCATATCAAATGTTTTTATTTTTATTTAGTTTTTACCATCTGTGACATAGATCAGTATTTTGAATGACAGTGTACAAAAAAAATAAAATAAATAAATACTGAAACAGACTGCTGACATTTTCAATTCCAATCACGAGTTCTGAACCCAATTCAACGTTCCTCAAAATTGTGCAGTTGATTTTTACACTGATAGCACATGCAGGTCACCCAGTCTATTTGATGTGTGTTTTTACATCTGCACGATGTTTTGAAGGTTGTTTGCTCATCTGCAATACATCTATTAGACGTTTCCTCTCGGACGTCAATAAGACATTCAGCAGATGTCTTAAAGATTTTTATAATTTAGAATGCTGGTAAATCTGATCTATTAAGATGTTTAACAGATGAAAAGGTTCTCATCATTTACTATCCTTTATGCCATCCCTGATGTGTATGATATCCTTTCTTCTGCTGAGCACAAAAGAAGATTTTTCGAAAAATATCTCAGCTCTGTAGGTCCATACAATGCAAGTGAATGGTGGCCAGAACTTTGAAGGTCCAAAGAGCAAATAAAGTCAGCATAAAAGTAATCCATACAACTCCAGTAGTTAAATCCATGTCTTCTAAAGCAATATGATAGGTGTTGGTGAGAAACAGATCAAAAGTAATTCTCCTTCCTGCCCAGTAGGTGGTGATATGCACAGAATGTGAATCGCCAAAAACAAAAGCAGAATGTGAAATTGAAAGTGGAGATTTTTTAGTAAACACCCACACCTATCATATCGCTTCAGAAGGCATGGATTTAACCACTTGAGTCATATGGATTACTTCAAAGTTCTGGTCACCATTCACTTGCATTGTATGGAGCTAGAGCCGAAACATTTTTCAAAAAAATCTGTGTGTTCAGCAGAAGAAACAATGTCATACACATCTGGGATGGCATGAGGATGAGTAAATGATTTTTGAGTGAACTATCCATTTAATTAGAATGTGATGCTTTCCAGGTGAATCATTCTTAAACAGACATCTCGAAGATGTACTTGTGCTATCTGGGTTGTTAACAGCTTTAGCTTGAAGATGGTGGGCAGCAAAATCAGCCAGTGGAGCAATGGCGAGGTATTAGGCCTCCTCATTATTTTATGTCATTGCTTAATTCTAATAAATATGCCAGGGTAGGTTAACGTACACAAGTATTTAGAAGCATTGCCAATTCAGACTAATACGGGTAATATTTAAAAGAAAATTAGAATTAGGCACTTTAGTGTTTTTGAAATGGCAACGTCGTTCCCGCATGCGTGTTCACATTGCAGAATAAATTATAGTGGTAAAACATGACAGATAATCTTTTAAACCAGTTTTCACAAATTAAGCATAGACTTGTTTATTTCAAAGACATTCGTAGAGAGGAAGGAGCTCTGAGAGTGATTCACAACGCCTACGCTTTAAGTTTCAACAGTATATTTACACCTACATACCGGAGTCAAAATTCATTGAGCAGGATGGAGAAAATAAAAGACAATTGTCTACTTAAATACCCTTAAACAATACCATAAGTCTACAATAAGGGGGTAGAGTACAGAAAATAGCCACAGGAAGCTGAGCTGGACAAGTTATTTTGAAACAGTCCTCTGAAGTACCAGGTAAACAAACCTAGATCTAACATGTGACTTTGTCCTGATAACTTTCAAGTATAAGTTCAAAAGTAAGAGTGTAGCATGTGTTTTGCAGTTGGTTTTAGGCTCACCTCTGGTCCCAAACCACCAAGTGGAAGAGATATTTGCTGACTGACTGTTTACTGGTGTGCTGGGGTGCACAGAGCTCCACCCCCCCATGGGTGAGAGAACAGGACAGGAAGAAATTTTCATAACTGTGTTTGTGAAAGAGAGAAAAAGTGAGAACAGCAAATGGCAGCTATTAGTGGACATTTTACAACACTGGCTTTTCAATAAAACATGAATACTAGGGGTGAATCAAGAGAGCAGCTTAAAAAAAAAAAAAACGAAAAAAAAAAAATGAAGATCAGCAGTCATATACTGTAACTGCATTCACTTCACAGTTTAAAACTGATAGTACCAACTCTTGTATTGGATGAGCCACATTCAAAGCCGTTGTAAAATAACTATAAAAGCACACATTCTGCATTAGTGCGATAAGTTGCTACATTGCTTGGCATCCGTAAACTCCCATAATGAACTGCTGTATATTACTTGGCAAAAGAATGTTTCATTTAAATTACTATTAATAACAAATGCAACTCTTAATTGAACGTTGGTGTCATTTATTATATTATATTGCTGTTGCCGCTGTTTGACAAGCAACAGCACACTGCGCATTATAGTGAATTTACCATAGAAATAGCTTTTTCTACCATAGATACAAAAACATCTGAAAAACAGCACAGATGGACAAAACAAAAAAAAGTATTTGGTGTGAACGGCTTCTCTATTTTATCTTGTGCCTCTCGTGGTTTATTGCTTTAATAAATGACATATTCTTGCCATTACTCTGTGGCGTTTTTGACCTCGAGAAAGCCACATTTCCCATGTGACCAGCACAGCTGTTTACTTTATTCAAGAGAAATCAAACATGTTTAAATTTGATTTAACAACTTCAGTTAATGGTTGTGGAAACCTTGCTATCTTTTTCGATTCAGTCTTTCTAATCCCAACATTATCCAATGTTCTATACATCATTCATCCCAAGTTGAAGCACTCGGAGAGTTCTAAATGGGAAATGAACTCTCCAGAGGCTGATTTAAATAGAAGGAGAAACATTCCCAAGCTAAATGGGAATGGAGGAGGGGAAAACAAGCGAGTGAAATGCTAATGTAACAAGTTTGAAATTCTGATCTGAAGATCCAAAAAACACTCCAGGAGGGGAAAAAATAAATAAATTGCATTACAAAAACTAGTTGCAAAACTCTGGTTATTTTATACATCTTCAAGATAAATAATGTTTAAAGGGACAGTTCACCCAAAAATGTAATTCTATCTTAATTTACCGTTTAAGCCTTTTGTGTTCCACTAAAGAAAAAAGGAGATGTTAGCTGTAGTAACCATACACTTGCATTGCATCTTTATTTATATTTTTGGGAAAGTGAATGGACTGAGACAGAACTTTTTTCCTAACATCTCCTTTTGTGTTCCACAGAAGTAACTATATGGGTTTCTAATGAAATGAATATGACAGGAGTATGACATGAGTAAATTATGACATCATTCTTGGGTTAACTATAACTTTAAAGAAACTGCCCTTTCCCTGAGATTACATCTGTGCCTTTTTTGTAATGAGTAAGTTTGAATAGGAGTAAAGGAATCTGATCCTAGATCAGCCTAGAAGTGCTCTTGCATGATTGCTTCATATTGCTTAAAGCAGATGGCATTCAAGAAAGCGTCAGCCCTCCATCACCACTACACAGGTGCCTGGTGCCCAGCCTGCCCTCCGCCTGGCCTCTAGAGGTCAAAGGTCAAGCTGGGTTCCCATACACACTCCTTTGTGATGGCTTGTTCTCCAGTCAGCATCAGTTTCAGAGAGACAAAGAGCATTAGTCCAGGTCAGTGGGTGGGAGAGACCATTCCTGTTATACACAGAGGAGAGGGGGCTATATTACTTCATCACTGAATGCCTGGGCGAGGTGTAATGAAATGTAGGGTTGGCCAGTATCTGTCTCCATGCTGCTGGGAGCAATTGCTGCAGTTCATTTATATTGCTATGGGTGTAGATGGAGAAAAGGGAGAGAAAAGAGGGTATACAATTCTCAAATTCTGTCCACCATAACGCTGAATAATCCGCCTGGATTACCAAGGGGATCAGCAATGCGAACAGCTGGTGTACAGCTGCGTTTCGGATGCCTCAACTTCCCCAATGTTTCCTATTGTTTTAATTCCAAAGCCATCAAAAGAAATACAAATTCTAACATTCATTTATTTCCCTTATTGTTTTGAATATCGTTCTAGTTTCAGTTTCTGGTTCATTTAAGGCGCAATGCAGCATGTAAAATGATATCATGGAAAGCCTTCTCAAAAACCTGTAATTCCAGACTGCTAATCTGTTTGCGTCTGCAAAACAAACGAAACGTTTAACACTGCAAATCTGTACTTGTTTGACCCCACAATATGGTCCAATTTCATATTCACTGGCTAAAATCTAAGAGTAAAGTGCTCTAAATTGCCATTTTTAGCCATATGACACTATATGAGTGCAACAGTGCCCGCTCATTTTGTTTATTTTTTCCCATTCATTTCTTGGATAGGGATTTAATTGAAACCTCCAAAAAATATTTAGAAGCCATGAACAACCTATTTATCTATCTTAGAGCTGGACTGTCTTTAAAGATTTACAAGCTATCATTGAAAATCATTTCAGCTATTGAAAAAATGAATGGTATTTTTCCTTAGAGAACCCGACAGTTAAGAAAGAGAGAACTTTAAGTAAACCATTTGTAGGTTGCAGCCCATCAGCAACATTGGCTAAACCAATGGCATGAAGGTGGGACTATGCGTTTGTTCCCCAATCTGATAAAGCTTAATCGATAAAGGCATCGCTACCTGGCAGCCCATGTGATGGGGATGCGATGAGCCGCATACATGCTAAAAGAAAGGACATTGGTGATCATTCCAGCTTCCTGTATGGGGGCTGTTGCTCTGCTGCTGTGTGGCATGGTGTGAAAATTAGCATTGAAAGTGCTACAGTAGAGCTCAACAAGATCCAAGATGACTGCGGTCAACTTCTCTACTATTTTCGCTGCAAAGAAGAAAAAAAAAAAGTTATATTAAGGGTCATATTCTGTGTTATAATCATAACATGGCTCTGATGGTTGATTAATTCTGATTATATATCATTTTTACATTTTGTGGTCAAATATATTTATATAATGACCTGTAAAAGACCCCCTCTGCAATGACAACACTTTCCATTTGCCTCTGATTCATGAATATAAAAATCTGATGAGATTTTAAAACTCTAAAAAGGCCAATTCCACTGTAGCTATCAGAGTCTTAAAACCAGCTGTTCCTTTATTATTTATGTGTTGGATGGAGTGGCTATTCACTTAAAAATGTATATTGGGACAGGGTCTGGGGGAGTATTAAATGTTGCACACGTCCTGCACAAGGCTGCGCATCCTTCCTGTTTATTCCTATCAGAGATCACAGACTTCCTCGACAAAGGATGCTATATAAACACACTTCACCCAAAAAAAACACTTGCATCTCATCCTTATAAACTTAAATCCACAACCCTGTTACCCAGAGAAAATATGTATTTTTATACATTACCGTACCTCTATTTTCTCTCTTTGCTAAGACACTGACATCCTATGAAGGCAAACAGAAACATACAAACACATAAGGATGCATCCTATAAAGACATCTAAAGTGTCATTTCTGTAGTGTAGTGGAAATGAAAGTGGTATACCCCCCCCCCTAAAAAAAGCATGCACGACAGGAACATATTTCTAGCAAGATTAGCAGTTTCAAGGGTTAGTGGTTTGAGCAAAGCAATGTCTGTCTAATCATTTGAGGAACTAGAAACAGCAGCTAAAACTGAGGGTTTGCAGCAATACGTCTGTGTTCACTTTAGAGCAGCCAACCGAAAAGCCCTGATATATGCTTATCAGGTTTCTGAAACATTTCTTGAACCAATATTGTGTGTGTTTGATCCCACCTTCTGCACTTTAGGTTGCAGTCTGCAGGGGCACGCTGGCAGCTGGTTGAGGGCAGCAGTGATGTCAGGTGTTTCAACAGATGCTAGAGAGCTGCACAGGGCCTTTACTGACTGCACGAACCGCTCCACGTGCAATGGCAACTCCACCTGCAAGAGATGGCAAACAAGAGTAAATCATTTGAGGGAAAGGGAGGAAAGGCAGTTTTAAATACCCTACAAGGCATTTGATATCGATGTCAAACTGAAAGACCAATTTTACTTTATAATATGACATATTACCGAGTAAAACAGGACACTGAACATTGAGGACTTGATTGGATCTTGAAAAGCGGTCTCTATTAGGGCTGTTACGATTATGACATTTGACAGATGATTAATGGTCAAACAAATAATTGTGATTATGACAATTAATGGTCTCTTTTAGGGCTTTCACAATTAATTGTCAAATATCTTAAGGTGCAAGTGTGCTAAATACACCTCAAGTCTTTTTTAAAATGTTTTATTTCGAATATATAAATCAAATAATAAAATGGGGATATATGATTTATTTTTAAGGCTTTAAAACTATATGAAGGTCATGAAACATTTCTAAATACGAAAGTCTCCATTTTTGGTCAACTTTAGTTTTGGTCAATTTTACATTTACACTGTTGTTTTTGGAACTCATAAGAAACACATATACCAATTCTTTATTATTATATAATATTATTTTGCATGATATTATGCAATAGTGAAATATTTGTCATAATTTAGACACTTTCATACATTATTTTAATGCTCTTCGATTAAACCTACGAGTCCTTATTTCTCATGAAGCAAAAACTGTTGCCAAAATTACCTCAGATAAAAGGAAGGATTCTGCCTCATTGTGAAAGGTGTCCAGGAGTAGGGTCAACGCCTCCCTGTGTTAATCAAATGGTTAGGGGTTAGAGTCCCACTTTATATTGTGTCTTTAACTACTATGTACTAACATTCAAATTTGTTGTTCTACAAAATATTCACAAGATTCACATTTCCTGCTACTGAAGTTGAGGTACGGCTAGGTTTAGGTTAGTAAGGTTAACCGTGTACCTGCAGATGAAATTAAATGCAGGTACTTTAAATGCAAGTTCAATGCGACAAAACGTAGGTACATAATAAGTACATTGTATCAAATTCTTAAGTACATAGTAGCTAAAGAGGGTCTGGGGTTAGATCTGTCAGACAGAGTAAATGTTATAACCAAACAAATAAAATAGTCTAACACTCCTGATTGCCTCTCAATCACTCTCACCTGGTCACAGTCTGTTTGATTGGCCTCTCTTGCAGAACAATATTGTGGTTCATGGTGGATGGCGTCTCATCATCCTCCATCTGTTCTCAACACAACAACATCCATTAAAAGATGCAAACATCTAAGAATTAAAAAGAATTGCATCTAGGTGTCACACATACTGTATACCAGACATTAAGGTATTTTCTATCTACTGCCTGTAGATGTGTACAAAATAGTTTTTGAAGTTTCCAGATGAGCTTGAATGACTGAGAAACATGCCTGGGGCAGAGTACGCCGAAATATTAAAATTTGTACCATTTTTGAGATAGGGTTCAAGGCCAGATGTCAATAGCAAACACTCAAAACTGTGACTCAACGTTTCTTAAAGCCCATCCAGAATCAAATGCATCCTCGATGCAGACTTCTGGTTTTAGAAATCTAAAAATGTTTCCTACAGGCGTTTCCTGCTGTTTCAACTGTTTGAACAGGAGGAAAACACATTGTTGTCTCATCTGCTGTCAACTGCCTTACCGTTCGAATGAGCTCCATGTTCACAGCACTTCTTTTGGTAAGACAGAGTTGAATGTCCCAGTCGAACTTCAAACACTGTTGAATGTACTCGAAGCTCACCAGAGTCTGATTGCTTTGCAAAAAGAGAAGAGGCAAATAAAAACTTTAGATTGGTTTCATCTACTAGTCCATAAATACAAACTTTGAGAGACTACAAGGAGGATGGCATATGAAAGTAATTAAGTGCTTCATAGCGAGCAGGGAGAAAGATAAAAAAAATCATACTGTCCATTTCCATATTTCTATGGTCTTCAGTGTTAAATACCCTCAGAGTATTTCAAACACATTTAAAAGTGATACGAGTACCAGTTACAAGGATTTTAAAAGACTTTTAAGGCAATAAAAGTCTATAATTTGATACATACATACATGTTTTAGTACAGCAAATGGCTTTTACACTACACCAGGGATAATGTCTTTTTTAACCCTGGGTTATAAAGCCCCGCTCTAGAAAAATCAAAAATCATAAACTGAACAAAAAGTGCACCATTTATGTGCTTTATATAAAGGGTTTCCACAACGTTTTGGCCAATGCATTTCCATGAACTTTCCAGACACTAGGATTACTGATTAAGATTTTAAAAGATCCCCCCCCCACACACACACACACACACTTCTTGACAATGAAATATTTAATAGCAGAGCATACCTTGAAAATGTTATACTGTATATCACTATAGTAATTTCCATGACTTTCCAGGCCAGGCATTTTCAAATTCCCAGATAATTTCAGGGTTTCCATGACTAACCAGTCACAAGCTCTGTGTCGGCATATCAGTTTTAGTATATGAAAGAAACATGTCGAACAGTGAGAGCAAATATTTTAACTGGAGTGCTGTACTTGTCCAATCAATATTGTAAACCTTGTAAATATGCAAGAACATTAACTCAGGGTTTACAATTGTAAAATATAAAACCCTGACTACCCAGAATTATTTACTAATCCAGAGTAAACATTGTGAAACATGGAACAAGATAACCTAGGAATACGTTAAAAATAAATGAATGAAAAGGGTAGTAAAGGATAACGATGAAGGAAAACATTGAAAAAAAATGCTGTAACATAACGTCTTACAGAAACATCTTACAGATTGTTCTACCACCATTGTACTACAACATGATTTCCGCTGCACCATTGGCATTATGGTTTATTGTTTCATTGTTGCAGCAGCTTTTCTGATTGAAGCGGTTCATTGTTCTGTAACTGATGCTTATGTATTTTACTTGTGTGAAAACAGTCACACACACACAATGTCCCTTCTTTTCACAGCCCTGCACAAGCATAGAGTTATCAGGAAGGAACATGCTTCCTACCACACAGCTGCACCCACAGTAAAAAACAACCAGCTGCAAAAGTGTTATCATCTTTAAAAAACAACATTTTCAGTTAAATCAACTTTAAAATACATTTCAACATTAGAAACATTTACAACCCCTAGACGGCCCTGAGAAATGTATATTTATAAAACTAAAATCAGTTACCGCAATAACTTTGGCAGACATAAAAATACAAAAATTCTAATAAAAATGAATTAATGAAAAACTAAATCTAGAAAGCCCTGAAAACTAAAGCTAAACTAATGCTAACAGTCATAGACCACCTTCACAATAATATGTTTTCCTTTTTAAAATGCATTACACTACATTTACGCCTCTCATCCATACTAGAACAGCGTTTTCCTGAAGCAGTTTGATGCTCCCCATTACTGCATACCTATATCGTCGGAAGTATAGCTGCCATATACATTTTTAAACAACTCAGTTAGTTTTGGTTTTAACAGAAATATAAGCAATTATATAATCAAAAACGAATGTCAAAAACAGGAAGAGTGCATGTTTTGGGTGACCAGTTGTTACTGTCGCATGAAAATTGTGGTTTTGTCATGGGGAAACCCAGTGTGGTTAAAGCCATCCACAGACATAAGCACAGCGTATTTTTATTCAACCACAATTGAAGGCCCTAAAGTTACGAGATTGTATTTAGACCACAAACCGCAAACCTTAGGCTCAGCTTGTTTCTTTGGAATCACCCCATTTCAGCCCACAAAGCAGCTCAAACGGCCTTCCAATGGAAGTGCTTGTAACGTGTAGGCTAGTTCATCATTCTATACGTTGAAAACAATAATCACAAATAATCACTTAACCCAACATGTCAGGGGTTGCGTCAACCAAAAATGTATTTACCAATTATTTTAAAACATTGATGGATAATTCCAGATGCAGACCATCATTTTGACAGATAAAAAAAGTCATTCTAACACATAAGTCTGGACTTCACTCTCACAATCTTGCTGCGTGTGCATGTGACCCATATATTTCCTGGTATTAAGATGTGTTAAGATGTGTATTAACAGGCACCAATGCCATTTTCACTTGGTTACACATGTCTCTTTTGACCAGTTGTGTTCAGATTTCGAGGAGAGGGTCTCTGATTTCATGGGGCGAATTCCAGTCAGAAGTGATCATCCATTTGCCCTACTCACACCGAAGGACAGAGCTCTTGATGTGGGCACTCTGGGGGGAGCACGGCATTACTGTATGAATGTACCCTTTGCTAACAGCCTTGTGGAAGGGCCTTTCTTGAAAGAAAAAAAAAATTCTTAGGAAAACTCCCATTTGGAAAGACCCTTCGAGTGGTGTCCCCTTCCTGCAGTGCCCTCAAAGCGTGCAAAAATGCAGTTTGGAATGACTGCAAACATCAATATGTCAGTGTCTTAATGCAAGATAATAAAGTGCAAAAAGTAGAATAACAAAAAGAAAGTGTGAAAAAAGTATTGTATTGTTTCTGACAACTATACTTGTATTTAATATATTCTTGCATTTAAGTGCAAACATTAGGTTTACAAAGGGTATTTCTGCAGGCATTGCTCCAAAAACGGGCGTGAGCTCCAAATCACCATTGAAGATATAGGGAGCATCCTAACCTAACCCTTTCCATATCCTTAACCGTGAGTGGAAATGACACCCCTTTTTGGAGTTATGAGAGTATTTACAAGAAAAAGTCTGTATTATAAACAATGGACGGACATGAATCATGATTCTGTATTCTGTTTCATGGGGTGGGGGTATTGTCTATATGAAAAATAAGATTTATTGTTGTTTCTTTTGATTTTGGTGTAAAATTGGACCAGGACATTTTCTAGACAGGCTTCATCACCCAGATACATTTAAAATGTAGATATAAATGCAATATTAAAGGTGCTGTAAGTGATTTTCTCATTGAAAGGTCCATCCATCCATCCATCCATCGTCAACCGCTTATCCTGCGTACAGGGTCGCGGGGGGCTGGAGCCTATCCCAGCTAACATTGGGCGAAAGGCGGGGTACACCCTGGACAGGTCGCCAGTCCATCGCAGGGCCACACATAGACAGACACACACTCACACTCACATTCACACCTAGGGCAATTTGGAGACACCAATTAACCTAACCTTCATGTCTTTGGATGGTGGGAGGAAGCCAGAGAACCCGGAGAGAACCCACGCAGACACGGGGAGAACATGCAAACTCCACACAGAATGGCCGGGGCAACCGGGGTTTGAACCCACGACCTTCTTGCTGTGAGGCGACAGTGCTAACCGCTGCACCACCGTGCCGCCCTCATTGAAAGGTATGCAAAAAAAAATAAAATAAAATAAAAAAATGTACTACTCCCTGAATGATATTAATGAAATACGTGTCCTGAGATAACTCACTGGTCTCGGTCACAGCTCTAGACTCTTAAAAAAAGCAAACAAAACTTTGTCCATGGGCCACGGACAATGATGCTTTTTGCCTGTCAACCATTTAGCACATTCTCAATAGTATTGTAGTTGTAGCAAATTATTGAGGCTTAATGTCATTTTTAAGCCATGTTTCTCATAACAGTTGTCAGTTGAGGGCGCTATTTTTCTACAGTTGTTTTTGTCAACCGTTTCTGCTCGTGTTGTTCTAAATAAAGCTCATTTGATATCTTTGGAGTGCAGGGTTTTGGAAAATTTTAAGATGGTCTGACCAAGTTGTTTGGTTTTGGTCTGTTTTTATGGTTTTAGTGAAGTTTAAGGCACTTGTTAGCTGGTCAGTCTGGGAGACACAAGCTAGATCATTTTAAACCAGCATTAGATAAGAAAACCACCTAAACTCTTTTT
Organism: Moxostoma hubbsi; assembly: GCA_032164185.1. NCBI lineage: Eukaryota > Metazoa > Chordata > Actinopteri > Cypriniformes > Catostomidae > Moxostoma > Moxostoma hubbsi. The sequence continues at coordinate 15,998,216 of JAVLUX010000186.1, forward strand.
AACGCAGAGAATTCAGATGTGATTTAATCATTTGTGAGGTAACATTCACTTCTTGGAAAGGAGAAAATACTTTGCTTGTCAGACCTAGCAACAGTAACCAAGGGGGGCAGGGTAAGCAAAGAGTCATTTGAGTCAGCCCTTGCAAGGCAATTGCAATATATATCAAAACATGGGCCACAAAAGCCTACTCCCTGACCACAAACATCAGAAGTACACCATAAACCAGCAGACAGTGATTTGGTGAATCCTAAATTCTTACTTTTTGAGGAACTCTGCCTGGCCATAGATTTTTAGTAGGTAGTCATCCACATCAATCATATCCAAGTCTTCATGGGCATAGCAGAGAGTCTGATAGATTAGCAGGTCTACAGTGGAGGATCCTATGGGGGAAAAAAATCATTACATTCAGCCTGAATTCTGAGAAATTAAAGACAGCAATAAAATAACTAATCAAACAGCATTGGAGGAAGAACAAAATGTAACCACAGTAGCAAGTTAAATAAAAAAAAATTCAGCAGTTTGAAAGTAGCTGTTTTCACAACAGTGTACCTTTTCAGTAAGGATTTTTTTTTTTTCAACAAGTAGTGACGTAGAATGACAAAACCATAAATTGCTTTTTTTGTCCCATTACAGGCAAACAAACTGAGCCAATGACACGTTTTCTGATAACGTCTGATTATTGAACCAAAGTCAGTGAACCAGATGTGTATGAGTTTCTTTCTTCTGCTGAACACAAATGAAGATTTTTAGAAAAATATCTCCGCTCTGTAGGTCTGTACAATGCAAGTGAATGGTGGCCAGAATCTTTAAGGTCCAAAAAGCATATAAAAGGTAGCATAAACGTCATCCATAAGACTCCAGTTGTTAAATCTATATCTTCAGAAGCTATATGATATGTGAGGGAGAAACAGGTCGATATTTAAGTCCTTTTTACTACAAATCTCCACTTTAATTTTCACATGCTTCTTTTGTTTTTGTGATTCGCATTCTTCATGCATATCGCCACCTACTGGGTAGGGAGGAGAATGTTCAATAAAAAAGGACTTAAAAATGGATCCGTTTCTCACTCACATCTATCATATCGCTTCTGAAGGAATGGATTTAACCACTGGAGTCGTAAGGATTACTTTCACGCTGCCTCTATGTGCTTTTTGAACCTTTAAAATTCTGGTCACCATTCACTTGCATTGTAAGGAGCTACAGAGCCGAGATATTCTTCTAAAAATCTTGGTGTTCAGCAGAAGAAAGTCAGTCATACATTTCGGTTATGGCATGAGTGTGAATGATGATGAGAGAATTTTCATTTTTATAAAAAGATGTTGCCACTCTAAATATGTAGCTTCCTTAAGCCAGATTTTTAGTATCTTGTAATGTAGCATTTCTAAAGGGTCGCTTAACTATAGTTTAACTACTTTCAATTATGAAAAGTTTGAAGCTTGGAAAGTAGCTTCCCAAACACTACTATCAAAATAAAAGTCTATATTTATTGGTAACAAAAGACTGTGGATTCAAACTGGTCACACAAAGAAAGACAGAAGTGCACAGTGTCTCAAAAGGTATTGGCTTATCCATAGCTGGATCAATAAAGTATCATCAATTAGTGACATCTCTGTGCAGCCCTTCCTGGAAATCAACATGCTGCCATATGCTCCTGATACAGCACACAACCACCTACTAATCTGAATGCAGTCAGTGGATTACAAAGAAAGCTAGAAAAATGGGAAATGTCCTTTTAATAATCGTCACTTCACAGAGGATGTAAATTTTTTTTTGCAGAGATAAGGATGAACCAGAAAGAGGTTAATCCACCCTACCCATAAAGTACACCTTGACTGGGCAGATGTACTGCACTGCGGTCACAGTGGGAGCACATTTCAGAGAAAACATCTCTTTCTCTCTCACCCGTTTCTTCTCTACTCTCAGTAATGAATTGGGTTTTCAGAACGTGAATCCTGAGGACAAGCTCATTTAAATTTTATTTCTTGAAGTCTAATATGATAATGGACCCAAAGAAAAAGGACACGGCAAAAAGGACTGTGCAAGAAAAGAAACTAAACCTGATGACTTACATTAACATTTCCATTGACAAAATGAGCAATTTCTAAGACAAGTTTAAAAGTTAAAACAATTCTATCGTCTATCCCAGTTTAAAAGGAATATTTCGTGTTTAATTCAAGTTAAGCTCAGTCGACAGCATTTTTAACAATGTTGATTATCACAGAAATAATTTCAATTTGTCCCTTATTTCCTTTTAAAAAAAAGAAGCAAAAATCTGGGTTACAGTGAGGCACTTAAAATGGAAGTCAATGGAGCCAATCCGTAATTGTTAAAATACTCAACGTTTCAAAAGTAAAGCCACAAGACATTAACAATATGCATGTTAACATGCTAACTAATCTTTTCTGTGAAAAGTTATATCTAATTTTACAACTCTGTTGACATGACAACGTAATGTAAACCCTAAAACAACCATAAAAATTACACTTTAAACAACTTTACATCTCAAATAATAAACAAGTTAACAGAATAACTAATGCAAGTGCTTTTATAAAATTTAAATCTCCACATTTCTGCATTTAAACCCTCCAAAACATGGCCCCATTATCTTCCATTGTGTGTGCCTCAATGTTAGCTCGATTTTTGTTTCTTCTTTTTCTTTTTAAGGAGGTATGAGTCGAAATTATTTTTGTGGTAATCAACATTATGCCAGAAATGATGTCAATCAAGCTCAACTTGTATTGAACCCAGAATATTCCTTAAAATTGTGCAGAGCCAACTAGAAGTAGGCCCTTTGTTGGTTAATTTCCCAATGTAAACAGAAAGGGTCTGTGGTGTTTTCAATATTCCTCTGTTTGTTTGAGAAGTCTGACACATCAACATTGACTCCAATTGACTGCCAATGCAATGCCAATATCTAGTGAGACTATCCATTTATCTGACCAATTAAAGATGATGGCATGTTTGGGAGCTTGGTATGCTAGTTGCTTCAGTTTCAGTTTGCAATTCTATTTGGTGCCACTAGTGGTGAACAAATTACACAATTCACCTTCAAATGTTCTAAATCCACCGATAATAAAGTTTGTGAAAGAATACATCCAGGTAAATATATCACTACCTGGCAATCCAGCTTATCTTTACAAGCCCCAATTTTACTTTGAGTTGACCATTTTTCACCAACATGTAGCATATTTCACAGCTGTTCATGGTCTATAAAAGACTCATGTGTAAGAATGGCACCACAGCCCACATTCATCATACAGTGGCAGCTTGCCATGGCAAAGGGCATCTGTGAGGCTAATCAATCCAACAAATGAAAAACAATAGAAAAACAAGCACAGTGAATAAGTGAGAATTAAAACATGTTCACTACAGATTTCTCGAACCCTTCTCTAATCGCTCCGCATGAGGCCATATCTGTTTGTGTTTGTGTGTGTGTGTGTTTGTGTGTATGGGAGGCAGCTTTAGAGTGTTCTTCCATGGCAAGTGAATAAAAAGCTGGCTCTTTTAATTGAGAACACAAAACAGATGGCTGGCAGAATGCCCTTTCAATGTAATGCTATTAAGAGAATTCAGAGGCCAGAGCCTCTCCAGTTTTTTTTCCAATGGGATTCACTGGGCCTGTCCAAAAGTTTCAGGATGTGGTGTCATTGTGTCGACATGGCTCCAAAATTAAGACTGAGCTGATGCAGAATGTTTAAATATTTATGATCTTAAAAGAATAGTTAACTCTAAAGTGAAAGTGCAGTCTCATTTACTCAACCTCATGTCGTGCCCCAAACCTGTATGCTGTGATTAATATAACATTTCATAGAGACCTTGTACAATACTTTGATAAAGTATTATGTACTTAAGATATTTAATAAAAACATTTTAGATCTTCTGGTTTAGTGCATCAATAAGAAATATCAATTTTAGATTTCCAAACATTCCTTTTGCATATTGAAGAAGATCAAGGAGTCCTATAAAAGATATAATGGCCCACACAGAACTCGAATCGCAACATTGAGTCAGTCTGGGATTACATGAAGAGACAGAAGCAATTGAGACCGCCTAAATAAATGGTAAATGGTCTGAACTTATATAGCACCATTAACCTTAACGGTATTCAAAGTGCTTTACACTGTGACTCATTCACACACACACATTCATACACCAATGGCGGCAGAGCTGCCTGCAAGGTGCTAGCCTGCCATTGGGAGCAACTTGTACAATTGGTGCCGTTTTAAAGGCATTGGGTGGTCAAACTAAATATTGATTTTGTTTTTATGTTTACTGCACTTTGCATGAAGTTCATTGACAAATAAAAATTATTCATGGCATTATTTTTTAAAACATCCTCACTATACATTTTCCACAACTGACAAAATCTTTTGCACAGTACTGCATGTCAAACTCCAAAAATGACAATTAAACACCATAAAAGCACAATAAAAGTTGTCCAAATGACTTGTGGTCTATATTCCAAATCTTCTAAAACCATATGATAGCTTTGTATAAAGAACAAACCGAACTTATGCCATTATTCACTAATCTTCCCCTTTGCTGAGCTTGACAGCCACAGTCACTATGAACTGGTGTTGTATTGCAAAAGCCATATTAAGACAACAGCACACAGGTTCAGAAAGACATGAGGGTGAGTATATAATACAAGAATTTTCCTTTTTGGGTGAGCTATTTATTTAAATCCACTAATTTATATATACTTCAAACTAAGTTGGATTGACTTCATTGTGTGGGTACAGATATTTGAATGCAGTTCAGCTCTTACCATCACAAGAGAAGGTAAGCGGCTCTCTGAAGTGGTCACTGTAAACAGTGACCTTGATGCTGACCCCCAGTCCCTGCTGTAGTTCCTCCTGTGCCACACATGGGCTCCACACAAAGCCTGCATTTTTTGAGCAATCATTGTATGGGTATGCCGATCGCAGCCTGACGAAAACAGGAAAGGATTTAAATCAAATTTAAAGCACGGTTCAAATAAAAAAATAATTGTGTTCAACTGGAAAACAAAGCACAAAGTCAACTACAGTATATAACTGAAATATAACAAAGTACTGCTGATATTCATTCCATCATTATTCATTGTCTGATGCTCTATTATACTATTCAAGTTCGAGACTTTGGAACTAGATATGAAAGATATTGGTGAGAAAAATATATAAAGCAGTAACTCACAAGTCAAGTACATGACAGAAGGCTGCCACCTCCTCATCCCTCTCTTCAGATACCTGAAAAAGCTCATAGCCAAAGCCATTAGGCCTGGTCCCCAGAGACACCTTAAAAAGTCAACCAAAAAAAAAAAGTCACGAATGATTGTAAAATATTGACAAATAAACTTTTAGCAGATAAATGTATTTCATTCCAGGACAATGGACCAATAATATCAACTCATCTTCAGAAAAAAAAAAGTTACACTGAAAATTTTCCAATAAAAAAAGTTACCTACCTTTGTCAAGCAATAGTAAGTAGCAAATCATGGTTTTGTTGGGCTGTGACGTAAACTAAATGCTAATGGCTATCTAACATGTTCTAAGAGGAAATATGTCAATACAGGATAAAACCATTTCATGAAGTGAAATATTTCAGTTATGTTACTTTCTCAGAAATAACACTTAGCCATCCAAACCCAATTAATGAATACCATTGGAAATAAAATATTAAATATGCATTAAAGTTTCAAGAAATACTATGTCAAGACAAGAAATTGCTCACCGGATCAACTGACACTCTGCGCTGGCTTCTAGTGCTCTTCTGCACTGGAAGATAGCTGCGGGGGGGAACCTGAGGTGGAAGGGTATTGCTGCGAGCTACCGCTTTCCCTGATTTGTCCCCGTTTACTCTTCGGCTTCGAGGTGATGGCCAATCCGCATTGAGCTTGCTCAGAGAGTCATTGAGGTTATCGTAGTTAAGAGTGTCTCCGGATGAAAGCTTTGGCAGGTCCACCTCTGGTGTGAACAAGTTAACATCCCGTGGAGATGAGTTTCGATGGACAATTAATGGATCATTTTGAGGGATGGGGTTTCTGGGTGGCACCGGTGGAGGCTCATCTAGAGGAGGGAGTCCCTTCGTTAGCAATTGTGACGTTCCCTCAAAGTCATTTTCCCATTCATCCAGAATGTAACGAGTTTCTTTACTATAGCTGTGAGAGTCACCAACGGAACGTGAGAGGTTCGACACCTCGGGCTGAACATGATTGAGGATGGGGTCAGATCCTGACACACCCTGTTGCAAATGATTCCAAGGAGGACTGGGAACGCATCTAGGCATGGATGGCTCACTCCTCGAGGGGGACGACTTGCTGGTGTCTGTGGGTAGTGTACTTCCTGGACCCTTGTCCTGTCGGTGGCGGGCAAGAGCATCGTATTCCATTTGCAGTGCTTCCGCTAGGACCAGTTCCCTCTGGCTGAGGCCCAGAGATTCAAGACAGCCCCAACGCTGCTCCCGATCATTTTGTGTTTGCGCTGCAGACATGTTCCTATAGGGGGTGCTGCAGTGCACAAGAAGAACGCAGGAAGGAGCTTAGTGGCACTAGGGGTTGCAAAAGTTCATTGGGCTCTGTGAAGAGATAAGGGTGGAGAACAAAGAACATGTGCTCTTGTTACAACCACTGATAGATTGCAACAAATGTATAAAATCCTTTTACCATCTTCTGTTTACAGCTAACATAAGTTGTGTTTTTGCTTAAAACATTTATGACCTTTCCCTGATAAAGAAAACCTGTTTAAGATATTTACATGACCAGACACGTTGCCAGCTTATTAAGCATTATCGGTATAAGATGTAAAGGTGCGCATTCATGTCCATAGCACATATGTGTGGGCTGATTTACATGCCAAAGTGAAATACTTTGTGGTTTGTTCAAATGCCCAACCCTATGTTTGAGCAATTTGAATTGCAAGCGCCACTAATAACAACAAATGCTCGGGTAAACAATCCATAAATACATGACCATCTACTGAACCTCTTCAAATCACATATGGATCAAAGTGACACATGTTCAGTCACAGATGCTAGATTTGTGTTTAGAGTAGCCCACAGGTGTTCCTCTGGCTTTGATGGTCTTTGGTTCTGATCATCTGGCTCTTTTCTCTCTGCTTGCTCAGCAAAAGACAGAGCCAATCTGATCCCCCCTCTCTCTCTTTCGACAAAGGCATCAGTGCAGAAGGACGGATACTTTGCGGTGGGGGGAAGCTGTGCTCTCCCCAGCTCAGAGACTGATGTGGCGTATTAAGAGCCAGTTCCTGCGGAGCCACAGCTGGACAGATGCTAAGCTCAAAATTCAAATCAACCAGAAGTCCTGCTGAGACATGCTGCTCAACTAGGTTTAGTCTTGGATTTAGTCTTAGACCTCAAAATGTTTTAAGGTATTCCACTTGTATAAAATTCTATGGGCCACAGCTCATCTAAAAGGTTAACCACAACTCAAAAGGTCTGGCAAAAGATAGATGTGGTGGAAGACACAAGCGTTTGACCATTTGTGACCTGTTGCTTTCTTCATAATATGGCAACAGTGGCAGGGGGTCCATTCCTCCACCCACAAACACAACTGTAGGAAATTCTCACACCCTACGGCAGAAGAGTGGCACCAAAACAAAAGAAGCATCTGTCTGAAAGACATTCTTGGACCCCTCTGTTTATCCATATTTTGACCAAAAACATTAAAAAAAAAAAAAAGAAACAGTGTGCCTCTGGATAAGACTTTCATTTAAATAAACTTTTTTTCAGATCATCCAAGAAGTATTTACTGACTTGACAGTGATGTTCTTAGGCCCTTCATCAGCAATTAATTTAGGCACTCGTTTAATTTCTGTATAGACTCAAGGATTTAAGAGAATACACAATTATAACATGCCAACAAATGGATTGTACAAATATAAATGTATATCCTTTTAGGCAGCATTTTCTAGGTTGTCCTCCATTCCCAGGAGCACCGGTCTCCCGTGGCCTTCCAGCGCAGAGTCTCATGACTCAGCTATGGCCGGAGGGGAGCGGCAAGACAGAAGGGGTGGCAAGGCTGGTGGATCTACATTGTTCCATAGGGACCCCAGGCCAGTCAGATACAGGCCCCCAGAATCAATCCCCTGCTGGGTTATAATCCCATTCAATCAGGGGTGGCTCCCAGATTGGCCAAACAAAGGACAGGGAGGAGTGCGGGCAGCCGCGTCACGTGAGGCAGGGCCGACTCAGACACGTTCACACGGCTCTGAGAGACAGAGACAAAGAGACCGCTGTCATCCCTTTCCCCCCACTTACACCCCTCCCCCAACACACCCACCCACCAACAAACATCACGGCTTCATCCATGCCCAGGATGTGCACTTATGCTAGAGCCAGCTGATCTGGGCTTGTGCGTATGATGGTTTAGGTCTTTCATCACCATTACCTTCTCTTCCCACTCTAGTATTAATTCAAAGACCTCTAGACCAGCCAACTGTATTCTGACCTGACAGGCAGATGGCTGTTTGGAGTTTGTGCACATTCAGACTATCAGTTAACATTCTGTCTCTGTGGCATTTGGTGAGAAAGTCAAAAGCAAATCACTGTGGCGAATGCAAAACAAACAGTCAACTGACTAAAATCAAAACTAACCATTAGAGGAATAGTTCAACCAAAAATGAAAATTCATTGACGTTACAAAACTGCATGGCCTTTTTCCATCAGTGGAACAGTCAAATTTAGTCGGTCACAATTAAAATGAAAGGTGACTAAGGCTTAGGGCTGCACAACACGGAGGAAAATGTGTTATGCAGTAAGTTGTTGGATAATGCGATATGCGATTTGTGATGCAATAATCCTCTGATGATGTTAACGGAGCGCACGGAACTTTGGAACCCCCCAGTTTGTTGGGTAAAAAATTGACTGCATATCCCAGAGATTGTCCCAAATTGAATTTAGACTGCATATTATATACAGCCTACTATATTACCATTAACTAAATATCCACAAATTTGACACGCTCCACAATTTGAGTCAGAAGTAGTTTTCGGAGAAACATGATTTTGGTCTCAGCTTTGAAATTATGTGTCAATTTGATCACAAAACTTTAGTGCCGAGTGTGATCGATCATGTTAGCTGGCCATTTAATTGGAGTGGGGCACAACATTCTCTCTATGTGACTTATAGCATGAAAAAAACATGAATGCACATCAGAGGATACGTTGAAAGATACAGTACAACTTACTGAAATGTCTCATCTCTCAGGTAATCACCCAATCTGTTAATATTGAAATGACAATGGAGTAAATGAATGTAGAATATCTTGTGCTTTTCCATGGGTGCTTGAGCCACAGAGCACTCTGCACGCACACACACTAAGTACTACTCAAGCACCAAATCTATTCTCTGCTATCTGTGTCGCCATAAATGTTATGTTTTAAAATAATTTAAATCATTCCATTATCACAAGCCCATTTTTTTTATAAAGAAAAACGTAGAATAATGGGAGAACAGCAAATATAAATCCCACAGCAAGAGAACACACCGAAACGCATGGCACCTCTAACTGAATAGCCAAGAATGTCTTTCAATTTCAAACATCACAGCTAGTTTCTACATCGTTTCAATGGATTTTCCAGTTCCTGCTTCAGAAGTGACATTGCCCTTTCTCACACATGTCTGGCTGGTCTTGTCTTCCCCACTTAAAGCTTTGTCTGAGCATCAAATGTGTGGGTGGTTTCAGAGGTACAACACAAGAGATTATTCACACTGGAAAAAAAAAGAAAATACAGGTGAACGTCTGGGCCTAATTCCAAACTGTCGTGTTGAGATGAAACATGCATGAAAGGGACATAAAAGGACCTAATCCTGAAACAAGGCTTAAATCATAAATTAACGAAAATGATCTTAATTACAAAACATTGCAAATCATCATTACAATTTGTGTTCGGCTTGATATCTTGAATAAAGTTGGCCCTGATGCTTAATCCCAACTGAGTTTCCAGTGTTATATATATATATATATATATATATATATATATATATGTGTGTGTGTGTGTGTGTGTCCTTTCATGTATAGAAAAACTGTATGGCAGTGTAAACATCTATTTCACATCATCCCAGAACTTCCAATTGTAAAACATATTTACATTAGTAATATACAAAAGCTGACATTTTGTTTTAGTCATCATAATTAATGCAAAAAACTTGCTGTAAATGTACTGTAGTTTTTGAGAATAAAATGTGTTTATGCTTGTTGAGTAGATAGGTCTTAACGGGGTCATGACATGCATTTTTTTGTGAATTTGGAACAAAAAAAAAAAAAAGTTTCTTGAGATTCACTTTTAATGTTAGTAATCATATATAACTAGTCATACGTTTTCAAAACATAATTTTCCACCCTCATTCTGACCCTCTGTCAGAAACGTTTGGTTTTGGTGCTACCTCTCCTTTAAGATTTGACAGTAAACGCCCACTGTTTTGATTGGCTGTCTGGATTTGACTCTCCTGCTCTTTTCTTGCCATCTCACTACTCACCACTATTTGGTCGGGGCTACGGATGTTATAAGATAAAGTAGTCATTTATGTGTTGTTGTGGAGGCGTTCAAATGCAAATGCCTTCCACAGTGTGACATCACAATATAGAGGAAGTAGAGAACAAGTCGTTTGGGAAGCTTGGTTTCAACAATTGCTCTTTTAGCAGTGACGATGAAGTTTTGAGTTCATGACATGTTTTCATAGTACAATGATCTCTTATATGTCAAAAGAACAAGAAAACATGACTGCTTTAATGGTCATGACGCTGAGTTTAAAATATTCAATGAATAACATCAAGTCATTGGATAGCAACAGACATCATCGTGCCCTTTTCCGTTTACAGTATCATTTGTCTGATAATAGTTTCTCTTAGAATAAGCATAATAACCACAACTATAAACAATATTACCATGTGTAGATTCTAAATATTAAACTAAATGTGTTCTGGAGCACCAAAGACTAAACTTGTTCAAGGGGATTTTACAAGGCCTTCAGTTTTAAAACATAAGCAGCTATTTACAGCAGATAAATAGTCAAAGCAGCTGGGTCATTTCTGCAATTCGTTGCCTTACAAATTCCAAATAAAAGTTATGGTATTTATAATAATTTATTTCAACAGATAACAATTTGAATAGGCTTGATAAATAGAATAAACACTATTTAAAATGTTGCACACTACCGTGGAGCTAAAAGTCAAATGTTAAATAATTTAAATCATTTTAATTTATTGCACTAGTGTCATAGAGCTGTACATAAAATATATTGGACCAATCAAAGATTACCCTTTTCTTCCATGCTTAGAATTATATTCTTTCACTCATGTGTATTCATTGGTGGTTTTGGAGGTTTTTTGTTCATGACTGTGTAATGTCATGATCCAGTGACCTTTAATTGAAGATCTTTGTTATGAAATTACGTCACACACTAGAGATGACAACAGCTATTCAGCAAAATACTGTTGGAGTCATTTGTAGAGTAAAACTAGTCTATATTATTCATGTTTTTCATTCATTTGTGATGTTAGTCATGTGGGACCAAGCATAACATGTCCACTCTGTTAAGGGAAGATATTGTGGAAATTAACATTTCAATATAGTCACGTTAACAGAAATAAAAAACAGTGTCAGTTTACAAATATGTAAGCAAAATATTATCAACAGACCATGTAGGGACTATACCAAGTGTATGTCCACCCTGTTGTTGTCCACCCTGACCCTGTTTTTCAGTCATTAAGCTTGCCCTGTACGACTAATAACATATTTGTATCAAGTCCCTTTAATGATTAAACATGAAGATACTCAGTATGATCACTTAGTATGAAAGTATGATCAATTTGTCAAAAGTTTCAACCCCCAAAAAGGAACCGAATTGTAGGAACGTCCCAGCTCTTCAACATTACATTGAAAGCAGCGCTGTATTGGGAAGCACAATCCGCGCTTAAACGATTTTAGGAGAATTCACAGTTGCTGCGTAAAAACATATAATCGTACATAAATAAGAAACATTTGTACCTGCGCGCTCTCTGTGAGAATAAAGGAAAGATCACATCACATACCGTATGCACGGCCTCTTGCATCGCTTATGTCGTTAAACTGTGTGCGGTCATAGTCCTTTTCGTTTATTATTGGGCGGATCGGTGCGCTGAATTGTTGTGTTGTTTGATAGATCGCGAGCAGGCGGCGTTTTGCCGTGTTCAGTGCATTGACCAGAGTCAAATGACGAACGCTTTTATTTTAATCCAAATGATACACGCTCTTATCCCCTCTCACGCGCTGCTGACTGACCGGGTTGTTTGATTGGCGACTCGCTTTTCTGTGGTTTTCGGTGTCTTCTCAGTCAAAACTCACGTCAAAGCCCAGTTCTCATTGGAGAATATGCAAAGACAGAGGGTTCAGGTTGAGAGGGACAATAGCGGTATCTAGTGGTCGAAATAGGTAACAGCATCCAGTAGAGCCTGACATAAGTCTCTGCAGTAGGATAAAATAACCTTCTGTATCTGCGTATTTAAAACCATACCTGTCAACACTCCCGTTTTCCCAGGGAGTCTCTCGTATTTCACAACCATCTCCCGACCCCTCCCGTTTTGTTATTTCATCCGGGAAACTCCCGTAATTTGTATGGCCCAAACATCGTATTATGAATAATCACGTCAATATATTATTCCAAGGTTGTCCTGTTGCCAGATCTTGTATGAAACGCAATCCTACTCACACAATCGACACATCATATAAATTTCACCCCATTTGAGACCTATATATATATAAATTTACATGTATATCTGTATATATATATATATATATATATATATATATATATATATATATATATATATATATATATATATATATATATATATATATATATGTGTAAATTTAACAATAGCTGGAAGGAAGAATTTAATTTCATATCTCGAAGCCATATCGACAATGCCCACGCACTAATATCGGACACGGTGGGGAAAATGACATTTCTCAGCACATTAAATGAAAACGTATATATATATATATATATATGAGATATATAGACTTTCTTTCTTCTGGAGAACACAAAGATTTCTAAAAGAATATCACAGCTATGTAGGTTCATACAATGCAAGTGAATGGTGACCAGAACTTTGATGGTCAAAAAAATCAGCAGCATAAAAGTAATCCATAAAACTCCAGTGGTTTAATCCATGTCTTCTGAAGTGATATAGTTGGTTTTGGGTGAAAACAGACAAAAAAGTAAAAGTGCTTTTTTCTCTGTATATAGGCCTATTGACAGCAATCTCCTATGCCATCATGATTTCAAGCTTGATTACGCTTCCTATAGCGCCATCTAGGGCTCTGCGCATGCATCAAGGAAGTTTAATAGAGTTTGAAACAGAAATTGCTTCTAAAAATCTTTGTGTCCTGCAGAAGTATATAAAACATACACCTGGGATGGCATGAGGGTGAGTAAATGATTTTCAATTTTTGGAAAAAAAGATGTTAGACAGAATGTTAGCAATCATTTATTTTCACTTCATGTTTTTTCATCCCTTCATGTTTTGAAAGGGAATGGTGACTGAGACTGTCAGTCCCAAACATTCTGTCTAACATCTTTTGGGTTCCTCAGAATGCAGAAAGCTTCACAAGGTTGGAAGAACATGAGGGTGGGGAAATTATGATATTGATTAAAGACTGAATTATCACTTTAAGGACGCTTCTCAAATTGTGAAGAATCTGTCAGTTAGAAGAGAAGTTTGGAAACCTTTTTCTAGCAATTATTACAGTGAAAAACTACATAGTCCCAAATTACATATAATGATTTATTATACATTGAAGCACGATCATACTTTATTCATGCCTTCTGTCATTATTTCACAACTTTTTACGTCCTGCATGAATTTAGTTCAGTGACGGTTCAGCATTGTCATCGTCAAAATAATATAGACAATTAGTTCCTGTACACTGAGTGTAAATTGCACCTTATCTCTGTGTTTGGAAGCGTGCTGTCCTTAAGACAAAGCTGCCCTCATCTGTCAAACGCTCTGCATGCACCAACCTTGCACATGCAGAAATTCTCACAATCTCGATAGGCAGGGCAAAACATTTGCACTTAACACGGATGTTTACAATGAGTTATATACAGTAGGCACTGATATGTTGCAGCGCTGATATAAAAATGCAAACTTAGAAACTGAGGTCATAAGAGCCCACAGATACAGGTTCTCGCTGGAAATGAATGAGTATCACCATGACACAGACAAGCCCACATTGTCATAATCTCTCAAATTTATCTCACAGGGTTTTCTTAAGTTGGAGCTGCATGTATATATCCTTGTCTTGGTGAAAAATGAAGGCATTGAATGAAGTGAAGAAAAGTTTGTCTTGCACGCATTCTGCTGTAGTGTTGAACACCACTTGAGTGAAGTTCCTCTGTGTCGCATTCAAAAATCTCAGTAAATTACGCATTTATTAACACTTGTTAAATTAAAATCAGTTATGTAACGTCAGGAACACTATCCATTATGATGAAGTGAAACAATTTCAACAGAAATTTACTTGAGTAAGAGTGAAAATTACCCACTATAAAACATACTCATAAAAGTAATTTCCTTCAAAAAGTTACTCAAGTAAATGTAACGGAGTAAATGTAGTTCGTTACTACCCACCTCTGATTTGCTAATCAACTGTGGCAGAAACCGGCTTCCAAACGAATGTTACCCAGGATGTAAAATTGCAAATACCCACTAGAGGGAGCCACAGAAGCTTTAAGAGGAGATGTAAGAGGAATGTAAAATGTTCAGAATGTAGATTCTCTGCAGAGCTGGAGAGAAATAGCAGGAAAGAACATGCACCAGGGCTCTGGAGGCAAAAGAGTATTGCCTATGATTGTCCACAACACATCTAACTATATCTAACTATATAACTACCCATAAGAGTGAAGTCCTCTTGCCTACTAATCAATGCTAAAAGGATGGACACTTAAACCCCATAGGATACAAGTCTCAAGACACATTTTGATTAAATTGACATAATTGTTTAATGTTAAGTAAAGTTTCTGAGTAAAAATAATAATAAAAAAATTGAATGAAAGACGCAGTTGATCTAAAGTTTCTCTTTACAGATTTTCATAATAAAGTGTTTACTCAATAATTTGTCAATGCCTAAAAAAATGTATAGGCCTATATGTAGGATCTCTCTGTATAATGTGAAGTATTAAAATAAAAAAAATATAAATATAATAAAATAAGTATTTGGACATTTTTTGTGCACGTGTGCACTGTTTGTGCATGAGTAAAGTAGCTTATGGGAAAATGGAAAAACCCAAAGCAACTAAATAAAATAAAAGGCTAAAGTGGCTGTAAAGTGACTTATTACTTTCGGCTATAGAATCTACAATCTTGCGACAGACATTTCATAAATGTAACAATGACCTGCAACAATGCTTGAAACTATATATTTAGATATTTTATTCATGCCATTTATTCAAGTACACACTGCAGTGAAGTTTGACCTGTACAGATTATAACCTTGGCATTAACCAAGTGCAAACCATGACATCTAGATTTACTTTGTATTCCAAACATCACAGCTAAATTTGCCAGCGCCTGGCATATTTCTATGTAATGTGTGAATAGCGCTGCAGCCCTTTGTCTAGTCCTAGGTTTAGTATGCAGGACTGACTTTTGGAAGGCTGGGGAGTCTGGAACAAAACTGCAGGTTGCATACAAGATTAGATTTTCCAGCTCCCATTTGAGTTGCTCATAGGTAAACTGTAAACTTAATTTAGAAAACTGTCTGCATTTATTTTCAGTAGTATTAGTCTGGGCCTACTTATGCACGACAGTAGTTATTTATTTGAAGATTTACGCATTTCAATTTCAAAACACAATTCCATCAAATTGAATTGAGTAATCTTTATAAAAATTGTTTTAATAAAATAAAATAAATATGTTTTATTAATTACAATTGGCTAAAAATGCCAAATGTAATTTGATTGAACTGAAATGTGTGAATTAATATATATATTAAGTGCAGTGTTAACCAGTGAAATTTTGTTTTATAGACTTTAAACTTTTTTTGTCATTATGAACAAAATTTAGCTCTAGTGGTGATTTATCAGTAATTCTAAAATTCTCCAAATGTAATTATGAGGCACCTGTCAGAAAGCGTCTCCAATCTCTCCTAATCCTCTAGCTACAGTTCACCCAAAAAAGACATTTCTGTTATCGTTTATTCACCGTCATCTTGTTGCAAACCTGTTTGACTTCACTTTCTTGCAATTACATGCAGAATGTTAGGGACTGACGGCCCCAGACCTCATTCACTTTCAATGAATGAAGAACAAGAAAGATGTGTTCATTCTGCCAATCTTCTCCTTTTGTGCTCTACAGAACAAGAAACAAATAGGTTTGGAATGATACAAGTGTGAATAAACGAAGATAGAATTTTCATTTTTGGGTGACGATCACTTTAATGATACCTCCATAGTGGAAGGTAATTCCTTGTCAGCTGTCTGTAATCAAGAGTGAGTTTTTAGAGAGCAATGAATGTGAAATAGTCATTCTGTACATACAGTGCATCCAGAAAGTATTCACAGCGCTTCACTTTTTCCACGTTTTGATATTTCACAGCCTTATTCCAAAATGGATAATATTAATTATTTTCCTCAATTCTACAAACAATGGCCCATAATGACAACGTGAAAGAAGTTTGTATTAAATATTTTCAAATTTATTAAAATTAAAAATACAAATCACAGCCTTTGCTCAATACTTTTTTGAAGCACCTTTGGCACCAATTACAGCCTCAAGTCTTTTTGAGCATGATGCTTCAAGCTTGGCACACCTATTTTTGGGCAGTTTCTCCCATTCTTCTTTGCAGAATCTCTCAAGCTCCATCAGGATGGATGGGGAGCGTCGATGCACAGCCATTTTCAGATCTCTCCAGAGATGTTCAATCGGGTTCAAGTCTGGGCTCTGGCTGGACCACTCAAGGACATTCACAGAGTTGTCCCATAGCCACTCCTTTGTTATCTTGGCTGTGTGCTTAGGGTCGCTGTCCTGTTTAAAGATGAACCTTCACCCCAGTCTGTGGTCCAGAGCGCTCTGGAGCAGGTTTTCATCAAGGGTGTCCTTGATCCTGACTTGTCTCCCAGTCCCTGCCGCTGAAAAACATCCCCACAGCATGATGCTGCCACCACCATGCATCACTGTAGAGATGGTATTGGCCAGGTGATGAGGTTTCCTCCTGATATGATGCTTGCTATTCAGGCCAAAAGATTCAATCTTTGTTTCATCAGACCAGAGAATTTTGTTTCTCATGGCTTGAGAGTCCTTCAGGCGCCTTTTGGCGAACACCAGGCGGGCTGTCATGTGCCTTTTACTGAGGAGCGGCTTCCGTCTGGCCGCTCTACCATACAGGCCTGATTGGTGGAGTGCTGCAGAGATGGTTGTTCTTCTGGAAGTTTCTCCTCTCTCCACAGAGAAATGCTGGAGCTCAAGAGTGACCATCGGGTTCTTGGTCACCTCCCTGACTAAGGCCCTTCTCCGCCGATTGCTCAGTTTGGCCGGGCAGCCAGCTCTAGGAAGAGTCCTGGTGGTTCCAAACTTTTTACATTTACGGATGATGGAGGCCACTGTGCTCATTGGGAGCTTCAATGCTGCAGAAAGGTTTCTGTAACCTTCCCCAGATCTGTGCTTCGATACAATCCTGTCTCGGAGGTCTACAGACAATGCCTTGGATTTGGCTAGTGCTCTGACATGCACTCTTAACTGTGGGACCTTATATAGACAGGTGTGTACCTTTCCAAATCATGTCCAATCAACTGAATTTACCACAGGTGGACACCAATCAAGTTGTAGAAACATCTCAAGGATGTTCAGTGGAAACAAGATGCACCTGAGCTAAATATTGAGTGTCATGGCAAAGGCTGTGAATACTTATGAACATGTGATTTTTTCAATATTTATGTTTTATGGATACTGACAATATTTTTATATAAAATATAAAAATATATTTTATATTTATGGACAATATTTATTATTTATGGATGTGCAAATAATAAAAAATAAAAACAACCACTCTAGTACATATAAAGTGTCTCTAATGACCCTTTACACTTTTGGTACATAACTATTACAAAAATATTATTATTATTATTATTAATTCATTGTATTTTATTTAGCAATTTTTAAAAAAATTTTTAATGTATTTTTTTACTCTGATTATAAGAGATAGATTGAGGAATAGTAAAGAGGTGTGGGCACAACTTAAAAAACAATGGATGAGGTACAGGGGGAGAAATGATGTCCCAGGACCCAAAGTATGCATTTAAGGGTTAATATTTATTATTGTAAAAATACATTTAATACTTCATATTTTTTTTTTATATAAATATTTTTTAACAACTAAAACAATAAATTGAATTATATTATGGATTAATAATTTTTATATCATTATTATTTATCATTTGATACATTTTAGGATTAATACAATTGCATTTAATTTAAATAATATCATGATTTACAATAATAATATACTTATTATATTATTCATAGATGTAGGCCTATGAGTCATGTAGAATTTAATTAATGCTTAATTTGCTTATTAAGATGCTGCATGAATGCAGATGATCGCGCGCTTCAAGAACACCTGTCCAGCTGTAACCGGAGGCGCGCCCTATCCCGGATCACACTTCTCTACGAACACAGGAGCGAGCGTGGGCAGCGGGTGCGCGCTCTGCTTAAACGGTCGCAGACATTCAGAGCGAAGTAAGGGAGGATATTACCCGCCTTCTACCGCAATACCCAATAACTACTCAATGCACAGCGCGTGTGGGAGAATCAGTCCTGATCATATGTGGCCAAACCAGCAGCTACACAGGTAAGAAATGTTATCACTATAGCGGCGTCACGTTTAATGCGACTTACAAGCAATTGGCCTGGTTGCAGATGAGGTAAAACCGGCGCACTGATGAACAAAAAAAAAGAAAAAAATATTTGTGCTTTCAGTAATACGAGTGCTGCTTCAGTAAACACGCGTCGCGTAATCATCGGTCATCCCGCGCGCTTCATCCTCTGCGCATCTCTAAGGGATGCGGTTTTATTTCTGCTGCTCTGCGCAAATGATGACAGTATCTGTTTTATGAAGATCCGTGCAAAATCTCAAGTAACTGCACACATATAGGGCTATATATATATATATATATATATATATATATATATATATATATATATATATATATATATATATATATATATATATATATATAATCACATCTATATTTAAAGTCACGAGTTGTTAAATCTAGATTAATACACTCGGGCAATGTAAGGCTGTCAAGTTAGTTGTTGAGGCCCATGATGCAGCCGCATGTTGGGCTAGGATGCTCCATGGAGAGACACTGTCATCGGCCCATACAGTGCGTTTCTTTTGCACGTATTCGTATTGTTTTAGCTCAAGGATATTGGGGGAACATACATGTCACTTTTGGTTGGTAAAGTTTGCATTGTAATATTATTTATAGTACTCTCTTTATTTCTTAGGATGTGTGGCTTGGCCTGTGTATGGGTTAAATAACTTTCACATTTAAGGTTCAGAGAGCAATTTATGATAATTTCTCAAGTCACCATAGTCATACATTTTCAACATAAATATTTATTTAAATGTGTTTTAAATTAGGTTTGTAACGGATAGGATGAAGAAGATGATGTAGGCCATCATTTACTCACTTCCATACCATCCCAAATGTGTGACTTTCTTTCTTCTGCTGAACACAAACAAATATTTTTACAAGAATATCCCCGCTCAGTAAATCCATAAAATGCAAGTGAATGGTGAGCAGAACTTTGAAGCTCCAAAAATCACATAAAGGCTACAAGTAATCCATTCAACTCCAGTGGTTTAATGTATGACTTTGGGTGAGAGACAGATCAATATTTCAATCCTTTTTATTATAAATCTCCACTTTCACTTACAGAATGTGAAAGTGGAGAATTATAGTAAAAAAAGGATTTTTCAGTTTCTCACCCACATCTATCATATCTCTTCTGAAGACATAGATTTAACCACTGGAGTCATACAGATTGTGTGTCTGTCTGTAAGGAAATACTATTCTGATTTAGAGTGTTTGTCATATTTTACATGGGTCTTGGACTCCGTCCTTTTGGCTGTGAACAATCAATAATTCCTTTTGATCTTTGACTGTATCACTGTATATTTGCAAGCTGCGGACCTACTGAGACAAGGTTTCCATTTTGAATCTTTGACTTGAGCTCGGGAACCTAAAGCAGCTGAATTAGCCCACTAACCCAACTCATTTTCCCCATCATGAATTAAAGATGCAAATCTGCTTACATCAGATCATATCTGTGTCCAAGTGACTTGGCCTGAGCCCATATTCCGACTGAGTTGGACCATGGTCTGAATAATCTAGAGATGGACATGTCTTCCCCCATTCAGCATGTCATATTGTGTTCCAATCATTCACACAGGTAATGCAGTTAGTGCAATATGATCTGTCTAATCATAACTGTTGGAAACCAGAAAGTTTGACTATTGTGATTAGGAATTTCCAAAGAGTCATAAATACATTTAAGTGCTAACAATATCTAAATAAATATTTGATTTCTTTCTCTTAGTCTAGCAAACAGTACTATGTGTAGTTAAACTGGTAACAGTTTTGGTGCACAAAAATGAGTATGCAACAAAAGGTTGAATGAAGCTAGATCAGAACTGTCATTTACAAAATGCAATACGACAGTAATGCACGTGACAACGCAGATGTATTAGTATTAAAACGTTTGGTTGTACTATTTGGATACTCAAGCCCACTTTCACGACTACAATTCGCTTCTACAATAGTTCCCTCCTGTTCCCTTTAAGTTGCAATTACTATAACACACCACTAGATGCTGATATTTCAACCATTTACCTGCTTTTTAAGATACCAGGTTACCAGTTTGTGGTTACCAGGTAAAAGTGATGCTATCATTTGTAATTTAATTTGAAATATTCTGAGTTGTATTGGTCTATTGTTAACTGAACTCTATATACTGTGTAGACACCTTACGAGGTTTTGGCCACAAACCCCCAACCACACGCTTTTACCTGCTAAGCCCCTCACCACCTATACAGATGTTTTCTGCCATATGGCAAATTTTTGTAGAAATCCTTCTACTTGGCAACATGTTAGTTGAGGAACAATCCTGTGGATACTCACACTGAGCCTGCAATTAAAACAGCATTAGAGATACGTGCCATCATCTCAGCCCCTTCTGCCATGAAAAGGAAACTTTAAATTGGCCCAAATGTATAAGGCTGATAAGAATCGGCCATTGAAAACCCTATATTAATCAAACACTATTCTAAATATTAAGGTTGCATAGCCCTCAATATCTATGCTGGTTATGGCCCTGCTCTAATATTTATGTGTCTGCATTCAAAATAAGGTCATTATGACATGATTGGCCTGACATACATCATTTCATTCTTCCCAAAAGTATTCCCATCTTTCCCCACCTCCATGGCTCAGATTCACCTTCCCACACTGCAATGGGATGCTTCACCTTTTACTTCTCTGGCTTTTGTTTCCAGAGGTGCTAGTTTTAGCTATGCTAGGTTTTAGCAGCTTTCTCTGGAGGGGGCAGGGCAGTGTGAGAGAGTTTCAATTTTAAAGACGGCAAGAAAGAGAGAAAGAGCGAAACAGTGGGGTCAGTTGGACTGTTTGGTTTTATTGTAGAGCAGTACGTTTTGGGAGACTGTTTCCAGGGCCTTGTGTCTGTTTGCTTGATTGGAACACTAATGGAAGATTGTTAAAGCCCTAAAGTGCTCTTCATGTAGGTTCAGCTGAGTCAAGACAAATGATAGTTAGGGATTGCAGGCTGGACAAAAACAAGAAGGACGGATTACTAGCTGCATCTATATAGATTTTTTTGCCCTCCAGTACAAGAATAGCTCACATGGTGATCACTAAAGAGGCCTTAATAGACATATTAGATCTGGTAGTTGATGATGCATAACATGTTCATGGACTTTATTGTATTCAGAATTAAGATTTTAACCCCTTAAACTCTGATGCATTTTTGGGCTGCCGCCCACAATTTTTCACACACAAATTTAATAGCAGACCATTCACACATGTGGACTAATTGCAAAAAATGTGTCAATTTTTTTTTAGAAAGGAGCTACGTGAAGAACTTTTAATGTCATATAAATATTTTTACCCCATTACATCTAGGGAGTGCTAATTTTCAATGTAAATTTTAAAGGCCTTATTCACCATTAACTCTTCACTAGCTAATTTGAAATGGTCCTTGGGGGTGTGACAGTTTACATTTTTTAGAGATGTTTCATGTAGTCTCTTAATTAATATGAGGTCATTGTTTTATCCAGATCTATTCATTTATTCAAAAATACTTAAAAAAGGCAATCCACACAAAACAATTACTTGAATACACCTCTTATGTGATTATCATGTTATGTTTTCAATTTCTGAGTCATTTTGATATTTTTTTTATTTCTGGGGCATAGTTCACCCAAAAATGAAAATTCTTTCTCATCATTTACTCACCCTCATGCCATCCCATATGTGTAAGCCTTTCTTTATTCTGAACGCCAACAAAGATTTTTAGAAGAATATCTGAAGACATGTTTTTAACCATTGTAGTTACTGATTTGTTGACATTATGGGCTTTTTGGAGCATTAAAATTCTAGCCATATCTCTAGTTGAGATATTTTTCTAAAAAACTATACATTTCCAAATAATGAGATCATTTTCATTTTTGGGTGAACTATCCCTTTAAAGCCAAAAATGTCATGTGGTAAAACTGTCGTGAGACTGTAAAAAAAAAAAAAGTCTCATTAAAAACAGAAATTTTTGAAAAAAGAAATGTTGGCATGAATAATGTGTATTAATATATTTTTTAAAAGAAGTGAAACAATTTTGTTTTCAAATATGAATAATATTTGAAAACATTTTGTTCAACAAATAAAAGTATGGTGTGTGTAACCAACGTATAGGTAGCCATTTTCTTGTTTATGTTGACAAAAAAACAGAAAACAGAAAATTAACCCTTTAGACCCTTAAATATAATATCAAATATTTTGACACTTTTCTAAAAAGGCACATTTGGTTAAGGTCATGTGGTGTAACCCTGAGAAAATGTATTGATATTCTTTACCTAAAAACCTGATGGTAACACATGACATTAAAGTCATAAATGTTTATTTTTTTGTAGAAAATAAAAATAATAATAGTTATGCTAAATATTTAATTTTTTAAATTATGAAACCAAATTGGACACAAAGATTGCATTTCTACAAACTCGACTGGTGTGTTTTAAACTAGATTTTTTTTTATCACCTTCTTATAAAATTTGTATCACCCCCTTTATCACCTTATTTGTCAATTACCCTAAAAACAATGACCAAACTGCTGATTAAAATAATTTTGATTGATTGTAGCATGTCACACCACAGGACAACCTTTCAAAAGTATTTAATGTCAACTAGCCTTAAACAGAATAGAAGTAGCCTAATCACTGCAAACGATAGATACATGAATTGTTCTTGGCCTGCTTTCTGCCACTGTTAGACATCATTTTCATGAGACACAGCAGGGATTTTAACTTAATTTCATTATGAAGGACATGAAATAGACCACGCGTCTCACTGCATGACTCACTGCTGTTTCCTTATTAAGCCCTTCCTGTCTGATGCACTGAGCATTTAAGGACTTCTGTAACTAGAATGTCCGACAACATGCTTAAATGTGTGATGTTGTCTGTGCCTTTATTTGCAATAGCCACACCCTCACCCTAAGTGCTGTTTCAGCCTCTCATGTTCTGTTTGATATATATTTGCGCTCACCTCTGCCTTTCCAACAATGACCTGGTTGACTTTTATGATGGTGTTTTTGATGTGCAACATCAAAGCTTTGCAGGTTGTAGTGCATTACACATTTGCATCCTTATTCTTGCAGTTTCGAAGTATGGCACCCTATGATACTCAATGGGAAGCATCTGTTCTAAGGATGGTTTATAATGTTGAATATTTTGTTATACGTGCAGCTCATATCAAGCACAGTCTTCTAGTGGCTGTGTGCTTCTCTCTGTAGCTGTGTATCTCTCACGGTGACACACATGGTGCCCTCCACCCCTAGGGTGCCCACTGGCTCTGTGAAGCCAGCAGTCCTGCACCTGCACAGGCATCTGAACAGAGACTATTTAGCAGAGATGGGTCACTTCTGTTTAAATGAAAAGTGTCAAATAACTGGACGGTTACTGAGATTAAGCGATTACTATTCGGATGGTCATGTGATTATAACATGGCAGCCCTCATGTGCAGACCCTCTCCATGTACAGTAAAACAGCTTTTATAATGTTAATTTTAATGTGAGTGGTCACGATTTCCTAAATACATTGCAAAATTACAATTCATGTCTTTAGGAGCTAAATTTTTTTAAAGAGGAAAAAAATTACTGAGTGCAGTATTCAGGGTTCAATATACTGTAAGTTTTGCTCAATCGACAGCATCTGTGGCATTATGTTAAAAAATGAACTCATCCCTCCTTTTAAATAAAAAAAATAAATAAAAAACATAAGGTTACAGTAAGGTACTTACCTTAAAATGGAAGTGAATGGGGCCAATTTTTGGAGGGTCTTTAAAGAGTTTGCAAATTTCTTTTAAGACAAGAAGGCAATCAACATTATGCCATAAATGGTGTCGATTGAGCTTGACTTGTATTTAGCCCGGAATATTCCTTAAAATACTACTTTAGTAGTCCAGATTTATGAAGTATAATGAATTCAACGAGAAAAGCCTCCAATTGACTTTCATTGTGGGATATTTTCAAATATTTATTTTTATGCAAAGAGATGGATGTTTGATGCTGTGGATGTTGCTTTCTTTTAAAGGCACACAGAAGTCAGTCTGACATTGTTTCATTGTTAGCATTCCAACAATACACAGACATCAGAGCAATTCTGTAATCACATGTGTTGACATAGGTGTGACATTGTACATAATAAACGTGATGTTGAAATAGGGTTGACGATCCCTTTAATGTTATTTTGTTTGATATAAGTATTGTTTATAGCTGAAAGCAGGTAATCTTTTAACAGAAGACTTCTCTTTAAAGCGACAGTACAGACCCTATAGCTCCATTGAACTCTTTCGGGACTTGTTCTGTTAGAAGTCATCGAATGACAGATGTTTGAGGTCTCAAAGTAAAAACAGCTGGAGATTGGATGGTACACATTAGCTGAAAATGGTAACCATTAACTAGCCTACGAGAGCACTAGCGGGTATTCGTGTACCTTGTTGAAGACACACTTACAATGTAGCAAAGCTGTATTGTGAGTGACTTGACAGTATGTCATTAAATTAGTGTCAAATTTGATTAAAATTGGTTATTTCCATGTTGCTTTCATAATGAAAGAGAAATATATTTACATTTAAATAGTTGATACCCAACACTGTCCCACATGAAATACTGTATATTTCTTCAAAACCATATGGCTAAATTGTTTTTTTAAAAGGTTACTATC
Source organism: Moxostoma hubbsi (assembly GCA_032164185.1). Classification (NCBI taxonomy): domain Eukaryota; kingdom Metazoa; phylum Chordata; class Actinopteri; order Cypriniformes; family Catostomidae; genus Moxostoma; species Moxostoma hubbsi. The sequence continues at coordinate 16,023,706 of JAVLUX010000186.1, forward strand.
AGTTATGTTAGCCTAAAAGAAAATAGGGATGGGCATTTTGGTCATTTTGTCTACTCGAGTTCTTGGGGGCAATGACATGTACATAGCTGTATATATAATAACATGTCTGACAAACATCTTTGGCTGCATATTGATGTTCCAGTGTATCGTCTATTCATTAGTATAGGCTGTTATAAAATAAGCTGTTACAAAATGTTAAAATCATTGCATAATCAAAATATAATGCATAATATTTTGTCATTATGTGAAGATTCGCTGCCCAGCTTAATGAAAGAGTGTGCACAACACACGTCTGTCTGTTCTTCCTTCAGGTTACCATAGTAATCTTAGTAAGTGCGCACCAGTTTTTTAGTGACTGTCTGAACCGTCTATATTCAAATTGTGGTTGGCTTAACAGAAGACACAAAAACCATTGCGTTTTTTATATGCGTGTTAAGTCGAAGTTCAATTTTAAAGTGACACTGCATTCTGTTCCATTTGGCTGCACTCTATCTAGCTGTTTGAAACACTCGCCTGCTGTATATACACTGTTTCAGAGCATTGAGTCCACTGCCACACACCATGTGTGTGTGGGTGTCTTCCCAGATGTTCGCTCCTGTGGGGAAAGCCGTGATGCTCCGTATTGTTGTTGCTGTGATGACTCATGATGCATTCAATTAAACTCAGAGAGTCTAAATTTCCACCTTTCAACTGGGGAAAGTGCAATGGAATGGCACATTATGTCAGACTTTTAACTTGAAAACTTGTGCAGAAATCTTCAACTCCCATTTTGTCGAGATGTATGTGTGTGTTATGTTATGCAAACATTTCGGAACCCAGGGCAGGGAGGTTTACAGTCAGTGACAAATATTAACTTTTATAAAATAATATCCATTAACGGGTCAAAGTTCTTACATTAAATTATAATAGGATGTGTTTAACAAACATTTTGCAGAGAAAACACGGTTAATAACACTCTCTTTTGATTATCGTAAGGATAGCATTGCAGCATCGTATATCAGTTTGGTTGCTATGAGACATCTCTGACAATCAATGCACCCCTCAAAATCACAATATAATCAATCTCAAAATTAAAAATAAGCTCCCTCTTTGACATGTTTGTTTTTAGTTGTCACTGAATTTCGAATTAAGTGAAAAGTCACATCATGCATGATCACCATCGATCATCGTTTTCATGATCGATCATTGCTGCCCCATCTGAGTACCCGAGTACTCATGCCCATTCCTAATAGAAAATCAATAACCCTCTGATCCGATTAGTAATGGAATCATCTGATATGACACATTCACATTTGGACTCGTGCAAGAGTGTGAAGACTTCATTAGATCCTCAAATCCCTTGGGACCTCAGACAGCCAGCAAGCCTTGCAACCTTCCAATCAAAACCTGACCAGGTCAAAACCCTTGTCATTCCTAAACAATGACGAAAACATTAAATAGAGAATCATTTAATTCAGAGATACCGTAATAGAGTGCAATAGTCTGGTTCCATATGTAGAAAATCCCATAATTTTTTTCCATCCTAGTCTCATAGAATGAATGTTACTACAACTACATTTTTGCAAACAGACTTTTACATGCTGTGTTCCATGTTTAGCTGCATTTTCCTGGTGAAATTAACACAAAAGGTGCTGTAACAACTGCGTATTTATTTACTTTCACACAAATCACAACTACAACCTTTTTAACAGTTACTCACACACTGCTATGTTATTATATCAAAACACTTTTACTCTAAAGCATCATTTGAAAAACGATAAATTTTAATGCTTGTATTACTGACTCACCTACATTTACACACTTAATCCAGTGTTAGCTCACCTTTGCAGAGAAAAGTGTTGGATTTTGGTCTTGGAAGACCGTGGTTCATGACCGGTCAGGCATGCAAGCTGACACGTGAGATGAGAGTGTCAAAGAAGCGTCACGAGGTGATGTGGTTGCTTCAGAAAATGTGCTTTTCATTTCTCATTTTGTTTTTGGAAACTCTCGCTTAGGTTTAGGTGTTGGTTAAGGGTAAGGATGCCTGTTTTGTGTCTACCTCTCATTTTATTTTAGATCACTGTTGGTTAGGTGTAGGATAAAGTTTTAGGTTAAAACCTCCATATAATATTCACCTTAAAATCTTTGTGTGATTACGACACCATTTGCACCATTTACGACACCATTTACTTGGACAGTCCACCAATCAGAGAATCACGGCAAACAACCCATGCCAAGTTGTTTTTTCTACACTCTTAAACTACTTATGTATATTTTCATATAAATTACCTGAAAATTTTGTGAGAAAATTGTAATATTTTGTGAACTATATTCATTATCAACAACCTAATATCAATACTTGTACATATTTCATGACCTCATCATAGACATCAAGTACACAGACTTTTGCCTTTGTTTTTTTGTCAAATTTTTTAATATGTTTTTGCTTCAAATCAATGTTTGTAATGTTTTTACTTAACTCAGACATTGTTGGTCAAGGCTTAAATCTTGTTTATGTAAGATATTATGAAAACCCCTAATAAATAAATAATGGGAATAATACTTACAGAACTGACGACTGAAAAATTGGCAGGACTGTTGCGCTGTATTGACCCACATACATCTTTAGCTACATCAGTTCCCAAATGCATCAGTTATATGAGTGTTTCTGTTGGATAGTAGCAAATAACAAGACATCTTTATAGACTCTGATAGAATAGGGGTCAGGTTGTCAGGACAACCATAGAATGGCCATGGGAGATCTTTGTTATTATTTCCAGGTGCACATGATGTCATTAGGTATGGCAAATGTCATGTAACATACTACAGAACTGCATGACAGCTTAATAATGCCAATGTGTTCTTATTAGTGTGGTTTCAGATAGTATATAAAAACTGACGGTAAAGTCAATTTGGACACCTAGCACAGGGATGTTAAAGATATGATTCTTCATTTATGTCAGTGGTCTAGTGCAATCACAATACAATTACTATGAGATTGTGTTTACTGTATCTGTGACAGACAGTTGGGTATAGGGTTTTTTTTTTTTATGAAAAAGGATGATATGAAAAAAATAAAGACTCATTCCTCACAGGATATGTGAGCCTCAGGGCTGGAGGGGAGGGAGGTGTCAGAAAAGGAGACGGGAGGGCTGTTTGTGTCCTCATATGTCTTATCATGTGTGTGTTGGCTTCTATCTGAGGAGGGATGGTGGTTTTTAGGTGGTGGGATGTACGATGAGCATCATTTGACAGCTGACAGTGAGAACCCCAACCTAGTCACTCAAAACAATGTGAAAAAAGCAAGAAAAAGGCGAGAGACGAAAGTCTGTCACTGTGGTGACACAAGTGTCTCTTTTCTCTCTGTCTCTCGCTTGCTTTCTCTTTCCTCCCTCATTTATCCCGTTATAAGCAGATGGAGAGTGGGGGCCAGGTTAAGGAGCTCCTTGGAGTCTGGTGTGGTGTCCATTGTGGGCTTTTGATATTTAAACTCACCCTCCTCTACCCTCAGGGGATGCCTGATTGTCTCCATTGTTCAGTAAAAAGTGGGCCAAGAAAGAGTGAAATAAAGAGGGGGATCAGAGACATTAAAGGGGAGGGAATGATTGGTAAGATAAAAAAACTGAAGAAAATGATCTTTGACTAACATTTCTTTTTTTTCTTCTTTTTTTCGGGTCTGACCAGATTTGTACTGAAGTGTGTTTTGTGGAACGTGTTAAATATGGTGATGTGGTGGGCAAGAGCGCAGAGAGAGGCTAGGGAGTTGTGTTTAATGCCAGCAAATAATGATAAGGAAGATGAAAAGTGTGTGTGCACGGTTCAGAGTGGGGGATGTCAGGAAAAATAATAAAATAACGAGCAACTATAGTTGATGAGCCACCATTGCTAGACAATGAATAAATAAACAAATATCCAATTAACCCAACAGTAGTCTTATGTATTAGCCAAATTATTAAGGGGATATAACACATTATGAAGCTTTTCTGTGGGATACTATCTCTTAAAAATACTCATGTGTCATCTCACCTTGGTTAACCATTAACAGACTGCATAGATATAAGTGAGAGAGAGAGAAAGATTTTCTCTGCCAGATGTATGCTGAGGGCTTTTTAGGGAAAATGTGTCCCTAAAATTGCACACGCTTCCATCTGTACCTCACAAAGTGGTTGCAGACAGAGAATGCAGACTACATAATGGAAAGCAGTCCTATAATGTATTATGCGCTGGAAAGTGTACAACATCTGAGACAACAGCTCCTGCTAATTTGGCCTTTAAAATAATATCCCAAGAAAGCAGTAGAACGTATAGTTATTATTTTTTTATTTAATCTGAAGAGTCCATTGTCCTGAAGTACAGCAGTCAAGTTTAAATAGGATTATGATTAATGGAAAATCTTATCTTTAAAATTTAGAAACATTTTAGAACAAAAATGTAATGAATTATTCATATCTTTATGAGCAACGTCAAAGTTTTAGGGAAACCTGTTTTTTCATTGTTGCTTTTAATTTTTAATAAACCTAGGATTTGTTGACATACACGCATTTAAACATGCCAGACTGCTGATCATTCAAAATCATGTAGCCTGCAGTGACATGAACTGAGCTAAATAAAAAAATGGGGAATGTTTAATTATTCATTCATACATTTGCTGAATGAAATCATAAACTCGATAACCTAGAGCAAATGGAAACTCCCTGATTGTATCATCGTATTTGGGCTTCAAATAGTACCAGACACTACCCAAATAGCAAATCATCATCAAAACGTCTGTGAAAAAAGGAAAGCATTGCATTCTAGTTTACTATTCTAACTACCATTGGAACTTGCCAGTGTGATACTGCTGATATTGTTGACTTTTTAAGACAATTTGCTTGTTATATTTCTCAATTGTAAGTCACTTTGGATAAATGTGTCTGCTAAATTACTATATGTAAACATAATTTAAGATCTTACCACATCTCAGAAACACCTGATAAGCATCTTAAAATTAGATAATTTTTTTTAGTGGTCCTGACATGCCTAATATGTCATATGTTTTTAAAACAATATCATTTTCCAGCCTTTTTTTGATCCTCTGTCAGAAACACTTTTTGTGCTACTTCTCCTTTAAGACTTGAAAGTAAATGCCCACTGTTGTGATTGGCTCTCTGCTCTTGACTGACCTGCTCTCTCACCATGCCATCTCACTGCTCACCGCTACTGGGCGGGGTGGGCCACGAAGCGATAAGGAAAAGCAGTGGCTGATGTGTTGTCATGGAGGCATTCAGGTGCAAATGTGACATCACAATGTAGAGGATGTTGAGAATTAGTCATTTTGGCAGCTTGGTTTCAACAAATTATCTTTTTGCAGTGAAGAGGATGTTTAGAGTTCTGAAACGTACAGTATGTTTTTATAATACAATGACCTCTTATATGTCAAAAGATCAAGAAAAAAAATATATTTCTCATGTAATTACCACTTTAAGAATAAGAAAAACAAAATTACTTTGTCCAGATAAAAATGGAAACAAAGCTGATGTCTCTGCGCTGTGTGTTTGATATCTGGTACATATATCAATATTTGTACCAATGCTCACATCATTTAAAATGTCAGCATTTATCCCACATTGGCAATTACGATAGCTTGTTTCATTGTTAGCTTAGCCTTGTCAGCTTTGTCCCCCATGCTACAGGCTAATTTTGACCTCAGGCCAAATAAGGCCTCTTCAATCATGTCATTTAGATTGTTTAGACTCCCAGTTACATGCTGCAGCTCCTCATTTATGATGTTTTAATTGGGTCACCATGGGCTAGCGGCTAATGTGTTCAGACAGTCCGATCCTGAGCAATGCTAAATGGCTAATCTCAGCAAAGGTCAGGAAGTGGGGTTTGTTAATGTTGGGGTGTCCATCAAGCATCAGACTCAGTTTCTTCTCCATTATATCTCTCATACTCATCTCCAAGCATTGCTGTTAATTAATGTAGCATCTCCTTTTAAGGCAAGTCAATCAAACTGTTTGTCATAGTGATTGCCGGTAGATGACACAGATTGCTCTTTATCTTGCAGAGGTTGTGACATGCAATTTATTTTTCCATCTCCAGGGCTGTAACCTAAAGGTCAGTGTCACCAGTGCTGTTTTGAAGGTCATAATGTGCATAAGCGTCACATGGAGGCATTTTGGCTTTTATATGGGTGACTGTACCACGCCCAGAAGGTGAAAGTGTTTATGACCTAATACACCATTGCAGGTTAGCTTATATTGTCAGGGTTCACTTCTGATTGAAGAAGGCATGGACAATTAAATTCAAATTACTTGCTGTAACTCAGTTGCTCGCCATGGCGCGGGCTTACATGGGGGATGGGTATCCCATAAAAGATCTTTGTTAACAGTAACATATACACAGCACTATTCATTTATGTGAGTATGTCAAATGAATTGATGGTGTTTTCACAGGGGTCTCTATCATGCACATTGTAACTCACAGTAGGAATAATGTGTCTCTGTATGTGAAAATTGAATATTTTCTAGAGTAAAACCAACTTTAACATAATATTCAATGTATTTACTTGAACTGCTAGCCAATAACTGCGTTAAAACCACTGACCTTCGGATCTTCTAGAAATTACAGTAGACTTATACTGCTAATATACAATAACTGCTTTACAGTATTAGGAACACTATGGTCCAAAAAAGTGCTCGATGTGGACTTCTGCTGTTGTAGTGCATTCTGAGATTCTATTCTGTTCACTACAATTGCACAGAGTGGTTATCCGAGTTACCATAGCCTTTCTATCAGCTTGAACCAGTCTGGCCATTCTCCGTTGACCTCTCACATCCACAAGGCATTTTTGTCTGAAAAACCGCTGCTCACTGGATTTGATTTTTGTTCAGTTCAAACTGTTGTGGGAGAAAATCCCAGTAGATCATCAGTTACATAAATACTCAAACCAGCACGTCTGGCACCAACAATCATGCCACGTTCGAAATCACTGCGATAAAATTAGATTTATGCATTGTACTTGCCACACAATTGGCTGATTATATAATGACACGAATAAGTAGGTGTACAGGTGTTCGTAATACGGTGCTCAGTGAGTGTACATTCTTATGTTTGTTAAAGGCATAGTGTAACAGTTAAACAAAGGGCAAGGAGGAGGCGGTAACTGGCTGAACAGTCATCATAAACTTTAAAGATATAATTGAACTTAAAACAGCATAAAACACAGGGACACAGATACACATGCAGTGCGGCCACATACGTCTTACTCTCTCTCTAACCAGCATCTCCCCTTTATCTCTCTCACCCACTGATCAGCTGATTCATTGGTGGCCGTGTACCATGATGGCCTGGCCATGCCATCCTCCTCGTCACAAATAGATAACCCAAAAATGAAAATTTGCCATTATTTATTCGCCATAATATCATTCCGAACCTTTGTGGAAAACAAAAGGAACATTTCTGAACACTTTTTGCATTCAATGACAGTTCATTGTCAAGCCGAAAAGGGAATTTCTTTTATGAATGGGGGAAAAACGGGGGATTATTTATAAAAGTCTCTTTTCTTGTTCCACGGACAAAAATAATAGCATGTTGGTTAGAAAGTCCACGATGAAGTAAATAATCACAGAAATTTAATTTATTTTGTGAATTATTCCTTTAAGTGTTGATTTTTGAAATTAAGTGTTCTCTTTGCATGGTACATGTAGGTCAGATAAAGTGCTGCATATTATGTCTACAGAAACACAGTGACCTGCTTGTTGTTGTCGGTAAGGTGTAACCCACTGCCTTTATCACATTTATTCATTTAATTTGACTTCTAAATTGGGAGTAATTGTACATTTAAAAGTATTCTGTTGTTATTTTGAAGATTCTTGGGAATAGGCCCGCATTCGTTCTGTATTTTTAGCTGAGATGTGAAACCTTGGTTTGGCACAAGCATTTTGTTCCAGAAAATAATAACCATCCCTGCAGGTGTTTCACCGAGGGGAGTGTCTGTAATTTGATGCATCTAAGCAACCTTATGGCAAGCAGTAACATCTCTGGCCTGAGCTTTTCTCACAGCTCTGCGGAGGATGATACTGCAGTTATGATGGCACACTCTCTCTCTCTATACATACATATATACATACATACATACATACATACATACATACATACCCACACACACACACACACACATATATATATATATATATAAATATACATATATATATATACATATATATATATATATATATATATATATATATATATATATAATTTTTTTTTATTTAGCTTTTATTTGATTATTTTTATTATTTTTGTTCACCATTCAACACTGTATGGAATAGATGGGTCTGATTCATTAAATATGTATTTTGTCAGTGTGGCAGGGCGGAGGGCTAATCAAGCCTCCGAGAGGGATAAAGGCTGATCGCAGAGGATGGTACGGGAGAGAGAGTTCGTTTACGGACATGTCCGTCGTCTTATGTGATTGTCTTTTGAGTTTTACATGAAACCTTTATTTGTACGTCAAGCCGGTCTCTCGCCTCTTCCTTGCCCGTGAGCGCGAACTTCTTTACAGTCAGTTTGTTAACGTTTATATTGGTGCGGAGAATATATTTGAGTTCAGTTAGCACATCTTGATTGTTCCACATAAGCAAATGAGTTTTAATGTGAGGTTTGTTCTTTTGTTTTGTTTTTTTAAGATGACTTTTATTATGTTTTGTCCAGATAAATTGGCCTGTTATTTATCTATCTGTTCTCTCATTTTGCCAGAAAGATAATGTAACAAAGGTAATTTACCCTAATTAGTGCCTTATATAAAGACTGCATAGTCCAGTGTTGTCCTTCCTTGATCCTTCATAGATGTTGACTTGTTGTTTTGAGAGGAGCTGAACAAGTTGAATATACTCAAATTTTATGTTGTCGTTTTGAAGATTTCATTTCATCAGCCCCTTTGAGACCTGTTAAGGGTTACAAGTCGCTATCAGTGTTTTCATACAAAACAGCTGTCCATTGGGTCCCACTGGGAGGTTACATACTTATCAAAGGCCTCTCGTAGCAGATCAGTTTGTAGGCCTAAACCGCATGTTATGACAAAGCCTAGATCGGAAGCTTTGAATAGATGTAGTTGGATATCTTTTGAATAAAAGAAAATCAACTTTCTATATTTGTGCATGTTATTGATCTAAAGCAGATGTGATGAGCCCGATGCCACAGATGGCTTGTCTTGGTTTTATAATTAAGTATGCAGGACTGCCTTGTGGTTCTGCACTACAGCTGCCTTGCCCCATTGTATTCATAGACATTGGTGTGTATGTGACTGTGTGTGTGTGCTTGGGGGATACACGAGCGCTGGTGAGAGACCAAAGCTTTCCCTCCCTTGTCCAGATTCTTGAGGGCAGATCGGGGGTCTGCCAGCAATTAACTGAAGAAACGACAACACCTCCTGTTGATAGAGACTCCTGCAGAAAGGGAGGGGGAAGGGGTCAAGGGCCTGTGTGTGACAGTAGGGAAGAGTTTTTGTGAACACACTCTGATTCAGCCTTCTGTCAGTATAGATGTAAAATAGGTCTGGAGACTGAACTAGACCACAACCTGAGGGCTTATCATACTAGATGTCAAGACCTGGGTTGACTCTTCAGCTGACACAGTTAAACACTGATGTAGCTTATTTAATGCTGATCCATGTAATTCCAATTTCTTGCCCACAAATGTTTGCTTCATAGGGCCCATCGAAGTATGAACATATGGGGTACTTTCATACCACAGTTGAATATTGGCCCAATTTTTTCTAATTTTTTTCAGATGACAGTGTGAACAGCAAAGAACACATTGAAAAGACAGTAAAATGTGACTGGAATTTTAAAGTTCACAATAATCGTGGTTGTGTCACTGTTAGGGGGATAAGGGAAAGGAGGAGGCGAGAACCGGCTTAATAATATAAATCATATTTAATTAAATAAAAAGACACACATACAGGGCAGCTGCCTGTAATTCTCTCTCTTCTCTCGAACTGTCGTCACCAGCCACCTTTATCCCTCGCGTGCCCCATCAGGCCGATTGGGGACCGGGCTTGCATCATTCCAGCCTGGCCCTGCCCTCCTCCGCTCTACAGTCACATAACTGTGGTTAGATAAATTAAGCACGTTCAGATGATTATTTAATAATCGCGACAGGCCAACATTGAGTTTTACATTTTCAGTTCTGGTCTGGCCACTTTCATAAGTGGAAATACATGTTTCTGATATGTTTCTGAATATTTAGATTGTTACTTCATGTGCTTTTGTACATCAATCTATCTCAACATTTGACAAAATTGCATGTTTCATTTACCTTAAAGTCGATGTGTTTAGTTTTGTCAGTGTTAAAATTCTTTGTAGTATTTTTTGCTTTATATGCAATCGGCTACTATAAGTAAGCCATTCATAGTTTAAAGTTTTATACCTTAAAGTTTAACACTGTTTGCTCTACTGTGCTTTCAAACCAATAATCTGTGTGTTTGAGCTGCCCGACCAGCCCAACACAACATCACTAGTTCAACCAGTGCTGTGAGTTAGGGATGGGACTATTTGTTTGTACAACCAATGGAAGATGAGGGAGTTTTCTGGAATCTGTTGGAAGACAGTGTTATTTTTGCAGATCCGTTTCGGTGTCTATCAATTGCTCTCTTTATCCTTTTCTCTCTCTCTATTTTCCTCTTCACCTATAAACAATCCTTGCATGTCTCCTGAGTAACAATTCAGAGAAACAGTCTACAATTACCTAGTACATTGTGATCCAAACACTGACATTCTCTAATAACCCTGTTTAGGGTCTTCATTGAATTACAGAGTCTGCCCATGTTTCTGCTTGAGCTAACCCATGTGCCCTACTGGGGAAACTCAGACAGCCAGGTGCCCTGCTGTTAGAGTGATTTTATTTGTGTCTGTGGCTGCGGCCTACCTGACATCTGCTCTATGGTTGGACAAGAGACTTGTGCTTAACCTTTGACCCTTCAACTATTTAATGCTTTACATGTCTGATGATGTCATGACCCTTTTCATGAAACACTTTCTATTTATGAAGCCTCTGAATCATTTTTTTTTAACTGTATTTTCAATGTAAGTTTGACAGTTTTCATGGATATTTCAGTTAAAGCATGGAACAGTGTCTGCCAAACTAAGCCAAGGGAGTCATTTTTAGTTTAAAGTGATTCTTTGCCCTCAAGAGGGGCTTCAGGGTATCTGGAGAACAGTCAATATAATTGATCCGGAAAAATTTATGTTGTTTCGGGTCATAGAAATTCTCTTTATTCTTGCTTTGATTTTCCCACTTTATGTGGCTGTTAAATAAATGTAAGAAGAGAGTGGATTGATTCATGGAAGAAAGGAAGGACTGTCTCAAGAGTCACAAGGCAAATAAGGATCTATCTGCTTTGCCTTCAGTAGCAGCTGTTCTGAAGAACTGACATTAATCTGATTCTCTGACCATTCTCTGTACACAGCAGGATAAGTGGGGTCTTCAGATCAATGGAGGGTAGGACAGGGAAAGAGAGAATATGTGTTGAGAGGCATGGACCTGGTAAATGAAAGATCAGCTGTCCTTAAGAGCTCCCAGACCTAATCTATAGGATCAGAGGAAACTTGTGACACACTTTTATAGATGGTTTAGGTTTGTATCAGTTAAATCAGACTTAATAATTGTTGCTTAACAGGAACCGGATGGCCTGGGACCTGTGTGGGAGACTTTCATGCCAGTTTATGGAGCTGTCACTTGCCCTATCGGGGAAATGCCACGTTGCCATTATATCTTATTTGTTAATCATTTACATGTGTTTTTATGCCTCACAAAAATAAGCATGTAGATATTTGTGATGTATTGGACATGGTTGCAAAAGGTAATGCTATCTAGCTAGCAGACATAGATGTTGAAGCATCAGTTGTAGTTGGTTGACAATTTTAAACAAATCTCTAATGTTTTGGATTAAGGATGTGCAACACTACCAATTCTAATAATCGACTAGTCGGTCGGTCGTTTGAACGACTAGTCGGTGTAAAGGAAAATAAAATATAAGTAGGCTCCGTAATGGTCACGTGACCCCGACCAGATGCATTTCACAGAGATGTACGGACGCTAAAAGATGTACTTTTACTCTCAACATGCAGCAAAAGGATCTTGCTCGAAATACACCACCACTACACTACACAATTATTGGGGAGTGAAATGTAAACATTTATCAGCCAATTGCCAAACAAACACTTTCTAGTCGCATGGCACAAAATTTGGTTGCACAGTGGAGGGTTGCGCATAGAGTAAATTATTGATCTTGGGGTTTAAGAATCAATATCATATATATCAAATAATCATCAAATGAAGATCGTGATGCATCGGAAAATCCCTTATAAATGGACTAAACCTCTTGCAGACGATTTTATTATGCTGGCTTTTTTCCACTGTTAAGCACAATATGCTATCATCACACAAAAACACTCTCTAAGAAGTTGTGTCTCTGAATTAATTTGAGAAATGCATCTCCCATTAAAATCACCACCACTAAAACCAGATAAGAGGCACACCTGGATACTACCTTGTCTAGATGACTTTAGCACTTTGTTGACCTCACAGGCCATTGTGAAGGAGATCATTGCCAAGTGCTTTTTGCTCATGTTGAGCACTGACTTGCATGTGCCACATTTGAAACCAGACAAAAGCTGTCCTTTAAGGAATATAGTTCACCCAAAAATGAAAATTGTGTCAATATGTACTTAGCCTATTTACCCTCATATTGTTCGTATGACTTTCTTTCTTAAACGGAACATAAAAGGTAGTATTTAAAAAAAATTTTTTTGCAAACTTCTTTGCGTGAACTATTTCTTTAACTGACAAAAGAATAAAAATAAGAAAAACTATATTGACTATACTTACTATACAAACTGTTCTACCCTTGTTGCTTTACTACAAAACCAAGTGCCGGAAATCCCCTGGTTTATTCAAGAAAACATGACTGAACATGTCAGAGTGGGATTCGCTCCAGTGGGGCTCACATGGTCCAGTTTCAGCTCATTACTGACAGCTTTTATCCATGGCCTCACTCATACACTTGGCAGCTCCCTGCCTCTCCCAGTGTGCTCTTCAGACTTCTTTTTAGTCTCTAATGAGCCGCCTTGTTGATTACTGGGAACAGAGAATCAAAAAAGCAGTGGAACATCCAGTTTTCCCCATTCCATCTTTAATTTCCCCCCGACATAAACAAAAATACAAAGCACGCCTCACTTTGCTCAAACAGCCATGATGCTCCACTGTCAGTTCTCTTTGTTTAGGACTTGTCGTGACCCGGAGTTCCACAAATAACAAGAGCCTTTCTATCCTTCTCAAATACAGTCATATTCTGCTGTCTTTTCTTTTCCTGTCATCTCTTTCTCTTTCTTCCACCCCTTCTCGCTCTTTTTAACCCGTGCCCCTCCTGCTCCCTCTCCCTTTGTCCCTCTGTTGCTCGAGAGCTGGTTTAAATATTTAAACAATGCAATTAGCGTTACACCTGAAGCAATTGAAAGACGGTCCCTTTGTGACTGTATGCTCAGGCATGGTGATATGGCAAGAATGTTTTTGTTGGCTCAGAGCCTTTCATGTTGGCATCAAATGAATACAGGTTTCTTGACCTCAAAACCAGTCACTAAATTAAACTACACTCATGGCATTTAATTACTGCACATTAATCTTATATACAGCAGACAAACATTGAATGCCTGGATTAAAAACATTTGCTGTACAAAAACGTCTACTAACCCTAAGGTACTTTTTTCCACTTTAAAAGGTTCTAAAAACAATAGTACTTTTGCCAAATGTTTAAACAGGGTAGTTGATTTAACATGCTAATTTTGTGATAATTCTATAAAAATAATGCATTAAAAATTAACACAATTAACCATCCCCCAATGCCCCATGTTTAAATTCCAAGTATGTAAAAGTATGTATTTTTCTACCATCGGAGGTGAAGCTTGAAGTACATTTAACTTTGTGTTTTTACGAGCCGTGTCAGCAGGGGGCAGTCAGTGCTCAATAAACCTCACAAGCAGCGTACCCAAAGATTTAGAGCTGGTCACAAAGAATGCATCTTGACAGCTGGACGAAGCACAACAGAACACATTTAGAGATGTGATTTTTCTAAGTCGCAACTACGTTTAGCTTGACAAAACATCCTAAAAACGCAGTGTTATTATGCTGAAAACCAGTGTAGCTCCAAAAGCATCTGTCTGGCACACATGTACATAGACCAACAATTAAAAATAGCACAGATTGAATGCAAAAAACATGCTGTGAAATCTGGACAGATTGACATACTCATTTACAAAATGAATGGCTGTCGACTGTAGGCTAGTTCAGGGATATGGGAATTAAACAAACAATGCATTGACTTTTAAAGCCACTTTTTGTTTTTTTCCAATCAATGCTTTACTCTTCTGCCACAACAATGCAATGTATTTCAGTCTGAATATCTGAGTTATTATATTTATTATAGGCTCTACATTTTATATTTATAATTTATATTTATAATTATTTGATTTATTGTCAGACAGTAGCGTAACGTATTAGTGCGAACGTGGCCTAATAGTTTAAGTCTGACTAAAGCCAGACTTTAAAGTGTGTGTAAACGTACTGATGGTGGTCATCATGTTGCCAGTCAAATATAAACTTTTTATACTATCAGTTGTGAAATCAATGTATAGCGGTGACAAATATGACTGCATTTGGCATTCATAACAAAAAAACTTTTGATTTTGTGTAATGCTGATTCCAACTCAATAAGTGTCAGTCAAAAGTCCAAGATGACTGTCATAATTGCTATTGAAGAATTTTTTTTATAAGATTTGATCACTTTAGCAGTGGAATGGACAATAAAGAACTGTTCCATTCTATTAAAGCTTAAGTATGTAACTTTTTCAGTGTTAAACTGGGATTGAGGAAAGTATGCAGAGACCGCTATAAGTAAGCCATTAATTTAAATTAATTTACTCAAAAACTGAAAACACCGTGTCTCTGTGGCACTACAAAAATTATTTGTTTTGAACTGTTTAGACCTACCAAAACAATGTTACTCAACCAATGGCAGTACTTGAGGGTGGGACCATTTGTTAGTTTGATCAATGGCAGATTAGGGGCGAATTTAGACATTTAGTTTTGAGAACATGTTTATTTTTGCAATTCCATTCGATACGCTAGTGTCACAGAAATGGCATAGGCTACTTCGGCTATGACACTGACTAAATGCATGAAACTATATTCACTCCCATATTCATTCACTGTATTCACTATATAAACTATATTTCCCCACAGCTGTCTGACCATTTAGAATTGGGAAATAATTTTTTTTTAGTTTCTCTTCTCTTTCTAATAGTCTTCTCTGTTTCCTCAGAATTTATATTAGCTCTTTAAACTCTTCATTGCTGTGCCAATCACAAACAACTCAAACAAACCTTTTATTTAGTCCTCTACCCTCTGTTGTGCATCTGCCTACATAGTAGCCCCCACAACAGACGTCAGTGGAAAGGAAAAAATGTGAAACATTTCCCACAATAAGGGACACCCATTCTGCTCTTTACTCTGTATGGACTGTACATGTTTGAGGCTCGAAGCAAATACGCTTCCTCTGTTTAATTTCGGCATTCCTTGATTTGTGAGGCAAGACAGAATGGCGAGAAGTTTCTGCAGTGTTTGATCTCTCTTTGCATAGAAATTAGGTTGTGCTGTTGTCTTTGTCCTTGTGAGCAGGACTCGAGCTGAGGGGGGATGCGAAGGGATGCAATCCCCCTTGTTGCAAGAAATACCAAAAAGCATCCCCCTTGTAAAACCACCACCCCTCCTTACCATCCTCTTTAGATCAATTGTGTCATGTATTACTTAGAACTAATCATGCACATAAAATATAGAATTTTCTACGTTTGATAAATAACAGACTATAAATATGGGCGATTGACCGGTCAGAATTAGATTTCGACATGTGTGGGGTTGCCAGATTTCTATAGGGGAAATCCCACAGTTAGATTAATTAAACATGACACTTGTACAATTTGGAAATATTCTGCCAGGGTGTCGCTTTAGTCACTCAATCTGCAACTATGAGCGACCATGAACCAGTTTTCAGGGTTTCACTCATAAAACACTTTTGTGTGTAGAACAACTTTTTTATTCCACTGTTTAAGCATCCTTCAGAAAAACAGTCCCAATTTGCTTTATAGTTCAGTTATTGGAGTCGAATAAATGTGTGTCTGTGACCGTGGGTGAGTGATCTAGAAAAAAAACAAAACGTTTTAATGATCTTAATGTGGATTCTTCACACAAAAGTCATCATAAAATACAATAACGAAGGGTAACGGGTGCATATTATGGCCATGTGTGCTAAAGGTCAATGAAGTAAGGCACGTTTTTGTCCTGATCTATTAAATTAAAAATACATTAAAAAAACAAATGCAATTCACACAAACCATTTACTTGAATACACCTCTGCTATGATGAGCATGTTTTCAATTTCTGAGTTTAAAGTCATATTGATATTTTTTCTGGGGCTTAAAGTTAAAATGTAATGTTGTATCCTGAGATTATACTCTCATGTATTCAAGGTTCAAAGAAAGTTTGTCAAAACAGTATGAAACCAAGAAAAACTAAGATTACATTTCTGAAAACATTAACAACAGCTTAAACATTACCGCCCCCCTTGAATTTTTTTCAAATCGACCACTGCTTGTGAGTACTGTTAAACTCCTACTGATAGATTGGCAGTCACTAAGGGTCTCCCCTTATCGTAATTCAATGTGGTTGCATAGAGAATTAAATCCTTCCAAATTGCAAAGCCACCTTGGAGGGTCCCTCTTAGAGTTAAGCTGTCAATCACCAGTGGTTTCCAGTTCTTGGTTTTTTTAGATGGTCTGTGATAAGATATGGTAATTTCTTTGGACCTGTCCACATCTTGTGAAGTGAGATTTCTAATTCAGTAGGTAAAATCCTGGTGCTTTGATTAACACTTACTGAGCACTTTATAAGGACTACTATGGTCCTAATAAAGTGCCCGAAATGGTCTTCTGCTGTTGTAGCCCATCCGCCTCAATGTTTGAAGTTTTGTACATTCTGAGATGCTATTCTACTCACTAAAACAGTACAGACTGGTTATCTGACGTACCGTAACCTTTCTGTCAACTGGAACCAGTCTGGCCATTCTCCTTTGACCTCTCTCACCAACAAGGAATTTCCATCTGCAGAACTGCCGCTCACTGGATGTTTTATTTTTGGCACCATTCTGAGTCAACACTTGAGACTGTTGTGTGTGAAAATCCTAGGAGATCAGCAGTTACAGAAATACTCAAACCAGCCCATCTGGCACCAACGATCATTCCACGGTCGAAATCACTGAGATCACATTTTACTCCCATTCGGATGTTTGAAGTGAACATAAACTGAAGCTCCTGACCCGTATCTGCTTGATTTTATGCATATTCATTTACCATGGTATTTGTATTACAAGGTTATTTAAAGAATACCATGGAGCTGCCAAGGTTCATGTCCATAGAACATGGTATTGCCATCGTGAGTGAGGGTGAGTAAATGACAGAATTTTATTTTTGGGTAAACTAGTCCTTTAAAGATGTGACATGCTTACAATTATAAATGTTTTCAAATTTGTATGGTCATTATAGTGCATAATTATCTTTTAATGACTTTTTCTTGTGTAGTTTCCGGTTCCCGTCTCAGGCAGTATTAGGCTTAAGAATGACATGTCTTAATCACTCACAGTTTTTCTTTCTTTTTATCACTTACTGTTTTTCTTGCTTTCTACCTCTCACTCTCGCTATCTGCCTGGCACTGGCATCCATTGATATCTGTCGATGTTAGGATTCCTAATCATATACAGCAGGCATTTGCATGTTTTTGACATTGTATTGATTTGTCAGTAGATGACACAAGGTCAGGCTGTAGTGTGTGTGTGTGTGTTTGGGGGTTGGAAAGGGGGTCCAGATATACACTAGGGTGAGACGCGGGTCGGAGTGGAGAGGTCAAGCAGAGAGGAAAAGAGTCTTCCAGCTTAGCCTGAGAAATGCTAAATCCCTACCAGCTGAGAAGCCACCACAGCAGGCGATGTGACCCGAGAGCTGCCCGCTCAGAGTGGGGGAGGACAGCATGCCCGACTGCCTAGGTTTCATGTATATATGTCATGTGCATTTGTTTGGGTTCCTTTGCGTGTGTATGCGTTTTAGTGTTTGGATTTTTTAAAAGGGGGGAGGGGTCTGCCCACAGGTCTATTTATTATTCATGAGCTAGGCGGGGAGAGGCCAGAGTGGGAGGCGGCAGATGGGGAATCAGTGTGTGAGGGAGGCAGAGAGAGGGAGGCAGCATCAGAGACAGTTAGTATGAGCTTGAGGTAAGGATGCACTGAAAGATAACAGCACCCAGAAGACACATCATTAAGGAACTACACACATGCTTTGCCTCTTGATAGCACAGACAGTACACCACAGTGTCCTACTCTATTAGCCTAAGGATTTAAAACTGAGCAAACAGGCGGCACAAATTTGAGGGGAATCTACTCTAATAGACATGACAGGCCAGCTCACACTTATCAGAACCGGAGACCTTGCCTGAGAGGTAAATTGGATTTGTTTTCTTATGTATTCTTTAGTGGTTTAATGAACAGGTTTTTGTCATTGTGCCTGTTTTCAAAGGCAGACACAGAGTAATGCAGGCTGATAATTGCCCTTGTTTGTTTCTGGAAGGAGAGAGAGAAATGACAGCATGTCTCTGTGCTCACTTTCATTCATTTTCCATTCTGATGTTTCAGGCCACATGCTAACTGCATTACACTGGGCTTTGTTGGTCTGCCATGTTTAGATGCTGTGATTTTATCAGTTATGTTAATACATTTTTGAATGGCGGGATTGGCAAACTTGGAATCGTTCCAGCAATCTGATTGAACTACAAGGCAAATTGCATTTAGTGTTTGTCATCATGCATCTCTCTGACAGTATACTGGCATTGTGTGCCTTTGAGCTGTGAATTTGGGTTGCCATGGTGGCTGCACACCATTTTAATAACAAGGCTTTGAGGGTGTCCACTTGTAGATGATATGTTGAATAATGTGTTATTATAATCGCATGTGATTTTATGTGCTGACTGATTTTGGGATGTAGTCATTTCCTTAAATATTACAGTCAGACTTATTGATGTGCACTACTGTAGATGAGAGATTATTGATCTTTCTCAGCTAGCAGTGGTACTGGGCTTCATGCTGCATGATCTGTCGCTCATAAACTTCTCCACTGCAGGACCTGATCTCATAAATGACTGTGGCGACATTACGTGGTTCTCTATATGTATTGTGGCAGTACTGAGGTAAAACGTTGAATGTGTGGTGCTAAAAGTGAGGTTTTTAACGTAATGCTCTATCAAGTTTTAAATAAAACCTACCTCCCCAGCCTAAACCTTAAACCTAAACATGAACGAAAGAGTAATTAAAACAAATATAGGATGAAAATGGCTATTGCGATTGATATTGAAGCAACAAAGTCATTTTGTGGTGCTTCTATGACACATTTGGCTCATGGGTCGATTTGTGTGCTGTTCTGGATTTGTGCCCCTGTCCAGCACAACTTGGTCACACTTGAATAAGCTTGTAAATGTGGTTGGTTTGTGTAATGCAAAAGTTTAAATGTATCACCTTACATTTTTATGCTCTATAATAAAAGTGCTTTGATGTCATAAGATAGCATTGTGTGAAAAAGGGAGCAAAATGTAAATGTTTATGATTGGCTAATCTGCGGTTTACTCCTGATTTGTGTGAAAGCTAACATTATTAACTAATGTTAATATTTTTGGTGGTGGTGGTTTTAATGGGACACCCAATTCTCAAATAAATTAAGAGACAACTTCTTAGAGAGTGTTTTCACATGATGATAGCTTTAAGTGCAAGTGCTGCATCAACAATACATTTCAAGAAGTTCAGTGTCAGTCATTAAATCATCAAGTCAGTCTAATTTTTTAAATCAATTATAATTTTAATATGCATTTTATTATATTATGCAGTAGTAAAATATTTATTTCCTAATTTCTTCACTTCATACGTTATTTTAATGCTCTGATTAAACCCACGAGCCCTTATTTGTCATGAAGTGAAAACTTTGATATTTAGTTTCATAATTTAATCACTCCACAGAAATAGATTAGGTGTGCGTCTCCTCCTCTTAGTCACTGCGTCATTAACACAACACGCATGAACCAGGAACATTATCGTTTTAAGTGAATTTAAATGCCCAGTAATCACGGTTGTCTCAAATAACCACGGTTGGATCAATGAACTGCAATCAGACGGTTATGTAATAATTGTGACAAGCCTATTTACAAGTCTTCTGTCTGTCTGTCTGTCTGTCTCGTGGCTACTGTTATCACCCGTGTTTACACTGAACGTCATCTCTACTCCTATCAGACTGACAAGGAGTCTTTGTTTTATCTTGAACTCTAAAACTAGACCAGAGTTGTCAGTCAGATGTATGAAATGTTTAGCTGCGGGTGTATGAAGTAGACGCACATCCACCATCCAAGTCAAGTGTGACACACTTATTTACAGAAGCACACAAACCAGCACACCTCTTGTTTTATATAGAGATAAATTAGTGTGTTTAGTGCCATGTTGTGTTTCTGTCTCTGTCTCAGTTTGGTTAAAGTCTGTGTAAGAGATTGCAACCATTTAACAAAAAGTGATTAGTATAGCTCGCACTTTTTATTCTTACAGATTATTACGCAGAAATTAGAGCACACTAATGAAAGTGTTATTTGTCCTATTTTGTCAGTGATCAATGATCAATTCTCTCTTTCCTTTTCTTTCTTTTGTCAACTAATGTTAACAAAAGGAGCATTTAATTCATTGATTATTGTAAGTTTACCATGGTGAACTTAAAGGTGATTTTTCGATGTTAATATACTTTCTCCTATCCCAACTTAAAGTAATATACAGGGACAACTATAAGTAAGACATTTGTTGGTTGATTTCCCCGAACAGTGTAACACTGTGAATCTGTGCTCTGTGCTCGTGTAGCATCCCAACATTAGCTCAGCCGATGGCATGATTATGGGTTGGGACTATCTGTCAATATTTTAGCAATTCTGTTTTATGTGGCTAGTGTTTACACTTTTCGGAAAGTCGACCTACGAATGGCTTAGCTCTCACTCTCCACACCGGTGGTTCTCAAACTGGTCCTGAAGGCCCCCCAGCACTGCACATTTTGCATGTCGCCCACTAACGAGCTGTTGAGTTGAATCAGGTGTTTAATTGAGGAACATCCAAAATGTGTAGTGTTGAGGGGTCTCCAGGACAGGTTTGAAAACCCCTGCTTTACACAACTTGACACAGGAAAGCTAGGACTGGCCACATTATGCTGACTCACTGACAAGCGGCATTTCCTATCAGACATTTTTACATTAGTCTCCAGTGTGTTTACCTTCCCTTGTGGTGCGACTGGAAGCACGTTGCGTCAGTAGTGCGGGAATCCTGGATTCAGATCTCTTGTTGAAACCAGGAAGTAATCACGTTCACATTATCAATAATTTGTGCGATTTGGAGGTTGCATTTTCCAATCTAATGTTACACTTTACTCTACTTATGGTTAGGTTCATGTTTGGGGTTTGAGTTGGCAGGCACAGTTTATAAAATATGTATTCCTCTTCACTGTATTACAACCTGTACAGCTGAAAACAATTAGCTTCACAGCTTGTTTTTTCCGCCACTCTCTGGACATTTCAACTGTAAAATGTAGCTCACACGTGCCTATACGCCCAACAACACTTTGGCCACTGGGGGCGGGGGCAGTGTTTTGAATTTTGGTAAGAACAGACCATTTTAGCTAAAGAAAATCAGTCTGGTCTAGACTTAGATGGGTAGCTTTCATTGAGCCGATACACACTTTTAAGCATTCATATGTAGCTTATCGTGACATGTTAGGATTTGTTCTGCCATTTGTAACTCTGCAACACATATGGGAATAAATGGCCAGTGTGTCATTTTGCAAAAGGTCTGGTGACGCACCTTATTCAAAATATTGTTTTGTGGCTTATTCTATCCTTTGGGCGTTAAAAAAACACATCCAGATACATGTAGAGCATAGTTCTGGTTGAATGCACCTGAGAGAGGCTGAAACTTCTTTTTTGGCTCATGACAATGGCATTATGACGTAATATCATCAATGTTGTTGAATAAGCCATACAGCCAGACATGGAACACAGGGGGCTGATTGTGTAGATCTGTGTGCATATATAGGCCTATGCATGTCTCTGTATGAGGGGCATCAGAGTCCATCCTTTTGTGTGTGCTGAACAGGAGGAGCTAAATATACTTGCAGATAATGGACAGTGACTGCCTTTCACTGTAAATATTTAAACTGACGCTAAAAAGACCCCTTAATTCCCATTTTCTCCCCCCACACTCCACAATACCACAATCAGACCCATTCCTGCCCAAACACACACCTGAACTATGTTTGTAATGGAATAATAGCATACTATGCGATATACTATACACTAAATACTGAGTGCCTACTATTTTATAAGATACATGTAGTTTATCAGTGCTCATTATGCAACGATAAATATTTGAAACAGTAGTATGCTACTGCAGTGTCGTCGTGTGTGCATGACTTCATTATGTTGCCTGTTCCGCAAGTGGCGTCCTGTTATCATTTCAGAAATAAAAGTTACGTTAAAAAAAACATAATGGCTGCTTTCCATTATGAGAGATCACTGGTGACGCTGTTAAAGAGTATTACTCTTTTCCTCTTGTGTTTATGTCAACACTGGGTAAGCACTTTTGCCTCCCATGTGGTGCTCAGTGAATCTACATAGTCTGTTGTGGCAATCTCAGCAGAACTACTATCATATGCAGCCTAATTGCTACAAACATGCACATACATGGATCGACATTTTTCAGCTGTTAGTCAGCAGTTCCAGACCTATGCTTCTTTTTAAAATGTAAGTAATGCAAAAGTCTTATGGGTAGGCTATATTAAGGGCAGACTCTAAGAGCTGACATTTAAAGAGAATATGAAGCCAGATGCCCGGATCCCAGATGGTAAACAGTTGTTGGATCCTAGAGCATTCGGTTTGAACTGTATGACTTTTCCTGCTGTGTGTTAGTGAATGAGTAATTTAATGTAATGCGATGTATTATTACGTGCATTACTCTGATGTCTTCTGTCTCCAAATTTATTTTTGTCCACATTCTACTGCCGATAATAAGAGTAGAATCTTTAAAAGATCTCTCTCTCTCTCTCTCTCTCTCTCTCTCTCTCTCTCTCTCTCTCTCTCTCTCTCTATCTATCTCTCTCTCTCTCTCTCTCTCTCTCTCTCTCTCTCTGTGTGTTGACCTAAAAGTGGACTGTGTGAAAAAGAACCCACTTTTTTGCATTCACATTGTACCTGAACAACAATATACCATGAGAACAAGACATGTTTTCTCTGATATTGACCCCATTCTACAGTGTTACTGACAAGCAACATCTTATATCAGACATATTTGTGTCAGTTCAACTGTGTTTGCCTTTTCCTGTGGTGCTACTGTGAGCAGGTTCTGGTCCTACGAAAACCAGAAAGTTATCGCATTTACATCAATGATGAGCGTGATTCGGATGATGCATCTTGTCTCTTAGATTACGTTTTACTCTACTGATGGTTAGGTTTAGGATTGGGGTTTGAGTTAGGATGCATGGTTAATAAAATATGTGTTCCTATTGACTGTATTACATCATTTTCAACTAAAAACAACTCACTTTACAATTTACTTTTGGTACCACCCTTTGGACATTTCACCCAGACACTGGAGCTTCCACGTGCTCATACGTTTAATAACACTTCCAGCTTCAGCCACTGGGGGCAGTGATTTGAATTTCAACTGATTTCAGCTGAAGAATGTTCAACCTACTGTTGCCGGATTCACAGTGAGAACTTTTTTTTTTGGTAGATTTGTATAAAACAGGGTTATTATAGTTTAAAAATTTCAATTTAGTATTTATTTCAATTTTTTTGTTCAATTTGTCATTCCAATTTAGTTTAGCTTTCCTTATTTTTCACTCCTGGACTGTTGGTTTTAGTTTTATTTATTTATTTATGTATTTATTAGATTTTTCTAGTTTCATTTTAGTTTTCAGTTTTAGTATTTTATGGCTGATAAAGCGTTTACTGATATAATTTAAATATGCTTACGAAGTTAAATTTTTCATTTTCAGTTTCACTTTCATATTTAATGAAGGCAGATTGCACATGTTTCATATTTTACAATATTGCGTATTGTGTATCTAAAACAAAAATGTATTTGAGGTTATTTTTATTTTATTTAATTTTTCTAAAAAGTTTTTTTTTATTTAGTTCTCATTTTAGTTTTAGTTAATGAAAATAACACTTATATGAAAAGTTAGCGATTCAAAATTTTTGTAACTTCTCGAAGACAGACACAAATTCCCTTTTTTGAGAATCATGCATGCTCTGAGTATGTGTAGTTGACCACTAAAGACAGAACAGCACGCCACCACTTCACCTTGAAGAACGCAGAAATCGTGACATAAGACCATGCCACGGTTTTCTTTTTAAAGGTTATTACTGTTCCTTTATTGCCAAGATCATCAGAAGACAAAATAATCTAAAGAGCATTTGTCTGCTTGGCGGTGGGATTAGAGGAAAAGTCTACAGCATTAGTACACCATCAAAGACTTCTCTTTTCCTCCAGTTTTGATCCGTTCTTAGCCATTATTGTAGCTTGAAGCTGTCAAAGCTTGTTTTATGGATGCTGTATGATGGACAGTGACAGAATCTCTGATGAAACACATTGCAAGCATGAAAATCTAGTCACTATTTAGAATGTTTTACATTTCAGAATGTGCTATGCCAATAAAATGCACTAAAAATGTGAGGAATAAACTCTGAGGTACAATTTATGTCTTTAAAAACCACTGACCTAAATTATGACCTCATGTTGCCTCACACACACAATCACAGACCCTAAAGGCAACAATAGGTGGTGAAACAGACATGAACTTTAACAAAGGCTGGCATGGAATATACAGTACATAAGTCTGATTAATCAGACTTCAGTTCAGTACAGCCAATATGATTTTAAATAAATGCAAAAAAAAAAAAAAAAATCTGCTCTTTGTCTTAAGATCTGACTGTGCTCCATACGAGTGAGACTTGAGGCTTTACATTTAGGCTTAAATGCTAGAATTAAGAAAGCACAGTGATTATCATGCACGTATATTATCTTCAGTGCCTGAATGCACCAAATGCTTTGACCCTGTGGCATTTGAAACGGGTTCAATCAGAATGATTAGGATGGGGTTGCAGCCTCCCACCAAGCTCAGCTTTCCTCAGCTTCAGCCATGCTCCAGGGGCCTAAAAACCAGCTCATGAACCCTTAAGTTCATCTGAGGTGAAAGACACAGTAATTAGTAGTATTTATTGGGGATTGTCTCTTTGTTTGGAGTTCAAATAAAGCAATGCATAACACATTTTTTTTAATTTTTTTTTTTATAGTTGTGTCCTAATTGAGTCGGAAATCCTATTGGGCTGTAGGCAGAGATTATTTAACAAAGATAAGCCACTTCTATTAAAATAAATGGGAGCAATTGGAATGCCCAACGGTCAATGGATGTAGAAAGAAAGTCCCACCTTACAGGTGAAATATCCAATCACATTTTAGATACAGACATTGCCAGTCAATCAACTCAACAATACACAGTAGATATACAAGGAGAGAAAATTGGGTTTTTTAGCGTAATCTGAGGTAAAGAAGCACAATTTATAAAAAAAGTGTTGTCAGATTTTACTGCTGATTTGAAATATGTCCTTTGATTGTAATCTTGAACAACCGTTTAGGAGATTTCAGTCTTTTCCCATTCAAGTTGATAGGAGCTACCCTGGCGTGACTGGAAATAGTCTCTCGAGAGAGTTCCAAAGATGGCCGACAGTGGACTGACTACATTGCTACAAGTCAATGCATTTTGCATTTAGTGGTTATCATGAGTCTCAATGACAATAAACTGGAATTGTGCAATTGTGATCCTACTACAAATTTCAAGATTCAAATTTTGAATAATTCAGGATAAAACATCAAAACTGTTCTTTGGGAGATGTTCTCTGTTTCCATCTCATTCAATAGCTGGTTTTCTTGAGAACATTAATTGCAGTGTGTGTCCAGAGTAATGTCAAAAGAATGAAAAGCCCACCCTCCCAAATTAGCTCCAGGGGCATATATTTTAGTTGTTATTGTGCAATGGATGTATTTCTGAGGTTTAATTAATGGATTTGTCAGCAGCTCATCTCCCAGACCCCATCTCTCACACACTTGCACTCATTTACACACACACACACACACACACACACACACACACATACACACACACTAATACCCCTTCTTATCGTTCGCCAATGTGCAAGATTCCCTAGAGTCTATATTCACATACTTCACTTTGTTCCCCAATCCCTCCTTATGATAAGTGTTAGGGAAGGGCGGCCAAAGGACACCAAAAAAGAGGTAGAGCTAGGGATGGGTGGGGTACACGTGTCCCTGGAGGTGGAATGGCATAGCTAGGACCACTGAGAGATTCAGAGTGTATTTAATCACCACGGTAACCCCAGGCAGATGGAATCATCCAGGAAATTAGTTCCAGCAGCTATTTTTGACACAGGCTAAATGCTGTGCATCTTACCTTTGTTTTTAAGGAAGAGGAAATTAGATTCTTTTCTGTCAGTCCATCACCTTGGAAAGATGGAAGTTAAGATATTACAATTTACATATGACCTGGAAACCCTCTCAGATGCTGTCAATAGCAGTGGGTTTATTGTGTGCTTCACAGGGTAAACTGGAATCAGTGTGCATTAAATATTCATGAATGGCCTGTGTTTGACCTCTCAATACATATGTAAAAAAACATAAAGCACAAGGATGTAGCCTTTACCAGTTTATGTCTTTCTATACTTCAAACAAATATGTCATTCTTACCCCTTTTACCTTTCCATTTCCATGTATGCATTTGGCAGACTTACAGGGCACTTATTACAGGGACAATCCCCCCGGAGCAACCTGGAGTTAAGTGCCTTGCTCAAGGACACAATGGTGGTGGCTGTGGGGATCAGACCGGCAACTTTCTGCTGACCAGTTCTGTACTTTAGTCCACTATGCCACCACCACCACACAGCTTCTTTTAAGCATATATATTAGAGGTTGACTGATAGTGGATTTTGCTGATACAGATAACTAATTGGTTGGGAATGGCCGATAACTGATTAATTGGCCGATAGTTTTTAAATCGATTTATAGAATATCACATTTTTTATTTTTGCTTTACTATGGTGGGCAAAGACAAAGAGTCCAAAACGAATAAAATCCCAGCAGCAGTTTTTTTTCAACCAAAATCCTAATAATAACAAATTATTTGGTGCATAACACAGGACTTTTAAGGATAAACAAGCCCGAAACAAACCGGGGACTCTTATTTTGAAATTATTTGAACTCTCAGCACTGATTAATTAGTAAAACCGATAAATTGGTCCACCTCTAACAAATATATCTGAATACACAAAGGCTCATCCTGAAATGCTTCAAAAAGGGGAAATCATTCAAATAATGTACTGTCTGGTATATTTTCAGCCTAGTGTTTTTATTACCAGCATGTTCTGTGCAGCTCCTGTCAGTAACACATAGCTGTTCACCTCTAATGAACCTTTATTACTTAGTATCCTGGCAACAGCACACAGGTGCGACTTACACAATTTACACCATTTTAATTTAAATTTTCCATTTATTATGCCTTTGTTAAAGTTTGCTTTAACACAACAGTGCCTAACAGACAAAGTCTGTACAATTTGTGCCCCGTTTTCATGAAGACATGACTATAAAAACAACAATTTGCCACACCATCACACAAACACGCACACACTGGCTTGGTAATGGGCATAGTACACACCCCCCTGGGACAAGTCTTGCTCACAAAAACACACACACCTCTGATGCTGTTGCTAAGGAGGCCTAGCGACCAGGTCATCTACCATTGGCCATGGTGGGTACTCTGTCAAGGGGGGCTCACAGGAAGTGAGATGCAGTTTGGATAATAAGCTATTAGGTTGCTTTTGTGTGTTCAAACGAGAAGGAAAAGAGCAAGAAAGAAAAAAGAAATGGAAGGAACTCAAAATCATTTGTATGAATTTATATAAATGAATGAAAATAAACAAGCTGGTTTTCAAAAGGGCTGGGTTTGGGTGTGTGCTTGGTGGGCTTTGTCTTTGCTCACCTATCACAGTCTCTCCCGAGGCACAAACTCATCTCGTCTTATTGAGTTACAGGCGCTCCACATGGCAAAACAGATTTTGATGATCCACTAAAACAGAATAAATGAGTTAAATATAAAATCAATACAAAAAACATCGCAGAAGATTTTCACTGAATGTGTGACCTTTTAAGATTGGATAAATACCAAATTTAACATTTGGGTGGAAATGAGAGGAAGCAGTGTTGTCGGAGATTTGGCAGAATCCAATTTCACTTCAGATGGAAGGAGAGTAAAGCTGTGCTGAAAGGGTGTAGGAGGGTGGTCTTCTATAAGGATACAGGAAAGGAAGGAGGTCTTAAATATTTCAGATGTGGCACAGCATGTTTCAGACATGAAGCAGAACGACAAATACAACCTTGCTGTGTCTTTTTGTGACCATAGAGGATCTCCCATATCAGAAAAAGATATTGCATCTCCCATTAGATGTCTGATTCAAAACATATAATGAATCATGAAGTTAAATATGTCATTGACTTAAATGTAATTAAGTCTTCACAAGACCTTCGGGTCATTTAAAACTTGTGCTGTGCTGTCAATAATTAGTTTTCCAATTTGTTTATTTTTCTCTACAAGCTCATCGGTTTATTATGACCTAGATCCTCTCCTTGCCGAAAGGAGTTGTGCCACCTTCAGTAGAATAGGTCAGCATCTGGCAGCTTCCGGTAGAACATCCCAACAGCTCTTGCATCTTCTGTTTGGCAGGCGAGTGGGTGCAAAATGACTAGACTAGTGAAATCGCAAACAGTAGGTTAACTTTTCTTTAGATGAAATCGATCAGTGCTTACCAAAATTTTAATTTTAATTTGCTAAGTAACAATTCAAAATAAAGTGGCAGTGACGTATACCTTTGTGTAAGGTGCCAAATGTGCATATCTGTCAATAATGCTCTGTTCCCTTCAGAGTACTCACTAGTTCTCAGTGATGCTCACTTTCAAAAAGGATTTAGCTAGACGGAGAGTGTTTTGCAGGTGTAAATTATTTCTTGATTTACATCAGGTAATAATTGACAGCAATGAGTGGGAAGAGGAGGAGGAGGAAGAGGAATAGATCCGGCTCTAATCAGGAAAAGGCGGGATTGATTTATCTGTGACTGAATGGCTCACTTCCCTTCAGGGCTTGAGATACACTTCTTTCACTCCAGTCCTTTCCCACCATCCTCATCCCTCCCTCTCCCCCGTTCTTCCTCTTGCTTTCCACCATATTACTTTTCATCCAGCTCCTCCACTTTCTACCTTTTCCTTTCCCCCTCTCTTTCACTCTGTGCCACCCCCTCCCCACATCTATTCTCTCTATGCTCTCTCCTGGTAGAACTAGGTCATTCTGCAACATTGAGCCATTGCTCCTGCCAACCACGAGATCTGCACAGCTCTGTACACTCGCCTGTACCCTCCATCTTACCTTCCCAGAGGTCTGCTTAGCGTATCTAGTTTTTTTCATGTTTATGTCTCCATGCATAGCATGATGGCCGATTGTAGGGGCGTGTAATTAAAGCACACTGGTTTAATTCAAAGCTGGCATGCTTCCACAATAGGATTGTGCACAAAAATCATTGTGGGTTACTTTTGAGTTGCAAGCATCATAAGATGGAAAGTCTAAGCTTTCTATAACAATATACTGTAATTATTATGCTTCTATTCCAAAAATGTTTTGAGATATAATCATTTAAATATTGTCTTTTTACTTTGTCTTTGGGACAAAATACTCTGTAATGGACAGTCAAAGGTCACAAAAAAATCACAAACAAGCAATAGATGTAGAACTGAGGGATCATGCAAATACTATCTAGTAGGCTCTTTCGAGAGTGGCAAGAAAAACCTTATGTGATCTCCTGGGAGAAGGATAGCAAAGTGTGAGCAAGAGGTTTGTGTATGATAGTGTGACAGACTGGTTTCCTCAACCAGAGCAGAAGTGTTTTTGACCACCTTCCTGGCCTGATCCAAGTTGGCCCAACACAGATGGTTACCAGTTAACTGACACAGATGAGTCTGTCGAAATGAATGAAACCTCTAAACTGCTGTAAGATAAGCATTCACTCAACTCATTCACGTTCTTCCCCAAACAGGTCCTCTGTGTCCCATTGATCGCTGTGTCATGAGTTGTTTGTGAAAAATTTGGTATTTGTCCGCCTGTTAGTTTAGTTCGCCGTCGTCTGTCTGTTGGTCCTCGTTTGGTGTTGCATTTGAACTCTCCACATATTTAACTTAGTCTTATGTCTAGATCTGAAGATTGTCTTTTCTTCAATCGAAAGGACCCCAATTATGCTTATTAAGCTGTACAAAGACCTCCGCGCAACAGCCGAACTGTTTTCACTGTCTCCAACGTTCACGTGCGACTGAAGTATTTCCCCCCTAGTGGCTCTCTTGATGAACTGTTATTTTGCTCAATGGATTTTATTTATAAAAGGAGAACCAATGATTAGAATGACATTACTGTGTGTTATTTTATTGAGCAGATGGATAAATGCAATTAAATGCATGATTAATCTTCACTCAGTATTTATTATTAATATTAATATTTATTTTAATACAGCTAGTTATTATTATGATAATTGACAGCAACAACAACCATAAATCAGCAAATAGAAAGCAGAAATTCAAAAGTGTCATTTTTAATATATACGTTTTGCATGTGCAAAAAAAATATAGGCTGTAATTACAAAAGCTTTTTGTCATGTGTTAGCAACGTAAACAATTCATTTCTGACTTTCTGACAAAAAAACGAATAACAGGAATTTAGAATAAAGTTTAGGTCAGGGGGCCAGGGTAGCTCAGTGTTGACACTGTCTACCACCCCTGGAGTTGCGATTTCGAATCCAGTGCGTGCTGAGTGACTACAGCCAGATCTCCTAAGCAACCAAATTGGCCCGTTTGCTAGGGAGGGTAGAGTCAAATGGGGTAACCACCTCGTGGTCCTTGTAATGTGTGGTTCTCGCTCTCGGTTGGGCGCGTGGTGAGTTGTGAGTGGATGCTGTGGAGAATAGTGTGAAGCCTCCATACGCGCTACATCTCCGTGGTAACGCGCTCAACAAGCAACGTGATAAGTTGCACGGATTGACGGACTCAGACGTGGAGGCAACTGCGAGTCATCCGTGATTCGTCCTTGATTCATCCGCGATTCATCCCGCGATTCATCACTACGACACCACGAGGACTTAGTGCATATTGGGCATTGGGCATTCCAAATTCGAGAGAAAAAAAAATGGAAAGAAAAAGAAAAGAAAAAAAGTATAAAGTTTAGGTCAAATCCATTGATATTTCTCATTCACGCTGATAGTTTTGAATGAATACTCCACTTCCGGTCTGGTGGTCGTATACAGTACTCACACAGGTTGAAACATTTCTAAGCAGCCGAAGTTCAAATCGTATCAGAAAATGACCACAGATGGTCAGAGCTCAACGCAGTCCCTGCACGACTCCATGTCGGATGCAGTGAAAATGTAGCTTTAACGCCAGTAAGACAGAATTTAAATTTATAAGTTCATTACACTTTGTTGGGCCTCCTTAAATTGAAATTATATTAAATTTACTTAAAAAATTCAAGTTGAATCTCAAATTGTTCAAATTATTTTTATAAGTTAAAGCAATGAAAACGAATAAGTTGACATGACTTATTGATCATATCATTTTTTAAAGTGTTGGCTCTGAGCTCTGAGGGCGTTTTCTGCATGTTCTCCTACTCAGCGTCTTTCGAGTCCGCTGAGATCAGTCTGTGCAATGTGCCACAAGAATAAAACGTCAGCAAGCCTCACTCTGCCCATCCATCAGCACTTTATCTATCTCTCCACATCAGTCATATCTCTCTCATTCCTTCTCTCCCTTCTCGTTCTCACTTTCTTCCTCAATTCCTCCCAATATTACAGTATGCCAGGAATGGGTTTGTAGTTTGACAGAGGTCAAGCTCCCATTTCTTAGAGGTCAAGATTATACAGCATCTCATGCAGTCCACTATGCAGTAATCTCAACAGTCCTCAAGACCACAGATGTATTTCTGGATGCTAAAGATGTTATGCTGAAGTGAAATATAATATCTACCTTTCCAGTAAAGCTTTTAATGCATGCAGGCATAAAACTACACGATTTGCTTCTGTGTGACTTAATTGAGAGTCAGCACAGTAATGTATGTTGATTCAAAACTAAAATAAGAGCACTGATAATAAATTAATGTACTTTGTAGGTGTACAAATCACTCATGTATGTTTGGAATCTATATTAAAGCCTGTCATTTTTGTCTTTACAGGTCTTAGAAGCATCTGCCATATTCAATCTTGAAAGTGGCCTCATTTCCCAGCGCTTTTGTGTAAGTTGATGCTTTTCATCTTGATCAAAAGTCTTAAAGAGGTCATGACATACTCTTTATATATATATATATATATATATATATATATATATATATATATATATATATATATATATAACATATTTTCTTCCCTGAGGTCCACTGATAATTTAAGTTTAATTTTTTTGCAACACAGTAGTCATAATTTTGTAATATATGGTAATTTTTCACCCTGTCTCCGTCCCTCTGTCTAAAACGCTCTGTTTTGGCCTAAGTACCTCCTAAAATCTTCAACATTTAACATCGTACAACCCCTCAAATACAAACATATTCAAACTATAATCGGAAGAGAATAAACAAGCTCCATAACATTATAAAACAAAATTTCAGGGTTTATACTTATGCACATCCAACACATTGCATCCAAACTGTTCACTTACTGTAAGTGTATTAACTATCAAACAGTCATTACATTAGACATATAGACATAGACAACTGTTTACTTACTGTTTTGCGATCGGGTCCAAGTGTTTTTACTGCATCATCCTTCTATAACAGTTAATTTGCAGTGCCATGAACCCTGTATGTGGGTTTTTTAGACTCATATCAGAGTGGATTGCTTGATAACCAGTCAATACAATTCAATATTGACTGGTTATAAAGCAATCCACACTGATATGAGCCTAAGAAACCCACATACAGGGTTCATGGCACGCCGAAACAAGACACACACACACATCAAATCAGTCATATTTTTTCATACACTTAAAAACAAAGCAGATGGGCACAAGAATATATCCAAGACACGTTTGTGCTCAAAACAGTAAGAGGCACAGCAGCTGATGATACATCTCCTTTTCAGTGTTGTAACTTGACACCGCATATTTTAAAAGTGCCACAAGACACATGACAATGGTTAAAGACGTCTGTCTTGTGTATGTTTATATACAAAAATAATTCAAAATAGTCCAGATGGGTCACATTTGGCATTCAGGAATAGTTAGGCCACACTAGGCCTGTTTGTCCTGCTCTCTCTATGTGTGTACGAATGGAGCGCCAGTGGGCGGGGCCAGTAATGTGATGACATAAAGGTTGATGTTTTTTTTCACTGTAGAGTCGGTCATGAATTAATGGGCTACCTAGCGACGTAGGGAAGTCATGGAAGTAGAGAACGAGGCATTTTTGCCGTTTGGTTTTAATAAATGCTTTTATTGCATTGGGGATTAAGCTTTGAGTTCTAAAATTTACAGTATGGTTT
Source organism: Moxostoma hubbsi (assembly GCA_032164185.1). Lineage (NCBI taxonomy): Eukaryota > Metazoa > Chordata > Actinopteri > Cypriniformes > Catostomidae > Moxostoma > Moxostoma hubbsi. The sequence goes on from JAVLUX010000186.1 coordinate 16,057,513, forward strand.
TATAGTAGAATGACCACTTATATGCCAAAGTATCACATGATATAACCCCTTTAATACATTATTGGTGACTAATACTTTATAGTTAGTTGTATATTCTCATAAACACTTATAACCAAGGGATAATGTACTGTCATTATTGCAAATTATCAGGACCCCGATGTGAAGCTTATTATGGCTACTTTCCAAATAAATCAATAAATAAATAACTAGATCAAATAAATGAAAAAATTATTTGAGAAGTAATATGAGAGACATGAAACTAGCTCAGCTATGTGAGAAATCGGTTGTTTGTGACAATGGTCGATTATACAGTTTAGCAGTCATTTTACAAAAATATCTGACCACAGAATGCTGAGATTGACCAATCAGAATAAAAAAAATTCTGAGGGCTGTGTAATAATACATTATACTTATCTGACAGCCTGCTACATTTATGACACATTTTCTTTCTTACTTAATTCTATAAAACTTGATATTAGGCAACGTTGATTAAAGTGATTTATCAGATATTTTAAGATATTTATTGATCAGATGGCCCTGATATGTCTCTATATGAGCATTCATCAATGTATGTTATCACATGCAATATTTGATTGAATGTTACATTTATATAGCACTTTTTCTGACACTACACTCAAAGCACTTCACACAGTGAACAGGGGACTCTCCTTAACCACCACCAGTGTGCAGCATCCACCTGGATGATGCAAGAGCAGCCATGGTGCACCAGTGCCCTCACCAAACACCAGCTATTGGTGGAGAGGCATAGGTGATAAAGCCAATTCATAGATGGGGATTATTAGGAGGCCATGATTGATAAGAGCAAATGGGGGGAATTTGGCCAGGACACCAGAGTTACACACACTTTGAGAAGTGTCCTGGGATTTTTAACTACCACAGAGTCAGGACCTTGGTTTTAAGTCTCATCTGAAGGAAAGTGCCTTTTTGTAAAGTATGGAATCCACATCATAATCCTGGGGCATTAGAACCCACACAGTGAGCACCCTTGCTGGCCTCCATAATTCCTCTTCCAGCAGCAACCTTAGTTTTGCCCAGGAGGTCTCTCATCCAGGTACTCACCAGGCTCAACCCTGCTTAGCTTCATCGAGAAACCAGTTGTGAGCTACAGGGTGATAAGGCTACTGTGTACTGTGTGCACGTGACAGTGTAATCATGGGGATTGGGCATTTCATTCTTAACATGCCCTCAGGTAAGAGAAGTTAAACATTTATCATATTGAAAATGGAGTGTTAAAACATGCATATGGTGGGTGTAAGTGACAGCTGTAGGGGGTTTGTAGTTCAGCATCCTCAGAGCCTGTCTCAGTGGTAGGGCCTTAGGAGGAGTGGGGCGTCTGGGCGGAGAGGCACAGCTCCACTGAGGGTAATTGGCTGTGATGGGCATGCAAGTATTTTTAGTGGGAGTATGGGTAATGTGTGTGTGTGTGTATGTGTGTGTGCATGTTTTTGGATGGGAAGATTGCCTGAGGCTCTACTACCTCACTGGGGATACAGGAAGAGAAATGAAACCCTGTCTGCATGGCCTTTAACCTTCAGTGGCACCAAAGACATTTGCCCTCACAGTGCCATTTTGTTTGTGTTTTTCAGCAATATGCATCATTACATATCTTTACCTCTCATTTAGAGTGACCACTTCATCTTCTCAGAATGCCAATTTCCTTATTTTTGGTCTTATAAATAAATATCAACAGCAAGCAGAAAGCAGCAAGATGCAATTTTCCCAAATTGTGGGTTAAATATTTGACATTTTATTTATTAAAATTACTTAAACGGGGCACTTAACGCCTTTTAATATTTCTTGTAACATCTGTGAATGTCTTACCTTTTTCACCTGTTTAGCTTTAGAACTGTTTCAAAATGAATATCTTTCACGTTTGCTGCTGAATTAGGTGGCTGTTGTGACCATAATACACTAATAGGTTATGATAACCACGACCATCAACGAGTGAAGAGTCTGACACTATAGCCACTCACATGCTGATGGAGCTGAAGTGGGTTTCAGGACCATTATGTTGTTAATCAGCTTTTCACATTTAAGCCCATCTCACTCCCTTCAGCTGCGTTCTAACAAGACATATGGGTAATATGCTCCATCTGAATGTTTCTGTTGCTACAGTGTGTGAATAGGACATTTCTGTTGCAAAAAAAAAAAAATTTCTTCCTTTCATCTGGTTGTTGATGAATGGAAACTAACTTGAAACATGAAGCCAGAATGTAGGATGCAGGCTGTTTAATTATATAGTAATAGTCCCAGAATGCTGCTGATGAGCTGGTGTTAACATAATTAAATGTGAGGTCTTTTAATTTAAAAATAATTTAAAAAGGTGGTGGAGTTACCTAGGGTCTAGTTGTGATGTGAATATGCTTTTCCAAGTGCAGTATAACATTTAGTTTACTTACGGTTATGTGCTATGTACTATGCAATGGTATCCTTCACGGAGAACAATCCCATAATGCATACAAAAATCCATCCAAGATGGCCGACATAGAGAGAGAAATGTCAATTAGAAATATACTTTTGCTAGAACTACTGCTAGAAGATAAACTGAATTTAAATTTGACTATTTTTACTCAAAATTAGCAAGTCGTAATAATAGTAAGAATTGGCAAAATCATAAGAAATTGTATGAGTTGGCTCATACAAAATTTTAAATTTTTACTGCCATAGACAAAAATAAATAAACCAATGAACAATGTAATAATGAATTTTTCTAGTTTATCTCTAACCCTAAACATAGAGTCTAACCCTTTACCTAAACCCTTATCCTAACCATTGGGGAAAACCACGAAAGAGAAATATTTGCATTTTGAATAAGCGTCCTCGTTTAACCCAAACCTAAACCTATCTATCAAGTCTAACCACTTACCCGAACCCTAAACGAACCATGATTTAAAAAGGAAAATAACTTTAGTTTAGCACGGAAATAAAACATCTGGGTTTGGAACGATATGAGGGAAGTGTTAGGTTATTTACATACAGTCATTTATATTGCATAAACGAATATGGAATGAGTAACCAAATTTGTTCACTGATGTATCCTTTCTTAAAATAAAGTGTTAGATAGGAGGCTTAACTAAACTTTGACTCCTGTATCGAAATTTTGTGTTTTGATTGGTTGGTCTCTTTGGGAATGAACGTAATTTCTTTTCATACGTTCGAAGTTGTACGATATCTTTCGATTTTACCATCTTATTCGAATGATTCTGAGTTTTCATGAGACTGTTGAATATTTGTGTGCTATGTATTTTTATGCTTATCGTACTGTTGCATCACTAGCTTAGCGACATGCTAACACCAAACTCTATAGGAATCAGTTGTGTGTCAAGTCTCCAGTGTGTTTCGAATGGAGTGCTCTTGTATTTTGTATGATTCTAGAGTTGCTGCCTATATACTATGTATTTTGTACCTCCAAGATGTCCATCTGAATATGCTTGTCTGAAGCAAATAGGATACATTTAAAGACCTAACTTCTCCAAAAGGGTTTTACCATGCTAACCTTTTAACAGATAAAGCACAGCACACTAATCAAGTACCACCACTAAATATATCAAAACTAAAAGAAAAAAATCTAAAAGAAGTCGAACTGACTAATTGTCTTGGCTGTTCCCTAATTAGAATAAATTAACTGAAAAGTCTCATTACGTTAGGGGTGAGACAAGAAATGCTAGCAGGGCACAGGTTGGTTACTTCGGGTGTTTTTACTGTATATGGGTTACGTTATTGCTGTACTGACATTCAACATATTGGGAGGTTCAAACTGTAGACAGCTGAGCCTGTCAAAGAACACACTCGTCCTCCTCAGGGCATGCACGCTATATAAAAGTGTGGATGTATGAGAAGTATTAATAATGGCATGTTGTTTTACCTTGACAATAAGATGCTAAAATGTTGATAGTGAACGAAATAGTAGTAGGTTCCTGTAAAAGCGCTTATGGGATTCCTGTCTGCCTGAAGTGATTTTGGCTCTTTGAAAGAGTATGAATGAGAAATAAGATGATGCTGGGAACCCTGGGCAGACTCTGCCCTCTCTGGCAGTTTGTTTCTGGCTCATCTCCATCTTCTCTCCAGGCCTCAGACTGTCTTTATTTCTAACCACCTGGACTCTTGTTATGATGGGAAGCATGAAGGGCATTTTTGAGATGGGTTCAATCTCTCTTACACTTTATATTCTCTTTTTCTATGTCTCTTTTCAGATTCGCCTATGCAGACACACACAGTGTAGGGGGAATTCACTCAAAATTTGCGCCCACTGATTGCATTTTTTATCTGCATGCTTTGTTTGTAACACCTGATTCACTACAGGATTATGCAAATAATGCCACAGCACAAATACACCTAGAAAATCAGTACTGAAAGCAGTTTAAATTGCACAATCACCCTAGTTTACGGGTTGGTACTGAGTCCACAGTTGTGGAGAATACCGCAGACTAACACGATCTGGCATACTTTACCAGGACTGTACATCATAATTTATTGTCAGCATGTTTACATGCACTTTTAAAGTTTGATTTCAGTTTCATCTTTTTAAAATGTCACAAAACTGCTTTAGTCTGATTGAAATCGTTCCAGTACGATTTTTGCAAATTCTGACATGCAGTCCAAGAGAATCTGATTGTAGCTCGGCTTCGTCCAGCATGTATACATGTTATCAGACCACAAAAACCACAACAGACCACAGACCAAAATCAGACAAAAAAAAAAGTGTTTAACATTTACACATTGTGGCATGTATATTCAGACAGACAGATAAAGACTGTAGCTTGACTATGCAAAAACCAGCTGTAGCTCGGTTATAACGGTGAATGTAAATGTACTGACTGATCCATTCACCTGATACAAGTTTCGCAATATGTATCTCACGATTTATTATATCGGGATGCATCTAGATATCATAATTGGATCACGATTGAATCCGCATGCCTCTCTCCCTTGCCTTAAAGAATTGGTTCTGACCGGACTGAGAAACGCTGTTCTTGGAGTTTCCGCTTACTTAGATGATACGCTTCATCATAGTTGAACTGATAGACATGATATGGCTACACACATACAGTAGATCATACAAATATCAATAGAGGGATCTAAAGTATCAATACAATATTGTGGAAAAAAAATATTGTAATATATAGATACATCAATGTATCGGCACAGCCCTAACCTGTAAATCCAAAAAGTGTCTCAACTTCCTGCTCAACCGTACAGCGCGTCTGGGTAAATAATCTCAAATATCTCTTTTTAATAAAATTCCATTTACAACATGCTTCCTGAACTAATACAATGTTATTTGTGCTATTTTATTTTATGCTATTATTACATTAATCTATAATAAGCCTAATTTATATAGGACAAGGAAGACATGTTTGCACATAAAATGACTCACAAAACAGCCCTATTTCCACACATGTTTCCCTGCGAGTGATTTGTGAGTAAGATGCAGGGATTTGCACCAAAATGCCATGTGCTATACTGTTTAGTGAAATCGCCCCTTAGTGTTACAATCTGTTTTAGCCCTTCTTGAATGAGCGACATGAAGAGGAAGAATGTGTAGTTTTCCCTTGGGGTGGATGAGGTGCTTTGGGCTCATGCAGCAGATGGCAGCCTATGTGTGTATGTGTATGTGTATGCATATTTGATAATGATCATATCAGTGTGTTGTGAATGAGTTTGTTCCACTTGATCCATCTCCTGTTAATCTGTTTATTTCATTTCACACTTTAAGTCTTTTTTGATCTATGCAAAAGTGACAAAGAACATTCGGTTTGTAATATCTAATTGATTAGACCACAAACCCTATCTGATATTTGAGCACATTATTCCAGACTCACTATTGAGCTTAGTAGAGCGCAGAGAGAAACGGAGCATTGTAATGGGTTGAGGTATTTGGCATGCTCCAGTCACCGATCATGTCCCTGAAATTGCCTTTTTTGCAAGTAATAGAGGTTCTTGCTACATAGACCACCCAAGGCATGTGAATTATAGGGCATGCCTATGCATTTGCATAATGGAGGAATAAACAACTAAAGTATGGTTTCTGGAAGGAGGGGTCTGTCTCTGACTTTCCGAGTGTGTATACAATTATTCAAGGCAGAGAGAGAGAGAATACAGGAGGATTGGGGAAGCTGTTGGTCTTCTGAAGTCAGCTTGACAGATGTACTGGTGCAGAGACACAGAGCTGCCAGAGCATTGACGTACAGCCAGAACAGTATTAGTTAAAGGGATAGGTCAGCCAAAAATAAAAATTCTGTGATTATTTATTCACCCTCATGTTGTTCCAAACTTTCTTTCTTCTGCTGAATAAATAAGGAGTTCTTGACTAAAAATAACTAAGCCTCTCATTTTAACCATTCACTCTCATTGTTTTGTAAAAGGATGCAATGAAACTGAATGGTGATCGAGGCTAACATTCTGACTAGCATGTCCTTTTGCATTCCACTGAAAAAGAAAGCCATATGGGGTGAATAAATTCTGATATAATTTTCTTTTTTGGGTGAACTACCACTTTAAAATCTGTTTTTTTTCCAGTCCCCTTAGCAGCCAAACACACTTCAACAGTCTGTTTAGGAGTGCATATCATCTTGGGGTTCAATGACCCTTTCAGAAAACAGACCAACCAAAACCAGTCCTCTGTCTTTTTTTTGCTAGCTTGGGATGTTGGTGTTGTCTTTATGTGTAGGTGTTGGCATAATATGTCGCTGGCAGCAGTAATGCTGTATTCACAATCTGTGAAAAAAGCCATTGGCTCTAGGGAATGCTAGTGTCAATGGTAAATGTAGGCTAGCTGAAAACCTCCGCACACATTGCCCACGCCTGCATTAGTTATCACAGCAGGCACATACTGAAGCACACAAATGTGTGAAAGAATTTATGATATTCATTATTATTGGTAATATTTAATCAGTTGATTCTTTAACTTTGGTTGATTCAAATTGTGCGGTTTAGTGAGGAGAGGTGTGCTGTTACTTTTCTAAGTGATCAGACTTACGGTTTTACCTAATGGATGATACAAGTGGCTTACTGTACATCAAAGGAGGGACCTGAGCCATATCTAGGGACTAGAAAATCATAGAGACTTGTCAGTGGGCCAGTAAGCAAACCTAGCAATGCCCCTAGAGTCCGCATAGCAACATGCTAAAAACATCTCCGAACACATAGCAAAGCTCTAAATGTCCAAGTAATGTCCATATATATTATGCAGTAAAGTTCCTAAGTGGTTTATTGGTTTTCTTTTCACAGGTCAGAAGACGTGACTGAAAGTGTGCAAGTCAGAAGGAAGCTGGGACGGGAGGGGTCAGCCAATCGGAGGTGAGAGATGAGGACACAAGGGCAGTGGGCGGCACTGGCAGTGTTGTCAATAATCTTGCTGCTGTCAGATGAGGCAGCTCCAATTGAAGTCCCACTAGACCGTAAGTCATCATTACAACTCAATAATCATAGCTGTTTTTACACTGCAAAACTCTTATTCAGTATTATTGTCTTGTTTTGTAAAAATATCTAACCATCCTTAAAACAAGATACATTTACTTGAGAATAAAAATTGCATAAGATATGAATTTGTGCTTGTAATGAGGGCAATTCTGAGGAAAAAAGAAAACAAGACTTAATGCTGAAGTGTGTAAATTTTTCCGCCTCTAGCGCCACCAAACGGAATTGCAAAAATAAAGATTGTTTTCAAAACAGCTTTCTGAATTCCTACCATCTTCCATTGATCGAAGCAAACAGATAATCCCGCCCCAACTCACACCACTGGTTAGAATCAGTGTTGTTGTGTAGGGTCTAGACAGGTTGCTAAAATCTAAATTTTACCTATGAATGGCTTACTTCAAGCAGTCTCTGCATATTATAATTTTTTTTTTTTTAGTAATTTGTTTTTATACAATTTACACATTGAACATACAGTCACCCATAACCCCCTCCCTGATCACACATGAACACACACACATACACACACACGCATAAATACTGAGCTCCATAGTAAGCTTGTACCACTTTAACGTACACAACGTTAATTATAAACACTCACTGCTCTTATGTATGTTTTTGATGAGGTTCTCAAACCACTCGTTAAGGATGTAATGGGATTTAATAGTAGTGACATCCATTTACAACTGAGCAATATTTTAAAATATCAGAATTACATTCATACATACATTATATTCACCTAGACTAGTAGTCTGCAACTAAAAGAATGATTTAGATCCTTTTGTGTTCCACGGAAGAAAGAAAGAAATTCGGATGGGTTTGGAACAACATGTGGGCCAGTAAATGATGACAGATAATTTTTTTGGTGAACTATTCTTTTAACTAAATCTAACACAAAGAAACCAATAAATCCACTCTTCCTTCTGTTATCTAGCTGCATCTGTTTCCATAACAGCAGCCGTCCAGATTTGGCTTTAACTCTTATGAAAAATGATTTGAGAGTGCATGCAGAGAGAGAGAGAGACAGCCCAGAGGCGCTCAATGCTCACTGTCTTCAACAATAGAGGGAGATTCGTTCTGACCAGGAGCTGTCAGCGCCCCCCCCAGCCCCCCCTCTTCTGTTGTATTCCCAAGGCACCATCATTCGCTTTTTCCTCTCTGTTTCTTCTCATTTTCCTTTATTCTCACATTCAGTCTTTTGCGTCTTCTCTCTCACTTCCTCTTTCTCTGGTTTTTACTGCAGTCTCTCATCCCGACTGTTTGAATCTCTATTGATCTGTGTAGATAGAATAGATTGGAGCACCGATCCTGCCTCTGTGCACTTCATAACACCCCTCTAACCTCTTGACCTCTCTGAATGTATCAGCAGCATGGTCTAGTGGGAGATGACATCTGATCACACTATTAGTGTTAGGTTATGTCTACATTTGGACACTTATTCTCTGTCTTTAGTCCTGGTGCTTGTAGGATATAGCACATTAGCACCGTCTGAAATGGGAATCTTCAACCTTTTCAAGGCCAAGAAGAGAGAAAGAGATGGAGCAGGGACCCCCTGTTCTCCGCAGTATTGTATAATAATTAATTAATACATTTTAAGCCTGGCCTAAAATAACGAAGTACTATGTTAATGTATTTTTCCCCTTCTGTTGCTCACTTTGACGTTGTGTCGAAGAAGCAACACTAGGGGTCTCTCTTGAGCGCCGAATATGCCTCCGATTTATGAAAAAAGGCCAATGAGAAGTTGGCAGACAGTATTTGCATACCCCGCCCCCAGACATACGGGTATAAAGGCGGGGAAATACGTCTAGTTCATTCAGAAATTGTCTTTGGAGCCGATGGTCGTGTATGCAGTGAGCTACGAGTCACACACCTGTTCCTCTTCCTCTGAGCTGATTCTGCTGTTGGATCTACGGCGCACTTCAGCGGCTTTCTCCTTCTCTGCACGGCAGTGCAGTTTGCCCCTGGGCGCTTCGACAGCGCAAAACTTAAAAGAGTTTATTGTTAAAAGAGTATTTTCTCAGTAAAAGTGTATTTTCCTCTAAAAGAGCAATACACAGGGGCATTGAACGTCCTTTTCAGGACAAGTCTTTATAAAGATGCCCTTCCGCCCCTGTGTAGTTCCTGGATGTGGTAGAGTGCTCTCCGCTTGAGACGGCCACAGGCATTTTCTCGTGTGTCTGGGCTGCAATCTCACCAAGGCAGCGTTTGTGGATGGTTCATGTTCTCACTGCGAGAACATGACCATGGCAACGTTGCGGTCGCGGCTTTCCTTCAACTGAAGGAATGCCACTCCAGCCGAGGTAAATCTGTGTGCTTTCTCTTCCAGGAGATCCCACTCATTCGGATCCCAGGATCCCAGGATGACTCCTCCCTAGCCCTTTGGGTCCACAGTTCGGCGGAGGAACTCGCCGCCCCAATCCACTTAATCTACCCTGTACTGGAATAGGTGCTCCAAAGACTCCTACATGGACTCCCCCTTTGTGTATTTTCCACGGTACGGTCCCCTTACGAGCGGACCCGCGTCTCCCTTGGGCAGTTCCCACTGCCCCCTGGTCGCCATGTTTGTAGCAAATCCCCCCTCCGGAGAGGTGGGATTTACCACCGCACCACTTTCCACATGTCACCTAAAAACCCATGTGATGTATTCACCACTCTTACCTCCCCCTCTCTGGGCAGGTGTGGTCTCCACAGGGTCTTTTCCCCCTGAAAAACAGGAAACCGGGTAAGACCGCCTTCCTACAATGCGTGTAAAGGCCCCAGCCGTTTGGCTCTATGTGAGAAACATAGAGATAAAAGAGGCCCGGCTAGGCTCGGCCCGTTTTCAGGTTGCAAGCGTCGCCTTGTTCCCCTGTCTAGGGTAACCAGAAGGATTCCGACGACTTTTTTGGGGCATTGGGGAAGGGTATGTGTAGTCTGATACAGCTGGTCGCTTTTGCACGTCAAGTACCTGCCCGCTCCTGTGTCGGCAGTACACGTACACAGCTCAGCGCATGGCGTGATTTAAATTGGACCCCTAGTGTCGCTTCTTCGACACAATGCCGGATCATCTAGGTTATGTATGTAACCTCCGTTCCCTGATGGAGGGAACGAGACGTTGTGTCCTCCCGGCCACGTCGCTGAGCCGAGCCACTGTTGTGGCCGGACCGTTTCCGGCTCCTCAGAAAAATCCTGAACGAACTAGACGTATTTTCCCGCCTTTATACCCCTATGTCCGGGGCGGGGTATGCAAATACTGTCTGCCAACTTCTCATTGGCCTTTTTTCATAGATCAGAGGTATATTCGGCGCTCGAGAGACCCCTAGTGTCGCTTCTTCGACACAACGTCTCGTTCCCTCCATCAGGGAACGAAGGTTACATACGTAACCTAGATTATTTACATACTTTGTTATGATGCTAACATTGCAAAGATGTACTCATTAATGATGTCATTTACTTGAACATTATATTTTAATTTAACTTTATACATTTTAATATGGGAGGGACAATGAGAGCGTTTACAGGCATGATCTTACAGCGATTATGCAAATAAGCTGACAACGGTTTCCTTAACGGCTTAAGCTTAAACCGATCGGCAAATTGAGTTTTTAATGCATTAAACTGATTTTGTAAACACCTTTACCAAAGTTTTTATCAAATATGCACAAATGCACAAGCCTGTTTACATTTTGATGTCAAAAGCAGAGAGCAACATGATTATTTCAAATCTCTTGCAAGCATGGTTTTCTTTGCATTGTCTGATTTTTTTTGATAAACTGATTTTTGGTATTTATCAGCATACTGGTTAGCATGTAAACACGCTTAATGAAACATTTAGCTGAACTTTAGCTTCTTAACTTTAGCTTAGGTTGAAGTTAACTTAATATTGTAATTTTTAATTTGGTTTTATTCAAACCGACTTTCTGTGCATTGAAGGCAAACATTTTATAAGTTCATGGATTCCTTAAAAATTTAACCCATTGATCAGCTGATCTTCAAAAACACATTTTTGGTTAAACCATTAAGAAATGAACTAAACTTAAAAACTTAAGCTTTCTGTTTTGTCAATAGATCATATCAATGGATTTTACATAGTTTTTCATGTATTGTCATAAAGTGCCTGGATTGTCTTTCAAAGTCCAAAATGCTTCTACAATCTGTTTAGGTGTTACTAGATTGCTTTTGGATAGGATCAGGTGACATTGCATGTATGTGACTTTTAGCATCTCTCCATTATCTCCCTGTGGTACTCTCCAAATGACCCCCTACCAACATGATTTCTATTGACAAGGGTTGTCATCAGCTCCCAGCTGACCTTTGACCTCATCACACATCCGCTCAAACACACTAACACATATGTTGCTCACGATGCCCCATCCCCCGTGACCTTGCATATGTGCTAGTGCTATGATTGATGCCATACGATGAATGGCAGAGAGCCAGAGATGCACCTGTCGCTCTCCTATGAAAAGCACTAGGGACACACAGATAGTTCTTGGAAGAGGGTGCTATAACCAGAGAATGAAGGTCATATTTCCTTAATTAGCTAGGCACAAAAGCGAAACCCAGTTTTGAGTCCTCCAAGAACATACATCACAATAATTGCGGTTATTATCATATGTGAGAGCACCCCCAACAGGGACTGTCATTTTAACAGACAGACAAAGGAACACAGTCAAAGATTAAATATGTTGCCACCTGGGGGATGAAAAATGCACCGATTATGATTCGCTAATGTGACAATGCAGTGATTCATCATTGCTGTTATGTACAGCTTTTTTAGAATTGTCCTAAAATTAATCTCTCTCTCTCTCTCTCTCTCTCTCTCTCTCTTTTTTTTATTTGCAATTTTCTCTCTGCTTCACCTGCGACCAATAAACAGGTAAGTATATTTGTTAATTTCTTGGTGTTACTGTATTAAACCACTGAAGTTTGGTCAGATCTTTATAGGAACATTTCACCCAAAAATTAAAAATTCTCTCATCATTTACTCTCCCTCATATCATCCCATATGTGTATGACTTTCTATCTTCTGCTAAACACAAATTAAGATTTTTAGAATATTTCAGCTCTGTAGGTCCATAGTAAATGGGTACCAAAATTTTGAAGCTCTAAATTGCACATAAAGGCAGCATAAAAGTAATCCATAAGACTCCATTGGTTAAATCTACATTTTCAGAAGTGATATGATAGGTGTGAGTGAGAAACAGATCAATATATAAGTACATTTTTACTATAAATTCTCCTCTTTGCACAGTAGGTGGTGATATGCACAAAGAATGTGAATTGCCAAAACAATAGAGGAATAATTTAAAAGTTAATGTGGAGATTGATAGTAAAAAATATCTGAAGACATGGATTAAACCACTTGAATCTAATGGATTACTTTTATGCTGCCTTCATGTGCATTATGGATCTTAAAAATTTTGGTACCCATTTACTTGCATTGTATGGACCTACAGAGCTGAAATATTCTTCTACAAATCACTGTGTTCAGCAGAATAAAGAAAGTCATACACATCTGGGATGGCATGAGGGTGAACTTTTTGGTTGAACTATCCCTTTAAGAGCTATTTTTAACCATTCAGGGTGTCCAAACCAACATGGGTAATTACATTTGTCCATTTCCCATAATTCAACATGTTTATTCCCATAATTCAACATTTTATACAGTACCTCTGGATATTTTCTATTGTAGCCGACACATTTTGGAATGGGAATTATTATATTCATGTTTTGCAGAAAAAAGAAACATTAATGTATAATTTCTCCTTTTGATTTAAAAAATCATGCCTCAGAGGGACTTTAAAAGAGACATGTGTAATAACTGTAGGAAACATATTTTGCTGTTTAGCAGCCATTGACTAATAGAAATGTGATTATAACAGTTATGACATTGCTGCCATACAAAGACAAAATGCAGTAACTACACATTTTGTCATAATGGAGTTATGCCTGGAATCAGGTCTTTTACAGTAGACTTCGATTTGTCCTGCAAGAAATGGATTTGGCTCCACTATGCTCAGATTCAAAGAAAACAGAGTGAGACTCTTATAATCCAAATTGGCCAGACAACCAAAAAGCTTTGAAGTAATTTTAAACGGTTTCTGTTATGTGTAGTTACTGCATTTTGCCTTTTGTGGGGCAGAATAGTTGACTAGTTTGAAATTGTAACCATTTTAATAATTTAATCCAAATTATTGTCATTGCTTTGCCTTAATAATAGCAAGTCTCAAATAACATGTCTTAATAAATACAAGCTCTCCCATGTGCCCTCTTTTCACTTGCTTTTCATGTTCCCTTTTTCAACAATTAATGTTTTTGTCTCTCCAACTCTCCTTGGAACTAACAGCAAAGATCCAGCAAGAGCGTAAGTGCTTCATTAACACAGATTAACTTGCTCATTAAATTAGTGCCTGGTATTAATACAGTTTACTACATAACTGATCAGATTGGAAATCTAAACGTCTCTCTTGAAAATTAGAGCAAATAAAGTCCAGAAGAACTTTAAGACCCTCAATCGCAATGCTCAAGAGAGCACATAAGTTAAGTCTGCTACTCAGGAGAAATGATCAAGCCCATAATTTATTAAATCTTATTAATATTCTAATGTAAACCCTAGAGCATGTCGTTTTGGCAGGCTGTGTCTTTAAGAGGGAGAATAACTTCAGGGGTTTGTTATCCATGCCAGAATAACCACAGATCTCAGCCAACTAGAAGTAGAGCAGAGTATTCGAGAATCATGCTGCTAATCATGTACCCAATTTAGTAAATATTGGCAAAGGCACAGTCTAATATTTACATGGACTGCAATAATCCAGTGACTGACAAAATTCCAAATAAGACTTTGCTATCAACATGGTTTATAGTCATGGTGACCACTGATATTTTTTTAAAATCAGAATTCTGTCCATTTGTGCTAAGTAGTGGTGCTTGCTAAGGCTAGTTGGCTAGCGTAGCCAAAGCATTGAAAACGCGCAGTCTGGTTGAACATCCACACTGTGGGTTCTTGAGTTTCTGTGGCAGTAACAAACCTCAGTCAGTACTCAAGGGGGCAATAGAGTTCCCTTCAGATGTCTGTGCCATTAAACTGGATTATTACTGTTATTATTCAGGTATGTTGCTATAAATATATTTACTTTAACTTACTTAGAGCTGTTGCTCTGCCATTACAGTAGTTCAATCGAAAGAGAAAATTCAAGGACAATTCACACTAATGTCTGCGCTAGCGCCCCTTGTGGCTACGTTGAGAATACAATGCGTCCTTGCGTGTTATGAATTGTGGTCTGACACACTTTAAAATGCAACTATGCAGGAAATTGAGTTCATGGAAAGCGTTCAGTATATTTCGGGCTAAAGTATTAAATATAAGTGCCCAACTTGCATGCCCTGAAAAGTTTGTGCGACAGGTAGAGGTCAAGTGTATACTTCATTTTTTAAGACCTTTGATAGGACTTTTTACCTGGCGGATGATACATGGGACGAAAATACCATAGACTTACCTATAGAACAAGACCTAGAGAACAGAATATCATAGAGATTTGGAGGTCGCCTCTATTGTCTTGGGCCAACACCCTCACAACCACCCAGAATACCCTAGCAACCATATAGCAACATGCTAAATCAGAAAGCCTTAGCAGTGACAGTACATTGCAACATCCTGGCAACCATGCACAACATGGCTGTGGCTCAGGTGGTAGAGCGGGTTGGCTGCCAATCGCAGGGTTGGCGGTTCGATTCCTGGCCCACGTGACTCCACATGCCGAAGTGTTCTTGGGCAAGACACTGAACCCCAAGTTGCTCCCAATGGCAGGCTAGCGCCTTGCATGGCAGCTCTGCGGCCATTGGTGTATGAGTGTGTGTGCGAATGGGTGATTGGGACACAGTGTAAAGCGTTTTGGTAACCTCTAAGGTTAAAAAAAAAAGCGCTATATAAGTGCAGACCATTTACAACACCCTAGCATCGTAGCAGCAGGTTTTGCACACCACTCAAAGTTCAATTAATTATTTTATCTTTATTTTGCAAATATTTAATGTATGATACTATAAGAGTGAATGGAACCAAAATGAGTGCTTTGAAAAATAGGGACTTATGTTTAACACTGATTTGAGTGTTCTGCCACAGTGCTGGTCAGATAAGACTCTCTCTCTTTGTCCTTCCCTCCACCACAGTGAAACAGCCCCCCACCATTGTGAAGCAGTCGCTGAAGGACTACATTGTGGATCCCAGAGATAACATCATCATTGAATGCGAGGCAAAGGGGAACCCAGTGCCAATGTGAGAATGGACGAAACCTTTTTTTCTTTGTACTGTTGAGGCGTCTCGTCCTCTCTCGCTCTCTTCTGTCCTTCTTTCTTTGTCTCCATCTATCGCCACTTTTACATTTCCAGTTTGTCAGCAGCCCGGTACTGTTTCAAAACAGAATCTCTTTCTGCAACTCGCATGTACATTTCAAGGTTATTATTGTTAACTAAAACTATTACAAAGATGAGAACTAGCAGTGAAAAAATATTCCTTAACTAAAATACAAACTTAACCGAAACTATGACTTTACATTATAAATCGAGCAAAAACGGAGTAAAATTACTGATGTTTTTAAACTTTGTTTCCACTTTGAATTAAAGGAATATTTCAGGTTTAATGCAAGTTAAACTCAAATGACAGCATTTGTGGCATAATGTTGATTACCACATAAATTAATTTCACTTGTCCTTCCTTTTCTTAAAAAAAAAAAAAAAGGAACATTCTGGGTTACATTGAGGCACTTACAGTGGAAGTGAATGGCCAATCCGTAAAAGTTCAAATACTCATTCTCAAAAGTATAGACACAAGACGTAGACAATATGTGTTTTAACATGATTTTAGTCAAAGAAAATGGCTTTCTAAACTTTTTTGTGTAAAGTTATCAAATTTTACTGCTTGTTTGCCATGATGACGTAACACTGTGAACCCTAAAACGACCATAACAACAGCGATTTAAACAACTTTTCAGCGCAAATAATACACAGGTCTTTACAGGAGAATTAACGTAAGTAATGAATTAAGCTAAAATGCTTTTTTGAAAATTATAAGCTTAACATTTCTTCTTTTAAACCCTCCATCAATTCAGCTCCATTCATTCCGTTGTGATTGCCTCACTGTAACATATTACGTTTATTATTCTTATAATATTGGCAAATAGTTTTTTCATGTTTAAGCATAAATCTCAATAAAGTTTGTTTCTCTGAAAGATTATGCTTTTTCATTTTGCTTCTCAAGTACATTTTTCTTGTTTTAAGAATATTTAGATGTTTTTACTGGGAAAACAAGACAAAAATATGGACATAAATATCAAATAAAGCTATCTATGCGCCATTATAGCTACCTAAAACTAAAGTGAAATTGAAAACCATTTTTTTTTCATACGTTCTCTTCTTCTGTCACTCAGTTCGGTCCTTTGTCCTACTCTGTCTCAGTCTCCTATCACTTATTCCTCTTCTGTTGCTCTCTAATTAAACCAGACGGCCATTAGCAAAAGCACGACAAAGACCAGCATATTTTTGTGAGAGTGACACCCAGTGTCCCAACCTGACTGTGGCACTGCCATCTTTGTCCACATCCCCTCCCTCCCTTTTTCACCCTTCTCATGCCATCTGATCTGCCGGGGTACTTACTCTGGCTCTGGTCCCTTGTGCTTGTTTGCATAAAGCAGGCCTGACCAACTCGACACAGAGTGGCCATTCAGACTGCATGTTTTTGTTTGGCTTTACAAAACCTTCCACTCAGCCTGGCCCAGCAAAGCTATTGTGGTCTAATAATGTGCTCAGTTTACTGTTCACGCTCACAGAATATTCAGTAGGTTAGTACATGGCACCCAGTCAACAACAAGCACACAATCTACTAGTTTTTAAAGTTTGATTTGTTATGAATTTCTTCATTGCTGGCAGCTTGATTTGAAAGCACATCAACATGGCTCAACATACATTGATATTAAGTAAATTTTAGGATGTTTTCTTGAATCTCACCCTTCAATTCATCTTTCTCATCATTGTAATTGGCTAAGAATGGAACCTGTTATATAAAGAGCATCAAACTGGCTCACGTTCTGCGTGTAAACGTTCTGCGCAGGTTTCAGTGGCGGCGAAATGGGAAATTCTTTAACGTGGGGAAGGACCCACGGGTCACCACGAGGAAACGTTCAGGAACTTTGGAGATCAAAAGTAGCGGAAAACCGGAAGATTATGAAGGAGAGTACCAGTGCTTCGCTACCAACGACTTTGGCACAGCAATTTCCAACAAAATCCTGCTTCGAGTGTCCAGTGAGGGCTGAGTGAACTCTATATTCAAATCATATACACACATACAAACACAAACAAGTATGCACAGTTATTCTCATAGTCTTAGACAACATATGCACACATGCACATAGCAGCAAACAACCTAGAGAGCACATGCACATCTCTGAGATGTCTGTTTTTAGATCTTTTCATCTGGAAAGAATACAATCTATTTAACATCTGCTAAACATCTTAAAAGGATCAGATTTACAAACATTCAGTAAGACATCTGCTGAATGTCTTACTGACTTCTGTGACAGACTTATTGACATACGTCTTATAGACATTTTGCAGAAGAGCAAAACATGTAAAAAAAATATGTCTTCCAGATGTAAACACATATCAAATAGACATATGAGTGATGTATGTGTGCTATCATGGAACTAAGCAATAGTGCATTCAAAAAGGAAAATACTGTCATCATTTACTCACCCTTATGACTTTTGTTCTTGTATGCTGTTGCTTTGTCACCAAAAATGGCAAAAAAAAGCACCATAAAAGTAGTCTATACAATTTGTGCTAAGTTGTTTGAATGTGTCATTCAATTGTATAATTTAGCACACCAAGCGATATTATGCTTTTGTAAGACTTGGAATATAATGCTTTTATGGTGTTTTTTGACTGTTCGTCCCCATTCACTTTCATTGCATTAAAAAGAGCAATTCTGCTATTTATCTTTTTTGTGTTCATTAGAAGGAAAGTTATACAGGTTTGGAACAACATGAGAATGAGTAAATAGTGACAGAATTTTGATTTGAGGGGTGAATTAACAGTAATAACCACACAGATTACACAATGCATCACTCTCATAGGGTGATTTATTTACGCTAAATTTCCTGATCTGTTGCACTTGTCTCCATTGCTCAGAGTCTCCACTGTGGCCAAAGGAGGTTCTGGAGCCGGTGACTGTGCGTGAGGGGGCCTCACTTGTCCTGCCCTGCAACCCACCTCCAGGCCTCCCCCCTCCAGAAACCTTTTGGATGGACAGCTGTGAGTTTTGCACATCTCTTTCTGGGATTTCTTTATTTTTGTTTATTGTGTAAATTCTAACATACAAGTTATATTACATAGTTTTACTCTTCAGTTTACATGTAATTATCACATAAAGGGGTAGACCTTTTCAAATAATAACATGCATGGTAAAAAAATATTAACATTGTTGCTAAACGTTTGGAATAATGTACAGATTTTTCTCTTATGGAAAGAAATTGGTACTACTATTCACTAAAGTGGCATTCAACTGATCACAAAGTATAGTCAGGACATTAATAATGTGAAAAATTACTATACAATTTGAAAAAAATGTTCAGAACTTCTTTTAAATATATTCTTTTAAAAAAAGCTTTGCAGATCCTTGACATTTTAGCTGTCAGTTTGTCCAGATACTCAGGTGACTTTTCACCCCACACTTCCTGTAACACTTGCCATAAATGTGTCTGTCTTGTCGGGCACTTCTCACTTCTCATTCTAGCTGCTCCCAAAAAAGCTCAGTGGGGTTAAGATCCATAACACTCTTTTCCAATGATCTGTTGTCCATTGTCTGTGTTTCTTTGCCCACTCTAACCTTTCTTTTTGTTTTTCTGTTTCAAAAGTGGCTTTTTATTTGCAATTCTTCCCATAAGGCCTGCACCCCTGAGTCTTCTCTTTACTGTTGTACATGAAACTGGTGTTGAGCGGGTAGAATTCAAAGAAGCCGTCAGCTGACGACATGTGAGGCGTCTATTTCTAAAACTAGAGACTTTGATGTACTTATCCTCTTGTTTAGTTGTATCTGGGCCTTCCACATTTCTTTCTGTCCTTGTTAGAGCCAGTTGTCCTTTGTCTTTGAAGACTGCAGTGTACACCTTTGTTTGAAATCTTCAGTTTTCTGGCACTGTCAAGCATTGTATAGCCTTCATTCCTCAATGAGTTTCTAGAGAAAGCTGTTTCTTTTTTGCCACTTTTGACCTAATATTGACCTTAAAACATGCCAATCTATTGCATACTGTGGCAACTCAAAAACAAACACAAAGACAATGTTAAGCTTCATTTAATGAACCAAATAGCTTTCAGCTGTGTTTGATATAATGGTAAGTGAATTTCTAGTACCAAATTAGCAATTTAGCATGATTGCTCAAGGATAAGGTGTTGGAGTGATGGCTGCTGTAAATGGGGCTTGTCTAGATTTGATCAAAAAGTGCTGTTTTTTACATCAGTAATGTCCTGACTATACATTTTGATCAGTTGAAAGCCCCTTTGGTGAATTTATTCATTTCCTTCCAAACAGCAAAATCTGTACATTATTCCAAACGTTTGGCCACCAGTGTATATACTGTATATATAGGGTATATATTTAGGGTAACAGTTTCGGTACAGTTTGGCATTTGCCATGTTCAGAAAAAAATATTACTGCCAAAATCCAAAATAAGAATACTCTATTTGGCTACAAACACTTCAACAGGTTTGCCCTTAATAAAAATCGTTGTTTTACAGTAATCATAGTTTAACTATGTTATTTGTAGTAAAAACATAGTAACCACAAAATCAACATGATTACTGTCATGTTTACAATATATAGGATAATCATGGTTACTATATGGAAACTACAGTACTGCTGTTGTAAAACCATGGTGACCGCAGTCACAGTTACTAAAATATTACTATAGGAACACCATGGTTAATTTTCATTACGGTCTTTAACAAAAAAAAAAAAACCTTTTCTCCAATTACTAAATCAACATTTTGATTAACAACTTAATACCTCCACTATTGCGCTACATGCATCGACATAAAATGCAATTCAAACTCTACTGCACATATATTCAATATTCGGAAGCTATACAATATAAGCTACGTACTACAATATGTAGCTATAAAATAAACTTTGCTAATAAAATGGATAGGAGCGATGTTGTGACGCGGTTTGATTGTTTTAATCATACTTGGAAATCACACATCTTTGTCAGCGGAGTAGGGAAACATATCGTTGGCAATGAACACCCCAATCACTTTAGTTATAGTTTTATGCCTGTTCGAATTAGCACTGAGTGCCTGCTTAAAACTAAAGGGAGTGTGTGCAGTTTCGCTCATCTGTGGCTCTGTGCCCAGATCTTTTCCCAGTGATTTCAGCGTAATTACCAGTATGCAGCACTCGCATCGAACGATGTCTGCAAGCAGTGCCTGTTTTGTAAAAGTTTTTTGACCATTGCTGTTGTAATTGACGGCAAAAAGAAAATGTTTTCAGACAGGAGACCTGAATAACGCAGGGGGATTCTCTATCAGCGGCTCGTTTTCTCCACTTGCCATTTTCAACTACACACAATGCTTGCAGAACAGTGAGATCATCAAGTTGAACCACGTAAAACACAGGCAGAGCTTTATTTACTTCACAAAACATTGTGCTCAAAATGTGACAATAAACTTGGTGTGAACCGCGGTACCAATGCTTACCAAACCATGGGTGCCGAACTGTATGGTTCGGTTTTTTACTGAGAACCATTACGCCCCTAATATATATATATACATACTGTATATTAGGGCTGGGCGATAGGACGATGTAATCGGATGTCGATGGTGTCTTACAAAGATGTAATGACAAAGAACATTACCTTTATTCACACATTTCCCTTGGACAGATATAAGTTTAAATGTATGTACATTATTATGTTCCCATCTATTTACTTATTCCTGTGATTGATTGTGTCTCATTGGACAACATTACCCTTTGTCTCGGCCATCATTTCATTCAGTCTTTACCTTCAGTCTATATTACCATCCTTCACTTTTATCTCTTCCTCTCTCTGTGCGTCCTTTGCACAGCAGTGTCTGTTACTGCATTAGTGCTGAGCTAATTCATGTATGCAAATCTGCATTACCTGACAAAAAGCTGAGAGAGCAGATACAGGCATGGCAGTGAGACGTTTCAACAATCCCAGAGTCATGCAGCATAGATAAACTCACACACAAACGCACAATATACAATGTATATTACACATATCATACTTCTTGTCTGTGTTTGTGATTTTTAACTCTTGTACATATAACTGATAAGATACAAAGATATAATAGTTCCCCTAAAAATTAAAATCATCTCATAATTTATTCATCCTCATGCCATCCCAGATGTATATGACCTTTAGAAGAATATCTCAACTCTGTAGGTCCATACAATGCAAGTGAATGGGGTCCAAAAATTTGAAGCTCCAAAAAGCATTCCATACGACTCCCGTGGTTTAATCCATGTCTTCTGAAGCGATCTAATCAATTTTGGGTGAGAACAGACATAAACAGTACCTTCTGTAACTTCACTGTACATCTCAACAGCTGCGGTCTCATTACACTTCCTAGCGTCATCATGCATCAAGCATTTGGAAGTGTAATCAAGCTTGAATTCATAATCTTGCCTAGAGACTGCAATGGCAAGATGTAAAGTGAAAGAGGAGTTACATTTTGGTCTGTTCTCACCCAAAACCAATTAGACCGATTTACGTACTTTACTTGTCGGTTATTGCATGTCAAATTAAGTCAAACGATTGAGACTGAATTCTCCTTTATTCTATATCTGCAGTCATTATGCCTATAGCGCAGGACAAGCGGGTTTCAATGGGCTTGAATGGTGACCTATTCTTCTCCAATGTTTTGGCGAAGGACGCCAGCACAGACTACAGCTGCAACGCTCGGTTCGAGTTCACACACACCATTCAGCAGAAGAACCCTTTCACCCTTAAAGTGCTAACAAGTGAGTGGAGATTTCTGATGAATCAGGGTATTTCTTTTTTCATAGTCATCTTTGGTATGATGTACCTCTGAGCTATTGCTGAGCTGCAGTACAAGGTGAATGTGAATATTACCATCTAGTGGTGAGGAGGTAAAACTGCAGTATGCCAGAGGACATTTATATATTGTCTTTTTGCATTGTATTTGCAGGATGTTTTTCACCTTTAATCCATACAAATGATTGGTTTCTGTTTGGTTATCGATCACAGGTTTAAGTGTTTATTTTGCGATACTTTCATCAAGACCTCAAAGGGATTCATTTTATCGAATCAACTTTCATAATGTCTGCTATGATTTGAGGGACCATCCCCCTTCTGCCTTTACAGACTGTCTTTGTTTCAGGGCATCCGTAGAGCAGATTACCAAGACCAGCCATGTAGTTAAAAACATTATGAACTTTTAACTGCGTTATCATCCTTATTGCAATTCAGTGCATTTGATGTTTCCTGTATTGGTGTCTGTGTTGATAAAATGCAACTTTATTCGCAGAGGAGCCTTATAATGACACCTTTCTCAACTCCACTGACCTGTATGGTGGTGAGTTCCACACACAGCTAGTCTATTGTCTGTGCGCTTCGGTAAAAAACACTTTAACCGAGCTAGTGCTTCTGTTTCTAACCACACACACCTGAGGAAATGCATTACCTGTGTGTTGGATATATAATACACTAGCAATTACATTGGCTTAACATAGCATTTATAGACAGTAGAACTTATCACTCAGTGCTTAATAAGTTAATAAGATGACTTGGGATAAGATATGAAACAAGTCCTATTGCAAATTTTTTTTCATAGTTTAATCACAAGCTGAAACTCATTTCAGCCCTGGTTGTGTTCTGAGGGACCAATAGTCAAATTTTCTCTGGTAATTGCCTTAATTATCCTAATCACCTAGCTCGTTAGAGATATGATAATGAAAGTAAGAGGATAGGCTAGATGTAAAAGGCTCTCTGTGTTCATTAATATTTCAGCAACTCTAATCCAATGATAACCATATGCAAATCCGTACATATATCAAAGGGTGTGGCTTAACGTTGGTAGTGGATATGAAGAAAATGGGGGATTCTCATGAAGCCTGTTAAGAAAATGTAATCTAAAAAAAAATTAAAAATACATTATATATATATTATATATATATATATATATATATATATATATATATATATATATATATATGTATATTTTATTTTAAAACAACGGTACCACAGTGATGGCCTTGTACCTTAAACAGTACCTTTTTTTCTGAGAGTGAACAATGAGTAAGAATTGTTGCTCACTCTGCTGTAAAGACTTTAATTTTTTTTTCTTCCATAAATTACATTAAAAACATTACTATACAGCTAATACTACCATGATGTATCAATACTTTATATTAAAAAAAGTAAAGTGAAACATTATAATTTTAAATAATAGATCTTTTTTTCTGCTTTGAGTTAAAAAATATAAACAAACTTGAAAATAATATTAATTTATATAGGCTTCATGAGATTCACCTACAGTATATCTCCATCCATGAAAATATCGTAAAGATCAGGGTTCTTTGTAATACACAACCTTTGTGGGTCTATCTTGATTCTTGACAGAAATGTAGTTCCATAGTCTCCATCGGGGAATTGTGATGTACCACTGACAGGAAACTGGCACCACTGTCACCACAGACACACGTGACACTGGCGTGGAACATGTGTTTCTGGCAGCTTCATGGTCTAATCTCCCATGCATTCTCCTCCCACTTAATGTCACCAACAAAAGGCTGCTGTCACTCCCTCTACACAAGCACTGCTCTCAATACTAATAGCTGCAGGCAAAGCTAATCTTACTGCTAGATATACATTACAATAGGGATTAATACTGCCATGCTCATCAAGTCTTCCTCAGGGAGACCGTTGTCTGTCTGCACATAAAAAGAGGTTTATGTCCACAACTAACCATCTGTCTGTTGTCACAGTTATGTGATTCTTCTTTTATGCTTATGTTATATATATGAATTTCAAATGATTTTACAATAATAATGAAGGAGTTTGTTTGACATGTACTTTTGTTTTATTTATTTAAAATAAATTGCTGTATATGTCCAGACCTTTTTTGTTGTTGATGAAACAAATGTACTTCTTTCACTGGTAATGCAGTATTTCATTAATTTTATTGCGTTTTCAATGAAAAGAAAAAATATTTCCTGTATTTGCCCTGTTAGAAACCAAATAGTTGTCTTACTGTAATACAAATTAGTGGTGATTAATCAAGACTATGTATTAATCAAATAAATAACATATTGTGTATGTGACCATTGAAACTAACAACATGGCTATGCTGGTCCACCAGCTAGATCAGCACTAACCAACATAAACCAGCTAGATCTAGGTTAGGCTGGTCTTTACAGCTGAGAGCAACAATTCTTACTCAATGTTCACTCTCATAAAAAAAGGTACTGTTTAATTTACAAGGCCATCACTGTGGTACCCTTGTTTTGGATATTTGTATCCTTAAAGATACAAAAAAGTACTTTTTTTTGTTCTCAGAGGAACAAAACATATGAATGTACCTTTAAAAGTTACACAATAGGTCCTTAGGGTACAAGTGTGTACCCAAAATGTTTTTATATTTGAACTAGAGGTACAGAAAAGATCCCCCTGAGGGTTCCACCCAAATGACAGCCATTTTTCATGAGAGTGTTTGTAAGGGTGCTTTCACACTAGCAGTTTTGGTGCGGACTCGGGGGCGAATTACATCAAAGTTTGGTTCATTTGGATAATGTGATCACTGTTTTGAACTGCATCCTGGTCCACTTGAAAAGGTGGTCGGGGGTATGGTCCATTTGAACTCTGGTATGGTTCGCTGCTGATATGAACGTAATTGTACCAAATTGTAGAAGTGAACCGCTTGTGATGACGTATAATTTGAGTCTTTGCAGGCTCACGATCACAATTATTGTGGTATAATGCATTTCTCATACCTGCTTGTCTCCAAATAAATCCCCTTTATAGAGCAGCTCACATGCTTCACATCTCTTGCAACGCATCTACAGGCTCATGGAAGACAGACACTAATATTCATCACACAATTGCAAATTCAATACATCCACGGGAGACAAACGCAAGTGTCGTTCTGTGCATGGCAAGTTTTCATGGTAAATCCAAAGAGACAAACCTTAATACTTAACACAGTGATGTCTTCTCGAGTGGTTACCTAGTTACAGTGGTAAACAGCTGCCACTTGTACTCACATTGATGATGTAATCGGACTGTAGTTTGGACCCAAATATTATGATGTGAACGGAGACCAGCGGGAGGGGAGGAAATGATCTTGGGTTTGGTCCAAGCAATCGAACCAAGTGTGAAAGCACCCTAAAAGTTGTATGTAGTAGTTTCTAACTTAAAGGATGTCTTTCTCAGAGCATGTTACCAAGTGTGTCCTTTCATTTCACAGCACGTAATGTGCCAGAAATCGAGCCTAGCTTTCTGTCTCCAAAGGGGTCATCTAGCTCCAAGATGGTCCTCCGAGGAGAGCAGCTTCTTCTGGAGTGTATAGCAGCTGGAGTGTGAGTGTCGACAAAAAAAAACACAACATTCTTTAGCATTAGTTTGTGATTAATTGTTATTTGCTAATTGAATCAAATCAAATCATTAACAACGTACAAATTTGCCTTTATTTCCTTTTTATCTACCCACCCAGCCCCACACCTACCATTAACTGGTTTAAAAGAGGAGGAGACCTGCCATTACAAAAAGTCAAGCTTGAAAACTTTAATAAGACATTACACATCCACAATGTATCCGAAGAAGACTCTGGTGGCTACACCTGCATGGCCAGCAACAAGATCGGCAGTATTCGCCACTCAGTTGAAGTTCAGGTCAAAGGTGAGCCATAGAGGCGATTAATGTGTATTGTTGATGAGATCGGTACTGTTTTTTGGTCTTACTTTTACTTCGTCCTTATTTCCGTGTACAGCTGCTCCTTATTGGCTAGATAAGCCCACCAATCTGGTGCTTGCTCCTGATGAGAGTGGACGATTAGTGTGTCGTGCCAATGGGAACCCTAAACCCACTATCAAATGGCTGGTAAATGGGGAACCTATAGACAGTGAGTCAGTGGTTTCCTTTCTTGTTGTAGAATTAGTGTTGCATGGTATACAGGTGCTACGGTGCTAACACGGATCTCAAGCTTTAAAATACCACAGTATACTACAGTGTTTTTCAAATGGTAGTATTGTAATAGAGCAAAGTCTTCCTTCAGTTTTCTGTGAAATTAAAGAGTCACTGGAATGCATGGCAATGCGACATGAAAGTGAAGAAATTAAGGTCACATCCACATTAATCCGTTTAAGTTTCAAACCTCTTAAGTTTTCTGTTTGCTAACACCCTGTCTACACTGGACACCTGCTTCACGTAGGGTAGCTCCTTACAGTAAGCACAGTTCTATTGCTGATGCCCTGCAGAGCTATTCCAGTTACTCTATCATCGCATCCGTCTGAATTAAAATATTCAAATAATTGTACTACACATACACTCACCTAAAGGATTATTAGGAACACCTGTTCAATTTCTCATTAATGCAATTATCTAATCAACCAATCACATGGCAGTTGCTTCAATGCATTTAGGGGTGTGGTCCTGGTCAAGACAATCTCCTGAACTCCAAACTGAATGTCAGAATGGGAAAGAAAGGTGATTTAAGCAATTTTAAGCGTGGCATGGTTGTTGGTGCCAGACGGGCTGGTCTGAGTATTTCACAATCTGCTCAGTTACTGGGATTTTCACGCACAACCATTTCTAGGGTTTACGAAGAATGGTGTGAAAAGGGAAAAACATCCAGTATGCGGCAGTCCTGTGGGCGAAAATGCCTTGTTGATGCTAGAGGTCAGAGGAGAATGGGCCGACTGATTCAAGCTGATAGAAGAGCAACTTTGACTGAAATAACCACTCGTTACAACCGAGGTATGCAGCAAAGCATTTGTGAAGCCACAACATGCACAACCT
The DNA here is from genome assembly GCA_032164185.1 of Moxostoma hubbsi. NCBI lineage: Eukaryota > Metazoa > Chordata > Actinopteri > Cypriniformes > Catostomidae > Moxostoma > Moxostoma hubbsi. The sequence goes on from JAVLUX010000186.1 coordinate 16,084,974, forward strand.
TGAGGCGGATGGGCTACAACAGCAGAAGACCCCACCGGGTACCACTCATCTCCACTACAAATAGGAAAAAGAGGCTACAATTTGCAAGAGCTCACCAAAATTGGACAGTTGAAGACTGGAAAAATGTTGCCTGGTCTGATGGGTCTCAATTTCTGTTGAGACATTCAGATGGTAGAGTCAGAATTTGGCGTAAACAGAATGAGAACATGGATCCATCATTCCTTGTTACCACTGTGCAGGCTGCTGGTGGTGGTGTAATGGTGTGGGGGATGTTTTCTTGGCACACTTTAGGCCCCTTAGTGCCAATTGGGCATCGTTTAAATGCCACGGCCTACCTGAGCATTGTTTCTGACCATGTCCATCCCTTTATGGCCACCATGTACCCATCCTCTGATGGCTACTTCCAGCAGGATAATGCACCATGTCACAAAGCTCGAATCATTTCAAATTGGTTTCTTGAACATGACAATGAGTTCACTGTACTAAAATGGCCCCCACAGTCACCAGATCTCAACCCAATAGAGCATCTTTGGGATGTGGTGGAACGGGAGCTTCGTGCCTTGGATGTGCATCCCACAAATCTACATCAACTGCAAGATGCTATCCTATCAATATGGGCCAACATTTCCAAAGAATGCTTTCAGCACCTTGTTGAATCAATGCCACGTAGAATTAAGGCAGTTCTGAAGGTGAAAGGGGGTCAAACACAGAATTAGTATGGTGTTCCTAATAATCCTTTAGGTAATAATCACTTGTGCAGTGAAGCCTCAAGCCGTTTTGGTGCATTGCGTCAAGACAGGGTGTAACGGCATAATTTTCCAAAAGTATGCGGTAATGGAAAGCGGTTTCAAAACGATTCGTTTTTGGTGAAGAAAAATGCTGTTTTAGTGTGGATGAGAGGTGTAAATATAACGAAATCAATGCTTTTTCAAACAAAAATGTATTAGTGTGGCCGTGGCATAATACAGAACTAAACTATTTTCAAATAATAATAGTTTTATATTTAATACAGTAGCAATAATATTTTGGCAAAAAACAACAAGAATTAATACAAGAACAGAGTAGACACTACATTCAGCCCTTGCATCAAGCAATGTATCCAAACAACATTAGCGGTATTGTGATACTACTTAGTAATGTGATATTTTAGCTGCTATCCTAACGTAAGACCTTTTTAAGTTATCAAATCAAAACAGTGATGCATCCTTTTCTCTTCTCTTTGTGTAGCTTCAATCTCACCGCCAAACCCAAACCAAAAAGTTCTTGGTGACACCATAATGTTCAATTCAGTGCAGATTGGCACCAGTGCTGTGTATCAATGCAACGCCTCCAACGAGCATGGTTACCTATTGACCAATGCATTTGTCAACATCCTGGGTAGGAAATAACTCAACCATCAGTCAATCAGAATTCATAATATTCAGACACAGGTTGTGAAATGTTGTTGTTGCATCTTCATAGACATGGCTCCACGAATGCTAGGCCCAAAGAACCAGTTGATCAAAGTCATTGAAAACAACAGGACCTTCCTTGACTGTCCTTTCTTTGGTTCACCAATCCCTTCACTGCGCTGGTAAGCTTGTCTTTGATTTATTGACCATGATACAGGCAAACAGAGATTAGATAAGAGAATTTAATATAATTCATACTGTATATGTGTGTGTGTGCTCAGGTTTAAGAATGGCCTAGGCAGTGGTCTGGATGGTGGTCAGTACAAACTGTACCACAATGGTACTTTGGAGATCACACAGGCTCGGCCAGAAGACCAGGGCACATACACCTGTGTCGCCAGCAACATCCTGGGCCAGACGGAGAATCAGGTGCGCCTGGAGGTCAAAGGTACGACTCAGACTGACCAGAAACAATAATGCCTTGCAGTTTATTATTAAACATTCAAATCATACATGTTATATTATACATTAGGGGTGGGTGAAAATATTGCTTGTCCGATGCATTACGATCTTCATTTGAATGATCCCAATATTGATTCTTAAATCACAAGATCGATGCAAATAAACCACTTGCATGTAAATGTTCATATTTCACTGACCAGTGAAGAAGTTCAGCATCCAGATCCTTTCACTGCATGACAACTTTGAGAGTAAAAATTTGGTTTGACTTGTTCCGTGTAATGTGTGTCCAAAGACGAGAACTAAGCAATCTATTTGTCATTGAATAATGTCTCTAAAATACCCTTTCTGTTATTTGCAGTCAGTTGTTCAAATAAAACAAAAAATAGAAACATTTAATCATAATCAATCATAGCACCATTGATGAAATTCTTAAAGAGACAGTACTGTTTTAGCACTTGTACTGTATGTACTGTAAATACTTGCAAACAGTACGAATATGTATGTAAACATGGCCAAAATGAAACAAATATTATAAAATGTACATAAATTGTCATAATGTACCAAGTTAGAAGGTCCCCTGTATAAAAATCCTGCATTGGCTGAGAGAGAATTTATTTTATATTGAATCAAAATGGACATTATAACTGAAATATTGGATTCTAATCGAATCTGAATCTAATAGAATCAGGAAATCTGTATCAATACCCAATCCTATTATGCATGTGTGAACCTGTGAATGCCCTCATATTTGATATTTATGTGTGTTGTGCTTCATTCCAGAGCCTACAAGAATAGTGCAAGCCCCTGAGCATGTCACCAAACCCAGAGGAAGCACGGTTCGCTTTGACTGTCAAGAAAAACATGATCCATCCCTCCCTGCTACAGTCACATGGCTGAAAGATGATAAGCCTCTAAGCATCAGCTGGATGTAATACAACATAACACTATACTTAATATTACAATAATTAAATCTAACATTATCATTATATGCTGTTTTAGACTTTAAAAGTTTTTTTTTTACTTTTTAAAGACCCAGTGAAATCATTGTTGAACAGTTGACACTGGGGCGAGAAATGATGAAATGCTCATCCTTGTTTTTTAAATAGCCAATAGACCAAAGTGACATTGCCAAAGTATTGGTTTATAGCTTTTAGATTACATTAAAGAGGTGAACCATGATTTGCTACTTGCTATTGCTAGTTGGTTGCAGGTGATTTTAGGGGGAAGGACATTTTCATTCTTGAGAGCATTTTACTGTGAAGAAATTTGAACGCATCCGTGAGTGAGTGCAAGATGAGTCATCAATATTTTTATGTCAGTTTTCCTAGAAAAGAAAGACTGTATATTTAAAAATGTTATATATATATATATATATATATATATATATATATATATATATATATATATAATATTTTTTTTTTTTATTATTTTTTTTTTAAACTTCTAGGAGTACATTAGAATAACCTCAAAGTTAAAAGACATGGAGTAATAGCTGAAAAATCCTGTATCTGATGTCTAATGTCTTTATGTTATAGGGGCCGGTTTAGAAAGGATGATCAATCCTTGATTATTACTAATATAAATCCAGACGACGGGGGAACCTATACATGCACTTCCAAAACTGAAATAGATGAAGACTCTGCTTCAGCTCGCCTTACAGTTATAGGTACACACACACACACACACACACACACACACACACACACACACACACACACACACACACACACACACACATACATACACTTACTATACAGTCTGATAAACTGCTTATGACAATGTTGTCAGTTCCATTTTTATGGATCTTTTTTCATGTTGCTAATGGCTAGTTACTGACTTAATAATAGTTACTAAATAGATATGGACATGTGGGTTAGTAACATGGGACATATCAAGAGAATACCCTAAAACTACCAAAAACTACCCAAACTACCCTAAACTATTATTTTTCTTCTGTAACTTGTAGTTCTGTCTCTTTAACTTTTCAAATTAACACAACAATACATTCTGTTATGAAAATGTAGCACCTTAAATAGTTTTCTTGAAGATTAATACTAAAGCATGGCTTCTGCTTTAGCTTTAGTGTTCTTTCTTTTATTATATTTATTTACTAATAACCCTAACACTTGCCCTTTGACCTTTGACCTTTACATCGTAGAGGATGACATCTCATCTGCCTCAAATCGTAGCGCCTCTGCAGGTAACATATCTAGGACAGTTATTCCTATTATCCAATGAAAGGATCTAACAATCAAGATATTTTTTATATTGTGATTGTTTACTTTTGAAATGAAGCAAGTGCTTGTTTAATTTAATATGCCTGATTAGCTTGTTATCCTCCTACAGGTCGACCCGACCCCCCTCAGGATCTTGAGCTATCTGACCCATCAGCTCGCAGTGTCAGACTCACCTGGGTGCCTGGGGATGAAAACAACAGCCCTGTTACACGTAAGACCAATTACACAAATTGATACTTGACCTAATTGAAACACCTGCCTTTAACACCCTACTTCCTGCATTACTACAGATTTTCTAGTACAATTTGAAGAGGACAGGTGGGAGCCGGGGAAGTGGCAGAACCTGTCTACACATGATGGCAACCTAAACTCAGTTAACCTGCAGCTATCACCCTTTGTCAACTACCAGTTCAGAGTTATTGCAATCAATGCTGTGGGCCAGAGTCAACCCAGCCACCCCTCTGCACGCTATCAGACCAGTGGAGCTCGTAAGTAGTCAGTTAAATAGAATGCACAGCATAAGGATCAGAAATTATGGTATTAGAGATGGTTGCTTTTATATATATATATATATATATACTTGTACATCATTCAATACTGAAAATTATCAATAAAAATGTAATTATGTAATTAAAGATTGTGGATGTCGATTTAACCTGCTTATTCAGTGTGATTAAATGACACAATCATTAAAAGGGAACATTATAAGGAATTTTTTACTACCATTGGAGCAATTCAAATTTGAGGACCACCTTTTTGATTTTACGAGTCCAACTCAGCAGGGGGCAGTAAGTGCAACTCCAGCTGAACTGGAATGCACAGCTGTACAGGCAACAAACCACACTTAGTGACAGCAGATGTGTCAAGATGTCAAACGCAACCCTGAATTCAAGGGTTTCGAGAGATTTTCTAAGTTTCAAACTACATTAACTTGACACCACGTCCTAAAAATGCGGCGTTTATGACACATCCCAACCCAAGTGAGATGCTCCAAAAGCGTCCGTCTGATGCATATGTACATAGACCTTATAATAAGATTTGACAGACTGACTAATTAAATTGCAAAATGGATTTCTTTAGTTAGTAGGTCAGTTGATAGGCTACTGTTCAATGATGTGGAAATAAACAATGTTATATTGCTATAGTGTATTTGTCAGTGTTGTACTTATCTTCCAAAATAATATAATGTATTTTAATTATCTGAATTAATATAATATATGACCTATTTGTTAGATATATTATATTTACAATATAATCATTGTAATATAATTATTCAATCATATATTTAATTATTTTTATTTGGGGGCCTTTCGCTGAAAATATTGATTATGTGATGTTGATTAATTGCAATTAATTACATTAATTAATCAGCATATTATGCAATACATTTTATTAAAAATGTTAACTGATTGACAGCCCTTTTAAAAATATATTATTTTACCCAAATATTTGTGTGTGCTATGAGTTTTAATGCATATTTGTGTATTGTGACATTAGTTTAGCAACTTGTGGTGCTGTATTTCAGCTCCTGATGTTGTCCCAAGTAATCTTAAAGGCTGGGGAAGTAAGAAAAACAATATGGAGATCACATGGCAGGTAAAAAGACCAGACACGTGTTGTAAAACCAATCTTAAAAACCAGAGAGATGCGAATCTAAGCTAATGAATCTGTATGCTACACAGGCCCTGCAGAACACCGAAAGGAATGGGCCAAACCTGCAATATGTGCTCTGCTGGAGAATGATAGACACAGAGGATGACTGGAACAACATAACCACCACCAAAGCGAAGCACGTTGTTCATAATACAGACACCTATGTTCCTTATGAGATCAAAATACAAGCTGTGAATGACTTTGGACATGGTCCGGAGTCAAACATAGTCATTGGTTATTCTGGGGAAGACAGTAAGTACAAACATTTTGGATATGTGGAATACTTGATTCTGATTGGTCAATCGCAGCACTGTGCGTCACATATTTTGATATAATGACCGTTAAAGTGTATAATTGACTGCTGTCCCATGCAACAGATTTCCTGCATGGTTGTTTTAATGTGTTCAATGGAATGAGGAGGTGGGAGATGGCGTTTCCAACTCAGGAATGTTACTTTTTATTGATGCACCCAAAATAAAACACGTTCGCCTAAAGCTTAATGGTGAAGCTTCAAACTCTCTAATGTTTATCTGAAAGTTGCCCAAAAGGGGTGTTCGCTGTCATTTTCTGCATAACGCGGCGGCACATTTGAGCTTAACGTGGCCCATTTGGCACGTTTTGCATACGACCCACCGTCCCGCTTGGTTCTCCCAATGGCCAGTCCGCCCCTGATTGGCCCCAAAGTACGTCAGCCCACCGGGAAAATTACCAGTATGCCAGATTACCAGTCCAGCCCTGAACGTGACGCAACCACAGTGAGACGCTCTAAACATGTGTACAGACAAATCTTAACTTTTCTTGATTCAGGCATAGTTTAAAGAATCATGAACCAAACGGAAACATGAGTTCAGTATCGTGAACCAAATAAAATCTTGAGATTAGTGAACCGCTACACCCCTAAAACTTACAGTATGCAGTTAAGCATTTTCACTGTTTTTATTGCACTGATACTATTTGTTTCATTCTCAGAACCGTCCGCTGCACCGACAGCACTTAGAGTGTCGAAGATAAACAGCACAAAAGTAAATATTCACTGGACCCCTGTGGACCCCAGCACTGTGAATGGAGAGTTTAGGGAGTACAAGGTGTTTGGCCACATCTGCTACTTGTTCTACTTTTACAAGGCAACATTGACAACATTTACAAGGAATTGTTTCTGATCTGATAACGGAACCAACTAGCATATCTTTCATCACAATTTCAGTTGTACTACTGGCGGGAGGCCAGCCTGACAAAGGGCCAGAGAGTGAACAAGACAAAGCTGCATAAAGGTTTCTTCACAACGGCAGACCATCCATCTGGCATCCTGACTGAACTCTCTCCTTATAGCAAATACAAAATGTACATGGTGGTGGCTAATAGAGAATACGAGGGACCACAAAGCAACACTGTGGAGTTTTACACCAAGGAGGGAGGTAGGAGTCACCATACTCTGTGTGCTTTCCATCACGCAAAGTTTTCACCTGCTTCAGTGACTTTTAGAGTATTTTATTACTAATATTATAATGTCTAGTTATGATTAGATGTCTAATATATGATACAGAGTATGAATAGCTTTCGTAATCTCTTCATAGAGCCAGGGGCTCCAAAGTACTTCAAGATTCAGAGGCACACAGACGTGGTTCACCTGAAGTGGGACAAGCCTCTCGAGCCAAATGGTATCCTAATTGGATACACACTGCAGTACCACACAGGTGAGCACACCTTAAACCAAAGGAAACTTCAGACACAAGCACAAACAGTGTCTGTAAATAGTAATTTGACACACTTAAGCCACACTTAACCACAGATGTCGTTGCAGTTTTGTAGATAACAAAATATCATACTAAGTGGCAGTTATTATAAAGTCGGATCTAACTATCTTAAACCTTTCATTAGTGGAGGATTTCTGTTATTATTGTTTCTCAAAATTTTTCCAATCTGTTCTGCTCCAGTGAATGGGACTCAGGTGGGGGAGAGGAAGGTCGAGAGTTTTCCACCCAATGTGACGGAGTACAGAATGAATGTGCCTCACCGTTTCACACGCTACAAGTTCTACCTAGCAGCTCGCACGCAGGTTGGGGCAGGAGAGGTGTACGCTGTGGAGTCGCCACATTTCGCAAATGAAGGTTGGTGAACAAACTCATGTTCTGTGTACTGTTTGTGTGAACTGTTAGTGAATCTGAGAGCAGAATCGTTTGATGTTCTTGTCTGTGCTCCACCCTGTTGTTCTCTTTCCTTCTTAATCTCGCCTTGTAATACTTTCTGTTTCATTCACACTGTTTTTTCCTGATGCTTTGTGTTTCCTGCAGGGGTATGAATCTACAGCGCCACGAAAAAGAAAACATATATATATATATATAGATTTAAAAGGATAGTTCACCCAAAAACATAAATTCTGTCATAATTTACTCACCCTCATGATGTTCCAATCCCCTGTGACATTCTTTTCTCTGCAGAACACAAAAGGAGAAGTTTAATGAGCATACAATATAATCTTAATACAGTGGCAGTTGATAGTGACTCACTTTAAAGCTTAAAAGGTCCCAAAATTATAATTTCATTCAACTCATGCGTTATATTCCAAGTCTTCTGAAGTGCTATGAGAGGAGCTTGTTCACGTTGGCTTATGTCATCACGCAAGAACTTGCATTGTTTAGTGCTATAAACATCTCAAGCTTACATGAAAACGTGTCGCTGTGAACGACAAGATGTTCCCTGAAAAATGACTTAAAATCCATTGGATGCCTTCAGAAGACTTGGAATATTATGCAGGATTCACATAGACTACTTTTATTATACTTTTAGGTATTTTTAAAAGCTTTAAAGTGAGGCATTTTTACTCCTTTTGTATTGAAAAGATGGAGGGAGATTTTCATTTAAAAAATCTCCTTTTGTGTTCTGTATAATGAAGGAAGTCATACATGTTTGGAACACCATCAGAATAAGTAAATTAGGATCGAATTTTCATTTTGGGTAACCTTTCCCTTTAAAGCTCTGTACCGTGAAATAAAGCCAAGACAGTGTGTACTACTGTCTTTGCTGGCTGCACGCAAAACCAAATGGACTAATGTAGTCCGATTCATGAAAGAATGACTCTATGAATCGGTTCTTTTGAATCGTTTGAAAAGACTCATTTTTTTTTTCCTTTGAATCTGAAAAATTACTGACTGAACTGACTAGCGGTTATTAAATTAAAATCTGATTCACTTACTGAACCACATCTTGTTACTTCAGTCATGTTTGACTCGAAATGAAGCAACAGTTTTGTGAAACTTAGTGTCATTTAAAAAAAAAAAACGAATATCAAAATCAGTATAATTGCTGACTGGTTGTTATATAACAATGTATAGATACAAATTTGCATTAGTTTTTTTTGGTAATGAATGCTATTTTGTAATTGTTTATAATTGTTTATAATTTTAAACAATTAAACTAATTTACATCTTAAAAAAATAAATGCTGCAAAAACAGAAGTCTGTAGGAAACACTTTGTGATGTTGTGCTTTGTGGTTTCTTTAACTCTGTCGGTTTCTCTCTTAACTTCTTGATTTCTTCTCGTATTGCTCTCACCTGTCTCCCCCACTTCTCCACCTGTCTTTCCTCTGGTGTCGACTGAAGGCACCCCAGATACTGACTCTACAGTTGTAGGTAATGGGGAATGAACTGCCTGCCTGCCCGTCTGTCTCTTGCCCTGCTTCAGTCTCTGTCTATCTTTCTCTTTATCTCAAATTCCCAGTCTATACACTTTTTCCAGTATGCGACAATGCAGCTCAGAACTAAAACTCATGATCTCAATTGAGCTTCCTCAATTGAGCCTTACTTGGATAATTTTGTCCATACTAGGATGTATTTGTTTACTTAAAGGCGAAGTGTGTAATTTCTGTGGCTCTAGCATCACCAAATGGAATTGGTCGAACCAATGTTGCTGTGTCAGGCAGGTCGGGATTCTCAAACAAATAGAGCAATGTTTTGAACTTTTGATTGTTTTTGGAGAAAAATAACCTACCAAGGACTTACTTGATTCACACTTCACCTTTAACAATTAACATTTCCACTGATGGAAAACACTAATGAAATGTGCAGAGCTGCACTGTCTAACTATGTCTGTCCCTATCTGTCTCTCAGTTTTTCTGCTTGTCCGTCTGCCTTCATACATGTGTGCTTTCAGGGATGGGCTACACTCACTGCCTTTTTGTGAAGTCACTGAATCTGCTCTCAGTGTAGATGATTATAGATTTATCTCTCTGTGATGCTGGTAAAATTCCTTTATGTCTGAAGAACTACACAAATAAGGTTAAAGTAATGTGTAGCTCTTCTTTAAGGCAAATATTTACCTTTTTTTTTTTACCCATAATCCCTGATGGCACCTCACTACTTTAGCCTTGCCATCACTTCCTGCAAGATGCCTTGCTTGGCACGTCCGAGCATGCTTTTCTCATCATTTTGAAATGAAATCTATTGAGAAAGCAGTTTGAACCACGTTGCTGTTATAGTTTAAGAAACAGGGACCTCTTGTGGGTGTGCCATGATACAGGCGTTAGGTGGAAGTAGACAAAACCTTTTAGAATAATATAATATAAGAATTTTATACGAATATTCATAATATTTAATTACGAATATTCACATTTCCTCACAGTAGAAAGCCTGCTCTATTCTTTGGATCACTGAAAACTGGTCTCATCTTCACATCATATTTCTTAATGAGCATTTCCTCTGAGATTGAAAGAAAAACAAGATTATTGCTTTTCATACCAAGCTGTGAAGAGGACGGTGCTTTTTACTATTTATCACTAAGCCAAACCAATTTATCTGTTTGTTTAGTTAATACTAAATTGTCAGTGATTAAGCTTTTCATTAGTAAATCAAAATGTATTTTTAAATTAAGACTAGATCAGATAGATAGATAGATAGATAGATAGATAGATAGATAGATAGATAGATAGATAGACACACTCATACATCCATCAATCAAGCATTTCTGTTGATAAAACACGCATTTAAATTTTCTTTTATTAGTACTATTTATTTATTTTTAGTATTTTTTAGCTGGCAATATTGATGGGAGAATTTCAAAAATACTGAATAAAGGGAATTTTGTAGTTAATGATATCTGTTGCACCATTAGCTTGTTGAATCATGGCAATGGCTTGCATAGTCTTTAAGAGTTTTTTTTTTTTTTTTGCTAGTCTTAAAGGAATATTCTGGGTTCAATACAAGTTATCACACTCAAATGCATTTGTGGCATAATGTTGATTACCACAAAAAAAAAAAAAAAAAAAAAAATGGACTTACAGTCAGGCACTTACAATACATTTTTGCAGATAATAGCTGTGTCTCGTTTGGAAGGCTGTATGCTAGGTAGGATGCGTCCTTTGAATGCATCCTCCTTTAAACAAGGGCAAGCGCTTTGAGTGAGAAGGGAACAAAAAAAAAAGTCCCTTTAGAGGGGAATGTATGAGGTACATTTTAAGAGAATTATAATGATGTAAAGAGAAAATAGATTTTACAGCTGCACTTTTAGTCTAATTTTAGACTTTATTTTAATTATATATGAATATAATTATACATATTATATACTCTGCACCCATCTACTGAAGTACTTGAATTTGAACAAAATATTTATGGGCAAATTGGCATCATTATTTTTTTTAGACATTTCTGTTGAAGCAAAGAATTGTGGGTTATGAGTGCCCACGAAGGATACACCTCATGCATCCTCCAAATAAGGAAAGAAGGTCGCATTCGAAGGCTGCATTCGAAGTGTCCTACTCGCTTTTCTGAATCGAGACATCTTCGATGACGAATGCAGCCGACAGATGCGACCTCCGGAGGGCGCATCCTTCCAAACGAGACACAGCCAATGACTGTTTTACTTAACTTTTTAAAAGAAAAACCCTTGAATCAGCTTGCCACAAGTCACAAACCATTGCTTTCCCAAAGCACGCTGCTGTTTCTGCTTGTGCCACCTTCTTTGGTCAGAGATATATTTTATTCCGTTTCGTTTGGACACAAACAGGTAAGAGTGCACCGATCTGTTTGTTGATTGGCTGGAAAATAGTGGTCGACCGATATGAGTTTTTTTAATGGCCGATGACAATATCCAGAGAGCAGGGTGGCTGATGATCTGTTGAGGAGTGGCTGATAGAATACGTGCTTTAGAGGTAAATAAATGAGTGCTCCACAGGATGCTGGATCTGTGTGAGGTTGGTTTATTACATCTGTTTAAATGAGATATGTGCAAATTTGCAGATGCTACATATGATATTAGTTTTAATGATATTTGTCTTATCATTAGACAAGACATTTTTTGTTACAGGGAACTGTTGAGCAGAGAGAGGGAGAATGAAACAGGCAAGCACTTTAACATTATGAGCTTAAATGCGTCTGCCTCGGCTTTGACTGTTATTGTAGTAACACGATGGCACGTAACAACCAAGCAAACCGTGACCGGTCATTTACATGTCTCAGTCGCTTCACATGCAAGCATGCGATTTTCAGTCAAACTGGAAAATGTATCGGCCAATGCGATATATCGGTCGACCACTACTGGAAACCACACCCCTGAGCTACAGCTCCACTAGCACATTCATTATGTCCCTGTCTTGGTATGTCGCTCCAGGGCTCTCTGGCACATGGTCTGGCTGGCTTATCCTTTGCAACAGTGTTGATTGCTCACATTTCATGTTTTGGATGTCTGTCTTGGAGAAACAAGTTGAGCGATTGTGAATTAGAGGTTTGAACTTGTTACTGGTACTCTGAAGTAACATTGTTTTCAAGGCAAATGCTTAGTAAGCAAAGATGCACAATAGTGACTTCTTTTCATTATGAAATACGTATCTTGAATAGTAATAATTCTGTCCAGTATGTGTTCTAATGGATTTCCCCACATCTTCTCTTTTTGTATGTTGAAAGCTCTGAAAATGTATTGTATATAAAGTCCTAGGAGATATTATTTTCTAATTTGAATCGTTCCAGAGTTGTCAGAATGTTAACAGAGAGATTTGAGAATACTTTTGAATTTTGCAGTTTTATTTATGGGAATATAACATTGCAAGCACATTGGTCTGTAGTGACCCCATTTGTCCCCATGGTGGTGCTCAACTGCCAATTATAGAATACCCTCTATGCCAGCTTTGCAGTATTTTTAATGTATTGAACTGTACATTAGTTGATGGTTGATGGCTTCATTGACATGTAAATGCTTCTGTTGGTTTGATAAGACATGAAACTTATTTATTATAAATATTATGTTTCACCTAATATAAAAAAAAATAGTAGGCAGAATACAGTATATACTGTGCAGTAAGCAATAAGCAGTACATAGGTATTCAATTCTGAACACAGCCACACTCTTTAACTATATAAAGACTTAGAAAAAGGGAATTGTGGGAATTCCATGTACAGACTCATTCTTATTCAGTCTTTTCTCGCATCTCTCAGCTCTTCTGTCTCTCTTGTACTTAACCCTGGGATCCTCCACCTAAACTTCTCTCTGTTCTCTTTCTCTCTCAGCGGTTAACTTTACAGATGCCTTGATGTTCGAAACCCCTCCTCCTCCCCCTCCCCTCTCCACCGCCCCAGTCCCAACAATACTTGCCACAGAACCAGCTACACCAGCCCCTACAACTGCTGCTCCACCCAAACCTACTACTACGACAACTACCACTACTACTACTACTACTACTACTACTACTACTACCACTACTACTACCACCACAACTACAACAGCTTCCACCACAATTCTTCCTGTTCGGCCTGTTGCTCCTAAAACAGTGGATTGGAAAATGCTGGGTACCTGTGTGCATTGGAATAGCTTAGTACACTGCAGCTTCGTAGATGAAATCAAAGTGTGTCCGTCTGTTCAGATTACATAATTTATTTATTTTGTACTCAATTAGCGGCCCATGTAGGACAGGGGCATGATTGATGTTTGACCTGTGCCCTCACGGATGCAAAATACTCAGATTACCCAGAATTAATATTGAGATCTGCTTTAAATTTGCCTGATATTTAGTTGCTTTAGAAAATGAAATGCATGATTTTGCACACTAAACTATGAAGGTAGTCTATAAGATGTTTAGTGTTACAAAAGTTACAAACATTAGAAGAAATACATTAGAAGTTTAGAAGTAAAATCATACAAATAAGCATATATTGCCAACATTATGTAGATGTGGTATTGAACTACTTTAAAGACCCCATGAAATGGCCTAGCAAGCCGTTTTCTTCCTGTGTTGGAAGTATTTTCTATTGAAACAGGAAATTAGGGACATATTAAAGGTCTTTTTTTTTTAAATAGCTAATATACTTTGGTGACAGAGCCCTTTAGAAGACAGAGAGGGAAATTATTTTCTAAAAATAGTTTTGCATTCCCTCGCAAAGGTTTTGTGTTCCCTTGCATAAGTTAGCTTTTCCTCACAATAAGTTTGGGTTCCCTCGCAATAGCTTTATCCATCCCTTATTAAACGTAACCACCATTTTACTACAGTAACTATTACTATTAACTATGGTTTCAATGTTGTAAAACTGCAGTAACCATGACTGTAGTAACCATTTTTTTTTTTAACCATGGTACATGTACCACAAATTTACCTTGGTGTTACTATAGTTAAAACTGTAATAACTAGGGTTTTTGGCAGAATGATTATGATTTTTATTACAATACTTTAGGTTTTTCTGCATTATTACTGTTTTAGAACAAATATCATATAAAAATATGGTTACTGTAGTAAAACCATGGTAGATTTTCGTAATAAAGCTATTGTGAGGGAACCCACAACAGTTGCAGGAGAACGCAAAACGTATTGTGAGGGACCGCAGAGCTATTTCAGAAAATATATTCTATCCATGTCCTCAAGAGGCTCTGAATGTAATTTATATAACAGCCAGAGAGATGCTCTAGCGAGCATTTCATTGGACAATACTTTGTATACGCCCCTGAGTGTAAGATGAGTCAAAAACATTTTGTACGTTTTTTTCCCGAAAAAACATTTTAAAAAGTAAATCTACAAGATTGTACTACAGTCAACCTTTAAGGCCTGTGTATACTTTGTTTACCTTTCAAAGTATACTCTTTTTACCGCGACTAAGAACGTGTTTGACGCATGCACACTATGACTGCTTTGTGATATTCTTTCAGTACAGTCAATGGCAGGCCCATGAGCCAATGATGCGCACAGATGGGGACTGTCCATGGGTGGAGAAAATCTGGGCAGTGCGCGGACAGCTATTGCTGCCCTGCTAATGACGAATATGCATCACACATTCTGTGTGAGGAACGATTAGCAATGTGGACAACTGAAGTATACGTTGTCCTTTGAGCTATACTAGCATATAGATATCTTTAAAGCTAATAGACATCATCTAAAAGATAGTAAAGTCAAATATAGATTTCATGGGGACTTTAAGTTTAAGCATTCTGTATGTAAACTAGCCTAACCACAAAATATTCCAGTGTGCTCCTCTCCCACCTGTTCTACATAGCCCCGAATGTAAAGATCTGGAATCTGACCGTGGATGCTAACAATGACTATGCTAACGTCAGCTGGAAGCACAACTTCTCCGTTGACAGCAGCGAGTTTGTGCTAGAGTTCACACTGGACAGTAAGAGCCAGATACACCTACAGAGAGCTTGTAAAGGGAACAGAGTAGATTTTACTGAGCCTGCTGGAGACCCAAATCGTCCTCTCGTAATGTTTTTAATTTGGCCCAAATTTAAAGAACATCGTAATGAACATTACAGGGAGCTTAAGTTTATTTAAAAGGGAGGTACTGTAAATGCTATTTCGAAATTGTTCAACGTTTATGAGATCTCCCTGCTATGATTCTCTGTAATGTTCTTTTTTCAAAGTATTTGTATATTTTGTTAACATAAATTGTATTTTGAATCTACCATATTTTAGCACCTTATTGAAGCAGTTCTAATTTCTCCAGCATGTTACTCACTGATAGATGCTAATAACATGTCTAGGTGCAATATTGCTTGCTGCTTTGTGTCATCGTGCATGTTCCCTTTAGGAAGCTCTATTTCTCACTGGTGGCTTAGAACAGGGAGAGCGTCTATGAGGGGGAGAGATTTAAACTAAGGCAGAAAACAACCAAGTTTTTTTTCTCAGTTTATTAGGCAGGTACATATGTCAATGCAACTCGAAACGCCTATTTCTTTGCACTGGACCAATGTTTTGTTGTGCCCATGCATGTGCAAGCCGGTCACAGCATGGAAAGATATTATTAAGATATTATAATATTTACATGTAACTGTATTTGTCTACAGTGTATTTTCCTATACAAAAGTCTCTCTCTCTCTCACTTTTTTCATTCTCTCTCTCTCTCTCTCTCTCTCTCTCTCTCTCTCTCTATATATATATATATATATATATATATATATATATATATATACTGTATATATATATATATATATCTCTCTTGCTCTCGCTTGCTCCTTTGTCCTTGAGTTATCTTATCAGATGCGATTGCTCGCTCCACCCTTATCCCAGCCATTGACTTTCCAGCAATGCTCTTTGTCTGGCTGCCTACTGCTGCTTGGCTCATAGTTCATATTGTCCACGATTGCCCCATCCCATATACTGAAGAGCCTGGCAAATCTGAATGATACCCCTTGCACTGGGCTTTTGTTTTTTCTCTCTCTCTCAGGTGGAAATGTTTCAGAAGATAGGGTTAATTTTCCATACCCAATATCAAGGAATCCTGTACTTGCTACCTGTGACAGGGGGTTTACAAATTGGGGTTGCAAGGGGGTGCTATGGTGTCCGTATAAAAAAGATGTAATGATTATAAAATTTATTTTTAGAACTTTCAACGTTACCGTTAACTTGAGACTTGAGATTAATTTATTATGTTTAACATATTAATTTTATACCACACTATACTATACTATACTATACTATACTATACTATAATATACTATACTATACTATAATATAATATACTATACTATAATATACTTACTATGCTATACTAAACTATAATATACTATACTATAATATACTAAATTATACCATATATAATATACTATACTATAATATAATATACTATACTATAATATACTATACTATAATATAATATACTATACTATAATATACTAAACTATACTATAATATACTATACTATAATATAATATACTAAACTATACTATAATATACTATAATATACTAAACTATACTATAATATACTATACTATAATATAATATACTATACACAAAAATGACCGAATCCAATTCTTATGTTGTTGCTTTCTCTGAAGAATACTACAAAAATCATGAATTAAATTATTTGTATTTATAGTGTAAATTGTTTTTTATACCAATTTTTAAAATAGATATATTTTATGAAGGGGATTATCATATTTTAGGTACCTAATTATATAAAATAATATGAAGTATTATTGATATTTACAAAATAATATTAATAGTAAATAATATTAATCACAATGAATCTGTGATTCCAGAAGTTTCAGGAACTGTCAGTTTACATTTTTATATTGACAAACACATCTTCAGAACTAGATTTGCATATTCTGAAGGAAATACCAGTGCTTGCAAGGCAGCAAAAGAATAGTGTTTAAGTTTTAGGTAAATTTGTGTTTTCGGCTTTGGCTCTGTGTAAATGAAATGCTGCATCAGAGCTGCTTGCTGTTGTCATGGCAGTTGTTTTTCCACTTGTTCACTGTCGGCTGTGTGAGAGAATCAACACATAATGCAATGTCATTTTTGCAATGTAAGAACGGATATCGGTGGTTAAAAAATGCAAGAAAGAAAAGGTAAATCAAAATTAAGTATCCAAATTGATGTAAGAAAGAAGACCAATAGGAATTCAGTATGCGAATAGTATGATGCTTTAATCGGACATAATACAACTGGACAACTTCAATCTTAAATTTCTCAAAAAGTAGAACGTTTACAAAACCCAAAAATACATAGCACACCCAATGCTGAAGTTATCTACTAAACATAGTCTCAATGGAGTATGTACATTAAGTTAACTTGCTGAATTAATGGCAGAAGTTTAATACATGGTGTTAGCGGTATAGATCAAACCCTAACTAGATTGTTAATATCAACAAGTACTGCCTTGCAAGTACTGTAATTTAAGCTAAAGCTTAAAAACAAAACACTGAAAGCTTTTTAATTATTTATTTAGTCAGGTTACATTGTGTAGCAATGCATGGATAATCTTCACAAGGATGCAGTGTCAACTTCAGAATTGCATTCTCAGATACTAAAATGCTTTGCAATGCATATTTTAAGATGAAATGGCTGCTTGTATGCTTGAATGCGGAAATGGTCACAGTTTTCATATGTGGCATATTCAGATACTCATGAGTTGCATGGTATATGATGTTTATGGGTTACTTATAAACATCATGGAACCACCTTTTGACAATGCACTAGGGTTTTTATCTCCACTCTTCAACTTCCTCAGAGATAAGATGAGGTCTCTGGTTAACTGAGGCAAGGTGCATCTCCTTCAACTCTAGACTGGGGTTCATTATAGCAAATCCCAATGTGAGATATTAAGCAGCAATTTAACACTAAAGCTTTTAACATGCATCACTGAAGCAAATTATGCCTCTAATACACTGGTGCCAGACTTTAATGTGTGCAGAACAAAGATATTTTAGTTTAGTATGTTCTCATCCCTTAAAATATTATTTTCAGAAATTCGCTCTAAGTTTCATCATATACTCACCCTCATGTTTTTCCAAACCCTTTCCAAACTTTCTGATTCCCTCGGGAATGGATGTTAGCCTCAATCCCCATTCGCTTTCATTGCATGGAAGCATTGAAGGGAGGCTGAATCCAATAGCAGAAGCAATAACTGTTATTTATTGTAGATGCAGAGAAGGGGGAAACAAGACAAAAAACATAAATAAGATGAAGGCTTCGATGGTGGTTTCTGGAAGTGGATCTGGATCAACCAGGAAGAACAGTCAAGAGACTTTATGCTAGAAATGAGCGTGAGACGTGGAGAGGAATGTTCTGAAGCCGGCCACCTCCTGAGGTCTGAGAACAGAGGAATCTTGCATACACTGGCTGGCACACACACAGAGGAACAGAATCTCTAAAGGAGAGGTAAATCCACAGGGTTGACGGAGATAGCCGCCAGTAATAGGGACATTTAATTACACAGAATTAAACCGTAGAGAAATAGTCCACCTGGATCGTAATAACGGTGAAACACAAACACTACAACTGCAACAAAAAAAGCAAACCTGCCGGTACTCTCTCCGGGGCCATTACTCTCCAAAGCACTCTCAGTATTTCTGTCTCGACCTCGCTGGAAACAGTAGCCACCACTTGCTATAGAGGAATAACTCTGTCCAAAGAGCCAGTGTTCTCTGAAGTTGCAAAGAGTTGAGCGAGTGCATCAAGTTTGACGTTTTTGGACCCCGGTTGGTAGGAAATGGTGAAGTTAAATATACCGAAAAAGACTCCAACGAGCCTGCCGATAATTTAATCTCTTGGCCGATTTAATATACTTAAGATTCTTATGGTCATTCCAAACCAAAAACAGAATCTCTGTCCCCTCCAGCCAATGACGCCTCTCCTCCAAGGAATGCTTGACTGCCAACAACTCAAGTAGTTCCGTTACGCCGGGGTGAGACGGTGCAAAATGAATGCACAGGGGTGGACCTTGTCATCCTCGGCCGAGCGCTGGGAGAGAACCGCACCCACACCTTGATCTGACACGTAGACCTCCACCAAATATTGCTGGGAGGGATTGAGGACAATAAGAGTGAAAGCAGACAAAAACCACAACTTAAGGGACTTGAATGCTAACTGAGCTGTCTCTGACCATATAAATTGGGCTTTGGTAGAGGTCAGACCTGTAAGAGGGGTGGCTACCTGGCTATAATTTCATATAAAGAGCCGGTAGAAATGGGCAAACCCCAGAAATCTCTGTAGGGACTTGCGAGAGTCCAGGGTTGGCCAATTGGTGACGACTCTCACCAGGATCCATGCACACATCCCCGGGTGACAAGATGTACCCCAAGAACGGAACCGACTGTGAATGGAACATAAACGCTAGAACCAAAACACACAAGCAAAGAAAGAAAATTCAGTGAAGAGGTGAAGGAAAGGAAGCAAATATTTACACAAACAAACAGGTGACAACAAACAGACAAACGAGCCGACACTCTGATTACCCGAATGGCAACACATGCGCGCCGCCACGTGACAGCTGTCAAACAGAAGGTAAACAAGCTGCATGGTGATCTGTCAAAAACAGACACAAACACAGCAGACAGGAAGTGAGACAAATCAATCCAAAACCCTGACAAAAAGATGCACTGAAAGTGAATGGTAATCGAGACCAACATTCTTCCTTACATTTCCTTTTGTTTTCTACTGAAGAAAATGTCACATGAGTTTGGAGCAATATGAGGGTTAGTAAATGGTCAGTTTTTGATGTATCCCTTTACGAACGATCCTTCCTTGCTCAATATATATTCAGAATATATGAATATATTCACTTTCACATTGCCCTCTATCATAAATGTGTGTATGAGGGATATAAAACTGTAAACTGTAAATAAAACTGTAAATGAGTGTGAGGGATGCACTGATTTTTCTCATTTAACAAACATGACCTTCTATCTTGTGGAAGAGGGCAATGTCGTGTGCTTAGTTTCGTTCAGCGTAGTTGCTTAGTGGACCTCTCTTTCTCTGTGATGGCCACCTCTCTTGTGTCTCCTCTTGAAGGTAATGGGTCGATGAGAAGTGTACAAGTAAACCATCAGCCTCCCATTAAGCTGGCAGGGCTGGTGGCCGGGGCCAAGTATCGGTTGCGGGTGTATTCCCATGAGCACCACACCATCAGCAGCGACTATGTCACGTTCGAGACAGGCAGAG
Source organism: Moxostoma hubbsi (assembly GCA_032164185.1). Taxonomy (NCBI): domain Eukaryota; kingdom Metazoa; phylum Chordata; class Actinopteri; order Cypriniformes; family Catostomidae; genus Moxostoma; species Moxostoma hubbsi. Next base: position 16,105,572 of record JAVLUX010000186.1, read on the forward strand.
GTGAGGGGGTGGGCAAGACACAAGGGAGGACTAAGAGAAGGTTCAACATGTGGCCTCCACCTAGTAGTTAAAATATCAACACAGTGTATTCAAGTGTACTTTGCAACACTCTCTTATAACGATACGTCATAATATCGACTTTTTGCCTGCACCACTAAAATGTCCTTATCTAAATCTCACTCTGGTGCCGTATTCAACTCATTACAGAAGATTTCAGTACTTTACCCAAGGCTACATTATCATTTAGTTTTCCATGGGACATAAATGGAGTTTTCTGACTATCCCATCTGTGGCGCAAATAATGAGGAAATCACCATCTGTCTTTATTTGAAGATCAGCATCCCATCCGACATGACAGTCAAATCGCGACCCGCACTCATTTAAATATTCAAAAATTGCCACCTAAAGAAGCATTATGACAGCTTTGAAATCAGTGATGTCAAATTCTATTGGTTCTCGCATGTCTTGTGATCGATTGTGCCATTCATTCTAATATTTGGATGTATATTTTTTGATGGAGAGGAAGATTTTCAGCAATTAAAACCTTCAGTTTCACTCTGTTCCTCACACAGATTTATCATATGTTTTCAGAAGGCTTTAAATGCAGAAATAGTCGTTTGGAATGGCTTTTAAGTTTTTGTTATTGTGACTGTACTTGTATCTATTTGTTACATCTTTTATATTGTAGCGATTAGGTTATGTATAGGCGTAGGGGTTGGGTGTTCGAAAATATCTATATAATAGTGGAATGTAATTAAAATTATTGTAATTACATTTACTTGCCTGTTACATGTTTTATATTGTTGATTAGTGGATAGGTTTAGGGATGGGGTTGGGTTGGGTTAAGAGGTCTAAATATAGGGGAGCTTGTTAATCAAGGCCTCTCAATCACAACCCAACAATATAAAAGCGTCTGCCTTTTTCGCACTGTTGACAATTCTCTTTTTAACTATAAATCTCCACTTTCACATCCACATTCTTCTTCTTTTGTTTTTCGCTGTTTGCATTCTTTGTGCATATCGCCACTTACTGGGCTTGGAGGGGAAGAAATAGTAAAAAAGTACTTGAATATCGATCTGTTTCAAACCCATGCATCATATCGCTTCTAAAGATATGGATATTACCACTGGAGTCGTATGGATTACTTTTATGCTGCCTTTATGTGCTTTTTGGACCATCAAATTTCTGGCCACCATTCACTTGCATTGTATGGACCTACAGAGCTGAGATATTCTTTTAAAATATTTGTTTGAGTTCAGCAGAAGAAAGAAAGTCATACACATCTGGTATGGCATGAGGGCAGTTTTGGGTGAACTATCCCTTTAATGTGCTACAGGACCATTTGAATCAGTGAACTCATAAATATCACTTTAATAGTGTCATTTTTAAGTATAATAAAACATATTGCACAAAAAAATACATCTGAATATTGCTAAGCCTGTGACAGAATCCTCCCAAATGAGTTGAGAACGAAATGACAAGGACGTTTTCACGATACAGGCAAAAAGTTGCTACGGTGACATCTTCGTCTTGAGACCGCCCTGGCATTTTGTCATGTTTCTGTTTATTTATAGGTTCCTTTAGCCATTAACTGGTAGAACTGGTAGAAAAGTGCCTACCAAATGAATAAATATAAATGTTTTGGAGATTGTGGTGCTTGATAAATGTATTTTGAGGATCTCTTTCTGTTTGAGGATCTTTTCATTTGTTTTGTGTCATCACCCAGATCTATGCCTTTTTGAAAAGACCAGTATTGTTGGTCACCAGCATATGTTGTGTTTTAGATGCTGGTCCCCAGCATGGGATGCTAGTATGCTTCTTAACTAGCTTAACCAGCAAGACTGCCTTGGTCAACCAGCTTCCCCAGAAAGACCATGCTGGTTGACCAGCCTGGAAATTCATGCCTGTTTAAACTGGTCGTTTCAGCAGGGTGAGCAAACAGTTATTTTTCTAGCAAAAGCTGTCTTCACCTGATGCCTGCTTTTGTGCCTCAGGTGTGGTACATAGGATTAAATTTCAGCATCCTCAATGCGATATTGATCCTCAACACGATAAGAGTCCTTGAAAATGGCATTTTGCTGTAGAATACAGACATTTCAAATTCTTTGACAAATCTTTTTGGGTAACTATTTTATAATCTATGTTGCAGGACAGTTTATTTATTTATTTGTAAAAAAAAAAGTATTATTTCTAGGGATTTTCTTGAAAAGTGAGGAAATTTTATATAGGAAAAAGCAACTAAGAGTGCCTGAGATTCTCCCTTTTATCTAAATCATGTCAAAATATTCAGATAAAATATTTGTTATTGTAGAAATACAGACTTGTGTTGTTCAAAGTCTAAGTTGAGTCTCGTCTTTTTTTTTTTTTTTTTTTTTGCAACTTAAGTGCAACTTGGATATACATTGAGCTCATAATTATCCAAACCATTAACTTTATGATACTGTATAAAGCTATCAATGATTGGTCCCAAGTTGACAATTTTCCGTAGAAGTGCATCCGCTATTATTGTGAGGCAATTTAAGGTGAATTCAAGTGGAGACTTTTTTTTTTAACCCCATATTTCTGTTAAATGGAGAGAAAAGGCACACATAATTAGAGCACATTCAAAAATGACATGATAAAATTATGAGGGACTTGAAATGCTTTGTGAGATTCAGTTATAAAAAAAAAAAATGAGTTGGAATATATTGGATGGTGGGGTTAAACTGAGCTGCTTGATTTACCTAGTTTCCTTTTTCATCAGATAACTGTTAACAGAGAGAGTGCCCTGTGCTCTCATTATTGTCAGAGGATAAGTATGGGTAATTTAAATCCAGATCCACTGTTCTCTCCATTGATGTGTTTTTGATAAAGGATGCTTGTCAAATTACTCCTGCCATGCTGGCTGCTGAAAGTCAGTGAGAAATTTTAGGGTCTCCATTTAGTGTTAGTGTGTTCAGATATTGTTCTCCTGATTCAGTTAATCATGCAGGAAGAGAAAATGCTCTTTATATTTAAGATAATCTGTGGGATTAGTTTCGGCAGTTATTGTTTAGGGGTATTCTGTTACGAAATGTAAACTTTTTATTTACCTCTTTTTATTCCTTGCCGTGTGTGTGTGTGTGTGTGTGTGTGTGTGTGTGTGTGTGTGTGTGTTTGGTTGTGAACAGCTTACAAAGAGCAGGAGGACATTGCTACTCAGGGCTGGTTTATTGGGCTGATGTGTGCTGTCGCTCTATTGGTTCTTATCCTTCTCATCGTCTGTTTCATCAAGAGGAGTCGTGGAGGAAAATACCCAGGTAAACTCTAGGCAGTTAAAGCTGAAGTGTGACATTTTTGCACCAATAGTGTCATTAAAAAAAAAAAAAAAGAGCAATATTTTGACATTGTGACCAGTATTGGGTGTAATCAGATACAAAGTAATTATTTACTGTAATCAAATTACTTTTAGGCACAAAATGTAGTGTAACACATTACATTTTAAATTCCCATTATCAGATTACAGTTACTAGCATTCATTGAAAGTAATTACATTTTTAGTACATTTCTTGGGTTACAGATATTTCTAAAAAAAATATTATTTATGTGTAATACTGTTAAAATGTGAATTTATATGTACTTCTGTTTGCATTTCTGTGACAGTTTACATTATTTTGAATTTGAAAAAAAAAAAAAAAGTTTGTTGGGTTGTGTTTTAGAAAGTAACTTACAAGTAAAGTCATTAATTATGTGATTACTTTTTCAGTAAAGCAGTCAGTAAGGTAATCTAATTATAATTTTAGAGAAGTACTTAGTAATTTGTTGTGGATTGCTTTTTTTTAGTAACTTAACCATCACTGATTGTGACAGTGTTAACCTTTTGGGGGGAATCAAAAAATGGCTTACTTAAAGTTTTCTTTGCATATTAAGCTTGAATAGGAGAAAGTATTGTAACATTTAAAAAAGTACACACATCACCTTTAAGTTTGCTTTTTTCAGTGAGAACAAGTGATGATAAAACGAATAAACTGTTCTTTTAAATCAAACTGATTGGATTTCATGATTGGATTCACTGATGCAGCAGATGATTAAATTATGGTAATAATGTTATTTGTTTTTGTCTGTTTTTCTTCAGTGAGAGAAAAGAAAGACCTCCCATTAGATCCTGTTGACCATAAAGACCAAGACGGATCATTTGACTATCAGTAAGTTTGCACTATGATCACTTCTACCATTATAGCGATGAACAGGAAAAAGCTATTCTGTTTCACCGAGAGGGAAAGGGCTTTTAAGTGTTTAAATACACTCAATGCTATGATGATGAACCTGTTGATAAATCCCTTTGTTTTACCTGTTACAGGTCCAGAAAATAGCTCTGACCTTACAGAGGGACATGAGTCTTTCTCATTCTTAACAAAAATAACAACTAACCTCAGCCTGATCTCATGAAAATTACGTGACTTTGGCAACATTTTTGCAGAATGACATTACATGGATCGTGGCAGTTCCGAGGTGAAATGTCCATTGTTTAGCGCTAAAAGCGAGTGAAATTTTCTCCCAATCAGACGAGGTTTTAAAATGTAATGCTGTATCAAGTTTTAAATTAACAACATCTACGTCCTTACCCTAATTCTTTAACCCCTAAACCTAAAAGATAGCGTAAAAAACAAATGTGAGAGTAAAAACGCCATTTTGTGGTGCTTCTATTATACTTTTTGACGTTATACATACAACAAGCCACGTAAAAATCATTAGTGCCTGTTCTGTTAATTTCCCCAGGAAACAGACGTAATACATACAGTGAGCCACGTAAAAATCATTTTGCAAATGTAGGTATAGTTACGTGTTTTTGTGAAACCAGGTTGACTAACCTTGTGAACCAAAACAAATGCTAAATAACAAGCTCCATAAACCAACCTGATTGCTTTTCAGGAAAACATTTTAGATTTTCTTCTTTTTCTTTTTTCTTTTCTTCAAGCACAAAGTAAGCTGTCAGTACTCTGGCCAGCAGTTGGCTAAAAGCAAAACATCAGATTCTCAGGAAACTGTGGTTGCCATGCTGTTAAGTAATATCCAGTGTGCGTCTTATGATTCAAGCAAAGCAACCATGGCTACTGTAAATGTGTCCTCCATGTACAGTTCTACCTCTGCTCTCTAAACCAGACAGATCTCCACTTCAAGTCCCAAAGTATGATAAAGCCTCATCCTATACCTGTTCGGAAGTGAAAGGACAAATCAGAATGCAACTCTGCAGTTTTTCATCCTGTCACTTGGCAAATATGATCGTCTTTTGAGCATCCTTCCAAGTTTTGTTGTATAAGCCCATATGTTACATGATGGTGTAAATATTTCAACAAAAAAAAACTATAAGTGGAAGCTTCAGGAAACACATCACATTTACAATTGACAAATTCAATTATAAGTGTGCACAGATAGGTCTAGTTTGCTAAAGCAAATAAATGTCATGTTACCTACTGTATGCAGTGTTGAAGAAGTAGTGACACTTCTAACTTATATTATAATATTTTTTTCAGTTCAGCTATTCGAATAATACTGTTGCTTGTCCATTAAAAATCTACTTTTTCCAAGTAGTTTCAGTGTAGTGTGACAAACCACATATTCCTCAAATTTCTAACAATTATATAATTTAAAAAATATTGCTTACTTAAGCTTAAATGTAGCTAATTTTTGGTAGTAACTTGTAGTGTTGCCAAAAATCTAGCCTGCTACTTTTTCAAAAGGGTAGCTTGACTGTAGTTTAAAGGGATAGTTCTCCCAAAAATGAAAGTTCTGTCATCATGTACTCACCCTCATGCTTTTTCAAACACAAATGTCTTTCGTTCTTCTGTGGAGCACAAAAGGAGTTTAAAAACATGAATGGTGACTGAGGCTAACATTCTTTCACAGAAGAAAGAACGAACACTCGGGTATGAAACAACATGAGGGTGAGTAAATGTTTACAGAATTAAAAATTTTGGGTGAACTATCTCTTTAAATACTTTAAGTAGCCTGTTTTGTATCAAGCTTCTCCAACACTGCCTATGCTAACATTCAACGTGTCTGTAAATTTGGTCAAAACATGATTTTATGTCTTTGGTTTAATCCTCTTAACCACTGAATAAAAAACATGCTTTAACAAGTTTGACAACTAGCATTTGAACAAATACTCATCATGTCATGACAATCTTCCATCAGTTTAACAGCTGTGTGATATTAAATGGTGAGCTTTAAACCTAATGCAATCTCTTTTTAGCAAACACCACAGATCTTCAATGCTAATGCTAGCAATGCTAAGTTATGCTAAGCCTTCACTCTTCACTTGCACAGTGGCTCTAGCGCTAACTTCTCTCTCCATGTAACATGTGAATGATGTGGTCAACTCCATCTTCATGAACCCTTTCTTTCCTCTCCTCTTTCAAATTGGCGGCTGGGTTGTTAAGGAACGAGAACAGGTATTTGGTTTCAGCACATCATCTGAGCCTGAGCATGTCATTGGATATATTGTGGATGACAGATCAGGGACTAAAGCTGCTGCCTAAATAGTGATCATGCTCTTCAAAGGTGTTAAACTTTTGGTCCTTAATTTTTTGGATATAACCCAGCAGTTTTGTAAGTAAATATTGCGCTGGGTCTTAACCATTCACAACACAACAAGTTTGCCGCAACAAGTAGTTTGTCTATACTAAAGGTGAAAATACTATATGAAGTCACGCAATAGCTGGGTTTCCATCAAAATGTTTAGCATTTTTAATGCGCATTTCTGAAAATTTGACTAAAGAAATGCAAAACATTGCGCGTTTCCATGAACTGTAAATGCGTTATCTTGAGGGAAAAGGCCTTTTTGTCATAGAGGAGCTGAGCAACCTCTTTGCTTCTGAGAGAGATGTATAGCTGTAATTAAGCAATTGTACATTATTATTAGCTGCCAGACATCACAGAATAAGTGCAACAGCACACATAATGAAGGGTCAAATGGCTAGTAGCAGACAGAGCAAGGGGGGCAGTCAAGAAGTAGACGGAGGCCATCCAACACATCCTGCCCCGGTGCGGATCAAGGACCTGCACCCCATCTGATCGTTGCCAGGGACACACCTGGCAACAATCAGACGGAGTGCTGGACCTTGATCCACGCTGGGGCAGGATGTGCTGGATGGCCTCCATCTGCTTCTTGACTGCCCCCCTGCTGCGTCTACACTGGCTCCACAACAGCCCGGGCCGGCGACCCGACTCCGGTGTAGAGCCCCCGCAGGTAGCTGACACCCTGTCCCACTGTCTGCCACCAAGAACCACAGAAAAGTTTCAAAATGCCCGAGACGGGCGACCCAGGGGCATGGACACCCGCTACAACTTTGGAGGTGATGAACAGACCACTCCATCCCCTGGTGAAGAATCCTTTGTTTCCTTTGATTTTGATTTCATCACATGCCTGAGGGGCTGCAGTACCCACATTTAAAAAAAAAGAAGGAGTGGATTCCGCATTCCCTGGTTAACAAACCCGGTGTTTACGGCCGTCGTTGTTATGATCACCGGACACCACACATTCATAGCAGGCACGGCACTGCGGAGGCAGCCCCCCCTCCCCTGCACACCCAGCTGCGGCACACACACACTCACACCCAGGTGGTTGTGATGAGTTACGAGTATGGTTTCCCTCCTCCCCCTTTGCTGACGAGTCCTATGGTGGGTATGCGGAGCAAGGTATGTGATTCGATTTCCCCTCATCACAGCCATGAGCTTGGGACACGATGCTCCTCGACTTGTCATCTTCTGCTCCGCTCCACCGTGAGGACCCACCTGCAGGTATGTCAGACGCGATTGTCCCCTTGGTGCCCCTTGCCAGGAGCTTGGAGGCATGACTAGTGCTATCCAACCCATCAAGATGGCTGGCCAGGACCATCTGACTTGTCTATGCGATTCAGTTCGCCAGGGTTCAGCAGTGTCCGCTTCACCTCAGTAAAGTGCAAGACCGCTGCTGCCTTGTGTGCGGAGATCACGACCCTTCTGAAGAAGATAGAGCCTGCCCCTCCAGCCGAGATGAAGAAAGGGTTCTACAGCCCCTATTTCGTTGTGCCAAAGAAAGGTGGTGGGTTGCAGCCAATCTTGGACCTGTGAGTACTGAACCGGGCCTTGCACAGACTCCCGCTCATGATGCTGATGCAGAAACACATTTTGCTGTGCATCCGGCATTAAGATTGGTTTGCGCCGGTAGACCTGAAGGACGCGTACTTCCATGTCTCGGTTTTACCTCAGCACAGGCCCTTTCTGGGTTTGCCTTCGTGGGCCAGACATACCAGTGCAAGGTCCTCCCCTTCGGTTTGTCCCTGTTGCCTTGCGTCTTCATGAAAGTCGCAGAAGCAGCTCTTGCCCCGTTAAGGGAAGTGGGCATTCACATCCTCAATTATCTCGACGACTGGCTAATTCTAGCTCACTCTTGAGAATTGTTGTGTGCACACAGGGACCTGGTACTTGATAGTGTGCCTCACGAGTGAGCGTGCGCAGTCGGGGCTGAACTGCCTAAAGTCATTCAGGTGGAGAATGGCAGTCCCACTGAAACAATTTCAGAGGCTCCTGGGGCATATGGCATCCTCAGCGGCGGTCACGCCACTCAGGTTAATGCATACGAGACTGCTCCAGCACTGGCTTTAGACTCTAGTCCCAAAATGGGCATGGCGCCGCGGCACACATCACGTGGCCATCACGCCGATCTGCCGCCACTTGTTCAGCCCTTGGACAGACCTTTTCCTTTCTGCAGACAGGGGTCCCCTTAGTGCAAGTGTCCTGGCACATCAGGCCAGGGCTCCTGGACAGGGCCGCGACTGCATTGGTATATCAACTGCCTCGAGTTTCTGACAGTAATGTGCGCCCTGCGGAGGCTTTGGCTGTTATAATGTTGATTACCACAAAAAAATATTTTGACCTGTCCCTCCAGTTTCAAAAGTATAGCCACAAGACGTAAACAGTATGCATATTATCATGTTTTTAGTGTGATAAAATTGCTTACTAACCTTTTCCTTAGTTTCTCTAATAAAAATTGAGTATTCTTGCAAACTCCTATTGCAAATTTGCCACTCGTTATTTTAACATGGAAATGAGCTTTACGGCAGATCTTCTTTGTTGCCACAGGTTTGCCATAGAATTTGAGCTTAACTTGTATTGAACATGTAATATTCCTTTAACAAAAGTTTAATAAATCCACTCAGTATACATATACTTTGAGCATTCAGAAATATAGTTTGCATGTTTCCAAATGTGATTGTCCATATATGATTGAGCAGATTTCTTCAGTGCCAATGCTCAACACATTAATATGCAAGAGAGAGAGCTTTTATCGCTTGTTGCTTTATTGCATGGCGCCTTGATAGGTTACAGAGTAACTGCTGTAAACATTAAGTGTACCACTTAAAACCAGATGCATCCTCTCTATTAATGTCCATAAAAAGCCAATCATCTCTGAGAGTAAAGTGGAACACATATTGAATGTGGAACACACATGTAAAGTACTGGACCTATTTATTCCCCCTAAATATTATTTTCTGCACATCCAATAAAAACATAATCACAATTGTTCTCATTTTAAAAGACCAATTCTGTGATGTCAGGGTTTTATTAATTCCTCAGTAGTTGCAAAGGGATCAAGGTTTTTCATCAAAAGTTTAACACCCTTGAAATGCTGTTCAATGGAAATCGCATTATATTCAATAAAAGGGCAGCCATCCTCAAATGCACAAATGTTTTCTTGCATGAAACACAGAAATTATTCTGCTTTGTTAAGAAGAAACCCAGTTGAACTACAAGTATGCATGCAAGGGCTGGGCTAGCAAAATGTTGGATTTTATTCTCAGTTCACTGAGTTTACAATACCTTTTGGCATTCTAATTCTAAATGCATTTCCAACAACCTGAGAAAAGAAAATTCTGCTGCAGATTAGAGCCCTTCGATGTTTGTCAGTAATCTATATTCAATTATAAGTTTCAATAAGATGTCTCATTTAGAACATCAACAAACAAAAAATTTGTAACAGATTGAGTGCTCGATGATGTTTACAAATTTAGATCCTAAATGCATCATTTTCTTTCTCCTCTTTGTTTTTCTTTTGTTAATGCATCTTTGATTAAATAAATGTTTTGTTTTATTCATAATTTTCTCTCACCCTTTCTCCCTACAACGTTTGTTATTCTCGGGTGTTTTCCATTCCTGTTGTTCTACTGAAGGTCCCTTGAAAGGGAAAGTTATGAAACCAAGGCTCTATTTTCACCTGGCTTTGGACTTCTTTATTATGAACTAAAGCATTTATTGCTTTATGTGTAAGATCTTAATCGATTAATACATGTCCTTGCTATTTGGTATTGGTAATCGATTAAAATAAATATGGTACATTTACAGTATGATTAACTCCTAGACCCACGAGACACTGATTCTATTTATTTTCCCGTCACCTGTCATTTTATCATTATTCATAATGTGATTTGATTTTGCCACAATATTTCAATTTAGTCTTTTAGTGAATTTAGTAATTTACAGTAAATGATATACTACTTGGGTCCTATTTTAAGAGCGCGAGCACTAAGCACTGCAATATGTTATAAGTCATATGTGCAAAGTCAATGGGCATGGCCATGAAGTTTTGGTATTTCTTTGCAAGTATGCGCCAAGTCTAGACGCAAGTGAGTTTGGCGAAATTGTGCATGCAAAACGCTAATGGGCTGGGTCAAGTGCAATTAAATTAGGAGCTTCTTCTCTGGTTATTGCATCATCTGCATCCTATTATATAGTCAATTGCCTGTCAGTAACCAGCAATATAAACACAAGACAACATATTCATAAGAAATTTGTAGTGTAAGTGGAATAAGCAATGAATTAGAATAATTAAAATTCAGGCTTGTGTTCTTTTGTGGATTAACTGTATCCTTGTTGAATGTCAGGCATATTTCTATGAAAGTGACACGTTCCTATTATATGCGTGGAAATGTGATTTTCGTCAGGATTTGTATGAAAGCTCTGTTAAATTATATGTATGAATGAATGTAAGTATTATTTACAATTTTCATCTACTGAAACACAAATCGTGGCTAGTATTAACAATGATTGTGTCTGCCTTTCAGGTTAGGCTGTGGATTGAGGGATTTTGGCACGCACTTCACATCTATCGGTCAATTTTGATTTTGATCAAATATATTAATTTATTGAAACATGAAAAAGTAAAAGCAAAAATAATTCTAAATTCAAATTACACTTGAAACTAAACAAAAATATAGTCAAAATAACAAAAAAAAAAAAACCAAATCCAAACATTTTACCCCTGCAATGGCAACAGGTGGAAAAATACCAATATAAATTAGATTATAATTAAAAGCCTAAATATAATAATAATAATAATAATAATAATAATTGAAAAAATAAACCACCTGCTGGAGGAATCTGCAAACTGCAAATGCAGAAACTGATTTAGACTTTGTGCTGAGATTAGATGTGCTTCTCAAACATCTTAGCGCAATGACCTATTTCTCAGGAATTAGATAATTGCACTAAGAGCCACTTCATTTACATACAATACACCCACGAATAGTGCAAAGACTCCCACCTACGCCCACTTGCTCTTTGTGCTCTCATGAAAATTGGATAAGGCATAGCACTGCATTAAGCATGGTACGAAAAAAGAGCTATTTGACTCATTCATTCGTTTTCTTAACTCTAAAATGCCATTACAAGCTTATTATTATGACATCACATCATCTTCATAAAATTATGTAAAAGGTGAACTACATGTTTGGAGGATTTTCAGTTGTAGCACTCCTCGGATTTATTGAATGCTACTTTGTGAAGAAAAAAATAAATATATATATATATATATATATATATATATATATATATATATATATATATATATATATATTTATATACAGTATATAACCGACATGATTTCCAAGTAGGCATGCCGCATGCAGAGAACAATATCATCTGGTAATATCATACTTTTTTATGATTAATCTAAACATTTTTATGACACAGAATGGCTTCTTGTTTATAGAGAAGATATATGCAGTTGGTAAAAGCATTTTTATGATCCATAGAGATGGGTAATATTGTAGATCCTGGTTGTAAACCATGTTTTGTGAGGGGATACAGTAGTTCATTTACAACATTTCCATTTAACAGCCTACCTGCTGTAGGTCAGTTAACAACTAGGCTTATAAATATTACATTAAACAAAGATAGACCTCCACTCTATAATAGAATATTAAGATCTGAAAAGTGTTGCTTTCTTTTTTGTTATTTCCTGGTGCTTCGCCAGTTAATGTAGAACAGTGCATGACATAATTACCCCCCATCAAAGGTCCATTACAGTATCAGAAGCATGTGATAGGACATGCACATGACAGGAGCTGAAAGATGCACAATTGATAGGCATGATTTATATAATACAGAGAATGTAAATAGCAAAGAGTCTTCTTTATGGTCATAAATGTATTGTGGTTATTTCACCTTGAGATTTCTCTTTTCTCTCTTAAAAGTGTCGCACATAAAGTATCTCTTCAGATGTTTTTCACAGCATGGTTCAGTTAGAATATTTTATGCACTTTAGGATATGGAAGAAAAGGCAAAACTGTCAAGCACAACCTTGAAAATATTCTCATTACTTTTCAATGTCTGAAGAAATAGGAATTTGACATTTTGATATTCTTTGCCATGTTTCTCCTTTATCGGATACCCAAAAGCATGAGGGCACTTAAGGTGGGAAGAGTTTCTAATTCCAGATTTTCTAATGATTCACAGCCTCCATTATCAAAGTCCGATCGTTTTCCACTCACACAGACTAGTTGATTAATGTGGTTGACGAGTGTTGTTATTTATTTTTTCACACTCTAAGGAGCGGTGCTTAAATTTTTTAATTAAGCTGTTAGTTTGCATTTGCAGAGGGACGTCTTGGCATATGGGTTGCATTGTTTTTTAGCATCTTACGTCATGAACATTGCATTTTTCAAATGACGTATCAAGTAAAAAAATTGTTTAGTAATGCATTCTGTTCTATTTCGTTGCGCTCCATCCAGCTGTTTTCGAACACAAGTATATGTCCTGTGTGAACGCCCCCTAACAAACATATTCTGATTGAGTTTGGTTGGCCCTTATCCAGCCCATTTTAAATGGGAACTGATTAGTTAACTAGACGTTCAGGCAATTTACCAACTAGAGAATTTTGAAAATATATGACTTTTTATTTTTTCTCCCCCCCCCCCCAACAGTAGCGATGAGGACAACAAGCCATTGCAGGGCAGCCAAACCTCCTTGGATGGGAACGTAAAAGAGAGTGATGACAGTCTGGTAGACTATGGTGAAGGAGGGGATGGTCAGTTCAATGAGGATGGCTCTTTCATTGGCCAATACACGGTTAAGAAGGACAAGGAGGAGACGGAGGGAAACGAAAGCTCAGAGGCCACGTCGCCTGTCAATGCCATCTACTCTCTGGCATAGCACCCTGGCCTGGGGATGGCACCCCCAGCAGGCCGGAGGGTGGCACTACATGCATACAAATAAATATATATTCAGAGAGAATTATTAAAAAGTATTCACATTAAAAGCACTGGAGTGCATGATCCTTCTGAACAAGGGATGGGAGGGAAGAAAACAAATGCAGGTGAGCCGGCTGTTGTTTGGAAACTGTTAAAGAGCCTGTGTTTGAGGAATTCAGATTATCACCTGGGTCCCCATGCCCCACACAGACTTTAGTGTTTCTTTAGGGCAATGGGGTTGAAACGTGGGTATTTCAAGCTTTTTGTGTGGCTTATGTTCTTCTTTTTTATTTTGAAAATCTTTAATCGGCCTGTCCCTCCAACTCATTGTAGCTATTATCAAAGAAAAGGAGATAGAAGCACCGGTCCTGTGACATATCAACTGTGGGTCGACTCAGCTGCAGAATGTCTGCAAATACGTTTATCATATTGATATTTCCGCAGTGAATGATCCAGCAGATAGATGCGTCCAAAAACATGAATTCTGTATAGAGTGCTGGCTGTGCTATACAAAACTATGCACTTGGTATTATCACATCTTGCTTTGGGTTGAAATTGGACATTATAATCTCATGTTTTTTGTTTATTTTGACTTTGCAAAAAACAAAACCTGTGGTCCTTGAAAAGATCTATGCTATAATTGAACTGATATCATGCTTTTATTTTCTCTGGCTGCAACTATAAAATGCCACTATTGCCACCAATATGTAAGGTTTGAGGGCATCACTTGTAAATAATGAAAAAAATATACATAATTTTGAAGCATGGTAGTATTTTAGTGCACAGGACAATGGAGAGTTGTACTAAGAGCCGCAAGGATATATAATTATTTTTTTTAAAAACTTACATCATTTGTTTCTAATTAATGTTTTCCACTTTTTTTTAATCAGCTTGGTTAAGATCATTGGTGTCAGAATACATTTATTCAGGGAGTCTAAAAATGTTTGGGGTGCATCAACACATTGGTGGATTGTCATTTAAGGGTATTAAGGTAGTACAAGCATCAATAACTCAATATAGAGTATCAGCCATAAGCATCGAACTAAGAACTAAGCATTTGGGAATCATTCACTGTTAGTATACAATTGTCAAAACAAAAAAAGAAAGAAAGAAGGAAAGACTCAATACAAGGAGATAGCCCCTTAGATTTTCACTACTCAATCTTCACAGAAGTAAATATTGTAGCTACAAATTGCAGTGCAGAGAAGTGTACATATTTAATATAATATATGTTTGTAACTGGCAACTCCAGTTAAGGGGTTTATCTAGTGTTGCATTCTCCTTGTATTTATAATTTATCGAAGACTGCACATCCAAATGTAACAGCTAATCTGATATGAGGTACTCAGCTGTGATTTTAGCACATTGTGAAATCTTCTCTTTGTAATGTAGGATAAAAGCTTCAGCGATCAAGCTGTATTAGAACCATATTTGTGACCATGTAAAATAATTCAATTTAATGTCACCATGAAATGGGGTATGTCTTATTTGTTAATTGTGCTGCTCTTTTTATGTATTAATGTTGTTGTATCACGGCTATTGTTTTAATATATTAGAATGTATTTAATGTAACTTTTACGTAACAAAAATGGCAAGTTATGTATTTATTTTTCTCGATTAGGGCCTCAATCTTTTAATCACTTATGTAATCATCAATATCCTTTTTTGGTTTTTGCAGGTTTACTGTATTACAGTAAAGTAACTGAATACGTAATGATTCATAATAAAAAAGCTTTTGGTGCATCCCAAAATGTAATGTAAGACTCCATGCACAGTTTTGATTTGAATTCAGCCAGATGGGTGGGTTAGCTGTTGTCTTTGGTATATGAAAGAGACTTGTTTTTGTGTCTTGCCATTTTTATTGGATTCTAGGTGACATAATGAACCTCCTTAAATGATTTTCCCTAATGTCCTTATTTCGAAGCACCATTATTGATTATGTAAATAGCAGATGCTGTAGAATTGTTGCATTCTGCACAAGCCTATTGAGAAACCTTTTTGTAAACAACATTTGAATTGTGTTACACAAAAGAAATGTTTTATCATTTCCTTTTCATGTATTACTGCTCGACTAGGCCCAGCTGACTGCTCTTTGAAAAGGCTGAATATCAGGTCGTAATGTCCTGATAGGGCTGTGATGTCTTATACAATGCCTTCACATTAAAGTAATATGTGTTCATGTAGTTCATCGGGCCAATCTGTGGCCTTTCCATCAATTCTGCATTCTCCAGTACCTCAAAGCAATACTATCCTCATTTGCCTTTTTGCTATTCAGTTTACTGCACAGTAGGCCTAGTCTACCAGCTTTTTTCGAGTTCATATAGTGATTTACATACACAGACAACTCTTTAGATAACACATTCTGGTGTGCTCACTGACTGTAGCTTCGTGAGTGTCGCAGCGTAACATCAAGAATATTCAGTGATGGAATTTCAAAGTTGGCTTGAACCCATTCCGCCCCACCTTGCCTTGAACTTCTGTAGCCACTTTTAACGTCTGCACAGATTGTTGGCCCTGTACCAGTTGTGGTGGACTGGCAAAGTTAATTAAATATATATACTACTATATATTTGTTGGATGGTATATTGCTTACTCTGTCTTTCTCCCAATGTCAGATCATTGTGTACTTATTAACTGGCATCATATTCTCATTACCGTAAAACAAGATTGATGATAATTTCCACACCAGAGCCCATGTCAAATTTGATTTTATTTTTAAATACAGCAAAAATGCCTGTGGTGGTTTGCTGGTTATTATTATTATGTCCAGGATAAGTTAATATATTGTGTTTTTCAGCCACTGGTGCATCAAAGCAGCTTTAATAAATTGCTTATCATGCAGGTTAACAGTGTTTTTCTGTAAATCTGGCCATAGAAAAATGGCCAATCATTATGTTCACCATGTATGCGTGTATGATGAGATGCTGCAACTTAATCTGCTCGAGACGCCTTTCTTTAAATTAAAGCTGTAATTTTCTCAACCTTCTGATCTGTCCTTGCCTCATTACTGCATTTACTCTTGTAGTTTCTTTTCACATTCTTACTGACTCTTATGTATAGTATCCAAACATCTGTGACCACATTAAATATCTTGGAATGAAAATCAAATAAAAAAAACTTTAAGCTCTATGGGTGTTTTTTAAAAGATTTCCTGTTTCAAAATTAAAGGCTTATAACAGAAAAAAACAAAAACAAGGATGGTCTGCTTAAGAAACTGTTGACCACCCCCCAATTGGTTGTATTCTACTCTTTGAGAACTTTCCAACTTATTAAAATCTATGTTATTCATATTCAAATTAGATTAAAAAAAAAAAAAACAATGAAAAGATATAGATCTCAAGTTAGATTTCCAATTTTATTCTATCTCACAAGTAAAGTGCATATTCCTATTTGCACTTGCCAGGTCAAAATCTACACAACAGTTCACTGATCAACAGCTCTACCTATTGATTTTCCCCTCATCCCAAAGTCCACAATGACCTACAGAGCTTATTGTAACTAATGAGACTTCCCTCTTTTACTCAGATAGCACAAAACTGAGTAGTAAAATTAACAAGCCTATGACGATAAATCTGTTGTGGACACAGGAAATAGTGCACCACAGACATATTTTATTCAGGGGAGATGAATACATTTTGCCTTGACCCCCCTGAGACTGGTAAATATTAATGTCTTCTGCCTTCCGCCGTCTGAAAGATAAACCAGGCCTTTTAAACACCTGTCACATATATCTCCCACGGACACCATTAGCTTAAATATCCATGGACAGAGCTTGAAGCTACCCTGATCCCCTTAGTTCTAGATAAGATCCGGTAATTACTTTTGCAAATAAATGGAGTTAGTTGTTCGGTAATAAGAACAGGGTTTTCTAGGGTTTTCAATTAGGAGCTTCCATCTAAGGTCAATGGAGCCACATTCTGCTAGATTCAGTAAACAGAAGAGGTCCTACCTTGACATAAATATTTTTAAATATACAAGACTGGGAATGCCTCTCCTTTTGTCTGTGTCCAAAACTTAAGGCTTGACAGCATTTGTGGCATGATGTTGATTACCAAGAAAAATTATTTCGACTTGTCCCACCTTTTCTTTAAAAGAAGCAAAAATCTGGGTTACAGTGAGACACTTACAATGGAAGTTAATGAGGCCAATCAGTAAACATAAAAATTCTTACTGTTTTAAATGTATAGCCACAAGACGTAAACAATATGCATGTTAATGGGATTTTAGCATGATAAAATTTCTTGCCTATTCTGTGTAAAGTTATATCTAATTTTCCAACTTCATTGCCACGACGACGTAAGGTTGTAAACATAAAGCTACCATAAAAATGGTGATTTTAAACTAATTTACAACTCAAATAACATAATAAAATACGTTTTTAACAGAAGAATTAATGTAAGTGCATTATATAAATTATAAGCTTCAAATTTCTGCCTTTAAACCCTCCAAAAATTGGCCCCATTCAGTGCCATTCACTACTCACTGTAACCATTATTTTTGCTTTATTTTTTTTTTAAAGAAAAGGAGGGTCAAGTCAAAATATTTTTTGGTAATCAACATTATGACACAAATGCTGTCAATTAAGCTTAACTTGTATTAAACCCGGAATATTCCTTTAAAAATTTGTCACTCAGGCGCATGAATATAAAATCAGCAAGATGCAGCACAACAGTTAAATACGTCCGTCTAGAGCAGGTTTACATACGAATAATTTAAAAACAGCGCAGACGGATGGGAAAACTCGTTCTGTGTGAACAGCCCCTAAGAACACTGGTTTCAGACAGGCTTTCCAGGCATGATAACGTCTAGGTTACGTATGTAACCTCCGTTCCCTGATGGAGGGAACGAGACGTTGTGTCGAAGAAGCGACACTAGGGGTCTCGCTTGAGCGCCGAATATGCCTCTGATCTATGAAAAAAGGCCAATGAGAAGTTGGCAGACAGTATTTGCATATCCCGCCATCAGACATACGAGTAAAAAGGCAGGGAAATACGACTAGTTCATTCAGGATTTTTCGGAGGAGCCACAACAGCTCAGCCATGTGGCCGGGAGGACACAACGTCTCGTTCCCTCCATTAGGGAACAGAGGTTACATACGTAACCTAGACGTTCCCCATCTGCCGCTCTCTTCGACGTAGTGTCGAAGAAGAGACACTAGGGGTCCAATTTTAATCATGCCATGCGCTGAGCCGTGTACATGTACTGCTGACACTGGAGCGGGCAGGTTCTTGACATGCCAAAATGACCAGCTGTATCAGATTGCACGTACCTCACTCTCTCCATCCGTCCAATTTTAATCATGCCATGCGCTGAGCCGTGTACATGTACTGCTGACACTGGAGCGGGCAGGTTCTTGACATGCCAAAATGACCAGCTGTATCAGATTGCACGTACCCTTCCCCAATGCCCCACAAAGTCGTCGGAATTTTCCGTCAGTTTCCTATTCTTTCAGAGGGAAAAGCCATATGCCCCAGGAGGACCGAAGGCAGCAGCCCAGGGGAGTCGTCCGCATCAGACGAACGCTGCCATCCCCAGATCGCCTCCATCGCCAGCCGTATCATCCTCAATCCCGTGGGAAGAAGGAGCGACGCGGGGGGCGGCTGGAGTGGCGTTCTTTCGGTTGAAGGAAAACCGCGACCGCAACGTTACCGTGGTCATGTTCTCGCAGTGAGAATCAGTGTGATCGCAGCCCAGACACACGAGACAGCACCTGTGGCCGTCTGAAGCGGAGAGCACTCTACCGCATCCAGGAACTACACAGGGGCGGAAGGGCATCTTTATAAAGACTTGTCCTGAAAATGACGTTCAACACCGCTGTGTATTGCTCTTATAGAGGAAAATACTCTTTTATTGAGAAAATCACTCTTTTAAGAATAAACTCTTTTAAGTTTGTGCTGTCGAAGCGCCCAGGGGCAAACTGCACTGCCGTGCAGAGAAGGAGGAAGCCGCTGAAGTGCGCCGTAGATCCAACAGCAGAATCAGCTCAGAGGAAGAGGAACAGGTGTGTGACTCGCAGCTCACTGCATACACGACCATCGGCTCCGAAGAAAATTATTGAATGAACTAGTCGTATTTTCCCAACTTTATACCTGTATGTCCGGGGGCGGGGTATGCAAATACTGTCTGCCAATTGGCATTTTTTCATAGATCAGAGGCATATTCAACGCTCAAGAGAGACCCCTAGTGTTGCTTCTTCGACACAATGTCGAAGTGAGTGACAGACGGGGAACTTCATCTCTAATGATGTACAACACATTCAATTTAGCTTTTTCGTTAACCATGCAAAGTTTTAGTGACTACAATGCTTATTTCTTAGTAGAAATTGAGCCACAATTTGGAATAAATGAATTAATTTAGGAATATGTTTATTCTCAATTGCTCCTTCAGATGGCTTTTTTCTTTTTTTTTCAAAGCAAAAAATTTAGGGAAATTTTAAGCCATGCCTTCAAAAATTGGCCATATGTAGAAAGGATGTTACTAATACATTAAATTCAGATCATGGACAGTTTCCCACCTTAAAGACTGCATCCAAGTACCATCTCTTATTCAGATGTGCAATATTGCCTACCTAACTATCTCCGTCCATATTGCGAATGCAGCCTATCTCTACACCCAGGAACAATTAGGATAAACACAGCAGATGTTTTTTCACAAACTCATGTCAGGTGTCACATTACAGCATGTTATGATCTTCCAACCTCATTTAATCTTGCAGAGTGCTCCTACACTTCTCCCTGGATTTTAAGTAACTCTCTAATTCATTTTAGCCTCCATCAAGGGTCTAGATATCATAGCCAAAACCCTTACCGATGTGTTATGTATTTACTCATTTAATTTTGCCAATGCCAAAGGCCTTGCTGTGACAGTATGCAAGGCCTCTAGAGATTTAAACAATGGCATTGAATTTAATTACTATACAATATAACGGAACTGAATTTAACTGACTGAAAAACCTCTCAATGAGCAAGACTGGCTGAACATTCTTATCTATTGTTTACTGAAAGATACAAGTATGTTGAGAATATGTCAAAGGAATTTCATATGTTATCAGAATTTCCATTCAAAAGACACTTTAACTCATCCATGTTAACGATGCTTGAGTGCACCCATTTGTGTTTATTGATTATTCTCTGATATAGGGAACCATATTTCACATGACATCATGTATTTTTCCTCTTCCTATAAACTGGAAACATTACCTCTCTGCTTTAAATGAATAATAAAATCACCAGTGTCTCAGGACAGTAGACCACTTTAGAGACAGTCTGAAAAAAAGATGGTTCCTAAATCTACTTCTCATAAACACTGAACATCATGCGTGGCTTGGACTTACTTATGCTTTAAATACATTTTGGAATTTTGTTTCAATAATTCAGACATCTCTTGACAAATCTCCTTGTGGGTTGAGAAATGTTAAGAGTTGAGTAGATCTGATGCAGGCCATCAGTGCAAAGTCTTTCAAATCACTCTACTGCCGGCCATTTTTGGAATGCTCTTGAGAGGTTATTTCCAGTCATGCCAGTGCAGCTCCTACCTACTTGAAAGGAGAAAGAACAAAATCTCAAATACGGTTGGTCAAGATTACGATCAAAGAATACTGTATATTTCAAATCAGCAATAAAATCTGACAATGCTGGTAGCCTATCATAAATTGTGATTCTTTACCTCATATTACACTAATAAACACAATTTACCCAGCTTGTATAGCTAATGCGCATGCACATTCTAGAGTTGATTGGCAGGTGGTTGATTGGCAAAGGTCTGTGATTGGCTATTTTAACTGTAAGGCAGGACTTCCTTTCTACATCCATTGACTGTTGGGCACTCAGGGCTGCTTAGTTGAGTGTTACAATTTCTCCCATTCATTTTAATAGAAGTGGCCCATCTCTGCTAAATAATCTTTGCACTAGTGTCCAGCCATGTCTCACTGCCAACTACCACTTCAAAAGTGCGGACAACAAGTCCGTGGCCTTGGTCTTATGTCTGAGTATGGCATTTTTTGCCCAGATGTGGCCAAGAGCCAGTGTGGATACTGAGACCTCCTGCAATGGAACCCATCTGAAATTATGATTTGTCCATTGTGTTATGTGCCCTTGTATATATCTTGCCTTGTTCTCCAAACTTTTTCTTCGGTCACTCTCAAATACATGACCAAAATTGATTGTCACTCTCTGTCAGATGACATCTGCTCTAGACTCTATGGCATGCCACATGTGCAATCTCTAAGATGTCATTCTCCAGTCCACTAAATTAAACCCCAGCTTTTGTGTTTGTGCTTATCAAGCACAGTGTCTCTTTATATATATCCACTACATATACGTGTCTCACCAATAAACAAATCACATCACTTTTGTCCAACCTCATGTAAACGAACAGGGAAAATCTAGGAATTTTAGCTAAGGAATTGGGTGAGTGCCAGGCATTCCAGTGATGCTATGTTGTGATAAATGTATCTTTCTACCTTTCAACAATTAATCAGGGACATGTGACATTTGTCACCCATTGATCATTAATCAAAGAGGAAAAACAAAACACTGCTGTGAGTAATTCGTATTACTGTTCATTTGTCAAACCAGTCAGGCCTAAACGTCAGACGGCACTCTGTGCTTAAAAGCCACAGACTCCATCACTCAGCATGCTCTCAATAATTAATATCACTTAAGGCATCTGACCAGAGTGCAGTGTGCCAATATACTCTCACTATTGAAATGATAAGAAACTTGAGGCACCATTCGTGGTTCTGCAGATTGTCACAGAACCTTCGAAAGAATCCTTAGGCACCCTTTTAAAAGGTGCCTCAAATATCCTATTGTGTATCTAAGAAGATTCAGTTCATATTTACAAGTGCCTCAAAACCTTTTCATTATGATGGGGTAACTGTTGACAGTATTTAGAGTTCCTACAGGAATTTATAGGTTCCATCTTGTGAGTTCCTCAAATTGCCCTTTTTGAAAAGGTAAATGTTTAGTCAGGTAGCCTAAAAATGTGCTTATTGTAACATCTAAATCAACTGGTTTTAATGAAGTCTAACATTTCATTTAATCTGTTCAAAACACTTTGCAAATTAGCTTACACGTACTGAAGTAATTATTATTGGTAAGATCAATTAGAAATACATCCTTGAGGTAACAATTGCAAGTTAGCACATATTTTCAATGTCGTGGTTCTCCAAATGGTGCCTCTAGTGTCTTCTTTTCAGTCATGACTGAGTATAAGTACACTGTAAAAAGTGGTAACCTTAAAGGGATAGTTCACTCAAAAATGAAAAATCTCTCATCATTTACACTCATGACATCACAGATGTGTATGACTTTCTTCTGCTGAACACAAATGAAGATTTTCAGTAGAATATTTCAGCTCTGTAGGTCTTCACAATGCAAGTGAATGGGTACAAAAATGTTGAAGCTCCAAAATGCATTTAAATGAAGCATAAAAGTAATCGATAAGACTCCATTGTAACATAGCAATATGATAAGTGTGGGTGAGAAACTGATCAATATTTAAGTTTTTATTATGAATTCTTCACCAAAAACTAAAGAAGAATGTGAAAGTGGAAGTGAAAGTGGATATTGATAGATGGTTGATTACTGGTTGATCAAGTAATGTTAAATATTTTTGGCTTGAATAAAACCAGTTAATTTACCACATAAAGCAAAAATTTTTGTTAAACAATTTTTTTAATGGTACACTTTAAAGAGTTTTTTCAGGTAACCCAAAAATTTACTTCATGTGGTAATATCTAAATTAACAGATTTTTTTCAAATCAAACATTTAATTTAATCTGACTAAATCAACCTGAACTGTTAGGTTCCACCAACGAAAGTACTTTTTATGGTATAGATCAAGTAGAAATACTGTAGATGCTTAGCTGCAGGTTACCACTTTTTTAAAGGTTGACACCAACATCCTTCATGGCACAAAGATGTGGAATTATCCAAAGCTTGTTGTTCAGATCTTTCTACCTCAGATCTTTTTCCATCATTTTATCCATCCATCCATCCATTCTCCTAAATCCACATTACCTCTGTAGGGGAAGCGGGAGGAAGGGTGTTTTTCTGGTCCCTCGGGCCACATGAAAGCGGATCAGAACTAACTACCTCAGCTGGCACAATGGGTGAATGCCACTGGAAGTCAATTAGCTCACATTTCATAGAGACCACCCTCCCCCCAACACTTTCCTCACTCTCTCCATCCGTGACAGTGTGGTGCCACGGGTACCATAACCACTGAGCGTAAAGAAGTGAAGAGTTACTAATAATCCCACTGAGAAGGGGGGAGGTGCTCTAAAATAAATACATATGCAATTAATAATTAATTAAGGGTCCTCAAAGTCAGAGATATTAATCTTTCAAATATGCATTTCATTACTTCCATTGTCATCTGGTTATTTCTAAGTCATTGGATAATTGGGTTCTTTGATGTAAGCGTAAGTTCCCCCTCTGTCAATCACTCGATGTTGTGTTGAATGAAGTGAAACAAGGGGTCTTCCTGGGACGCCAAACATACCTCTGAACCTGAGAAAAGGCCAATGTCAAGTTGGCAGACAGAATTTGCATGCCCCGCCCCGGACATACGGGTATAAAGGGAAGCGGGGCAGCGAGTGCCAGTCAGAATTTTTCTTCGGAGCCAAACGGTTGTGCAACAGCAATCTGAGTTCACCACTGTTTCACTCACCTCTACTGGCAATAAGCACTGCTGTTGGATCTATGGCGAGTTGACAGCGCTTTCATTGCCTGAAAGAATGTTTCTCCTCCTAAAAAGAGTTTATTTCCTCGAAAAGAGTTTGAGTTCCCACTCATAAAAGAGCAACGTCCTTTTCAGGACGCGTCTTTTTAAAGATGTCTTTCCACCTCTCTGTAGTTCCTGGATGCGGTTGATTTCTCTCCACTTCTGACGGTCATAAAAGCTGCCTCGCGTGCCTGGGCTGCGATCACACGCAGGCAGCGTTTTATGAATGGTTCATGTTCTCACTGCGAGAACATAGCCATGGCAACATTGCAGTCGCGGCTTTCTTTTCTCACGAGAGAAAGCCACTTCAGCTGTTCCTTGGTTAATTTGTATTATTTGTTTTATGTTAAAAGTTGTACCTGATCAGGCCATGTAGGACCAAAGAAGTTATTTTTTTCAACAGGGCAATGAAGATTTACAAAGTTAAGGGTGAATAGAAAAGAATAAGAGCTCTTTATTACATCTAGTTGTCAAAAGATTTGTGATTGCATGTAATGTGCATGGAAAGCAAGTGCATTCTGCAGTTCTGTCCTTCTCACTAATTGTCACAAGAGAGGTTCTTAGATGTGCATTGGAGCTCTTTGACTCCAAAGATGCCACTGTCTCTCCTCCGGATACTCGGTTCACAGAGCTTGCTTGCACATCACTTTCATCTGGGGTGATTCTTTCATGGCACCATGCTGAAAGAAAATTCATCTCATTCCACAATTGCGTCTTCTCTTTAGTGGTTGAGATTTGTAAAACAGGTGTCTGGTCTGGTGAAAGTCAATGTCCATTTGCAAAGTGTCCGATGCACAGAGATTTGTTCCAAGCTCGACATCAGCTGGACAAAAATCAGCTGTCTTATGATAAAGCGGAGTCACCTCCAAGCTTCTGAGGACCTCCAAAAATTTCAGCCTCCCCAGGAAGATCAGCCAACAGACAAGAGATGATAGCCATCTCTCCTCCCCCCTGCTTTGTCGGATGAATGGTTCTACTCTCTCATATTCTCTCTATGTAGTTAATGGGGTTTAATGAGTCGTGCCCATTGGGAATCATCCACTTTGATAAGAGCTAAGGGGTGGAGACTGTTTAGGGCCCGGGTGGCTCATCTGTTGTGGTTCCACTCCTTCTGTGTCCATGTGTGGTCCATCCCTTTTTTCATGTCAAAATTGTATTACATTTTCAATACACACATCAAGAGAGCAGAATTAATCAGACTCAAATTACATATGCAACCATCTGCACATGCTGCTTAAAATGACAGGTATTAATTCTGTGTGCATGATTAATTCTGTAATCTATCTTGACCTTAGTATGAACACAGATCTCTCTACAAAAGATTTAGATCATTACCCATAGTCTGTCCTGGAGCTACCTTAAAAATGCAAGAAGTCAAGTGTGCCTATGGCTATTAAAGTATGCTTCAAATTAGAGTTGTTTTTTTTCCACAAGGTGCTCCAGAAATGTGTGAATATATTCATAAATGTAGAATTGTTATAATTTTGTTCTATGCTACAATTTAAAAATAAGGTATGTGAGTACTACAATATAGCACAGCCTTGTTGCTTTTTGTTGTAAAACAGTTACTAGGTCACAAATGTTCATTAAAGAGACATTTTATTTTGCACATTCATTACATGCCATCTTTCTGCTAAAAGATAGTACTCCATGTCATAACAGACTTGCTATTGATGCTGCACAGTGATGGTACACAGGTGTTAAGTGTCATAGCTTTTACTAGTTTTTTACATTATATCATGAAAGTCAAGTCAAGTCCATTTTATTTGTATACCGCATTTCATAACACACATCGTTTCAAAGCAGCTTTACAGAAGATCAGGCATTAACAGACGATAAAAC
Organism: Moxostoma hubbsi; assembly: GCA_032164185.1. Lineage (NCBI taxonomy): Eukaryota > Metazoa > Chordata > Actinopteri > Cypriniformes > Catostomidae > Moxostoma > Moxostoma hubbsi. The sequence goes on from JAVLUX010000186.1 coordinate 16,131,608, forward strand.
TGTAATGTCTATAATGTTGATGAATCATCATTGTGTAATTAGATAAAATACGATTGTTAATCGTGTTTAAAAATAAGTAATTAAATAATAATTGTATTAATAACCCCAGTGAGCAAGCTAAAGGAATAAAGAAAGCTTTATTTACACTTAAACGCATACCTCGGGTCTTTAGAGACCCCGGACCTCATTCCACACCCTGTACCTCATCCATTTATTGTCATTTGTGTGTACTACTGAAATTATATATTATGTTTTTGACAGCCAGTTGCGTCTCAACAAATTTCAGTGTGAAAGTAATGAATCCTGTTCTAGATTTTTCCTGATGTTTTGCCTTTTCTCTTTGATATATGAAAATTAAACATCAAAGAATATATCAAAATATAATTTATTCTATTATTTTCTAATTGTATTAAAAGTATTTCAAAATGTGACACTGGGAAATTTGTAGAATCATTTGTGTAGATATATACTCACTGAGCACTTTATTAGGAACACCTGTAAGCCTACTTAATTCATGCAATTATCTAATAAGCCAATCGTGTGGCAGTGGTGCAATGCATAAAATCATGCATATAGGGGTCATGAACCAGTTAATGTCATGAACCAGTTAATGTTCACATCAACCATCAGAATGGGAAAAACATTTAATATCAGTGATTTTGACCATGGCATGATTGTTGGTGCTAGACGGGCTGGTATAAATATTTCTGTAACTGCTGGTCTCATGGAATTTTCATGCACAACAGACTCTAGAGTTTACTCAGAATGGTGCCAAAAACAAAAAACTTCCAGTGAGCAGCAGTTCTGTGGATGGAAGCACATTGTTGATGAGAGAGGTCAATGGAGAATGGCCAGACTGGTTTGAGCTGACAGAAATGGTACGTTAACTCAAATAACCACTCTGTACAATTGTAGTGAGCAGAATACCATCTCAGAATGCACAACACATCGAACATTGGGGCAGATGGGCTACAACAGCAGAAGACCATGTTGGACACTGCATTAGGACCATAGTGCTCAGTGAGTGAAAGATCGTATATTATTTGTGGAACACTGTATTGACCAATCAACACCCCGTATATGAATCAGTTTTATGAGATGTTGAACATTATTAGAAAGTTCACAGTCATGTCATGATTACATAGATGAGTAAGAGGCATAGCAGCAGTAAAACATATCCTAAGATCTCACATCAATATTATATTTGTAACAATGATATAAACATATAGTTTATTGAATTTTGTTCAAGAAATATTCACCTTGAATGTCATAAATTCAAAATCATGTAGCTCATTCTGTATACAAGTCACTTATAAACTACTAGAACAGAAAGCTCACATGAGGTTGGTAGAAATGTCTAATAAGTCAATATAAATGCATTACAGTAGCACATGTGCATGTGGTGCTAATGCACTCTGAAGCAGAGTCCAAACACAATGCTACAGAAATGTATTATCTTATTTTTTTTTGCATGTTCCAGCTGTCTTGTCGCAGGTGTGTGTTGACTCTGTATCAAGCCACGTGCTATACTACAGACTGGCAGCACCCTGGTGTGCCATCATAATATGCCCTGCTGGCAGATGGCATTTGGACTGCCAAAGGCCACATCCACAATTCCCAGCCCAGGGATTTGTTGCTCCATTGTAGGCTGCCTGGCCTGACACTCTCTAAAGATGAAGATGCTCAAACTGGTCTGAGCATTGTACGTGCCAGCCGGGAACAACAGGGAGACTGACTGGGATAAATTGTGAGATGTTATATTCAAGAAATAGAGACATAAAACAGCAAACTGGCTGACCACTTGTGAATTCACATCAGAGTCAAGTTTTAGAGTGAATAAATTCTGAGGGGCAAATTCACTTAGGGGACTATTCCAGGTTCAATACACGTTAAGCTCAATTAACAGCATTTTTGACAATGTTGATTACCAAAAAGAAAAAAATCATCCCTCCTTTATTTAAAAAAAGCAAAAATTGCAGGCACATTAAGGCATTTACAATGAAAGTGAATGGGGCCAATCCATAAACGTTAAAATACAGTTTTTCAAAACTATAGCCACAAAATGTAAACATTATACATTAGTTAGGTTAGATTAAATTTAGCAGTGAATAGTTATATCAAATTTAAAGCTTTTGTTTTCATGATGACATAATGCCTTGTAAACCCTACATTCTGGTAAATGCCGTAACACTGGTAAATCCCTGATTTTAATCAAACTAAAATCATGTTAGCCCATATAATGTTTATGTCTTGCTGCTATACTTTTAAAAAAGTGTATTTTAATATTTACAGACTGGCCCAATTCATTTTCATTGTAAGTGTCTTATTGTAACTGCAATAAAAAAAATAACAAAAATAAAAGTAAAATTAAACAATTAATTTTTGTGGTAATTAAAATTATGTAATAAATGCAATTGCTTGCACTGAACCTTAAACATTCCTTTAAAGCCGATGTATATAACTTTTTCTGTGTTAAAATACTTTCTCATATCCCAGATTAATATGCAGAGCCAACTATAAGCAAGACATACATAGGTTAATTTTCATGAAAACTATAAACAGCTGTGTTTCTGTTGCACTATGAAAACTAGTTTTGAACAACCCGCTTAGACCTGCCCCAACAATGTTTCTCAACCAATGGCATGAGTTGGGGGTGGGACTGTTTCTTTGTTTGACCAACGGCAGATGAGGTAGGGTCTTCCAAAAGATATTTATGCAATTCTGTTTGTTGGTGCTAGTGGTGCAGAAATGACATACTTCAGCTTTAACAGTTGCACCCCTGTAGTGTATGTGTAGCACAAACACACCTTCTTAATAAGGCTTATTACAGATTGTGCCCTAATCAAAAATTTTCATAGTTTTGGTTATTTTTGGAGATTTGAGGATTCTCAGCTTCTTTCCAATGAAACCTTAATAGCATGGCTATGCTAGACCAGCATGAAACCAGCATAAACCATTCTAGACCACCATGGGAATTACATTCTGTCTAAGCTGGTCTTTTTAGCAAGATAATGTACCATATTTGAACCATAGTACATGTTTTTATTTTGCGTTGTGAATGTGTTTACTCTACAGGCAATTGCAGACTGACAGGCAGAGCCGTAGGACCTCTGATCAAGTCATGCACACACATATGCACATATACCACTTGGGGCCAAGGTGACCATCTATGAGAGATGACAGACAGCCCCTAGAGGACTGTGTCCAGGTGTCTCCATTCAAGTAAGAGTGACAGCGCTCTTTTAGACTGCTGTGCTGATTCTGCATCCCCAAGGTTTGAAGAGTTTTTGAGAAAGATCCAGCCGCTGTCTGTGCTTTTAGAGTACTTCTATCTAAATGCTAATTGTCCCTCTGCCCGGAGATGAGGAAAAGGAAACCGAATGAAAAGGGCTCCATCAATTGGACATCTGAATAACAGAGGATGGAGATGGAATATTTAGAACTCAACAAAGATAAATATTAGCCAAGAAAACTTATGTGTATGTAATGTGGGTGTTTGCATTCATTCATTCATTCATGCATGCATGCATGCATGAGTGTTTTTCTTGGTTCTATATTCATGGTACTCACTCATCTATTGAACTGATAAATGAAAATACAGATCATGAAATGACTGCTTTGTGAGTTGAATTATGGTAATTCGTGGCTTTACATTCCTTGTAAGAAGCTAACATTCATATCCCTATATAAGACAAAACACTCTTATCTCCCATATTAGCTCTACACAGTTATAACAGAGCATTTTGATCTGTCAAGTAGAGAGATTGTGTGACCTTGCATGGGCAAAAAGGGTTGTTCTTTAGTGGCAGTTGAAGACAAGCAGTGGGGCCTTGGGCAAAATGCTCGAGTTACCCAGAGCTTTTAGACATCATTAGAAATTACAAATATTGATCCTTCTGAAAGCAACAGATGGAGCTCTGCTCTATTTCAGAGGGTTTGGAGCCAGCCGATACAGTAAGCCTGGAGTGATAGCAACCAGAAAGAAACACTATCAGCATACTATTAAATGTATATATTTACATGCTGTCTTTTAACACCAATACTCACTGTGCAATGCAGTGGTGATATTTAAAGTATGCTTCTATTCCACTAGTACTGCTAATCTCTGAACTTCCTTGCTGGGTCCAGAGTGATAAAATAAACAAACAAATGAAAATAATAATTATTATTATTATTTTTCAGTTTTCAGTTTAAAGGTGCTCCAGAAATACTTTTTAGTATAAAACATGCAGTAATTTTTTTGTTTATGTTTCACTGGATGTTAAGACCAAACAGACTGAACAGTGATTTTGATGACAGTAGATCAAAAGTTGTTCAGATAAGTTGGTCTGTGCATACCGAAATTCAAACCACTGCCCCCAGTGGCTGAATCTGAAAGTGTTTTTGAAGGTATGGGCACGTGTGAGCTCCATTTTCCGGCTGAAATGTCCAGAGGTGTGTCAAAAACAAGTGGTAAAGTGTTGTTTTTAGTTGCTGTTGTTCTAATACAGTTAAGAGGGATTCATATTTGATCAACTCTAAACCCAAAACCTAAACCTAACCATCTGTGGAGTAAAAATGTAATCTTAGAAGGGAAAATTGAACCTCCGAATCACGCTCGTTATTGATTATGTGAAAACATTTATGTAAAGGGGGTTAGACGGGGAAGGAGGAGGCGAGAACCGGCTTGACAATATAAATAATATTTTAATGAATATAAATAATATTTTAAAACTTAAACAAAGGACGCAAACACATGACGGACATGTCCGTAAATGATCTCTCTCTCTCGCACACCGTCTGCCATCGGCCTTTATCCCTCTCTGAGGCTTGATTAGCCTGATACGGGACCGGGTGTGCATCATTAAGACCCGGCCCCGCCCTCCGCCCTGCCACAATTTACTTCCTGATTTCAATGTGAGATGAGAACATGAGTCTCCAATTCGGCTAACACAACATGCAATCAGTCACACCACAGAAGAAGGCAAACACATATGAACAGGTGCAAAAATGTCTAATGGGAGTTGCCGCTTGCCAGTAACTCAGCAGAATGGGGTTGATGTCAGGGTACTGGAACCTTAGATAGCACCATGATGACTTACTTGTGATCATGTTGCTTACGACACTGGTCTTTATACTGACACCTACTGGCATGGATGCAGCATCATGCGAAACAAAAGTTTTCTGTGCAAATGTACGCAATTGTAGAAAAACCCTATTTGGAGGTGTTTTTGTCACACACGATTCATTTATTTCGCAACCAAAAGTGTACGATAATAGGGGTGAACAAAGTATTTGTAAGTTGTATTCACCTAGTTATGTTATCTTAACATGGAGGCCACTATGAGGGTGGACAAACCTGATGGAGAATACTGCTGCATTCACATGCTATCAGAATTATCATAAATACGAGGTTCTGACTTGAAAGTTGTAATTACAACTGAGAAACTTGGGGATAATTTTGATACCTGAGTTCAGTTGGGAGGAGATATACACTATCAACATGGCATAGGAGAGTACAGCTTCTGTAGTGAATGATAGGTTTTATTACATTTTCTAAATGCAGCTGTCGTGTTCAGTGTATCAGTAATCATTTGATGCATATTGTAAGTTTTTAACACAGAGAAAATTCAGATAGCATATGAAGGCAACAACAAAAAAAAGCTTTTTAGAAAACACTGATGGGACTGGAGTCTTTATATTATTTGAATCTTATATTATTTGTCAAAAAGTAACATTAATTCCCTTACATTTAAAACTTTACAAATGAAAAAAAGAGAGATTTCTATCAGGAAGACTTGCAGACTTGAGTGAGATTTAAGATGACATTTATTTGATGAATATAAACAGAAAAGTAATGTCTCTCTTTGGCGTAGGCCCTTTCTGGCGCTCCGAAGAAGTTGTACTCGGAACCGTCATATCCTGCCGGAGATAGGAGGCAGGGGCGAGGAGTCCTGTGCAGGACAGGACTCAACCTGTGGTGGTGGGGTGGTGGAGGTTGCCATGTTAGAATACTGAAACAGCAATGTGATAGATTGTGGGCAGACTTATAAAGCAACGGCTTACATGTGACTGGCTGGGAATTACACAGCTAATGATGTGATGATGTACAGCTGCTAGTCTTCCCGATAGAACTACACTGCACTTACATTTCTTTAAATGTGAATCTTTAAGAAAAGATCTAGCCTACACCATATCTGTAAACGGTGTATAGTTTGTCTATAGTAGAGTTTTCATTTTGGTAAAAAATTGTAGATCCCTGTTTTTCTGCAATATGCAAATATACACTGACAGCTTCTCTTCTGGCACCAATATCTATTCATTACATGGCCAGAACAAAGAAAATCAGGATATGGTTTCTCACATCAGCCAGGCAAACACACACACACACACACACACACACACAAACATGGGCTCAGTGCCTGAATCACATACACACCGCCACAGTCTGTGACAGCATTGATGAGATTTGTTGAGGCTCCAGCAGTCAAAATGAAAATTAATACGACAGCAGGGACCGACACAGTCAGTCAGGCTCTTAGTACTGGCCTGACAAGGTCCGGCTTAGATGGACAGTGTCAGTCCCAGGGGACCAGGGCACTAAAAATCACATCTTCTTGCATGTGTACAACCAGGCAGGGGGAGAATGAGGAGTCTGGAACTTCCTGGAATCATGTCAAATAAATTAATTTAAAAACCATTGCATTCCAGTATGTCAGACAGCTATCTCTCCCTTCATGACTTCATACAGAGGCAACATGATCAATAAACAAACTATTTTTCTTCATCTGTGCCAAGCATCTGTTGTTACATTTTTTTCTCTTTCTATTGTTCTTTCACATAGGCATCTATAATTCAATTTCCAGATTACTTTATTACTGGTTTAGGCCTTTGCCTAAAACTAGTTTTTAAATCACACCATGTCTATATATTTGTGCTACAGTGTACAATTTTTCAAAAACCAATTAAATAGAGAAAGAAATTGAATGGCATATCTATTTGCTGTCTGTCTTTGTTCTTTTGTTTTGGCACTTGGAATTTATTAAAAAGTGTAATAAACCAAGCTTGGACTAATGCACATTATTCATCATTCAGACATCAGTCTTGAGTAAAATTATTAGACTTCAACAAAAGTCCCTCAAAATACATTTCTCATCTTCTCTCAGATATATTGAAAACAAGTATTGTAAATAAAAATAGTTGTGACAGTTTACTTTTAATTTTATTGCTCAGACTAGATGTTGCTTTTTTTATAGCTCAGGAGACTTAATTTGGTTCTCTGTTATCTGTATCAAATGCTTCTTCTAAAATTCCTTGTGAGAAATTAAAATACATTTTAAAACACATTTTTAATATACTGTCAGTTAATGGAATATTTTGGGTTCAATACTCATTTAGCTGAATCGACAGCATTTGTGGCATAATGTTGATTCCCACTAAAAATGATTTCTATTCGTCCCTCGTGAATGGGGCCAATTTTTGGAGAGTTTAAAGGCAGAAATCAGAAGGTTATCATTTTATAAAAGCATTTACATTCATTCTTCTGTTAAAGCTCATGTAATATTTGAGCTGTAAAGTTGTTTAAATCAGAATTTTTACAGCTGTTTTAGGGTTTGTTGACATTACATCATCATGAAAATCATGTTAAGTAAACAAGGGGTAAGTCAAAATGAATTTTTTGTGGTAATCAATATAATGCCACAAATGCTGTCGATTGAGCTTAACTGGCATTGAACCCGGAATATTCTTTTACCAATTCAATTTAAGTCCTTGGTTAGAGTGTAGTATTATAAAAATGAATGTGGATAGCACATACTGTATCATTTGATCTTGGAATAATTTTATGTTTAAATTCCTATTCAAATCTCTTGACTTTTGTTTGCAGACATTTAGACATTGATCAAATCTAAATATATTTTGATAAATTATTAAGATCTCTTCTAAAACCCTATCAGAAGACATGTGAGATTAATTCAAATTGGAGTAGCAATATCCATTCTCTCAATTAAATGTCTATGAGAAACAACAGATACCAAAGCGATCTCATTTGTACGTTTTCTACAGGGAGAAACAAAACTAATTTCAGTGTTCTACAATCAATCAAGTAGCTATTAATGTTTTTAATTAATGCTCAATTCTACTGTCAGCAACTGTTTGTATGCAGCATGTGTTATCTAAATCTTTCGGATTCATTGTAGCAAGAATAAAAATCTTTTTATCACAACAGACTTAGACAATGAGGTGTGAGCGTGTATACCATGTGGTTTTCATTTGAGAGGTGTGAAGGGGTGTGTTAGTGCATCTGTGTATGTGTGTTGGGGGAAGGGTACACACTTTATGTCCTTTGTGAAAAGCTACCCTCTTTGTGGTGCCACTAAAGAAAAAACATGTTCATTTACTTGGATTGCATTTATCCTATTCTTCCATTTGAAGCAAGCAGACAGTGAGAGGGAGGGGAGAGGGAGGTAGATTGGCACGTGGTAGAAGAGTGAGATGGAGTGGGAGGGAGGAGGAAGAAGAATGATTTTAGGTTATTATGATAGGAAGATAAGGACAGAGAGTGAGGAAGATATCCCGTGTCGTACAGATTACACATCCTTATTGCGACAGGGGGATGCAGAGCTAGGTCAAGAGAAAAAAAAAATCTTGCAATATTTGAAAAGCCAAGTCGCTGTTGTTGACGCAGGGCGTTTGAGTCGCGCAGCATCCGTTCAGCATCAGCAGCATCACTGAAGGAGGTAGAGACACTGCGAGCTCGTCTTCATTCATAGCTGCTCTTTCAACGGTAAGAAAGCGGTTTCAAATACATTGTCATTCAAACCGCAACGATTCAATAAACACGAGCATTTACGAGTTTTTGTGTTCTAATGTGGTTTGGTCTCAAGAGCGTTTGTCTAGACTGTTCTAAGTATAGAAAGCGTCCCATAAAGTATTTTGGATCAAAGGATTGCGCAATAAATACAGGAATTTTGGAATATTATTTGGGAATATTTCGGTCATTTAGGGGGCGTTCACACCGAACACGTCCTTATATGTGCAATTATTAATAATCAGATTCTATATTATTTAATTAAAATAATAATTAATCTTTGGCACAAAAACAATGAAGGTTTATTCAACATGTAAAAAAAAATTATGGTGGCAACATTAAATTGAACACAACAACAATTGACATCTTAGTACACTGATCCTTGAACATAAATGCATTTATAAAATATGTATAATTATTTGACTTTAAAGAAGATGCATTGAGTTCTGCGCTGGGGCTCAAGTAAAGCACGTGGAGTACCGTGTGAATACCATGGTATATGATATGGTCATTCTTCAGGATCATGGTAGGCTATATATCATGATTCAAGGTATTATTGGGATAACATCAACATGGCATACCATAGTAAACTGTACCACTGTACTTTTTTTTGTAAGGGAATCTCCACAAGAACAAGACTTAAAAGACTGTATAACAACAACAACAACAACAAAAATTCATTTGATATAGGAATACATTTATAGAGGTATATGATATGTCTGTATCCAAAACATTGTTCCATTGTTCAGGAAGTTTAAATATTACATTGAAAGGAAAACAATAAAATGTACTGTACTTGCAATTAAATCATCTTCAGCAACATGTTGTAAAGATTAAAGAGTGTAGGCCTCAGTCTGAACAAACTGCTTCAATTCATAAATTCTGAGCATGCACATAATCTTACCAAGCTCACCAAGGTCAGTGTGTCCAATACTAACCGCCTTGTTCTGTGACTCAGCCAAGTGGAATGAGAGACTTCGTGTGTTGGGGTATTTTTCTGTTCTTATCATTATAATCTGATTGATAAGTGTTGGCTCCAATTGAAGTACTATGCATCTCAGTGTTTTTGCTTTTGGTTCGTCTTTGAGACTTTGTGCTCACAAATTTTTTCCCCAACTTTCTTTCTTTCCCCCACATTCTTTCAGTGTTAGACCCTCACCGTAAGCATTGAATTGGCTTTGATCTCTTACATCTCTGCCTGCCTGTTTTTCAGTACTATTTGAAGCACTAAAACATATTTTACAGATATTTAATTTAATACGATGACTGTGCCATTTGAACATGACCTGTCTGAATTTAGATTTTGGTCCAATCACATCTTGGAAAAGGCAATAAAGGTAGTACACAAATGGTCATGGATTCACACAGGTATTGGTGATGGTTGTAGTGATATAAAGTTGTTTTGAAGGCAGGGGACAGTCATGGCCAGGGGTTAAACCTGAAAGTGACAGACAGAGCAGCAGCAGCAAATTAAAGCTCAGTGAAGCACTGTAGAAAACCACACAGCAGACTGTTAATGCTGGCCTGCCTGTGGCTACAAACCGCCTGATCAGTGTGCTCAGGTGTTTGACCAGAGACAAAAATGAGAAACAGTGATAGGGAGAGAGAGAAAGCGAGAGAGAGAGAAAGAAAGAGAGTGAGAGAGAGAGAGAGAGAGAGAGAGAGAGAGAGAGAGAGATTAACAGAATAATGTGTTTCAGAAATCTACACCAGCAGCTCTTGGACACTGTGATGCTGATTCAACCAAGCTGTGATTTTGACAGGCTTATGACCTAGAAGGATTTGTAAAATAATTCATGTAAATATAGCTTCAGTATGTCATGGAATGAGGGCGTGTGCTATATCCACACTGCCTCATGAAACATTCAAAATATCTCTTTGGGCTCGGAATGAGATGAGGTTGAGTGATTGAACAGATTCGGATAGCTGGGTAATAATTGGAGACCCAAGATTATCCACTCATGGTTTATACTTGATTAGTCTTCACTTCTACTCTTTTGATTACCGGTCTATATCATATCTGTTGAATTGAATGCTATTTAGTGCCAAGAACTGATTTTCTGCCTCAAAATATTATGGTTTCCATGCGATTTGTTTTAGTACCTAAAATACATAGAAAATCAATAAACCTCAATTCTCTCTTATTTCTAACCATGCAGGCAAACTTGTAAATGTGGATTTGTTCATATTGCAGAGCAAATATGATTGTTTAAATTACTCACATCTCAAAACTGTTGAATGTGTCAAATAATGTGTCAAATAAACTTAAAATGAATATTAAATGTGATAAGATCTTAATTAAGCTTAGAAACCCTTTTTTTCCTCTTTGATATTGTTTTTAAGTGGCTACTGATTCTAAAAGTTTAGATTTTTAAGGATATGTTGTTCCCTGTCTGTAGCTCACTTCGACGTTGTGTCGAAGAAGCGACACTAGGGGTCTCTCTTGAGCGTCAAATATAACTCTGATCTATGAAAAAAGGCCAATGAGAAGTTGGCAGACAGAGTTTGCATGTCCCGCCCCTGAACATATGGGTATAAAGGCGGGGAAATGCATCTGTTTCATTCAGAAATTTTCTTCGGAGCCGATGGTCGTGTATGCAGCGAGCTGCGAGTCACACACCTGTTCCTCTTACCTCTGAGCAATCTGCTGTTGGATCTACGGCGCACTTCAGCAGCTTTCCCCTTCTACGCAAGGCAGTGCAGTTTGCCCCTGGGCGCTTCGACAGCGAAACTAAGAGTTGTATTAAAGAATGATTTTCTGAGTATTTTTGAGTAATGAGTATTTTCCTCTATAAGAGCAATACACAGCGGCGTTGAATTTATAAATGCTTTATAAAGACGCCGTGTATTGCTCTTACGCCCCTGTGTAGTTCCTGGATGCGGTAGAGTGCTCTCCACTTCAGATGGCCACAGGTGCTGTCTCGTGTGTTTGGGCTGCGATCACACCTAGACAGCGTATGTGGATGATTCATGTTCTCACTGCGAGAACATGACCATGGCAACTTTTCGGTCGCGGCTTTCCTTCAACAGAAGGAATGCCACTCAAGCTGCCCCCTGCATCGTTCCTTCTTCCCACAGGATTGAGGATGATGTGGCTGGCGGTGGAGGCGATCTGGGGATGGCAGCGGGTGAGGCTTCGCCGGGTACGTCCCCGCGAACCGCCCGCCCGCCGGCACGCTCGTTGACTTCTGTCTGGGCTCGAGGCAACAGCGGCTCGCCTCACTGCCAGCCTGCCTATCCTCTGGAGCCCAAAGTCTACAGCGCCATCGGACAGGCCGCTTCCGCCCTACATGCCATGTCCCTCCAGCAAGTCCACCAGGCCAAGGCACTCAAAGATCTGGACGAGGGTAGTCCTGATCCCGACGTGCTGCAGGAACTGCACTCAGCGACCGACCTTGCCTTCAGGGCCACGAAGGCCACAGCGCAGTCACTCGGGCAGGTGATGGCCACACTTGTGGTTCAGGAACGTCATCTGTTGCTGAACTTGGTCGAGATGCGCGAGACGGACAAGACACGCTTTCTCGACGTCCCTGTCTCCCAGTTCGGCCTTTTCGGCGAACTTTTCCAGAAGCTCCTGGGGCATGTGGTGTCCTCCACAGCAGGTGTCCCGATGCGTCTTGGTCACGACCGACGCCTCCAAATTGGGTTGGGGCGCTGTGTGCAACGGGCACGCAGCCGCGGGCCATTGGAAAGGGGCCCCGCTGCGCTGGCACATCAACTGCCTAGAGTTGTTGGCTGTATTCTTTGCCCTGCAGAGGTTTCTCCCGCTAGTTCAGGGCAAACACATCTTGATCAGATCAGACAGCGCCACCACGGTGGCGTACATAAATCGAGCACATGTCACAACTCAGCCGCCGTTTCAATTGGACCCCTAGTGTCGCTTCTTCGCGTCTAGGTTATGGATGTAACCTCCGTTCCCTGATGGAGGGAATGAGACGTTGTGTCCTCCCGGCCACATCGCTGAGCCGAGCCACTGTTGTGGCCGGACCATTTCCGGCTCCTCAGAAAAATCCTGAATGAAACAGACGAATTTCCCCGCCTTTATACCCGTATGTCCGGGGGCGGGACATGCAAATTATGTCTACCATCTTCTCAATGGCCTTTTTTCATAGATCAGAGGTATATTCGCGCTCAAGAGAGACCCTTAGGGTTGCTTCTTCGACACAACGTCTCGTTCCCTCCATCAGGGAACGGAGGTTACATCCATAACCTAGACGCGAAGAAGCGACACTAGGGGTCCTAGGTAACCTAGATGTTTTGTGGTGAAATATGTGTGACTTCAGAAAACAGTGACAGTCTATCGGAAAATCTGTAACATTCAAAATGCAATTTCCCCACCAATACTGTTAGTTTAAAAAAAAAAAAAATATATATATATATATAGTATTGTTTAAATAAACATTGCAATTCCGCTGTGCTGTGTCTGGTTTTGCTATGGAGGATTAACCTTTATTCAAATCAATCTTCTAATCAATTTACATTATATTGTGCTGCACTAATAAATACATTTTAAAGGTTAAATCAGGTACAATTAGCTCGAGCTGACAACTTTACAAGTTCATATTGTACAGTTTTGATTTGTTTATTGTATTCTTACCCAAATGTAAAAACAACATGTATTGTGAAAAACACTACAGATAAAATGGACTTGATTAGAAATTCTAGAATAATTGAGGTGGTACCTGAGATTGGCTGGTTTCAAATAGGTCTAGTAGAGCGAAGATACTGTTAACCTGAACATAGCCAAATTAGAAGGGGCTGGCCTGGCCCTTTATTTGACCAACTGTATGTTAGAGGGCATTACAATGAAACCCAACCCGTAACTGAGACCGTGTGACCCGATCCTACCTGGCACAAAATGCACCGTCATATTTTATGCGTGAACCCCAAATCGCTCACTCTCTTTATAATTTCTTCTCTAAGCAAGTATTGTTGAAATAGGCTGGATTTTAGGTAAGCATCGTAGATAACATTCATAACAGTATTGTAACAGTAAACATACTATTTTAACAAGACCCCTCAGCACACTAGAGCGGAAGGAAAAAACATTGGCTTTCCATTTATCAAGTGTCAAAACTTTGCTTAGTGCAGAACAATCTGGAATCATGTGAAACAATGTAACAGTCATCTCTTTGCAGCCTGAACTTGTTCAGAATGTTGAATCTTTGTGAAACCTGCGCGAAAAACCCGGTAGATGCAGCACAACGAATGAAACAGAACACAGGTCTCGACATGCATTTTTTTAAACTTTAAATTATTTTTAACTTGACACAGTGTCTGAAGAAACAGTGAGACACTAACTCGTCTGTTAACCCTTGTGTGTGAGTGAGAGCGCGCATGCAAACACATAAGGTAGGCCTGTTTATTTTTCAATAATTACACTAACACTTGAACACTGCCCGAAACCCACGGTTTCTCAGGTACCGTCGAGACTGTTTCAAGTTACAGACCTCTACTGTAAGTACCATTGTACAGTGTCCTTCTTTAGTGTTTCCTTCTAAATATTTCAGTGTAAGTGGTAGCTTAAAAAAAGTTTTAACGAAGATGACCCTGTAGTCCTTTCATAGATCATGGATGAGAATGAAAATTAGCTGCATCCACAGTGAAGTGAGAATCTGTGTTAATGTGAAATGAAAATTATATTAGTATGGGAGCTGGAAGTACGTTCCTGTCAAACTGCTGAAAAATTATCCTTGAACTGAATCTGAACTGAAGTGTCACATTTATTTGAATAGTGTATTCATCCACAGGAGTGTGTACTTATTTAACCCTGATCCGCACTTATCCAGGTCATGAGTGCCTTCAGCAGTCTAGAATTCACAGTCCAGCTTTTAACGGGATTGCTAATAAAATGTCTGATCAAATAGAGAGGGATAGTTCACTGGGAAGGGCAGAGATCAGAAGGCCAAATGTCTTTTTCAGAGGGTGGTAAAGGTCAAAAACCGCAACATCTGCTGGGTTATGGAGCTCTCGTTGAGATCTGGGCATGAGAAATAATGGATGGGCCTGTATGTCACAGCGGAGGTGGTAAATAATTCTCTGATCGCTACTGTGAAGTGCTCCAGTACAGATGAGCCTCTGTTTTGTGTCCTGCAATGAGCACTTAAGGGACATAGAAGAGTCATTGTTCTCCTTCAGGCAGCCCTGCTGCAGATGCTGTATCTGAGGGTGAGAACATGCCATGCGTGAATTGAAATCATTGGGCATCGTAATTGCTGTCTCCTTCGGTACGGCCGTCTACAGTATCCTGCTTCATCTGTTTTAATGGGTCTTATTGCACTTCACAGTGAGATTGGCAACAGCTGTCTTATTGTATTATTATTGTTGCATTCTGCACTTATTTCCCTATACATAATTTTAATATAAGCATACTGGAAGCACACAAAACTGCTGAAATAAACACTTACTGTTTTTGACACAAAATTTGGTAAAAATGTACTTAGCCATCTTGAAAATAAAATATTATCCATTAATGAGAAGTTTATTGTCCATTAATGAGAATTGACTCAAGTGGGAAGTAAAAGTGTAAATATAATTTTTGCGAAAACGAAGATAGAACCAGTGTGACATCATTTAGAATAAAGTCTGGGTTTGTTGTGGTGATTTAAAACAGTTTGCCAGCACAAAATTTCAGGTAAACTTTGTGCTGGCAATTAAACACCTTACTTACCAGCCCAGTGCTCCACCAACATGCTTACACATTTATCCATTTATTTATTTTTCGTTCACTCTGTCGAGATCAGTCAACATGAACACATTGAAGTGAAGGGATGCCACACTTTTATACACCTTTGCAGTAGTATGGATATCTTTCTTAAAAAAAATTTTAAAAAAAAAGGATTAAAAACTATTTTTATTATATTTTTATTTCTTGTCACAAAATTAATCATAAAAATACAATAACAGAAGATAAATGGTGAATATTATAACCACAAATAGCGTGTTAACATTAGCACCATGAATGCAGAATGTAAACATGATAAATTACACAAAATCTGCTGCATATATATATATATATTTTAAGTAATATATATACTGTATATATATATATATATATATATATATATATATATATATATATATTACTTAAAAAAAATCAGCTTCTTGAGTGGTTAAAACAGCTTTTACTGATCTCATGTCAATTAAATTGATAGAATGTTGTAATTGATAACTCATTTTAATGTCTCATTGGTTTTGTTGTCAGTGTGCGTCTCATATTAAAATGCTCTTCAAAATGCCTGCCCCAGCAGTGTGATGGCAGTATCTTTGCAAACAGATTTCTTCGACCTTTTTAGCTCTGAGCAAAGAACGAACAAGATCTTTGCCGTGAGTATATCGGAGCCTTAACTCTTGTGTTAATCAGCTAATGCTGATAATTTCGAAATAGCCACATATCGTTTGATTAATTGGACTGGACAAAACAGTATATAAGTCTCTATTTGTCTTAGGGTGGGCAGAAATAATTTCTGATGCATTGGGATCTTTATTTGAATGATCTTGATTCTTAAATCCCAAGATCGATTGAGAGGAAATCACTCACATTTGCATCCAAATTTCATTCTATTCAACTAATATATACATGTGGTTAAAATGATAAAAAGCTAATAAAATATAATAAGTAAAATTAATATTTTCATAATGTACCTAGTTAGAATTCCCTCTGTATAATTTACAGCATTAGCTGGGAGATCATTTCTTTCATATGTAAGCAAAAGGGACATTATAACTGAAATGTACCCATATGAATCAATATAGATCAGAATCTGTATCAATACCCAGACCTAATCAGTATCACTAACAAGAAGTTTTCATGTAAACACGCCAATTAACAAGAATTAGATCTATCAATGTTTGAAATATCATTCCATTAAATAATCAGCCTTTTGAAATTTCAGCATGGTCCCATTTCAAAAGGACAGGCATATCATTGTCCTCTATGAAGTAAGCATTTTGTATTGGCTGGCTGTCAACACTATCAGACTATCTTATTAATTCTGCAGTTGCCAGAGGGTCCACATGAGGTTATTTGACTTCCTCGGTTCTCTCGCCCTCTTATACTCTCTCTTGAGTTTTATACATGGCCGTGGCCTTCAGTGTCCACACTGGCACTATCTTACGTATCTGCCGGCCAGAGGAGGGAATGAAGTGCCATTAAATGCATGGATACACATCAGGACAATTGAAACAGGGGTTGAACAGGCTGCTGCTGTATTTTTATGTACAGAAAGTATGCATAATGTATATATTATAATGTATATTCTGATGGGGGAAAAAAAACAGCTTATCAGCCATCTGGTACACTACCCAGAACCCCTCTAAAACCAGCAAACAGACAAGCCTGACAAGACTGGAAAAGTCTTTGTTATGTATCTTAAGGTCTCCAACATGAGGCATTCTTCCTGCCCTCATTTTATGTGTTGCTTTTAGCATTGCATATCTGCGAGGTACACCAGCAAAGACCTTCACAGTGCAGAGGCTCCACAGTGCAGTTTGAACTCAACTGGTAGGGTTCAGGCTTTGCAAAATTATATCTGTCATTTGGATGAAGCAAATTCACAAGAATTGTGTCTCAATTTAGTACTGATCTTCGAAAATGTGAAATCTGAGCTACGGAGATCTGGTTTCAGATATCGATGAAAGTCAAGCAAAAACAGCTCTTCAAGCTGACAGTTCTCTTCACCACTTGCTGTCATTCTGCTGTCTAAGCCCATATGCTGTACCCAACCTCAGCACTTTTCCCCTGTGTCTGTCTGAGCTTTTCTGTCCCTTGTGTTGGCACCAATTAGAGCGACTATGACAGTAAGGTAGTCCAAAGGTAAATTATAACAGCCTGTAGGTGACAGCTCAGTATACAGTATATGCCCTGGACAGCCACACAATGTTCTATACAAGCTAAATGAAATTGGTGGTGTAGTTTCCTTTATGCGCCACACTCCAGCAGAAAACTGCCAGCAGATATATGCTCAAAATAATTATGACTGTCAAATCATTCACATATTAAGTAGAATTATTTTTTTAGGCTTTAGTTCAAGATAAAGACCTGTGCTCTTTGCTTTTTGTATAGCAGCACTCGAACCCTCATTTAACATGTAATTTGATTATTGTCACCTCAGTGAGTGACAGATAGGAGAAACATTGGGAAAGGCGGCTTTTGGGGGTGGTGTGCCTTGCGCCCCGTCTGCCGGTGGGTCATCCCCACCTTGCTTGACCTGGGAGGAGGCAGGAGGGTAAAAACAACAACAAAACAATATAGGTGAGGGATAAAGGCCAACACGGAGTGACAGAGAGGGAGAGAGGTGAGAGAGAAAAAAAAAACTCACTTACCGATTCTCTGATGCGCCGTCATGTGGTCCACCCTCTCAGGCAGATGGCAGCCGCTCCTCTCCGGGCGCACCGGAGTCAGGTCGAACCCTAGTGGACAAAACGGCCCTCTGCGTTCTCGGTGACCCGTGGGGAATCTCCTCTGCCCCTGGCAGTGGCCCTACTACTCTAGGCGGTCGGGCAGTCGCTTCCCTCCTTCCCTCACGGACGTTGGTCCACTCGACCCCTCCGCGTTTCTGGGGGACGGTAGGGCACTCCTCCACCCCTGGCAGCGTCTTCATCGCTCCAGGCGGTCGGGGAGTCCAGTTCCCACTTGCCTCGCCGATGGCGGCCGTTCCCCGCTCCCCTGGGTGGACGGCAATGTCGAGGACTCCGCGACGGGCATCCCTCCTCGAGAACCAGTGGGGGATTTCTATTTTTTTTTTTTTTTAATTAAACTGCATTGATGAACAATGACAAAGTCCAAAATTATCCTAGCAATAGCAACCAGGGTGGGCAGTGGTGTAGTGTTGGGGATGTTTTTTTTTATTATTTGTTTTTAAACATGGATTTATATGCCTTAAAATGCATCATGTGGAGCTGTTTTGGAGATAATATGAAATATATATATATTTTTATATTATATTGTTGTGTGATGATGAATCATCAGTGTGTATTACTTGTGCCAGTGTTACTGTGCCACAGGGATGGACTGGCCATAGGGAGAACCAGGACATTTCCCAGTGGGCCAGTCGGGCGGCGATAAGCTAATACGGGCCACTGTGTTATGATGAACTGTCTCTGTTCCGGCATTTGTGCCGGCTCATACTGTTGTTGTTTTTTCTTTTGTCTTAAGCACAATGAAAATATTAAGTCCAATTATTTAAATTGTCTTAATTTAGTTTGTAAACTACATGTTGTCTTAATAATATCAAGCTTGATTTATACATCAAAATATGTCTGCCGTTATTTTTTAGTATAGGCATCACAAAGTTTGAAAACCCAACCCGAGGATCAAGCTACGGCGTATCGGAGAACTATCGAGAAAGTTTTTTTTTTTTTCATCTCTCTCTCCTCTCTCTCTCTCAATGCTGCTCTTTGTTGGCCTTTTCTCTGTCTTTTAAATTTTACAGTGTTTTTTGGGGGTACTACACTGTTACAGGAAGTACCCCCCCATTTTTAATTATTTCTGTTTCCCTCCTCTTGTCCCCTCCCTCGTCCAGGTCGACGGGGATGACCTGCCGGCAGACGGGGCTTAGGGCACGCCCTCCCCCAGGGAAAGGGGAGGGGGGATGTACGTCATGCCGGGGGCTCCCCAGCCTGAAAGAACGAGGGAGGAATGTGGCAGGGCGGAGGGCGAGGCCGGGTCGTGATCCTACACACCCGGTCCCGTATTAGGCTAATCAAGCATCCGAGAGGGATAAAGGCTGACTGCAGAGGATGGTGCGGGAGAGAGAGATTGTTTACGGACATGTCCGTCATGTGTGTTTGTCTTTTGTTTAAGTTCATAATTAAAATATTATTTATATTATCAAGCCGGTTCTCGCCTCCTCCTTTCCCTTCTTAAATCACTTTACACCCATGAAATAAACAACGTGCTGCCTTCTGTTTCATTTCTGGTTTCAATATCAGCTTAAGTAAAGTCAGTAGTATCTGTTAATTACACATTGCTGTTTAAAGTTTAATTATGCTCACACTCTGCTTTGTTCGCTTGGTTCATAGACTCTAGCCTTAATGGCATAGTCATTATAATGATTGGATTTAATGTACCCAAGATTTTCAGTGTGAAAACAATAGGTTCGAGCTTTGTGTCACTGTTCAAACAGTCACAGGAGATGACTCATTGCTCTGCGCAAACAATCTCAACAAACTGCTAATCATGGCATAAATACTAATTAAAGGATGCCCATGGTGTCGAACTGCCCACTGTTTACATAACCAGCTGACCAATTGTTTTAGATTTGGTATGGAATAACTCACAATAATTTTTTTTTCTTGTTAGAGAATACCAACAAAACAGATCTCTCTTTAAACTCAGTTGTTTCTCCTCTTCTAGACAGAAATTAGATTAATTGGGAAGCACCTACTGAGGAAAAATACCCTAGAAATCTCACATATGACTCCGTAGAGTTACATAAGAGATCTCAACAATATCTCATACTGTGTGTGCTCAGATCTGCAAAGATACCAAAAGTCAGAAGCTTAATACAATCAAACTCTTCTGAGACCAAATTATTTGGGCTATGCTTTCCACTTTATTACTCTTACTGCATATCAAATATTGTCTCATTTATTTCAATTTTTTTTACTTCTCATAAAAATGTTTAAACAAAGTTGATACTTTAAGTATATGAAAAATACATTTTCCTTAGGCATTGGAAAAAGGGACACCTTTAATGCAATGCAGTAAACCAGAAACCAATTTAGTTTCCAAATAAGTTTTTTGACATTTGTTTTTTTTTTTTGCAAAGAATAGAAATGTGCTTTTCCAGTGTGAATCATCATTATAATTCCACCCACCACTGTGGTTGTAGACCCAGCTATCAAGTTCTAACTTTATCTGCAAACTGGAATTGCAAACACTGAATATTTATTCAGTGACAAGGCCATGACTTGGGGACACTAATCCATACATTTTAGATCAGGCTTGGATTGGTTCACTGAATACCAATTTGATGGGCTCTGAGAATATTTTGACCCTATAGATATTTCTTGCTGTATCGGCCAAAATAATGCTTTAGTTGTTTGAAAAATTTGACTTTGTGTTTCTTTCATTTCTTCCCTTTTAAGAAAGCATAACCCAGTCATTTTAAAGAAGGTAGCCGAGAGAACCTGAAGGAGATATGTAGACTAATCAAAAATTCCTTAGATGTGTTTTTGTGAAGTCCCTACACAGACTTCTGAATTAAACAGGCTACCTGCTGGTAAAAATCCATTTTGGGGGCCTTAGTCCCATTAGCAGATGTCAGGGCAGCAGTAAAGCTCATTGCCTGAGGCAGTCCTTGGGTCTTACAAGGAATATGACTTTTTATAGAGAAAAGAAAGTACTGAGAGATTACTGTATGGTATATAGTAGGCATTCTGAGCAGACTGCAGAGGAAGTTTATTAGCTCTATGTGTGTGTTTGAGTTGCTTGTTACACTTTGATTTACTGTATGTGACCTTTTACTGTATATGTGAATTTGTAGTTTTGGCAGTTTGCGCATTCCATGACAAACTGCCTTCTCCTTCCCATACAAGCATTTACTGTGGTGTACCACCCAGATCTGCATGTCCACACATTATGACATGGACACCACTAGCAGGGCATCCACATCAAGTAGTGCAGAATCTTTTAGCACATTTTTTATGAACTGCTAATTGCCAGAGCACACTACAAGAGAAACGCTTTAAGGCTTGCCTACATTTAAAGACTTGAGTTTCTTGTTTTCTGTTGTGTTATCATTATCAACTTTACAGTATATCAATGTGTATTTGAACTGGTTCATTTACATTAACTGTCCAAACAAACTGATTCACTAACATGAAGTGAACGTAAGTCAATCGGAGAGTTGTTTATTTACATGAGCCATAAGAATGAACCGATCCACTTAAATGTTAAGCCTTTCTAACCCTAAATATGAGAAATATAAATATTGTGTTTTTTGATGCTACATCACTTCTTGTTGGAAAAAGTAGGTCATTGGCTCCACTTTATTAAACAGACAAGTTCAATGGAGTCACAGTTTTATTCATTTAAATCTTAATCAACCAACAGTGGCTTGGAATGCACCCCGGTTTGAATGAAGTCAAAGTTCAGTTCATTAAGATAATGTGAACGCTATTTTCCCTTAATGTGCACACCTGCGAACCACACCCAAGTCCACTTGAAAAGGTGGTCGGGGGTATGGTTCATTTGAACTCTTGTACTGTTCACTGCTGATATGAACACAACCGTACCAAATTGCAGAAGTGAAATGCTTGTGATGATGTACAAGTGTTGTTCTGTGGATGGCAAGTTTTCATGGAAATTCCAAAGAGACAAACATTAATACTTAACACAGTGACGACTTCTCGTGTAGTTACTTAGTTAAAGTGGTAAACAGTTGACACTTGTACTCGCGTTGACGATGTAATCGGACTGTGGTTTGGACCCAAGTAATATGATGTGAACAGAGGCCAGTGGAGGCAGCAGAAGGGGGAGGAAACAAACTCGGGTTTGGTCCAAGCAATCAAGCGTGAAAGCACCCTATCTTCATATGACAGCTCATATCTTTGTCTCTGTGACTGACTGGCACAACACCACATGGAAAAACACAACAGACACAAATTGTGGTTCTGTTAATTCAGCACGGATTTAACAAAAATGTGGTCTGAAAATTTACAGTTATAGTCAGGATATAGAAATCAGTTGTCACTCTTGATAATAAATGCATGTGAAACTCAAAAACCAAAGAAAGTTTTGCCAGATTTTAAACACGTCTCACTAGTGCTCATACTAGGTGTCAGTTACTAGTGTGCTTTTTGTCGCACACTAGTTGTAGACGAAACATCAAAGTGTGACAAGCTTCTGTCTTGTAGTGTGCGCTTAAAGGAAGTTGAAAATGCTGTAACAACACAGCGAAGCAGTATCAATACACACACAGATGAATCAGAATGAATGCAGTCAGGTGTCAGTCAATGTTTTGTTTGATTTTAATTAAGGAATTTCTCTGATGAAGGCACCTTTATTTCTTGTTTGTGCTTCTTCAATCGACTGCTTGGAGATTTCCAGAGGGACGATCTTTTGAAGAACACATCACAAACAGCACTTCTGAGCTGACACTTTCTGGTTCTTAGCTTCGCCTGCAATCTCGGCTGGCTTACTGGATCTACTGAGCTGCAGCCCATGCTGCTTTTGGCATTACTTTGGCCAGGAAAAGATGCCAATTACAGGGCTTGGGGGTTATGTTGCACAGTAGAGGAAACAATTCTGCAGACCCAAAGCAGATGTGTAGACCAGATAGTGAAGAGTGCGAAACAGCTTCTGCTTGGTGCTCTCTTATCAATTTAGCAAAATTTGATTGTCTCTGTTTTATTAGCCCCAGCTCTGCAGCATGTATCTGCAGATGACAGAATATGGAGAGGGAGGGGTGAATATGACAGTGTACAGCTGGTTTTGAGATAGTCAGAGATGCAGAATAACTGACAATTTGTGGCCAATAAAAAGTATTTGGCTGTGCATCCTCACACTGGTTTCGATGGGGTTGTTATGAATATCCTCAGCTCTGTGGATTTAAATAGAACAGTGCTTCAACAAAGGACATGATTTAATGTAGTGAGGTTTAAACCAAAGAAATACACAAATATCTGTTGTTAATAATTATTTTCACATTTTCTTTAATGGGTGAGTTTCCTTCAAGATAGCAGGCTCCATTTTTCTTTGTCACAAAAGAGGTTTGCAACCCATGCTGTTGAAGGATTAGTTAACCTAAAAGTTAATATTCTGCCATCGTTTACATACACTCATGGGTTTGGAATGACATGCGGTTGATTTTCTCTTTTGAAGAGTTTTTTCCCCATACAGTTACAATGAATGGGGACTGAGGCTTTCAGTAGAAATGGAATGGAAATGGAAATGGTCTGCACTTATATTGCGCCTTTTTTAACCTTAGAGGTTACCAAAGCACTTTACACTGTGTCCCATTCACCCATTCACCCATTCACACACACACATTCACATTTAGACACCAATGGCGGCAGAGCTGCCATGCAAGGTGCTTGCCTGCCATTGGGAGCAACTTGGGGTTCAGTGTCTTGCCCAAGGACACTCCGGCATGTGGAGTCACGTGGGCTAGGAATCAAGCCTCAATCACAACAAAGGAAGTAATCATTTAAATGTTTTTAAGGGGTGTCATCTGGCTTTTTTTCTTTCTCTCCAGGAGCCGACAGGCCTCCATTGTTTATCCAGGCGTGGTAGCAGGATGACGAGTCTGTTGTGTCTGCTGACTCTCAGCTCTCTGGCTCTGAGCTATGCACAGGGTAAGTATGGTCTGATCTGTTGTCTCTTACCATCTCATCTCACTGATGATCCCATTTGAATATATGCTTGGTGGTCTTGCCCCTTCCTCCATTTGGCACATTTCGTTAGCACTCACCCAGTTGCTTACTGTATTCCCTCTGCTCCAAAATGTCCTTGTTGAAACATCATTGAAATGTACCATGTCACTTTGATGGCAGGTAATGTGTCTGGCATACATGGTTTTAGGATTTTGCATTTGTGGGGGGCCAAGAATTCAGATGAATTATTAATTATGTTATTTTAGATCACTAGGCAGGTCAAAGAAATGTAGGTCCTATTAAACATTAATACAAATCTGGTTTAGTTCATAATGCAATTAACTTTTCAAACTGTATTCAAGTCAGAGCTGTTCTAGTCTACTTTTGAGAAGCGGCATAAAGTCTGGTCCACTTTTTGCAACAAATTCTGTCCAGGAACTTTTTTGGAAAAAAAAAGAAAGAAATTTTGCATTCGGCTGCAGTCGAATGTTCAAGTTTGGTATGACGAGAGTATGTGTGACAAAAAGAAGATCAAAACAGCACATGCTGACCATTTGGCTCATTACAAAGATACAATATTAATAACACAATATTTCAAAAGCTTTGTATTTTATTGTTGCAGGAAAGTGAGTAGACAATATATGTTAATGTTAAAAAAATAACATTATACAGTATTTGTTATTTGTGATGTATTATTTACT
This sequence comes from Moxostoma hubbsi, assembly GCA_032164185.1. Lineage (NCBI taxonomy): Eukaryota > Metazoa > Chordata > Actinopteri > Cypriniformes > Catostomidae > Moxostoma > Moxostoma hubbsi. The sequence goes on from JAVLUX010000186.1 coordinate 16,156,415, forward strand.
GCATGCCCTCCTGCGTAACATAATATCCTGGTTCATTGCATTGTCTGAAAAAAATGTGCATGCTCAAAGCCCATTGTGTCTGCAAATATAGTTCATACGACAATAATAGGCCTGTCAGGGAAAAAATCCATTATATATAATGACGCCAAAAAACACAGAAGAAATTAGTTGAAATGTGGGAAGACTTTGCATTTAGAATTTAGACCTATGTCCAACCAAAGTTATATAAACTGATTACAGTATTTCACAGACATAACTAGGGATGGGAGATGCCACCTTCTTTCTTTTTGATCCGATATCAAGTACTGTCAATGCGAATTTCACCCATACAAATAACGTTAGCTCTATTAAATAGAACCTTTTTGCGACTTCTGAGGATAAAATGTGTCATTTTTAATATTTTATTAAAAAAATTAATTTCAACACTTATCAGCCTAAACAAAACATTATTAAACTTCTGTTTTTGTTTATCATTTAACAACAATTACAGAACACTATCAATGTTTTAACAAATTTACATTTAAATCAACTTATAAAAAAACGTCACACAAACCCATTTTAATAAACGTCACATTCAGTTTCATCATTTAGTGTGAATTAACTCCAGATGCTGTTTCTATGTTTTTCTGTAATTGCCTCAGCCAAGCACTGCTGCTTATGTTTGAACAATAATTTTTTTTTAAATTTAAAGCCACACATTCATTGACATGGTAAATAAATAATAAAATAACTTGTGTAAAAAAATGTAAGGATCAATATTATTTATGTGTGGATTGTTACAACTGCGGTATCAGTACTTTAGGATCAATACACTCATCCCTTGACATATCTCAGATAAATAAAATGGAATAAAGAGTGCCTGCAACTGTGCCCGCCCACGTTTTCATCCGCCTAGGTTCTAGATGTATTTTTACCATGAATTTCTTCAACACTTTTTAAAAAGAGTTGTAAAGCATGAACCAAACTAACATGCAACAGGTGAATATATAACAGACTTGGTTTTACGGCAAAAAAGTATTTTGAAAATCTGACTGTGTAGTCTGTGTACTTACCGTCTTTCATGAGGGCACAGACTACAATCCCATGAAGCATTGCGAATAACGTATTTGAATATATAATTTTGGAAATATATAAAACTGTTGATTTAGGTTGTTGATTATGAGTATAAATATAGTTAACGTTTAATGTGAAACATTCCATTAAACACAAAAATAAGTAGTTTAAGAGTGCAGGGAGATTGTCTCGTTTGTATCACTCAAAGTGCATCATGGGAGTGGGCAGTCGCTTCCAGTTTTATATCCATGACCATGGGGAATGTAATTGTTCAAGAGGAATACTGCTATTAAAGACAATTTTTAAATAATGACATTGAAATAACACTGATGATGGCTCATGCTAGGTCTGTCTTTAAAGGTTTTTAAGTTAGCGATGAAAATCAGTTCATCCGAATGGGTGGGATATTTACTTCTGGAACCAGACTGTTGCGCTCTCACACACCCACACATATACAAAAAAATCTTATCCTTCAAAGATTTTATGCCACTATCCAGGCATATTTTGGCACATTCGGTTATTATTCCTTCACCCTGGTACTGGCTAATCATCCAGTCAGATTTGAACTGCAGATTTTCTGCTAGCTCTCCCATTTTTGTGTGCAATATGCATTAGTCTCTCCGTGTGTAGACTGCTCCAGTCTTTGCTAGAACTAGATTACTTATTAGGGTGATGGTTTACTTATAGTAAATAAACAGTATAATGGTATAAAGAGCATTGAAAGAAATGCACGCATATGTATAGAGCAAGTTGAATTGGCCAACAACACAATCACTGTGTTTCTATTCTATTACACATCAGTACACTACACTCGACTGTGTGATGAGCTGTTCAGAGATTTCAGTGCAAAAGAACTTAAGTGGCAGTTTGGAGCTGTTTATCCTTATTACTGGAGGCAGCCAACACACCACTGAAATTCACTCTAATCCCAGAGCGGAAAAACCTCCTGGGGAGCCAGCTCCCCTTCTCAGCTCATCTCTCCTCCTCTGCCTTTCTCTCATTGCCCTAGTTTCCGGTGGGTCTCACCAAAACTGCATATACACACACTCAAACATGCGAGCACAGACACGCCTATGCATGCAGCACTCCAGTGAATTCTATTTGTGAATTATAAATTCATAAATCAAAGACCACAAACATGCACTTAGGGGTGAATTCATTAAACATTTGCAGAACTTTTGTGTGTGTGCTTTTCCTACTTTCTTTATAAATTACGCCTATTATAGATTGCATGTTGTTAACAAACCTAAGTGCTATTTGCCTGGTGCAAATAGCACCAAGTTTTTTTTTTTTTTTTTAAAAAGATGCTTTTGTAAAATGTTTAAATAAGGCTCCAAATCAAAGTTAGGGAGAAGATTTTCCATCTAGGCATCCCTCCACCTCCCCAGAGCTCAAGCCCATTCATGTGCTTGAGCCTCTCCATTATGGACAGTATGCCAAATCTGTTTACCTTAATGCAGTCTAGGACTATATGAACCAGTGAACTCGTTGATGGAGAAAAGTGTTAAAATTGGACATACAGTATGGACATCTGGATTTTCGCCATATAAAAAAGCAGATTTGAGTGTCGCAGTTACAGTGGTGGAGTATTGCTGTACAGTTCATTAAAATATGCAAGATAACAGTAGTCTTCTGCATCCTCCAAAACTGATAGGGAATTGCACCATGCAAATAGTGTTCAGCACTGAATTTTGAGTCGTAATATGATTTGTATAATTCATTTAGTGAATCAGGCACTTAAACAACATAGTGCATGCAAATAAACACCATCAATTCACTCTTAGTGACCCCCCCCACCCTTAAATGTCTTAGAGTCCTCATTAAGCAGTTTCACTGAAAAATGTCATTGAAAATCATGCCTTAACATTTTTTGTCTTTTGGCTCCCATAGGGTCAAGTACTGTATGTATCCTGAGGATAAGACATAGAACAAATAGAATAATATTAGCATAGATGCCATTCACTTTATTTTAAAGCAGAGTTATGGAATATGAGAAGTTTTTTCAGTTCCAGTAAACCTGACTAAAGCAGCATAACTATGGTTTGAGAGATGAGTCTTTAGTCGATACCAAAACTGAGTGTGTCTGAGTCCCAAACAATGCTAGGAAGGCTATTCCATAGTTTAGGAGCCAAATAGGAAAAGGTTCTATCTCTTTTTGAGAATTTGTTATTCTAGGTACTATCAGCAGTCTGAATGTTCCAACTGTAGTGAATTATGCTTAGTGACACATTAAAGCATGATAGTAGGTCGCTTAAATAATTAGGAGCTAGACAGTTCATAGCTTTGTAGGTAGTTAGTGGAATTTAGAAATGTTTTAAAAACCTAACAGACTTCTGATATAGTGATTATAAAATTGGGCTGATATGATCATATTTCTTCGTTCTAGAAAGCAATCTAGCTGCTACATTTTTAACCAATTGAAGTTTGTTCCATGTGTCTGTAAGACATCCCCCCAGTAGTGCATTGCAATAATCTTGTCTCGAGGTCATGAACACATGAATTTGCTTTTCGGCCAGAAACAGAGAGCATGTGTCATAGGTGGAAGAAAGCTGTTCTAAAAACATTGTAAATGTGATTTTTAAAGGACAGACTTGGAGAATTAGGAAATTTCATCAGGTCTTCAGGAAAAAGCTGTACCATTGCCTTAAAAATGTAAACTAATTAGTAACACATATACAGTATTATAACACAGTCCTAAAATCTATAATGAAACACCTATATATATTTCAAAGTATAAATATGCATACTGACACAAATGCAAACGCAAAGTCATATATAATACAAACTCATATCTGACCCAATTAATAATGTCTTAGATGAGTTCACGGCTACCTGGAGACTTTACTGTATGTTTTCAAACTCCCTAGTTACCCTCTCTTCTGTCAAAATAGCTGAGTGCATGCAGTTATATCTGACAGCTTGAATCCCCTGCTGATTTTCCCCAGGTAGGGTACACTCCCACTCTGAGTACAAATATGCCCCCCCCCCCCCCCCCCCCCCCATGTCTGTCTCTCTGGGCACAGTACAACAGCTGTCAAAGGAGGCTGTACAAAAGGATTTACATGGATATTACTATATCTTTGTTTTTCATTCAATGTGTTATAGTGGTTAAACATCTGGGATGGTATCCACAAATCTGCCGGTTCAATCCCTTTGCAGAGTGATCCAATAACTCACATTGTGTCATATGTTTCTCCAGTGGGATTGCCCCTTGTGGGGATGGGGGGCTGGACATGTGTCTGTTTGCGGGAGAGAGGGAGTGGTGTGGCTCATCAAGATGGATGGTGTAATTTCTAACAGCTGTTTCCAGTTACAGTGATTGTGGAGAGAGACCTTAAAAAGCAGCCAAACATGCCAGAGAAGTCAGAGTGAGAGCGACACGAGAGTGCAGCATTAGAGTGTTTACTGAGTGTTTAAGAAGTGTATGTTTATTGAGAGTTTTCTTCTGACCTGTGTGAGCTAAGAAAAGCACAGAGAAGGGTGCGAACAGTATGCTAAAAGCAGAAAAATAAAGCCTTACCTGCACTGTGTAATGGCTCCCCAACTCCTCCTTTCTGTACCCGAACCTCGAACTGTGTTACACTGGTACCGAAACCCAGGTCATCTCTGAGGAAATAAGTTGTCATGGAATCTTCACCACTGGGAGAAGTGATCAAGACCCTCGCCGGCATCCAGCAGAACCAGCACCAAGCCCTAGTCGAGCTGCGGCTGGAGCAGCCGACAGGCGTTCCAGAGCCTGATCACCCATGAGGGGGTTGCTGCTGCGATGTCGTAGCCCACCTCGACCGTCTCGACTGACCAGTTACCCTAGTAAAAGTGGGGCCTGCCGACAATCCCGAAGCCTTCCTCGACCTCATCGAGAAGATGGCCGAGGTGTGGAGATGGCCGCATGACCAGTGGGCGGCCTGGTTGCTGCCACTACTCTCTGGGGAAGCACAACTTGCTGACCAACAACTTCCTGCCCAACAACTTCCCGCAGCCAGCCTCTTGTCTATAATGACCTGAAGAGAGCCATCCTGCAGTGGGTCGGCCGGAGCCCCGAACAGAGCCGTCAACACTTCCACTCATTGAGGCTGGGAAGGCACGGCAGCCCGCTTGTGCAGCAGCTCCATGACGCCTGCCGGAAATTGTTGCTGGCTTAGTGATCCCACGGCCCTGGAGACATCGTAGATCAGGTGGTATTTGAACAATTCATCTCCCAGCTGACCCGTGGTATGGCCAAGTGGGTCCAGAGCCACTGTCCAGGAAGCTTTCCAGCTGGCCGAGGATTACATGACAGCATTCCCGGGAAGCAGTGAACCGGAGTCTCTCTCTCTCTCTTCTCTCTCTCTCTCTCTTGCCCCGAACCCCACCTCTGCCCATCCTCTTTCCCCCAGGAAACAGGGCGGTCCCATGCCCAAATTTCTTCACCAGTTTGGGGCGTCTTTCCCCTCGCCTGTCCCCCCTGCTAACCCTGTCTCTCCACTATCCCTCCCAGATTGGTGAACCCAGTGACACAGGTGTGGTAGCAAAGCCTAGGCCAGTCTGTTGGAGCTGTGGGGATCCAGGACATTTCCAGGACCAGTAATGGAGGTGGGCAATCTGGTCCGGATCCCTGATGCACAACAGGCCATCCCCGATCGAGCTGGGGTGTATCGGATACTGGTGTGCACCCAGTGGGACACATATTGAGCTTTGGTGAATCTGGCTGTTCCGAAACCTCTATCCACCAACGCTTGGTACAAGACTGGGCAATGGGCACAAATAGTCGGGTGAAATTGTGGTGTGTGCGCAGGGATATTCACACTTATCCGGTGGTTACCATTGAGATACTATTTAGGGGGAGAAAGCATAGAATAGAGGCCACGGTTAATTCCTGCCTCACCCATTAAATTAAGAATTTATTAAGGGAAATATGTGAGGATGGGTCCTGTGAAATAATGTCTCGGTATGTGACATGCGACGCTATGGTGGGAGAGGCAGTGCCAGGGCCGTCTACATCTGCTCCGCATCAAAATGACGCAAGGGAGGGAGTCCCCACCCTGAGGGAGATCCCTGAAGTGGACATTCCTCTAGAGCAGTCACGTGACAAATCCCTCAAACACGCGTTTGACCAAGTGAGAGTAATTGATGGTCATCAGCTCCACCCTAACATCGTACTCACATACCCATATTTTTCAATGATCAAAGATTGGTTGTATCGAGTGACGCAGGACACCCAAACAAAAGAAAACACAACCCAGTTATTAGTACTGAAGAGCCATCAATAAACTCTTTTCCAGGTGGCTCACCATAATCCAATGGCTGCCCATTTAGGACAGGAAAAAAAACACTCAACCGAATAATGGCCCAGTTTTTTTGGCCGGGCATTCACAGAGACGTTCGCATGTGAATGTCAGTTGGTGAATCCAGCGGCCACCCTAAAAGTGCCATTGTGCCCTCTACCGCTAATCGAGGTCCACTTCAAAAGAATTGGCATGGACCTCTTTGGGCCATTAGAGCGGTGGGCACACAGATATTGCTTTGTTTTAGTCCTGGTGGATTATGCAACGTGATATACGGACACGGTGCCTCAGTGCAACATCTCAGCACATAGTGTTGGGGAGGCGCTCTTCAAAATAATCTCCCAGGTGGCGATTCCGAAAGAAATTCTCAACGAACAAGGTACAACCTTTATGTCATGTACACCACATGAGCTGAATGAATTATTGTGTATTAAATCAATTCACACAAGTGTGTATCACCCGCAAACAGACGGCTTGGTCGAACAGTTTAATAAAACCCTGAAAAACATTATTCATAAGTGGTTGGAACCAATATTTTTTGTGGTCTGGGAGGTCCTGCAAGCCTCCATGGGATTTTCCCCCTTCAAGCTCCTGTATGAGCATAGTCCACGCGGTCTGCTTGATGTCATATGGGAGACTTGGGAGGAGGGGCCTTCACAGAGCAAAACCAAAATTCAGTACATTCCTGACCTTAGAGCAATACTACGCACAGTGGGGGAGTTAACACAAAAGAATTTGCTCCAAGCTCAAGAACGGCAAAGCTGGCTCTATAATAGGGGAATACAATTATGAGAATTTGCACCGGGAGATAAAGTCCTTGTATTACTGCCAACCTCTAGCTCTAAATTACTCGCCAAATGGCAAGGGCCCTTTGAGGTCACATGGTGAGCCAAATATCTAGAGTATGAGGTTAAGTGAACAAATAGAGGCGGGGCTCATCAAGTTTACCACCACAGCCTCCTAAATTCATGGAGAGAGGCGGCCATTGAGGCCTTGGCGACGGTAGTTCAAGAGAGGGCAGAGCACCATATCGAGACCACCCTGGGGGTGGTGGGTCTTAGCTGCCCTACAGCCTTCCTAAGCACAAAAAAAGGTAGTTCAGGAAGAATTAGAGGCGATGCTCGTGATGGGCGCAATTGGGCAGGTGGAAGTTCAATATCTGGTGTTCCACTTGGGTCATGGTCAGGAACAACCCCAAATTAACAAAACAGCAGCGATCGCAGCCTGCCAAAGTCCTGAGAGAGTTCCTGTGGCTGGCTGGCTACAACCGAAGGTTTGTGCCTGGCTACTCTGAAGCCTGCTGACTGATCTCACTAGAAAGGGGGCATCTGATCCGGTCCAGTGGACAGAGCTTTTAGGAGCTTTTCTAAAAGTAAAATCCTCCGAATGCTCCGAACTTCTCTTTCCCCTTTATTATGCAGACAGATGCATCTGACAGAGGGCTGGGGGCAGTGCTATTGCATGGGGGGGTGGGTTGGGGGTGGTAGGTGGTACATTATCCGCAAACTCTTAGGGAAACAAAGTACAGTTCCATTGAGAAGGAAGGTTCGGGTACAGGTGTCTGGCAATCAAGTTGGCCATCCTTACTCTCCACTACTACCTGCTGGGGTGGGCCTTCACCCTCTGTTCAGATCATGAACCACTCCAGTGGCTCCACCGCATGAAGGATACCATTGCGCGGATCACCCGTTGGTAGCTGGCACTTCATCCGTTCAAATTTGAGGTGATCCATAGTCCTGGGGCACAGATGACTGTGGCTGACTTTCTCTCCAGAAATGGGGGGGGGGAGGGGTGGTAGACAGGCCAGATGTTGCTCAGGCCTGAGTCGGGGGGTGGGGGTATGTGGAGATGGTGGCATGGTCGTATGTCTGTTTGCGGGAGAGAGGGAGTGGTGTGGCTGGTCAAGCTGGTTGGCGTAATTTCTAATAGCTGTTTCTTGTTACAGTGATGGCTGAGAGAAACCTTAAAAAGCAGCCAAACATGCTAGAGAAGTCAGAGAGAGAGACATATGTGGCCACTGTGTGTGTGTGTGTGTGTGTGTGTGTGTGTGTGTGTGTGTGTGTGTGTGTACATCTATGTGTTTTATGTTTTTTTTTATTTAATTTCTGTAATTAAAGTTTACATGAAGGTTCTGCCGCCTCCTCCTTGCCCATCCTTTACCTCTTTACACCCATATATAAGTATGATAATGCACCATAACTCTACCATTGTACCACCACAGTATTTTTGTAATGGAGAGCAGGAGTTCTAGTATGAAAGAAAGGTTGACCATGTAAAAAAATAAAAAGGTTTTGTTTGACTGAGATCTCATACTTGAGGAAACATAAATATATTTTTTACTTAAAGCATTTTTGCAGATGTGTGACAATGTTTGTTAAAATCTTTCTTGTGTGTGTTTTTTTTCAGGTGGGGATGTGTGTGTGTCGGGTCACAACAGTGGGCCAGTGTTTGAGGAGCAGCCGTCTAGTCTGATCTACCCAGAAGGGATGCCAGAAGGCAAGGTGACCCTGAGCTGCCATGCTCGCGCCAGCCCTGCTGCTGTGTACAGGTATTCGGATAACATTATTGTAATTTACACTTTATCAAAATGACTTAATATGACATGTTCTTTTTTTGAATATATTTGATTTAATACTACATTTTTGTCATAATTTGTGTCTTGTTTATCACTAAAAATATCTAAACATCATTAGATCAATATACATTTACTTACAAACTATTTAGGGCAATAAGACTTGTTTACAGAGAATATGTCTTGAATTGTTGTTGTTTTAAGTATAAACCTCTAAATTTGGCTAGATTTATTCTTAAAACAAGAAAAACAATTTGCTATTGGGATAAGAAAAATTCATTTAATGATTAAAACTTATGCAGTTTTGCTTTTACTGATAAATTTACTTGAAGTAAAAATATCAAGAAAATATGTTTATCAGTTTCTCTGAAAACACTGTGTCTAGTATGTTTACCCAAATTTACAGCATTATTATTATGGGTATTGAAATAAGATTTTGTGTGTGCTTTTTTGCCAGGTGGCGTGTGAATGGCACAGATGTAGCTGTCGGAGAGGATTCACACTATATGCTGGTCGCTGGAAACCTTGTGATCAATAACCCGCAACATGGGCAAGATGGTGGGTCATATCAGTGTCTCGCCATCAACCGCTGTGGCACCATTGTTAGCCGTGTCGCTAACCTCAAGTTTGGCTGTAAGTACAAACCAATTGAATACCTTAGTGTGTGAAAATTGCACACATCGCCATTGCATTATTGTCATGTGCTTTCTAGACCTCCGTGATTTCCCCCCTGAGATTAGAAGCCCTCAGACTGTACATGAGGGCACTGGAACCTTTCTTGCCTGTCAACCACCTGCTCATTACCCAGGTAAGACCAAGAAATTATCAATTAGCAAAACATTGTAGTCATTCTTAAAGGAATAGCTTACCAAAAAAATTACATTCTGTCATTATTTACTCACCTTTATGTTTTTACGAACAGACATTCTTTTTTTCTGCAGAACACAAATAGAAGAATTTTAATTTTAATGTCCATACAGTGGCAGTTGACATCCAAAATGTTTTGTTAAAATAATCCATGCAACTCGTCTGTCATATTTCAAGTCTTCAAAAGGCATACGATGAAGTGAGAAACAACACAGAATTAAAGTTTTTATATGTTCATATGTACACATGCAAATTTACTTAGTTCACGTGAGAGTTTGCACTGTTTTTGCTTTTGCATGGTTTAAAGGCCAAACTTTTAAATTCTCTCATCATTTAACCTCATGCAATCACAGATGTGTATGAATTCTTCTGCTGAGCACAAACAAAGATTTTTTTGAATATTTCAGCTTTGTAGGTCCTCACAATGCAAGTGAATGGGTACCAACATTTTGAGGCTCCAAAATGCAGATAATGGCAGCATAAAAGCAATCCACACGACTCCAGTGGTTTAATTCATGTCTTCAGAAATGATATGGTGTGGCTGAGAAACAGAACACAGTAGGTGACGATGTTCACGAAGAATGTGAAACACCAAAAACAAAAGAAGAAGAATGTGAAAGTGCAGAAATGCAGAATGTGCAGATTTATAGTAAAAATATACTTAAATATTGATCTATTTCTCACCCACACTTATCATAGAGCTCCTGAAGATATGGATTTAGCCATTGGAGTTGAATGGAATAAATTATGCTCCCTTTATATGCTTTTGGAGCAAAAGGTTTGGTACCCATTCACTTGCACTGTGAGGACCCAAAGAGGTGGAATATTCTTCTAAAAATCTTTATTCGTGTTCAACAGAAGAAAGAAATTCATACACTTCTGGGATGTCATGAGGGAGTAAATAAAATAAAAATAGAAGTTTCATTTTTGGGGGAACTATTCCTTTAAGCACGAGCCATAGTGAACAAGTTTCTCTCATATATAGAAGAGCTATGGCGAAGTCAAGATTTTCACTCTAAAATGAATTTCATTTTGGGATGTTTGCACCAAAGCATTTCATATGCCTTCAGGAGATTTGGAATATGATGCATGAGTCACACTAATATTTTTGGGTCCTTATAAAGCTTTAAAGTGAGTCACTATCAACTGCCATTGTATGAAAATCAGCAAACAGTAAATCTTCTGTCCATTTTATTAACTCCTAGCTTTGTCCTACCGCTGGTTCATCAATGAATTTCCCAACTTCATCCAGCCAGAGGGGGGCAGATGGTTTGTGTCTCAGGTGACTGGTAATTTATACTTAGCTAATGCAAGAGCCAATGACACAGCCAACTACTTCTGCTTCACTACTATCAACATGGACATCAGTACCAAGAGCATCTTCAGCAAAGCCATCCAGCTCACCGTTTACCCTGACGGTTAGTTTGAAGCTCCATATACTCCACGCTGTGCAAAAGTAACAAAACATATTTGCATTGCTTTGGCCTGTAAACTCATGTAAACTGCATGACCACAGTTGTGTGGACACCCATTTCAAATGAACGATTTTTACTTTTTCAGCTGTGCCCAATATTAGAAGGTGAATAAAATCAAGCATACAGCCATACCATCTCATTGGAAAAACAAATTCAGGAGAAAATATGCCTTATGTTGTCAGATGTCCACATACTTTGGGTCATGTAGTGTACTTGATGTTGTCAGAATGACTTTTAAAAAAGACTTCCATATTATGTTTCTGAAAAATGTGTCTTTCTCTAAATAATTGGCACTGTTGCCAATATTTATAATAATACAATACAGTGCTCTTTCTTCCCCCTTGTTCTACAGTGAACTTAAAAAAATCTTCCCCAAACATCCGTGTGCGTTTTCCCGCTGAGACATATGCATTAGCAGGACAGACCACACAGCTGGAATGCTTTGCCTATGGCAAGTAAGTCCTACCTCAACTCACAGATACACTTTCCTTTGAATCTTTTACTAGTTTTCATGAAAGGTGTTTGTCATGTTTTTTTTTTACGTTATTATTTTCCTTGAGGTTCACTTATAATGTTAGTAAATGTTTTTGCACAAAACAGTTATGATATAGTATTAAATGACCTTTTTCCAACCTGTCACTGGCCCTCTGTCTGAAACACTCTATTCCCCATCTGTCACTCACTTCGACGTTGTGTCCCAGCAGTGATTCAAGCCGCTGCGCGCTACTCACATCCCCGGCAACCTCAATGTGGTAGTGGACGCGCTGTCACGATGAAGCTTGTCCGGTGGAGAGTGGAGACTTCACCCCGAGTCGGTCCAGCTGATTTGGGAACGATTAGGCAAGGCCCAGGTAGACCTGTTTGCCTCCCGAGAGACCTCCCACTGCCCGCTCTGGTATGCCCGAACAGAGACTCCCCTCGGGGCAGACGCACTGGCACACAGCTGGCCCTCGTGGCTGCTCAAGTACGCATATCCAAAAGTGAGCCTTCTTGCACAGGTGCTGTGCAAGGTCAGGGAGGATGAGGAACAAATCACCCTAGTGGCTCCCTACTGGCCCACCCGGGCCTGGTTCTCGGACCTCTTACTCCTCGCAACAGCCCCTCCCTGGCGAATTCCCCTGAGGAAAGACCTTCTTTCTCAGGGACGGGGCACGCTCTGGCATCCGCACCCAGACCTCTGAAACCTCCACATCTGGCTCCTGGACGAGACGCAGAAGATCTAGCTGGTCTACCACCTGCCATCATAGACACGATCAACCAAGCCAGAGCCCCCTCTACCAGGCAACTTTACACCCTGAAGTGGCGCTTGTTCGTGAATTGGTGCTTTTCCCGGGCTGAAGACCCACAGAGGTGCGCAGTTAGGTCAGTGCTCTTATTTCTGCAGCAGAAGCTGGAGGGGAGGCAGACCCCTTCCACCTTGAAGGTGTATGTTGCTGCTATCGCGGCCCACCACGATGCAGTAGACTGCAAGTCTTTGGGTAAGCACGACTTGATCATCAGGTTCCTAAGAGGCGCCCGGAGGTTAAATACTTTGTGCCAGGCCTGTTCCCCTCCTGGGATCTCTTGGTGGTCCTTGTGGGCCTTCAGAGACCCCCCTTCGAGCGCTAGAATCAGTTGGACTCAGGGCCCTCTCTCTAAAAACGGCCCTGCTGATTGCGCTCGCCTCCATCAAGAGGGTTGGGGACCTGCAAGCGTTCTCTGTTAGCAACACTTGCCTGGAGTTCGGTCCAGCAGACACATATGTGATCCTAAGGCCGCGACCGGGCTACGTGCCCACGGTTCCTAACACGCCCTTTAGAGACCAGGTAGTGAACCTGCAAGCGCTGCCCCGGGAGGAGGCAGACCCAGCCCCTTCGTTGCTGTGTCCGGTATGTGCTTTGCGTACCTACTTGGACCGCACGCAGAGCTTTGGACGTTCTGAGCAGCTCTTTGTCTGCTTTGGTGGACAGCGGAAAGGGAATGCTGTCTCCAAACAGAGGCTTTCCCACTGGGTGGTGGACGCCATTTCATTGGCCTATTACACCCAGGCCGTGCCCCCCCCTTGAGGGTCCGAGCACACTCAACAAGAAGTGTTGCGTCCTTGTGGGCACTGGCTAGAGGCACCTCCCTAGCAGACATATGTAGAGCAGCGGGTTGAGCAACACCTAATACCTTTGCGAGATTCTATAATCTCAGGGTTGAGTCAGTTAGAACTTGGTACACGCTGACAGACTGACTGGGTGGATCGCTTGCACCTAGAGCCCTTTCACTCGGCTGAGGTAAAACTGTGCGCTTTCTCTCCCAGGAGATCCCACTCATACGGATCCCTGGAGGACTCCTCCCTAGCTCTTTGGGTACCCAGTTCAGCGGAGGAACTCACCGACCCGATCCACTGCGGGTACTTAATCTACCCTTTACTGGAATAGGTGCTCCACAGGTCAGGACTCCTGCTTGGACTCCCCCTGTGTGTATTACGGTCCCCTTACGAGTGGACCCACGTCTCCCTTAGGCAGTCCCAGCTGCCCTCCGGTCGCCGTGTTGTAGCAACTCCCCTCTCCTTGAGGCTGGATCTACCACCGCGCCACCTTCCATATGTTGCCTGAAAACCCATGTGATGTATTCACCACTCTTACCTCCCCCTTCCTGGGTAGGTGTGGTCTCCGCAGGGTCTTTCCCATCTGAAAGAATAGGAAACTGGGTAAGACCCCCTTCCCTCGATGCGTGTAACGGCCCCAGTCGTTTATTGCTCTATGCGGAGAAACATAGAGAGAAAAGAGGCCCGGCTAGGCTCGGCCCATTCCTGGGTTGGCAAGTGTCGCCTTGTTCCCCTCTTTAGGGGAACCAGAAGGATTCCGACAACTTTTATGGGGCATTGGGGAAGGGTACGTGCAGTCTGACTCAGCTAGTTGCCTTTGCACATGAAATACCTGCCCGCTCCTGTGTCTGCATGTACACGGTTTAGCGCATGGCGTGATTTAAATTGGACCCCTAGTGTCGCTTCTTCGACACAACGTCGAAGTGAGCGTCAGACGGGGAACGTCTAGGTTACGTATGTAACCTCCATTCCCTGATGGAGGGAACGAGACGTTGTGTCCTCCCAGCCACGTCGCTGAGACGAGCCACTGTTGTGGCCGGACCATTTCCGGCTCCTCAGAAAAATCCTGAATGAACTCGATGTATTTCCCCGCTTTTATACCCATATGTCCGGGGGAGGGGTATGCAAATACTGTCTGCCAACTTCTCATTGGCCTTTTTTCATAGATCAGAGGCATATTCGGTGCTCAAGAGAGACCCCTATTGTCGCTTCTTCGACACAACGTCGAACCGTCCCTCCATCAGGGAACAGAGGTTACATACGTAACCTAGACGTTTTCTGTGCTGTCCCCTTTAAGACTTCAATCATGATTGGCTAATATTGACAGTGCAAACACCCCCTGCCAAAACACTTTTCTAAGAATAAATTAATGAAAAAATGCAGGCAATTTCCAAAATCCCAAAAAGCACTCAGTCCAGGCAATCATTAACAGCTATATGTCCCAATTACTGTAATGAGTATCATGCAATCAAACTACTACAGTTGTTCTGACTGAAATAATAATCGAAAACTGAACAAAGTCAGCATACTCTTGCTCCTGAATACTTATATTATTATGCATATAAGATATGGTGATACAATAATGCTACAGTATATAAATATGAGAAGAGTGAAAATAGTGCAGAATTTTTATAAATCTGCTTCCAACTGTAATAGATGGTTGACCTGGGTGTCCATAGTTTAAAAGCTTAAATAGCTTAAATATGTTCATTTCAGGAAAAAATATGAGACGTCCTGGCTGATACAATACAGAAGAGATGGTAGCCACTAGCATGTACTACATCATTGTCTTTCATTTCACTCTGAGTTTTGCATTCTACTTACTTAATAACATAATTTAAACATCAATATTTTGTAAGCAATTATGTATTTTCTTTTTGTAAGTAACTTATAATAAGCACGATCCACTCTGCGTTGGATTCCTGAACATGACTTATTTTGTGATAAAAATAGCTGACTGTACAATTATTTACATATTAAACAAACACAGACAGAAACAGTCTTACTCACAAGCAGGGACTAAAAACACATTTTTCTTTTCATTTAGTTTGTTCTGAGCAAAAACTATATTTTTTCGTTCCGGTTCAAAAGTTCCGCAGCCTCCTTTCCAAATGGTTACCGGTTAGAACAAAATAAAAGAACAGTTAATACCATTCTTATTAAAATGACTATTAAAATTACAGTACTGTAGTACCAAGGGGTAGGTGACATACTAAATGCAGTGTTGCCAGATCTCACAAGAAAAACGAGCAATCTGGTCTAGAAAAACAAGCTCAAAATAAGCCACTTGCCTCAAAATAAACAAAAAAATTAGCAATTTATCACAATAGAAACTCCAACCTAACCCATATAAAAAAACATGGAGTGGTGTAGTGGAATGATAGTGGTGAACCGTCAGCTTCGTGGAAGAAATGTGGTCCGAATAAAATCTTGAATGATTGTGATTGGAGATCACTAAAACGCTTGTTGCAGTTAAATCGTAAAAAATCGACAGTAGAACTAACGGCTATGTTTAATAGTGTAAAGTAAGTACATTTCCACACACACAATATGAGGAGAACTTACAGGATTGGGACTAAACAGCTGTGTGGCCACAAGAAAGACCCTTCTTAGTGAGGCTAATCTGAAAAATCAACTTCAATTTGCTAGGGAGCATAAAGATTGTACTGTGTAGCAATGGAAAAGGTCATGTGGTCTAATGGGTCCATATTTACCCTATTCCAAAACAATGGGCACGTCATGGTAAAAAGGGAAGTGCATGAAGCGATGCACCCATCATGCATAGTGCCAACTGTACAAGCCTCTGGAGGCAGTGTTATGATTTGGGGTTGTTTCAATTGGTCAACGTAATGTGGTATTTAAATGAAGTCAGCTGACTACCTGAATGTACTGAATGACCAGGTTATCCCATCAATGGATTTTTTCTTCCCTGACGGCACAGGCATTGTCCAGGATGGAAATAAATGTTGTGACGTTGCATAAGGTTGTCGAAACAATGCCACGACGAATGCGCACCATAATCAAAGCTAAATGTGGTCCAACAAAATATAAGAGTATGCGACTTTGTTTTGGCCAAGCAGCGTTTGTCAGAATATCAACAAAGTTTTGATTCCTCATGACATGACCTCTTTAACACTGCTGCATCAGTTTAACATAATCCACAGCTATTAAAAAAAAAAAATTTGCCCTAACTTACTCGCTTTCCCTCTTTCATTGATTTCCCCACTTAGTCCCATTCCTAAGATCCGCTGGAGGAAGGTGGATGGGGTTTTATCACCTAAGGTTGGAGCCAGTGCGGAAGGACCCATCCTGATTATTCCTGAACTGAACTTTGATGATGAGGGCATGTATGAGTGCGAGGTTTATAATTCAGAGGGCCGGGAGACACATCAAGGACGAGTCTCTGTGCAGGGTAGGCATAACGTCAGCACCAGTCAGCTATTTTTAGGCATAGACCCAAATGTGCAATGCTGAATTACATAAACATGTTTTATAAGATAGGTAAGTGTACAAAACGTGTGAGAATGGCAAATTTTAGATTGTACAGTATACAATGTGCTTTTCCTATTGCATCTCAGTTATGGCAATATTATGTGCTCACCCTGGCTTTGTCCAGTGTATCGACAGTAGATACATGTATTGTTGAAAGAATAAAACCAGGTTCTTGTACAAAGGGTAACAAGTTGGAGACTCAGTGAATAGAGCTGGTGAATTAGCTGGTGAATAGTATGCTTGCTTCAACATATTGTGCCTTGACCAGAAAGCTTTAGTAAGTGCACAATAACTCAATGATTTGCTGTTTGTTATTACTACTAGTGACCTTACAAACAGATGGACTAAAAACCATAAAACTCTTTTGATTTGAAAACAGAGAAGTAATTATATTCCAATGGACCTTCAATTTGGCTTCATGCTTCTCTTATTAAATTAATTTATTTCTTCCTCTAGTTCGACTTTTGAAAAAATTTGGTGTATTGTTGTTCCCCAGCCCAGCCGGAGTGGTTGCAGGTAATGAGTGACTCTGAGGTGGAGATCAGTTCTGAGCTGCAGTGGAGCTGTGCCGCTGCGGGAAAACCAAGACCCACCATCCGCTGGCTCCGTAATGGACAGCCACTCAGCACACAGGTCAGCCATACTGAGTGTTCACACACACATGCGCACAACTGTGGTTGGATCATAATCAAACTCTGTGTGTGTTATCAGAACTGAACAGGACTTCTAGCTGTCAAGACTCAGACTGATATATGCTAACACTTTTTTGGAAAACTCTTCGTGTCTCAGGGGAAGTGAGGTGCGATAGTGAATAACCTACCTTCTTATTATATTATTTTAAACTGAAATTATGTGAGATATTGAGAGAGGAGAAATCATGTTTGGCCCTCTGCTGGTTGTAGTGGTGAATGTGCAGCATATGCATGTCAGCATGAGTGTACTTGATTGCAGGGGCGTAGCACCAAATTTTGGCCCCGGGCACAGAACTCTTTTAGGGCCCCCTGACCAATTGGGGTTTGCAGTGGGAATAATATCCAGTATAAACATTTTAGATATATAACAGTGCTAATTTATAATTTTATATTTTCAAATGCAAATATTATTTAAATCAAGCAATACATTATATATATATATATATTTTAAAAATCCTACAAACAATGTAAATAAAACATGTTTAAATATATATATATATATATATATATATAGAGAGAGAGAGAGAGAGAGAGAGAGAGAGAGAGAGAGAGAGAGAGAGAGAGAGAGAGAGAAAAAAAATTTCAGAAAGAAAACTTAGGTAGTTTTAGAATGTCTTAACTTGCTAACTGATGTTTACACTTAAATTAAAATTAGGGCTGGTTACTGTAACAGATTTC
Organism: Moxostoma hubbsi; assembly: GCA_032164185.1. NCBI lineage: Eukaryota > Metazoa > Chordata > Actinopteri > Cypriniformes > Catostomidae > Moxostoma > Moxostoma hubbsi. Next base: position 16,174,582 of record JAVLUX010000186.1, read on the forward strand.
TGGATTCTAGGTATATTTTGGTTACAATTTCCATTAAACGTAAATATTAAATAAATTATTTCACAGCTCATGCTGTTAATTATGAAGGGACCTTTTTACCTTCTAGATCAGGGGTTCCCAACCTTTTTTGTGCCAGGGACCAGCATATTCATAAAAAAAATTCCAGGGACCAGTTGTCAATTTTAATGCCTCAATTTTAAGATGCATCGTTTCGATTTGGAACATATCACTGTGTAAAACAGTTAAATTAAATTTTAATGAACCAAATAGTTTTCAACTGTTTGATATAATGGCAAGTGTTGGAGTGATGGCTGCTGGAAATGGGGTCTGTCTAGATTCGATCAAAAATGACTTTTTTCAAATAGTGATAGTGCTGTTTTTTACATCAGTAATGACCAGGGGGTATATATACGTATATATACACTACTGATCAAAAGTTTAGGGTCACTTATTGTTTATTATAAAAAATGTTTTTCACATTTTAGAATAATAGTAATGTCATTAAAACTATGGAATAATAGAGGAACAATGGGAATTATGTTGTGACAAAAAAAAAAAAAATCCAAAATCAATCAAAACTGTTACATATTAGCATCTTCAAAGTGGCAAACCTTTGCCTAGAATTTGACATGTACTCTTGACATTTTCTCAACCAACTTCTCGAAGTATCACCCTGGGATGCTTTTTAACAGTATTAAAGGAGTTCCCATCTCTGTTGGACACTAATTGGCTGCTTTTCTTAATAATTCAGTCCAAGTCATCCATTTCGAAAACTTTATTTTAAACAAATTTTTTGTTTTAAAATGAAATAAATTAATATGGTGGCAAGTTTTTTTTTAGCTTTAGCTATTCGGTGAGCAACCAGATATGACGCCTTAGTTGCAGCTACGTTTACTAATGTTGAAGATATCAAAACTTGCCGCTGAGCGTCCAACTCACGTTTCTTTCTTTCGAAAAACTCCGTTTTGTCTTTGAGAGTTGGGTATTTGGTGTTTAAGTGCCGCTGAAGTTTTGACGAGTTTTTCACCACAAATAACACACAACGGATTTGGCGCCACGGAATCCCGTTGTCGTAAATCCATACCTAATGTATGAGGTATCGTATTTACGATTGAAGCTTGACTTTTTTTTTTTTTTTTTCTCTCGCTATTTTCGAGTTGGTCATCGCCTTTCCTTTTACCAGAACTGTCCACAATGAAATTAGCCATTGAAGTTTGCTGAGGCCCGCTCATCTCTCCACATACTTCTCTGTCACTTCAGGTGCACCGCGCTTTTTTCGCAGTCCGTTCAGATACGTCGCGTTGCTAAGCAATCGCAAGGCGCTCAAAGAAACACATTTTAATCTATTTATTGTTTATGTTTTGGATTAAATAACATGACATGTAAGACTCATATCACTTTAAAAAGCATTTAAAAAAGACAATTATTATTATTATAAAAAAATAAAAATAAAAATATTCTGGGAATATTTCAAGGCCCGGTACTAACGGGTCCACGGACCGGCACCGGTCCGGGGACCGGGGGTTGGGAATCACTGTTCTAGATAACCCTTTAGGTACAATTTGAACATTTTAATTTTACTAATTATATTGTGTCAGTTATTTTTTTATCATTTTGGTTGCATTTTAGCTTTTGAAAAATGGTCAAATTCTGATCAATTAATATCTGGAAACTGAATTTATTATTTTGCATTTATACTGTATGTGTTACATGTTTATTGTTTAAACGCATACATTGTTCTATTTACAATTATTTACATTGATACTCTGAACACATGCTAAATCGGTACTGTCCCTTTAAACAGACAATGGCATCTGAGAGCAAGGACAGGTGATTTTCTCTTTATAAAACTTTTGATGGCTTAATGTAAGGAAAAAATGTATCTCATGGAGTTCTGGAAAAAAACAGCATCTAAGCATCATAGATAAACATCTTATGGAAAATTTTGCAATGAAGTAAAATATGTGTGGGTAGCAGCAGATGTTGAAAGTTTGCTATTTCCCATTAATAGCTGTTATCAGAGTGACAGCGGGCGGCGTTGTCCTCTCGTGCATGACGGTGCGTGCTGTACTTGCACTGCAGCTGCAGCTCGCGGTCCATTACAGTAAATCACAAAGCATAATGCAAACATATTTCACATGTCCCTGCTGCTCATAATATATACATCCACCGACATACAGATACACTCTTCATTATTAAAATCAAAAGTTTTATTAAGGTGGATTTTAACCTGGAACTCTTTGTATTGGAGACAAAAACTTTACCATGAGGCCAATCAGTTATGCTGGCTCAAATGTACAGATCCACATATTTATCCACTGATCAAGTTGTCAAATTAATTATGTTTATGAAAACTGGCAGAACTTGCGTCAATCTGGCTTAGCAGGATATTGCGGCAGAGGCCACAAAACTTACTGAGCATTAAGCACTGGTGAGGAGACAAACATCAAATACAAGGCTTTTTAAAATACACATTCGTACTAAAATGTAGCATGTTTTTTACTGCACTAACACTAACTAGTAACTGGTTTAGATTCATATTAAATCTATTTGGGTGAATCTTTAAGACTTAACTTTTTATTAAAACTCTGAAAGTTGTAGTTAAAGGTTTCTAAGTTAAGCCTATTTTTTCTACATTGACTTAACCATGGTAATAAGGAGCCATTCATGTTCTTACCTGAGGTTATGGCCTTATTATTATAAATGCCACTGTTAAACATTGGAAGAACAATGGTAAACCTTCATAAAGGAAAGTACAATTTAGAATAAAGGGGTTCAAATCTGGACTTCCATAAATTCTGGACAAATTAATGACAAGGTTTTCCTTCTGTTCTAACTAGTCATGTTTGCCTTCAGATATTCCAGGAAATGACTTAAATGATTAGGTCTGTGTCCTGCTAATACTTCATTCTCGTTCAAATACAATTTTCAAACAAATGCATGCAGTTACAGTCCCCAGTTGCCTTTATCAGTTTTTGCAAGGCTGGGGATTTTGGCTAGTGAAAATGATGAGTGGCTAGTGACTTTGCAAGACCACTAGCCACAGTTAATGTCAAGCCATGATTTTCCTTTTCACTTTCATTATATGGCAAATAAACCATGTGAAGAAATTTTAAAATTACTCTAAAAGCCACACTGCTTTGAAATGACATGACATGAAATGGGTGTGTGAAATAATTATTTTTATTTATTTATTTTCAAATGAATTTTCATTTTTGGGGGAACTATTCCTTTAACTAGAGTTGTTAACAAATACAACCTTATTGTGAAGTGTTACCTCTTAATTTTACACTTACCTGCATGCAGGACCGTGTTGAAGTCAATGTTGGGCGATTGAGGATCAGTAACCTTGCCCTGGAGGATTCAGGGATGTATCAGTGTGTGGCCGAAAACAAACATGGCACAATTTACTCAAATGCTGAGCTCCGCGTTCAAGGTGAGCAAAAACACAAATCTGCAACTGTGAATTTTAACATGAAAGTCAAATGATAGAATAAACTACATTTACATTTCAAGAAGAAAATAGCAGTGCTTGCAAGGCAGCAAAAGAGTAGCATTAAAGTGTTAGGTAAGTTAAATCTTTGGTTCTGTGCGAATGAAATGGAGCACCTGAGCCACATTACTGTTTCCAATCACTCAGTATGCGTCATTTTTTCTGTCGACTGTGCTCGAAAATTCAACATGACACAGTTTTTGCGGTGTAAATGCTTCTATATGGAAAAATAGAAGCAATAAAGTAAAGATGAATCACAGTTTAGTTCACAAACATTAAAACAAAATTATTGCTGTAAGTTCAATTTTAAATGGAGTTTAGTACAAATCCCTAACAAGAATGTTTTGAGAAATATCATTTCTGCTTTGCAAGCATTGTAATTAGAAAATGTGTATATAAGCATTGATATATTTCTCCTTCTATCTACCTGACTACACTTCAAATCCACCTCTATCCACCCAGTTTTGCCTTAACCCCCTAGTTCTAGCGTGATCTGTGATTAAACCTCTCCCGTAACAGCTCACTGTGTGGTTGTCCCTTTCCTTCCCTGCTCTCCCTGTCCATCACCCTATTTCAGTCCAGGCTCCAGACTTCAGGTTAAATCCAGTGCGTAAGCTGGTCCCTGCTGCCCGTGGAGGACAGGTTAAAATGGAGTGTAAACCTCGAGCGGCGCCAAAACCCACTCTCTTCTGGAGCCGTGGCACAGAGCTTCTGACCAATAGGAGCAGGTAAAACAGTCGTAGCACAAGCTTTATGATTCAAAGCTGAAGTGTGTAGCTTTTTCAGTGTTAAAATACTTTCTCCTATCCCAGCTTAATATATAGGAACAATAATATGCAAGCCATTTGTAGGTAAAGTTCTCGAAAACTGCAAAGACTGTGTCTCTGTGGCACTATGAAATTTCCTCTGATTGTTTTAAGCGACACATCTAGACCTTACACAGCAATAGTGACTCAACCAATGGTGTGAGTTGGGGGTGGGACTATCTTTTTGCTCATTTAACAGCAAATAGGGTCTGTATTCCGTAAGCTTTTTTGCAATTCCACTCGGTGGCACTAGTTTAGCAGAAATTACACACTTTCGCTTTAACACAGTGGTTCTTTGGTGGGTCGCAGGTCTGCTCTGAATGGGTCACAGACAACAGGGAAAAGCAATGCTAAATGCAAATAATAAAATGCAACTAAGCATACAATCGTGTATAGTTAGGGTAGCAAAATAAGTGCTTCGCAGAACTTTTGTTGTTGATGTCGAAGGCCATGCGTTCAATCTTACTCTATGAATTCTGGTGAAAATTCATTTTTTCACTTAAATTAGAGCAACATGAACAATACTATGCATGGCAAATGAAAATTATTCCAAGATCACATTAGATACAGGTTCATGTACAGCAAGTATAAATATCGCTTTTGCTGACCACAGTGGGGTTTGTGTGGTGAATTATAGGCTTAATACAAACACTCACTGAACACTTTATTAGGAAAGCTATGGTCCTAATAAAGTGCCTGACATGGTCTTCTGCTGTTGTACCCAATGTGTTGAGGATTCTGAGATGCTATTCTGCTCACTCCAATTGAGTGGTTATCTGATTTACCGTAGCCACTCTGTCAGATCGAACCAGCCATTGTCCGTTTACCTCTCTCATCAACAAGGCGTTTTTGTCAGCAGAACTGCCGCTTACTGAATGTTTTTTTATTTTTGCTCTATTCTGAGTAAACTCTAGAGACTGTTGTGTGTGAAAATCCCAGGAAACCAGCAGTTACCAAAATACTCAAACCAGCCCGTCTGGCACCAACAATCATGCCATGGTCAAAATCACTGAGATCACACTTTCCCCCATTCTGATGGTTGATGTGAACATTAACTGAAGCTCCTGACCTGTATCTGCATGATTTTATGCATTTCACTCCTGCCACATGATTGGCTGATTAGATAATTGCATAAAGAAGTAGATGTACAGGTGTTTCTAATAAAGTGCTCAGTGAGCATATAATAAATATTAGGGCTGTCAATCGATTAAAAATTTTAATTGAATTAATTACATGGTGTCCCTATTAATTCGTCGCGATTAATCGCATTTAATCGCATATACAAATATTTGCTGAGAAAGCCCCTCATATAATAATAATTCAATATATAATGATGAAATAATTCTACATAGTTATCTTTAAATATTTAACAATTATAAATGTGTGTGTGTATGTATATATATATATATATATATATATATATATATATATATATATATATATATATATATATATATAAAAATTTTTTTTAAAATATTCAGATAATTCAAATGCATTACATTCTTGTAGCAGAAGAGTTAATCATTGATAAGACCATACAAAAAGCGGCTTTAGAATACAATGTATTGTTTACTACCATATTATTGATCATAAGACAATCATTGGCATACAGTTCACAGGAATCCACTTCACAAGCGAATTTGTCAATCAGTTAGAGATTTATTATGAGGGCTTGTTTAAGGACCCGTCAATTTACATCTGCGTCAGACATGCTTGTGTAGCGTCTCGGGTGCGTCGCATCATAAAAATTACATTTTTAGGTCACTGTATCAAATTAAATATAGTTTAATACATAGAACACATCCTGAGATCCCTTAGTTCGGATTTGCGCGCTCCATCTAGTGTTTTGAACGCAAGAACGTAACGCATGTTTGTGTTGTTCTGCTGCTGAATGTTGTTTTCTTCACTGTATAAACTGTGGGTTGCCACAAAGCTGAAGTTTCACTTACTGCCCTCTGGAGTAAACTGGTGGTACTACAAGCTTTTTTTAACGCGTTATTTTTTATAAAATCAATCGCACTGAATTAACACGTTAAATCGACAGCCCTAATAAATATATATTTTAAGGACGTTTTTGTTTACTTTCCATGTTAAACAATTTTGGTACTGTGTTGAATCGCCATTTGATACCCAATGTAAAATCTAGGTACTGAAGCAAAACCAGTTGAGAACCACTGACTTAACGGTATTAAAATACTTTCAGAAACCTCCTCAATGCCTTGCACACACAGAATAGTTAACTGAATATTTCATTATTCACAAACGCAAAAAATGGCTTTGTGAGTTTGTGTGTAGGTGCTGTGTTCTCAGAAAGACCATTTTATGAACTTTCTCCAGGATAACAGTCACTCCAGATGGGATTCTGTGGATCTTCAACATTAGTCGGGCAGATGAGGGGAAGTACACATGCTTTGCAGAAAACTTTCTTGGCAAAGCCAACAGCACAGGACACCTGTCTGTCAGAGGTAACATGATAACATTATCTTTTATTTAGTGAGGTTGTCTCATTTAGTAAGGCTATCTATTTGGCACTTAAAACCAGGGCTGGACTTGAAAGAGAAATCGACCCTGGATTTTACATGGCGCTGTCCTTTTCTGCATAACGCGGTGCCGTTTTGTGGTCCGTTCTGCATAACGCGGCAGCTCATTTTAGCTTATCGTGGCCGACCCACAGGCCTGCTTGGTTCTTCCGATGGCCAGTTTTCCCCAGATTGTCCCCAAAGTGCGTAGGCCCTCCGGAAAAATGCCCGGTATGCCAGATTACCAGTCCAGCCCTGCTTAAAACTGAAAACAGTGAGTGTGTTTACATGTACAGTGTTACACCTGCTATGGTTAAAACAAGATAAAAATATTTGAAAATGCATTAAGATTTTTTTTTTTTTAACTTAATTCAAAGGGAAAACAATTGTATTTTTCTTACACCATTTTCTTACACCATCTCACATCAATTTCCCCCCCTTTTTCTTGTTATGTATACACCTCTCTAAAGTTTTGTTAGGTTTCTCTGCAAGCAACACATATTTTGTTAGAACTGAAATAATGTAATATTTATAATGAATGTTTGCAGTGTTGGTTTATTGATTTCCATGAAAACAGTTCTTTACAATGACTTAATTTTGGTAGCTATCAGTGCATGTTGTACATGTAAATGCAAAGTTATATCTCAAAGTTTTTTCCACCCTACATGGTTTCCCAAACAGATGCCACAAAAATCACACTAGCGCCCTCTAATGCTGACATCAATCAAGGTGAAAATGCCACCTTGCAATGCCATGCATCACACGACCCTACTATGGACCTCACCTTCACCTGGTATCTCAATGGGGTTCAGTTGGATCTGGAGGTACCAAATGGACACTATCGTCGAATGGAGGGGGTGAGCACGTATTTTTTAAGTTGTTGAAAGAGCCTTTGAATACTAATACTCCATGCACAAAATATGTCATAGTAGTTTGATTTTGTACTGCTCTGCATTAGTTTATAAAATTGTGTCAGAGTGCATGGTTGTTGGCTCTTCTGTCAGAAAGAACTGATGAATTTACCATCCTGTTTTCTATCCAAATAAGATAAGCATCACTATAATTGCTTTAAACAAGCACATAACCCTAAGTAATTAACTTTAGCAGATAACTCTCCAAAATCTTTTGCCATCAAACCACTGCTGTGGACATTAATGATGTGTCAAATCATGCGGCTTGTCGAGGAATGGTGTACTATAATTTTTTCAAGTGATCAGAGTTACAATTTACTTACACTAAAACTGAAGAAGGGGCCTGAGCCATATTTAGGAAATGTCATAGAGACTTGTGGGTGGGCTCCTTTGACTTGGGCAAGTAAGCAAACACACCCTAGCAACTACATAGCAAAAAGCTAAAACCACTCAGAACACCTTAGCAACTGCCAAGCAATGCCATGGCAACCACCTACTGCATCCAAATATTGTAGTGGCGGGTTTTGAATGGGCAAGCGCCACTCTCATTTTCTTCATTAAATGTGCTTACTGTTTAAAATTAGCAAGATTATTATAAACATCTGAATTTATATTCAGAAACCAGCACAGGCTTCTCTCACACTCCGAGATTAGCATAAATAGGATTTACTTAAAAGTAAATCCCTTTTATAAGTTTATTTGTTTTATTTATTTATTCGCTTGTTTATGTGAGCTACGTGATTTAAATTTAACTGCACAGTCCATTTCAATTCACATGAAGCTTCCACAGATTAAACATATAATAAAAACAACAGTTATAACTCTTGCAAAGTTAAACTGGGCTAATACTTTTTAATAAAGTTTATTTTTGACTGTTTCAATGTTCTTTAATTGTCTGTAGAAAGAGACAGTTGGTGACCTGGTAATAGTAAACGGGCAGCTCAGTCATGCTGGCACTTACACCTGCACAGCCCAGACGGTGGTGGACAGCGCGTTGGCTTCAGCAAAACTGGTTGTGAGAGGTGAGGACTTCCAAGGGGGCTGACAGAGACCTCTCTATTTTCTTTCATTTTTGCTCAACTTGATCATTTCTGGCAACTGGCTTCGCTCTGCGTTGTGAGAATCAACAAGTCATGAAATATAAAAGTAGCAGATCGGGATGTGGTACCCATAAACCTGTTTCATTCAGCTCTGCTGAAAACACACACACTGACATAAACCAGAATTGTTTAGCTGGTTTCCCATCCTGGCTAGTCTGGTCACCCAGAATCCCTCAAAAGCCAATAAACCGACCAAGTTTAAAAGAACAGTTCACCCAAAAATGAAAATTCTCTCATCAGTTACTCACTCTCATGCCATCCCAGATGTGTATGACTTTCATTCTTCTGCTGAACACAAACAAAGATTTTTAGAAGAATATCTCATCTCTGTAGGTCCAGGTTAAAAATAAAAGCATCCGCAACAAAGCCACTTTAATAATTTATTTTGCTATGTGTTTCAGAGAAGATGAAAACAATTGTAGATTTTCTCTGGAAGCTAAAAGTTGAGACCCAACCCCTTCTCCCTCTCTTTACAGGCCCACCAGGCCCTCCTGGAGGTTTAGTGGTGACAAGTTTCAATGACACTTCTGTTGAGTTAAGATGGAGCCGTGGATATGACAACCATAGTCCCATCGGCAAGTATGTTATCATTGGCCGCTCTGCGAAGAGTCATGACTGGAAGAGGATGAGGACAGGTGAGGTTAAGGGTCAATCAGGTGTCATACAACAACACTTTTCACTTGCTGCATAATGCCCAAAAGATAACTATTTTATTGTGCATAAGAATAATATAAGATTAGAAGAAGTCTTATAATCAAAACATGTGACAGGGTAAAAACAGTGATGGATGACAATATCAGAAATGTAAATATGATTTACAAAAAGAGAAGTCATTGGATTTTTCTAGCTATTTCTAACATAAAGGCTACTATAAAATATATTGTAGTTTTTATATTGCTCTTTGTGAGTAAAAGCCAGCATGAAACATCAGTCTGTCCATTGAGGATCTTATTGAAGACATTTGTAGACTAATAAGTATAATCGTTTAAAGAAATCTTCCAGGTTCAATAAAAAATTTAACTCATTCAACATCATTTGTGGCATAATGTTGATTTCCACAAAAAAATTATTTTGACTCATCCCTCCTTTTCTTTAAAAACAGCAAAAATCGAGGTTACAGTGAGTCACTTGGAAGTGAATGGGGCCAATTTTGGGAGGGTTTAAAGACAGAAATGTAAAGCAAATAATTTTATAAAATAACTTTTAATTCTTCTGTTAAAACTGGTATATTATTTGAGTCATAAAGTTGTTTAAATCATAGTTTTTACAGTAATTTAGGGTTTTACGTTTACGACATCATGTCGTCATTGCAACCAAGTTATAAAATTGGATATTACTTTACACAGAAACGATTAGTTAGTGATTTTATCACTCTAAAAGCATGTTAACATGCATATTTTTATATATTGTGCCTGTACTTTTGAAACAGTGAGTATTTTGTTGTTTATGGATTGGCCCATTTCACTTCAATTGTAAGTTTCTCACTGTTAACCAGATTTAGATTTTCTTAAATTGTGGTAACCACAATGATGCCACAAATGCTGTTGATTGAGCTGAACTTGTATTCAAACCGGAATTTTCCTTAAAATCTGTTCATTCATACAATCACACAAATGGCAACACAGCAATCTCTTTAAAGTGATAGCTGCACAAAATGCTTATACAGTCATGGACATTCATTGATTAAAAAATTTGGGAACACTGATATGGTGTTAAATATAACTCTCTTATGCATTTCTGATGTTTAAGAGCATTATGGATAGCGTCCTTCTCACTAATTTAATCTTTACATACTGTATAATTGGCCCCTCTAGACCCAACTAACATAGAAGGAAATGCTGAGGCTGCACGTGTGACTGATCTTCGACCCTGGATGGATTATAATTTCCAGGTCATTGCCAGCAACATCCTGGGTAGTGGAGAACCAAGCATGCCCTCCCAGACAGTTCGAACCAAACAAGCAGGTCAGACAACCATTGCAAATTTGTTAGTATTGAACAGAAATTAGAGCAGAGTGTTTCACTGTAAATTGATGTGTATTTTGTGGTGCAGCGCCGACCGTGGCACCCAGCGGACTTGGTGGAGGTGGAGGAAACCGTAATGAACTTATCATAACATGGACTGTAAGTGTCATGTCCTCTGTAGTTTTCATTTTATATTAGATTTGCTTAATGCCTGTAAGTCTGTATTTAGCAGCAAGAATTGCTAACATATTAAACAATTTGGCTTTATCACACAACCCTTACCTTATACATAACAGAGCAAAAAAACATTTCTCCTGATATGAATTACAGCCCATGGCGAGGGAGTATCAGAATGGAGATGGCTTTGGTTATATCCTAGCCTTCAGAATACAAGGCGTGCCCACGTGGACAGTGGTAAGAGTGCCACACGTGGAGTCTACAAGATATGTCTACAGCAACGAGAGTCTGTCTGCCTACTGTCCCTTTGAGGTCAGAATCAAGGCCTACAACAAGAAAGGAGAAGGTCCCTTCAGCCAGGTTGCTGTGGTGCACTCTGCGGAAGAGGGTGAGAAGCCACTTGTCTTGAATTGAAATAATAAAAAAATTTGATGCTTGATGTCTTAGAAATCTGTCCCTGTGAGGCTTATATTTTCTGTTATATTCTGGCTGGGATTGCTTACAGTCTAAACCACTAGAAGCCTAGTCCGTTAACTCAGCTTTCATTTACTGGGTCATATCATGAGAAATCATATTTTTCCTTGATCATTTGAAATAAGCAAGTTTATTATAACATACTGTAACTCTCAGAACTCAAAACATCCTCACCAGTACAAAAAGACAATTTATTGAAATCAAGCTGCAAAAACGGCTTGTTCTGAACTTCCCCAACTTTCTAATATCTGACAGATGAATAAACTGGTGCATGACCGCCCATGTTTACGTTAATGAAGCCTATTCAGTGTTCATCTACATAGCCCGTCCAGTCACCGTAATAATACAGTATCTATAATAGAATAGTGGAAATAGAATTAATCTAACATGACGTTTATTTTTGACAACGTCCCTGATCATTTTAGTCTAATCTTAACAGTTCTTTCTGGCACATTTGAGTGTGGACTGTTTTGTGAACCTGTCACGTTGTAAAGCAGGCTTTGAAAAGAGGCTGTTTTTGAAGCATAAGGCAGTGGGAAAATATATTAGAACTAACAACACACCCGCAAATCATGCATATGCTCTGAAAAGTGCTATTTCTCATTGCACTCGTGAAGAGGGCATTTACATAATTCTAAGAGTCAAAGAGCGAGACAATATTCATTAAAACGTCTAGGTTACTGTTGTAACCTCCGTTCCCTGATGGAGAGAACGAGACGTTGTGTCGAGGAAGCGACACTAGGGGTCTCTCTTGAGAGCCTTATGCATCTCTGAACTTTGAGAAAAGGCCAATGAGCCATTCTCTTTTATTGAGAATTTGGGTACCACAGCCCGAAGGGGGTGCGGCAAAGTAAATAAACGTAACTGAGGATTCTCCTCCCAGCCCTCCACCAGGGGACGGAGTGGTCTGCTTACCAGCTCCGGAGCAAACGTCTCGGTCTCTGGGTCATCCATCTCAGAAACGCTTGGGAGCCATCCGAGTCCTAGAGGGGGTTTGTGAGACTGCGGGGCGCTCGACGCTGGGGCTGAAAGCTGGGCCCGGGCTGAGGCAGAGCTGCACATTTTTTAGAAGCCACAGGAGGATGCCCACGGTGGCCCACGCTGGAAGTGCGATGGGGCATGATGTGGGAGATGGTCTCGTCTGCTTCTTCACCGCTGAGAACTATTGGGCGAAGTCCTCAATGGTGTCGCCGAAAAGGCTGAACTGGGAGATGGGCAAATTGAGAAAGCGTGCTTTGTCTGTTTCGCGCATCTCGACCAGGTTCAGACACAGATGGCCATCGCCTGCCCGAGTGACCACCCTGTGAACTTCGTGCCTTGGCCTGGTGGACTTGCAGGAGGGCCATGGCATGCAAGCCGGAAGCAGCCTGTCCGGTGGCGCTGTAGGCTTTGGAGGTCAGTGAAGATGTCATGGCCCTGGAGGGGAGCACCGGGTGATCCCGCCAGGTGGTGGTTGTAAAGGACCATTAGATCTCCCTATCTCTAAAATGGGCCATCACCTTTACCTCCAGCCATAGAGGGCGGTGTGGTCATGGAGGACTTGAGAAAGGTTTTCACAAAAAAGGGACTCTTACTAAACCTGAGCTAAAAAACTCTGTTTATGTTTTGGTTTATTAATGTTTTTCGCTGAATACATAATGTTGTATTTTTGTTTTGTTTTACAAGAGCATCTGTCACTTACCTCACATGCTTTTATTTTGAAGTCCGTGAAAGGATGTGCAGTGGCGCGCTGTGTGTATGTTGGCGCACTTTCTATGTGACCCGTCATTCTGATTAAAGCTACCAGAGAAGTGAGATGAGAGTTTTCCAAACTGTGGAAAAATAGCTTTAAAAAGGTTTCTTTCTACCTCTTAGCTCCTGGCTGGTAGCACTTATTAATGCACTTGAGAAGGGAAGAGATGATGTCATGCACGTCTACCTAGAAATTAGAGATTACCTCGCTCCATCCAGTGACACAAGACGCAGAATGAAACAGACTTGTGAAGCTGTGACGAAAGATATTTCGAAGATCATTTTTGAAAGAATGGCATGCCTTGAGGACTTTGACCAAGAAAATGTAAAACACAGCCTTCGTGAGTTACTCCATCACAATTATGCTTGCTCTGTCTATGGATCCACAGTCTCACGCACAGCGTTATCAAGGTCTACAGCTATGTCCATTGCAGCCAAGCGGGCAGATGCAGCAGCTGAATTAGCAGCCAAAGAAGCTGAATACTCAGTTATACAAGAAATTGAAGCTCGAAGGTGTGAATTGGAAAAACTAAAGGCAGAGAAGGATCTAAAGGCAGCTAGAGCCAGACTGCAGGCCTATGATCAAGAAATGGCACAGGAAGTCAGCATTCATTATTCAGACACGAATACAGGGGAAAAGCAGGATGTAAGCATAACAGCGCAGCAGCATGTGGTTCCATTTCCCATCCAATGTCCTACCAACATCATAGCAACATCCTCACCGCCAAAATCTGATATATCGTATCTCACTCAAGCTGTCCAAGATAGCATAGCCCTGAACAGGCTGCCTTCAACAGAACCACCTGTGTTCAATGGTGATCCTATCCAGTTCATTGAGTGGAAGGCTGCATTTATGTCACTCATTGGTGGAAAGGCCATTTCTTCTGCTGACAAGCTGCACTATTTGAAAAGGTATGTTGGTGGACCAGCTCGTAAGACTCTTGATGGCATCTTCTACAGAAATGATGATGAGGCCTATAATGATGCATGGAACAAACTGAACCAACGCTATGGACAGCCATTTGTCATACAGAAGGCATTTAGAGAAAAACTAGCCAAATGGCCTAAGATTCAGCCTAAAGATTCTGAAGGTTTCAGAGAATTCTCTGATTTCTTGAATGCATGTCATCAAGCTATGCCTCATGTCAAGGGACTTGAAATACTAAATGATTGCGATGAAAATCAGAAACTGGTACTCAAACTACCAGATTGGGCAGCAGCACGGTGGAACCGTCAGGTCACGCAGACACTGATTGAGACTCATGACTTTCCAAAGCTTATAGATTTTGTGACCTTCATGTCAATGGAAGCAGAGATTACTTGTAATCCAGTCACCTCCTTCAGCGCTCTTCGTGCTTCTGACCCCACTTCGGAAAAATGGAACCTTAAGGACAGCAAAAGGAACAGAGCTAACGTCTTTCACATCCAAACAGCTACAGAAAACAAACAAAATGACGACAACAAACAAAGGCCAAATAAAGGAAAATTTAAAATATGTCTCTTCTGCAAAGATATCAAGCATATGATTCACAATTGTACTAAATTTGTGGCAAAATCATTAGAAGAGAAACGGAAATATGTGAAGGAGAGCAAACTCTGCTATGGTTGCATGAAACTAGGACACACTGCAAAAGACTGCAGTCACCGTCTATCCTGTGACATCTGTAGTGGTAGACATCCAACGTGTCTACATGATGAAAATTACAGAAAGAAAGTCAACTCTGCACTAGTCTCAAACCAAGATGACACAGAGACAACTACTACTATGTCTCACAAAGTACATAATGGTGAGCCATCCACCAATACTTCAATGATCGTGCCAGTGTGGGTATCAACCGAGAGGAATCCAGGCTCTGAAAAACTTGTTTATGCACTCCTTGACACCCAGAGTGATACTGTGTTTGTCGATCGAGAGCTAAGCAACAAGCTACAAGCTGACTCGTGTCCTGTGAGATTGAAGTTGACAACCATGACTGCAAAGGATGTTGTCATGCCGAGTGAAAGGGTGTCAGGTCTCAAAGTAAGGGGCTACAGCTCCCCCGTTGTCCTCAACCTGCCCCCTGCCTATACTAAGGACTCCATTCCAGTGAACCGCACTCACATCCCTACTTGTGACACAGCACGACACTGGAAGCATCTCTCTACAATAGTGGACAAAATTCCACCTCTGCAGGATTGTGAGGTTGGTCTCCTGATAGGCTACAGCTGTCCAAAGGCTTTGGCACCAAAACAGGTGATATTAGGTGGAGATGATGAACCTTATGCAATCCATACAGACCTAGGTTGGAGCATTGTTGGTCGCTTGTCTTCACACCATGAATCACAAAGCTTCAACACCATCTGTCATAGAGTCAGCATTAAAGAGCTCCCCCCAGTGACTCCAACAGATGTTATTAAGGTATTGGAGTCTGACTTCAAAGACGCTGGTGAAGATAATAAAACTGTGTCACAGGATGATATCCTCTTCTTGACCAAACTGCAGCAAGGCATAAGAAAGAACAACCAGGGGCATTACGAGATGCCTCTCCCCTTCAAAGAGAGACCTCACTTCCTTAACAATAAGCAGCTTGCCATTGTAAGGCTCAATCATCTTAAAAGGAAATTGCTGAAAGATAAAAGGTACAAGGAACACTATGTGAGTTTTATGGAAGAGGTCATTCAGAGAGGTGATGCGGAAGAAGTGCATGATGAAGGAAAGGATGGAGAGAAGTGGTACATCCCTCACCATGGTGTGTATCATCCTAAGAAGCCAGACAAGCTCCGTGTTGTCTTTGACTGCTCCGCCAAGTACCAGGGAACCAGCCTCAATGATCACTTGCTCCAAGGCCCAGATTTAATGAATAAGCTGGCTGGTGTTCTTTTAAGATTCAGACAACATCCCGTAGCCCTTATGTGCGACTTTGAAAAGATGTTTCACCAGTTTCATGTGGAAGAAGCAGATCGAAACTATCTTCGTTTTCTCTGGTGGAGAAATGGAGACTTCGCTTTACACCCACAAGAGTACCGCATGAAGGTCCATCTTTTTGGTGCAACCTCATCACCTGGATGTGCCAACTATGGTCTGAAACACCTTGCTAAAGAGAATGAGTGTATGTATCCTCTTGGCTCAAAATTCATCACAACAGACTTTTATGTAGATGACGGTGTCACCAGTGTAGCTAGCACAGAAGAAGCTGTTCAGGTAGCAAGAGAAGCTCGACAAATGTGTGCCTCAGTTGGTCTTAGACTACACAAGTTTATTTCAAATGACAGAGTTGTCCTGGATAGCATTCCAATTTCTGAACGAGCCATTGAAGTAAAAGCTCTTGACCTCAACTTCGATGAAACACCAGTAGAAAGAGCTTTAGGGATTCACTGGCACGTTGATTTTGACAGATTCAGATTCTCTGTTGACCTCAAAGACCAGCCAGCAACACGCCGTGGCATACTATCCACAGTTGCATCTCTGTATGATCCACTGGGCTTTATTGCTCCTTTCCTGCTCAGTGGAAAATTAGTGCTTCAGGAAATGTGCAGAAACGGAACAGGCTGGGATGACCCCCTTCTTAAAGAATTACAGCCAAGGTGGGAACATTGGAAGGCTGATCTTGAGAACTTGGAAAAAATCAGTATACCCCGCTGCTGTGTGCCTGCAAACTTTGGAAAGGTCATCAAAAGAGAACTTCATCACTTCTCTGATGCCAGCAACAGCGGATATGGCCAGTGTTCCTATTTGAGACTAACCAACGAAGAAGGAAACATTCATTGTGCCCTGGTTGTAGGTAAATCTAGAGTTGCTCCCATTAAGGTTCAGACTATTCCTAGGCTCGAACTCACAGCTGCTGTCGTCTCAGTTGCCATGAGCAATATGCTTAAACAGGAGCTGGAATATGCAGACATAGAAGAGCACTTCTGGACCGACTCCCAAGTGGTTTTGGGGTACATTAACAACGAAGCACGCCGCTTTCACACTTTCGTAGCGAACAGAGTGCAGAAGATACATCTCAGCACTACTTCTCAACAGTGGAGATATGTTCCCACCAATGAAAACCCTGCTGACCACGCATCAAGAGGTTTAAATGCTGGTGAGATTCTTACATCCAATTGGTTGACAGGGCCAGAATTCTTATGGAAGAAGGATATACCTCCTGTTGCGGGTATTGATGTAACAGCACTGACGATTGGAGATCCTGAAGTGAGACAGGCTCAGACACTGAATGCAGAAACATCAGAAGTCAAGCATCAGTGCCTCTCAGACCGCTTGGCAAAGCTGTCTTCATTTTCTGCAGCTGTCCAAGCTGTGGCTCGCCTCGTTCGCCGAGCCAAAGGGGATAAGTCCAGCAGTCACAGTACGGTAGCTGAACGAGAAGATGCTGAGCGCATCATCATTAAGGACTTGCAAAGAAACACTTATGCAGGGGAGATCAAGTTATTGAGAAAAGGGACCCAGCTGTCACCTCGCAGCAAGCTGTATCATCTTGATGCCTTCCTGGATCAAGAAGGAGTACTCAAGGTGGGATGAAGACTTTGCGATGCGCTCTTACCCAGTTCAGTCAAACACCCAGTTGTCATTCCTAAAGACCACCACATAACAAAGATGATAATCTCTCAATGTCATGACAATGTCAAGCACCAAGGAAAGGGCCTCACAGTAAATGAGATCAGATCACAAGGCTACTGGATTCCAGGAATGAGCAGAGCAGTAGCATCACATGTGCATCACTGTGTGACATGTCGTAAGCTCAGGAGACCAACAGAAGAACAAAGAATGGCAGACCTTCCATCAGAGCGTATAAATCCATCCCCACCATTCACATACTGCGGTATGGACTGCTTTGGTCCCTTCGTCACTAAACAGGGACGGAAGGAACATAAAAGGTACGGCCTCATCTTCACATGTTTCAGCTCCAGAGCTATTCATATAGAAATGCTAAATGACATGTCTACAGATGCCTTCATCAATGGCCTGCGCTGTTTTGTTGCATTACGGGGAGCAGTGCGCCAAATCAAATGCGACCAAGGCACCAACTTTGTAGGAGCCAAGAATGAATTGAAAAATGCTCTAAAGGAAATTGACACCAATCGTCTGACAGTGTTCTTAGCTGAGAAGCAGTGCGACTTTGTCCTAAATGCGCCCCATTCAAGTCATGCAGGCGGGGTATGGGAGAGACAAATCAGAACAGTGAGAAATGTTCTCCGCTTAACTCTCTCACAGTCTTCTGACAGACTGGACGATGCATCACTGCGGACATTCTTTTATGAAGCTATGGCGATTGTTAACAGTAGACCACTCTCAGTTGACAACTTAAACAACCCCAACAGCCTTGCACCTCTCACTCCTAATAACCTGCTTACTATGAAATCCATTCCAGCATTACCACCACCAGGCAGATTCGTCAGAGAAGACATCTATGCAAGGAAAAGGTGGCGTCATGTTCAGTATCTCGCAGAGCAGTTTTGGAGTCGTTGGCGCAAGGAGTATCTATCCAACATCACCACTAGGCAGCGCTGGCACACAGCAAGGAGAAACCTACAAGTGGGAGATATTGTCATGGAAAAGGCTGAAGATCTGCCCAGAAATGAGTGGCGGCTGGCCAGAGTTATAGAGACTACTACAGATAAAGACGGGCTTGTGAGACGAGTCAAGGTATGCCTTGGTGACCGGAATCTGGGAAAGGATGGTCGTAGACTCAACAAGCTGTCTGTCATTGAACGCCCAGTTCAGAAGCTGATCCTGTTGCTAGAGACTATCTAGCTGCTTCTGAGAACAACCAAGTGTATCCTTTTCATCATATCACTTAAATTGTAATATTCATTCACCATAGTATGGACACTTTACGTCCATTTCTGAGTTGAAGGTTCATTTTTTATTTTTGAAAATCATTCGTAATTTATACTTAACTTTATACAAATCACTCATGATTTGGTGGGAGTGTAAAGGACCATTAGATCTCCCTATCTCTAAAATGGGCCATCACCTTTACCTCCAGCCATAGAGGGCGGTGTGGTCATGGATGACTTGAGAAAGGTTTTCACAAAAAAGGGACTCTTACTAAACCTGAGCTAAAAAACTCTGTTTATGTTTTGGTTTATTAATGTTTTTCGCTGAATACATAATGTTGTATTTTTGTTTTGTTTTACAAGAGCATCTGTCACTTACCTCACATGCTTTTATTTTGAAGTCCGTGAAAGGATGTGCAGTGGCGCGCTGTATGTTGGCGCACTTTCTATGTGACCCGTCATTCTGATTAAAGCTACCAGAGAAGTGAGATGAGAGTTTTCCAAACTGTGGAAAAATAGCTTTAAAAAGGTTTCTTTCTACCTCTTAGCTCCTGGCTGATGAAGGGCACAAGGTACTGTTTAATTTATTTTGTATGCTAAATTTTGAGTGACTAATGTGTTTGTTTCATTCACCTTTGAAGTTGTTAGTGGGTCGTTTGCATATAACATTAGGCTATGCAGGTGTGTAAATCAGTGATATGTTATGTAGAGTGTGTGTGAGATAGATTGTTTTCAGGAAATTAGACCTTTATTTGTTCATTTCATATATTTTAGGTTTTTCTCTCTGAATTGAGATCGTCAGCTGTACAAAATAATTCATAGTTAATTCAGTTGTCACACTATTTACTAAAGCCAATTAGATTGTATATGTGTATTCTCATGTGTTTGTTATGGACATGTATAATTTGCAGTGAGATGTCTAATATTTATTTGTTTACTTTCATTTAGCTCTTACGGTGTTTCTGGGAATAAAATTCTTTAAACATCAGTCCTTGAGAGTAAACTGCATCTGTTCAGCCGGGGATGCTACAGTGGTGTTTTTCGGGACAGAGGTGGATCGCAATCGCTCTGTCCACCTGGGGGACCGTCGTGTACCCATGGACCGTTCCGCCATCGAGGGTAGTGAGAGCAGATGAGTGAGAGGATCGATTAAGGGCAGTGAAAGGTGCCCTCCATGACTTCGTCAGCTCATCATGCACTTCCTGTGAGCGGCGCACAGACCGGAGGAACCAATCATCCCGCCGCGAAGGCTGCGGGGAGGACGGAGGATTCCAGTCCAGCCCCACACTGACGGCGGCCTGGGCAAGCATGTTGGACATCTGGGCGTCAGCCTCTGACTGGGTGTGCTGACCCGAAGGTGGCAGCCCAATCAAGTCTTCCGCGTCAGACGCCAGAACACTCTCCAATGCAGGGGCGAGCTCATCATCCAGCTCAGGAGGCTCAAGAGGATAGGCAGACTGGCATGAGGCGAGCCGCTGTCACCCCGAGCCTGGGCGGAAATCAACTAACGTGCCGTGGGGTGGGTGGTTTGTGGGGACGTACCTGGCGTGCTGCCATCCTGAAAGCACCTCCATCGCCAGCCAGGTTGTCCTCAATCCCGTGGGAAGATGCAGGGGGCGGCTGGAGTGGCATAACTTCTTAGGAAGGAAAGCCACGACTGCCATGTTGTCATGGTATGTTCTCGCAGTGAGAACACGAACCATCCACAAACGGACACTGTGACCGTCAGGAGCGGAGAGAACCCGACCGCATCCAGGAACTACACAGGGGCGGAAAGGCATCTTTATAAAGACATGTCCTGAAAAGGACGTTCAACGCCGCTGTGTATTGCTCTTTTGAAAATACTCTTTTATGGAAAATTTCTCTTTTAACAGCGCTGTCGAAGCGACCAGGGGCAAAGCTGCACTACCGTGCAGAGAAGGAGAAAGCCGCTGATATGCGCCATAGATCCAACAGCATACGCTGATACCAGAGATACCAGAGAGAAAAACTAATTGGGACTTGCTGCTCACGCAACCGGTCGGCTCCAAAGAAAATTTCTGAATGAACAGATGCAATTCCCTCCCTATATACCCGTACATCCGGGGGTGGGACATGCAAATTCTGTGTGCCAATTTCTCATTGGCCTTTTCTCAAAGTTCAGAGATGCATAAGGCTCTCAAGAGAGACCCCTAGTATCGCTTTGACAGACGGGGACACTAAATGATGGCTGTATTTGACGCAAAACACTAAACTGTCATTAAAAGTGGACTTTGTTTGATATGACCCCTGTATTTCCTCATAGATCATCTCTAATTGTCATCTTAATATATTGTGGTCTCCATTAGAACCTACCGTGTCCCCAAGAAGGATTAACGCCACTGCACTGACCGCTTTTGAAATTCAGGTGTCCTGGGATCCCATTCAGCATTTTAACATTAACGGAGTTCTTCGGGGTTATGAGGTCAGAACAAACAACATTCTTCCTTTACTTTAATCGAGTGTTTGTATGTGGGTAGTAACTTTAAAAGCAGATTGATAAATGGGTCAATGCCATAATGTTTTTTTTAAATATCAGATCATTTGAAATGTTTTAGGAAAAGGTACATTTTGTTCAGGTCAAATTAGGGTTATTAGAGTAACCCTAAGAAAACATATTAATATTCGTGATTAAAAATATATATATATATATATATATATATATACAGTGAGGAAAATAAGTATTTGAACACCCTGCTATTTTGCAAGTTCTCCCACTTAGAAATCATGGAGGGGTCTGAAATTGTCATCGTAGGTGCATGTCCACTGTGAGAGACATAATCTAAAAAAAAAAATCCAGAAATCACAATGTATGATTTTTTAACTATTTATTTGTATGATACAGCTGCAAATAAGTATTTGAACACCTGAGAAAATCAATGTTAATATTTGGTACAGTAGCCTTTGTTTGCAATTACAGAGGTCAAATGTTTCCTGTAGTTTTTCACCAGGTTTGCACACACTGCAGGAGGGATTTTGGCCCACTCCTCCACACAGATCTTCTCTAGATCAGTCAGGTTTCTGGGCTGTCGCTGAGAAACACGGAGTTTGAGCTCCCTCCAAAGATTCTCTATTGGGTTTAGGTCTGGAGACTGGTTAGGCCACGCCAGAACCTTGATATGCTTCTTACAGAGCCACTCCTTGGTTATCCTGGCTGTGTGCTTCGGGTCATTGTCATGTTGGAAGACCCAGCCTCGACCCATCTTCAATGCTCTAACTGAGGGAAGGAGGTAGTTCCCCAAAATCTCGCAATACATGGCCCCGGTCATCCTCTCCTTAATACAGTGCAGTCGCCCTGTCCCATGTGCAGAAAAACACCCCCAAAGCATGATGCTACCACCCCCATGCTTCACAGTAGGGATGGTGTTCTTGGGATGGTACTCATCATTCTTCTTCCTCCAAACACGGTTAGTGGAATTATGACCAAAAAGTTCTATTTTGGTCTCATCTGACCACATGACTTTCTCCCATGACTCCTCTGGATCATCCAAATGGTCATTGGCAAACTTAAGACGGGCCTTGACATGTGCTGGTTTAAGCAGGGGAACCTTCCATGCCATGCATGATTTCAAACCATGACGTCTTAGTGTATTACCCACAGTAACCTTGGAAACGGTGGTCCCAGCTCTTTTCAGGTCATTGACCAGCTCCTCCCGTGTAGTTCTGGGCTGATTTCTCACCTTTCTTAGGATCATTGAGACCCCACGAGGTGAGATCTTGCATGGAGCCCCAGTCCGAGGGAGATTGACAGTCATGTTTAGCTTCATCCATTTTCTAATGATTGCTCCAACAGTGGACCTTTTTTCACCAAGCTGCTTGGCAATTTCCCCGTAGCCCTTTCCAGCCTTGTGGAGGTGTACAATTTTGTCTCTAGTGTCTTTGGACAGCTCTTTGGTCTTGGCCATGTTAGTAGTTGGATTCTTACTGATTGTATGGGGTGGACAGGTGTCTTTATGCAGCTAACGACCTCAAACAGGTGCATCTAATTTAGGATAATAAATGGAGTGGAGGTGGACATTTTAAAGGCAGACTAACAGGTCTTTGAGGGTCAGAATTCTAGCTGATAGACAGGTGTTCAAATACTTATTTGCAGCTGTATCATACAAATAAATAGTTAAAAAATCATATATTGTGATATCTGGATTTTTTTTTTTTTAGATTATGTCTCTCACAGTGGACATGCACCTACGATGACAATTTCAGACCCCTCCATGATTTCCAAGTGGGAGAACTTGCAAAATAGCAGGGCTTTCAAATACTTATTTTCCTCACTGTATATATATATTAGAATATTTGAGAAATGCGTAGTTTTTTCTACAAAACTATATATATATATATATATATATATATATATATATATATATATATATATATATTATACCTATGTGTTCCTCAAATATTTATCAAACCAACATGTAAACAAAGATTTAATTTCTTCGAAATTAGCATGTGATTTAAATTGTTTTATTACTTTGGACAAACTTATTTATCAATAACCCAAACGTCAGCATATATAGTACGACAGAGTTGAAGGTCATATGGAGACACTTCTATATCATTGTTGGCGAAAAAATGATGTGGCATGCCAGCATAAGTGAGCTTTGCCTAATAGAGGTGCTGTTATTTGAAATAGATTGTTCCCTTTTATGATTAGCATGTCTAGATTAAATAAAGCAGCATCAACCATGTGATTTAGATAAGATACATGACCCAGCCTTAGATAAAACCACTGTCTTAAATTTAGTGGTATCAAAGGATATTTTTTACAGCTGTCAATTTAAATATTATTATAATATTAATTAATTAATTAATTAATTAATTAATCAAATAATCACATGTCAATACTTGCTTAGAAAAGCTCCTAAATGAAGATAATTGAAAGATATTACATTTCTGTGTCAGATTTAAGCACTGAATAAAGACACAAAAAGTGGCTTTAGAATTCAGAATTGTATTTTTAATTTCCTTTTCATTGAACATAAATCAACAGCAATCCAGCAAATCAATCTTAATATTTTTATCATTTATACAGTCTATAGGCTAACATAATGGAATATAAATTTTCATAATCTGTCCATCAAAAACAAAATATATGATTCTATCAGTTTTGTTTACTGACTATTATGCACGTTTTTAAAGAATTCACACACAGGCTGTTTTAATATTAGCAATACATAATACCAGGATTGAGAATGTCCTCTTCACTGACTTGCACTTGTTACAGATCCGTTACTGGCGGCAACATGAGCGGGAAGCAGCAGCAGACCGGGTGAGAACGTCAGGACTTGAAAACACAGCACGGGTGACGGGCCTGAGACCTAATACTCTCTATCACATCACCGTACTAGCCTACAACAGTGCTGGCACTGGCCCACCCTCCCCAAGAACCACAGTCATCACCAAAAAACCCCGTAAGATCATTTGCAAGCTCCGGGACTGCAGGAGGGGTGGTAGCCTAGCACAATGTGATACACACAAGTAAGACCCATTTCTGGATCAAAATACTTTGTTGTTTCTGGAACAAAATGCCTATTACGATATCATAGATCAAATCCTAACCCGAACCCTAACTCCAAAATGAGAGCGCAGTGATTGGTTGATAAGAATATTGTTCCAGGTACCACAAAGGTTGTTGTTCCATGTCCTGCTTGTGCAAGCTGGCTACTTAATTTGTAAGAGTCGGCTTGCAATCACCCGGGATTAGAGTAACTAAGGGTTAACCACGATATGGAGGTTTACTATAGAAGTAAAAATCACGTTCATTTTCTCCATTGGGAAATTGATTTTGAGTGATGGCTGATAAAACTTTAAAGGCAGACTCTAAGGTTGTTAATCGATGGTATATAGTTCTGTCAAACCCATTAGTCCACGTTATTTCATCAGCATTTAAAAAAAAAAAAGAACATGTTTAATAGCTAGACTACCCATGAGAGAGAAACACTCCACCAATCAGCAAATCGTGGCCATCACAGTGCGCCATATGTGCCCAGCAGCGACCACCTACTTCCATATATATATATATATATATATATATATATATATATATATATATATATATATATATATATATATATATATTTTTTTTTTTTTTTTGCTTCAAATCAAATTTTGGAATGTTGTGATTGATTTGGGTCATGACTTAGAACTCTTTTATGAAGAATATTATGAAAACCCAATAAACAAACAAAAAAAAATACTTCCGGCACCACAATGGTTGAAAATGTGGGCTGTCACTATTGTGCTCTATATACAGCACATTTTTTGTGTATTGATGCAAAGTTGCCTCTTAACCTCAAAGTCAAAAATCTTGTTGAATTGCAAGTTTTTTGTTGTAGTTGATTTTCTCCCCAATTTGGAATGCCCAATTCCCAATGTGCTATATGTCCTCATGGTAGTGTAGTGACTTGCCTAAATCCGGGTGGCGGAGGATGAATCTCAGTTGCCGTGTCTGAGACCGTCAATCCGCACATCTTATCACATGGCTTGTTGAGTACATTACAGCGGAGACATAGCACGTGTGGAGGCCCACGCTATTCTCCGCGGCATCCACGCACAACTCGCCCCACCGAGAGCAAGAACCACACATTATAGAGACCAAGAGGAGGTTACCCCATGTGACTGTACCCTCCCTAGCATCCGGGCCAATTTGGTTGCTTAGGAGACCTTGCTGGAGTCACTCAGCATGCCCTGGATTCTACTAGTTTTTAAAGTATTCAAAGTTTCCTCAGTGAATGATTACAATAAGAACAGTTTGGCAAACTGCTTACAAATCTTAATTAGCAATTTTTCAGTAGAAGACCTCCCAAGATAATGATTGCCAAATGAAATGTCCACCTGCCGTCTCTGCAGTTGACTCCAAGCTTTCTGTCTTAATTTTCATCATCCTCCATATAAAGGAAATAAACTGTCACTTAATCTGGTCATTTTACCTACTTTTGCAGATTGCTGTTACAGTCACTGAAATTTTATCTGAAGTCTAATTAAATGCTTTGATTTTGACCCAAGCAATTGTTTAATTGGACATTTTGTCTTAAATTTCTCAAAATGTACTTTATTTGTACATTTGCATTTCTAGGAAATGACAGTGTGCTTTGTGGACTTACTTAGCTTGTTTCTTAATTTCTAGCCCCTAACCGTCCTCCAGGTAATGTCTCATGGAAGGTCGATGGTTCTTTGGTTACTGTGAGATGGGATCATGTTAAATCCCTGGACAATGAATCTGCTGTGCTGGGCTACAAAGTGAGTGACATACACTACAGCGGCATGTATGTTTGTGTTGGTTATCTGTCTGGATGTCATCAGAATATTTGCTCAGATTCAGTCATTTTGATCAAAGACGAAATATATAATTTTATACCTCTGAGGTAAGTACTTAATAAATGGGCAGCCACATGAGAAGGGGACACATGTGTTGTCGCTATTATGCTAAATTTTCACACCAACTTTAATTTGTGCCCTTTAACAAACTATGAAACAGAATCTTTTAAACCTCTAAAAACAGGTAATATCATGTGTTTATCTCATATCTGATCTGCTGCAGAATTTAGGTCATCTTTTTGTCAGAAAAAGATGTCAATACAATTTTGCTCTTGATTCTCAGGTAGATTCTCTTTTATCACTCTTGATATCTAGATAATCGTTTGACACAGTCACAGAAACTTTGTGACGTAGAAATTGATCAAATACACAACAAATCTTTTTTCAAAGGTAAGAAAGGGAAATTGAAAGGCATTTCAATAGGCATAATGAAAAAAATTGTTCACAATACATTCCAAAACCTTAAAAAAATTTCTTTGTTGTGCAAAATTGTTTTCAATAATTGTTCCCAAAATTATTTCAATTCCTCTTGTCATGATGTTAGCTGTGAAATCCTATACTGTAAAAAGTGGTAAACTGCTATTGTTACCTTTAAGGGATAGTTTCAGTGTATAAACATTAATTAACTATTACTATGCTACCTGGAGAGTTTCATCCTCAACATATTTATAACACAGTTAAAATATATATATATATTTGTTTTTATATTATTTTGCTAGGTCCTATACAAGCATGAAGGAAAGTCTGCTTTGAAGATACTGGAGAAAGGCAAAACATCCATCAGTCTCCCACTCCCGAAGGACAATGATTATGTGGTTCTCGAGATCCGCTCTTGGGGAGATGGTGGAGATGGAGAAGCCCATCAGACCATTGTGTCGAGAGACTCAGGTATATGATACTTGGAAAACATAGGCTTGGCATGTTAACAGAACTCTAGTACTATTTCACCCCAAAATTAGAATTCTCTCATCATTTGCTCACCAGTAATCCATTACAAACTCCTATGACTTTCTTCCGTGGAACTCAAAGAAAGATATTTTTGATGGAGATATGATAAGAATATGTCTATACAATGCAAGCCAATGGGGTCCAATACTTCCAAGCTCCAAATTGGCAGCATAAAAGTAATTCATATGACTCCAGTGGTTTAAACCATGTCTTGTGAAGCGATATAATCATTTTTGAGAGAGAAACAGGACAAAATGTATCTCCTTTTTTTTTACTATTAATCTGCAGTCTTCAGCATGATCATGATTTGAAGCTCGATTACACTTCCTCAAATGTAAAGTTTGGACCCCATTGACTTGCATTGTATCAATACATTCACCTAATATCTCCATCACAATATCTTCATTTGTGTTCTGTGGAAGAAATTTAGTCATATGAGTTTGAAAAGGCATAAGGGTGAGTTAATGATTAGAAAATTAATATTTTTGGGTGAACTATCCTTTTAAGTCTTTGGTCTGTTTCATCTACAGGAACTGGAATGATGGTCCAGAACACAGCTGCAACTTTTGAGCCCCTCTCCGCATCAATTCTGGGGTTGACTGCACTCATTCTCATTGGCTTGTTAGGACTGTGATTTAAGCCAATGACTAGGCATTTCCCAAAAATATTACAGATAATTGAGCAGGTTCTCCTCAAAAGAGGCAGGGCTGTGGGTGGTTGGATTTTTTTTGATGAAAGGGATTTTAATGGTTGAGTAGCAAAACAAGAGTCATTCAATTCTTTTGTATAAAAAGGCTTTTTTACAAGGATGACTGGTTGTTGTAGAATACAAGGGAGTCTTTGAGACAATTTGATTGTGTTATTGATAAGTTTTATAACAAGAAGCTTGCCTTATGGAAACTTAAATTTGAGCAATGGTTATGTCAGCAATTGGTTAGTTGCCACTTCTTGAACACAGACAAACAAAATGGTCAAGATTTGATTTCTTTAATTGGTGTAAATACAGGTGTATTGGTGAAATTTCCATACAGGACAAAAACGCAAATATCCTTTTTTTTTACTACGTTGTTGCTACTTCATGGCAGTATGTGGACTGCAAAATGATCCAAATGAATGTTTACTTTTTTATTGTTTTATTTATAGTTTTTTGTGATTTTATGTAATGTCATGTAATTGGAGGCAAGAGCTGACCATTATTTTTATTAATAATATTTTGTATCTGTGTAGACCTCAGAATGATTGTAGCATTCTGCCTATCCCTTATTGTTCTACTTTTTACAGATGAATAAGGCAGTACAACAGAAGCTGATAAAGGAGGCTTGGCTTGCCAAAGTTCTCACTCTGTGTTATCTAAGTCATTATTATTGCCATTTGTCTATTTCTCAAGTGTTACATAAATATGACGTTCATGGGTTGTGATTTACTTTCTTGGCACAAATTTCACATTAAAACAGCATAAAACTGGACATTGAACAAAGCTGAAGATAACATTCATGGACATCCAAGTTAATCATAATCCTGTTATACTGTATAATAAGTTTGCTTCCTACAAGGTACACATGAAGCCATTTGTTTTCTGAAAACCAAAATACAGGGATGCAAACTACTTTCTTTTCAGCTATTGTCTCCTTTTTTGAAGGTGATTTGCCCAGGTTTGGTTACATTTCTACATTAGACACTTAAAAAAAGCTTTAAATACTACATAAAAAAAGCTTACAATACAACACACAAATTTACTGAAAATATATATAATCTGGGAAAAAAATATATCTGGGACACCTGCTATGACTTTCTAACCTTTTTCAGTTTGTATCCCTGAATATATATATAAATATATACAGTGTCTTTCAAAAGTATTCAGACCCCTGACCAATTCTCTTATATTACCAAATTACAAATGGTGCAATTAAATTTAATTCTGATTGATATTTTATTTTAAAACACTGAAAATCTAAATCATTTATTGTAAGGTTTTTTTTGTTGGAAAATATTTTTTATGAAAAATAAAAAACTGAAATATCTTGTTTGCATAAGTATTCAATCCATACATTAATATTTGGTCAAGCCACCTTTTGCTGCAATAACTGCTTTAAGTCTTTTGGGGTATATATGTACCAGCTTTGCACACAGTGACGAAGTGAATTTGGCCCATTCTTCTCGGTAGATTTAGCAAATTGTTCAGGTTGGTTGGGTGAAGCGTGTGGACTGCAATTTTCAAATAGTGCCACAGATTCTCAATAGGATTGAGATCAGGACTTTGACGGTCTCTGTAGGATATTTATCTTTTTGTTCTTGAGCCACTCCAATGTTGCTTTGGCCTTGTGCTTGGGATCATTGTCATGCTGAAAGGGGAATTTCCTCCCAAGCTTCAGTTTTTTTAGCAGACTGAAGCAGGTTCTCTTGCAGTTTTTCTTTATATTTTGCTCCATCCATTCTTCCTTCAATTCTAACAAGTTTCCCAGTCCCTGCTGATGATAAGCATCCCTACAGTATAATGCTGCCACCACCATACTTCACTGTAGGGATGGTGTGTCTTGAGGTATAGGAAGTGTTAGGTGTGGCACACACATAGCACCTTGAGTTTTGTCCAAAAAGCTCTATCTTGGTCTTATCTAACCTCAAAAAACTTCTCCCACTTTGCAGCTGGGTCACTCACATGCTTTCTGGTAAACTCCAGATGTGCTTTCAGATGGTACTTTTTGAGTAACAGCTTCTTTCTTTTCACCCTCCCATACAGGCCAGCATTACGCAGTGCTGTTGATATGGTTGACTGGTGCACTATTAATCCATTCCCAGGCACTGAACTCTGTAGTTCCTTCAAAGTGATTGTTGGGCTCTCTGTGGGTTCTCTCACAAGTCTCCTTTTTGTTAGAGTGTTGAGTTTTGAGGGATGGCCATTTCTTGGCAGTGCCTGGGTGGTGTGGTGCAGCTTCCACATCCTGATTATTGTTTCAACTGTGCTCTCTGGGATATCCAAACATTTGGATAGTATTTTGTACCCTTTCCCTTATCTATGCATTTTTATTACTTTATCTCTTACTTCTGTAGAATGCTCTTTGGTCTTCATTTTCCTTCAGATTCTCAGCTTGACCAATGATCCTTCAACAATGGGGGTTTTATCCAGAAAATGGTAAAGTAATTGTGTCCTCTTTAGGGCAATTTCTTTCATCGGTGCAACCTGGCAGCTTCCACAGCAGAGGGGTTGGATACTTATGCAAGCAAGATATTTAAGTTTTTTATTTTATTTAAGTTTTTTCCCAACATAAAACCAATGTCACCTAACAAAAATTGATTCTGAGTTCCAGTGTTTTAAAATAAAATATTAAACAGAATTAAATTCCATTGCACCATTTGTAATTCAGTAATATGATATCATTGGTCAGGGGTCTGAATACTTTAAAAAAAAATTAAGACAGGTCATTTACATTTTTATTTCAATACAGTGGCATCAAAAACTTATTATCAAATAGTTGTACATCCATCAAATGTCCATTTTTATCTGTAATAATACTGACTTTCAGAGGCTCCTTCAGTTCAAGAAGGTAAAATTCAACACTATAAATAATAGTTCCCTATCTGTCACTCACTCGTTGTAGTGTCGATGTAGTGACACTAGGGGTCACTCTTGGGAACCTCTGATGTTTTAAGAAAATTCCAATGAAAATTGCAGAGTGGAATTTGCATGCCACTCCCCCAGACATACGGATATAAAAGGAGCTGGTGTGCAAACACTCATTCAGATTTTTCATTCGGAGCCGAGCAGTGTTGATGCATTCCACTGCAAATCCATTCACCTCTGCAAGAGAAAGCAAAGAGCGAAGTTCCGGTTATGTGCTCTTTGCTGTATATCCTGGTTGCGGTCGTTATCTCTTTCCGCTTCTGACAGTCACAATCGCTGCCCTATATGTCTGGGCTCCAGACATGCTGAGACAGCGCTTGTGGATGGTTCATGTCCGCACTGCGAGAACATGACCATGGTCATATTGCGATCATGGATTTCCTTCCTAAGAGGGATAGCCACTCCAGCTGGTCCCCGCCTCAGATCTTCTGCCCGCGGGCACAAGACTGTGACGGTTAGTGCTGGGGGCGATTTGGGGACTTCAATGGAAGTAACTCCACCAGGTGAATCCCCACGGACCCCCCATTCCCCTGCATGCTCATGTACCCCGGTTGAGTTCTGGGATGAGCCAGGCAGCCCGCCTCAGAGTGGGTTTGACCTCTCATTCACCTATGGGCGACGAAGGTCACAGCACGGGCTCTCAGGTAGGCGACACTCATTTTGGTGGTTTAGGAGCGCCACCTTTGGCTCACCCTGCTGGAGATTAGGGATGCAGACAAGGTTCACTTCCTTTTCACCCACATTTCCCTGGCTGGCCTTTTCGGCAACACTGTTGAAGACTTCACACAGCAGTTTTCGACGGTAAAGCAGCAGGCCGAGGTCATTCAGCACATCTTGCCCCAGCATGGTTCAAGATCACTCACCCCATCTGCCTGTCACCATGGCAACCTTCCTGCAGAGGCAACATCGGCTCTACCGCAGCATGAGCCAATGGCTCAGCCCCGGTGTAGAGCTTCCCGCAGGAAGTTGATGCCCCCCGTCTCACGGTCCATGACCAAGAACACTAGGAAGGCTTCTAAGCACCCCTGAGATGGGCGAGATAGGTGAGGAGACTTTTTTTGTTGAGATTGCCACACCCAAGGGGCTGCGGTACACACATATTCAAAAACAAAGATGCTTTCCTCTCTCTCTGTGTCATACACTCGATGCCTTCGGATGTCATTTTTACGACAGCAATGCACCGAGCATTCGCTACACCGTGAGACACGTTCCGTGGGTACTTCAGCAGCGGTCTTCCCCTTAGTGCCCCTCGCCCGGAGTTTGGAGGTGTGGTTAATGCTCTCCAACCCATCGCGATGGCTGGCCAGGACGATCCGACTCGGATACGCAATTCAGTTTGCCAGGCACCCGCACAGGTTCAATGGTGGTCTGGCTGATTTGAGTCACTTCGGCAAGGCACAGGTAGACCTGTTTGCTTCCCGGGAATCCTCTGCTGTGGTATTCCCTATCCGAGGCCTCCCTCGGCATGGACGAAATGGCACAGAGCTGTCCTCAGGGTCTGTGCAAGTATACGTTTCCCCCAGTGAGCCTACTTGCATAGACGTTGTGCAAGATCAGGGAGGACGAAGAACAGGACTACTGGCCCACCTAGACATGGTTCTCCAAAAATTGGTTCTGGCAAATCCCCTGAGGAAGGACCTTTTTTCTCAGGGACGAGGCATGATCTGGCACCCACAACCAGACCTCTGGAACGTCCATGTCTGGCCCTTGGACAGGACGTGGAAGATCTGAGTGGTCTACCACCCACACTTCTACCAGGCGACTGTACGCCTTGAAGTGGCGCCTATTCACAAATTGGTGTTCTTCCCAAGGCGAAGACCCGCAGAGTTGTGCAGTCAGATCGGTGCTTTCCCTTCTGCAGGAGAGGTTGGAGGGGCGGCTGTCCCCCTATAGCGGCACACCATGATGCAGTGGACGGTAAGTATTTAGGGAAGCACGACCTGATCATCAGGTTCCTTAGAGGTGCCAGGAGGTTGAATCTACCTTGGCTGCACCTCGTTCCCTCATGGGACCTCTCTCTGGTCTCTGGGTCTACAGAGAGCCCATTTCCCTTAGAGTCAGTTGAGCTTAAAGCCCTCTACTTGAAGACCGCCCTCCTGACTGCGCCCACCTCCATCAAGAGGGTTGGGGACCTGCAAGCATTCTCTGTCAGCAATACGTGCCTAGAATTCGGTCCGGCATACTCTCACGTGATCCTGAGACCCCAGCCGGGCTATGTGCCCAAGGTTCCCACTAACCCCCTTTAAAGATTAGGTGGTGAACCTGCAAGAGCTAACCTAGGAGGAGGCAGACCCAGCCTTGCCATTGCTGTGTCTGATACACGCTTTGCATATCTATTTGGACCAAACGGAGAGCTTTAGGCACACCGAGCAGCTCTTTGTCTGTTTTGGGGGACAGCAGAATGGGGACACTGTCCCAAACAGAGGATTGCCCACTGGATTGTGGATGCCATCGTGTTGGCATACCAGGCCCAGGGTGCGCCATCCCCTTTGGACTATGAGCGCACATTACCAGGAGCGTAGCTTTCTCCTGGGCCTTAGCCAATGGAGCCTCTCTAACAGACATGTGTAGAGCAGCAGGCTGGGCATGACCCAATACCTTTGCTAGATTTTATAATCTATGGGTTGAACCAGTTTCGTCCAGTTTGTTGGTAGGTACAAACAGGTAAGGATGTGTTTTTTTTAATTAGGCAAGTTTGAGGGCAGCTACGGCTAAATTAATGTATTATCATTTTTACACTGTATGTTACTTTCAAGGGAAAAGGTCTCATGGTTTGAATAAGTTGTTACTGTAAATATTGCCATTTTCACTTTGACAGAACACTAATACTGTATGTGTAAGAATTGAGCGGCATAATCATAAACACATCATCTGCAGCACATTCTGTAACATCATTATCCAATAATTCCATCCATATTTTGTCCACGTGATTTTAACTGTAAAATATGCTTCATGATAACTCATTTTCATTTAGAACAGTGTTATTCAAAAGCTGTCATTCATAAACAGCATCATCAATAGTTGTTTAGTGATTCTAGAGCCAAACACTGGTAGCAGCAGAGTAAATGTTACATGTGAGAATGTAGAAGCACTCAAAGTCATGCTAGGATTACAAAACCAAAACTTCTGTACTGTTTAGACAGGAATGTCCTCTTGTTCTTGCGTTTGTGTTGTTCACATGCTTACATGCATTTTGTAATCAGATTATGTGTGCACTATGTAAAATTCCAATTCTTTTATACCACCTTTTCCTGAAATAATTCTGCTGTTTCACGTTGTGTACACTTCCAGAGCTCCATTTCCAGGCTTTGCTCGAAACTCAAAATAGATAGCCATTAAAACAGGCCTCAGATCGGTAATGTCTCATTTTACATTATAAAGAATGGCTTTATGTAAGATTGCAGATTGCTACCTTGAAGGTCACTCAGAATTGTGATGAACAAGTTGAACAAGTTGTCTCTTTGAACTACAGTGTATCCCAGTTGTTGTAAAGGCTGAGCCTGTCCACTGTGGACTAAATGTGAATAATGCAGCATTTGTAAATATTCTTCAATAAAAAAACATTTGATTGCATTTGAGGAAACTATGCCCGATAATTATTGCCACATTTTTTGCACACATAAATGCAGAAACGTACGTGCTGGCTAAAATACTCCATGTAAAATATTTTATGTATAGGCCTAAAGAATCATGTAAATTGTCTATAAACAATGGACATACTGTAGGTGTAATCATTCACAATATACAAATACCTCCACATATATGTTTAGGCCTATACTGACAGTAAAGATTCTTAGATGCCTCTCATACTGTACAAATACATTCTTACTTTAAATAATACAATATGCATGCACTTGTTTTTGTGCTGTATTTTATTTTATTTTATTTTCTGTGTGACTCTTCAGGTTTCTTCAGCATTTTATTTTTTTTTTACCTGATGTTTTAGGCAGTTTTACTGTAAATGAGAAGTTATACCTTATACAATTAATTTAAAACTAAATCTGATGATCTTTTCCCCCAATGCATGTTGATTGCATATTTTAATCTTCTTTAAAACTGTGGATATAAAATTTTGTGGTGATAAAAAAATGTAATAACTTCAAAGGTAATCACACCGTACAGTAACGTGCCAGTTATATGACTAGTTATTAATTTATTGCCCAAATATGATTAAGCCAGCACTTATCGCTTGTACTTTGGAACTATTAATAATGTATAAATATGCATGAGCATTAACAGCTTTCACCAAACAGCTCCTTCCCAGTGCAGCTGACACAGGTAAAGAGAAAAGCTTTTCACTTTTTCAATGTTTAATTGTTACTTTAATCATTGTAATAGTTTGTAATAGTAAATTATATTCATATGGTTTTGCACACAAATCATTTTAGCTTTTATCAACTATGACAGTTCCACTGTGCAAAATGTGCTAAGGTAGGCTAGTGAATAATTTTTTAATTTGATGTATGTTTTTTCCAGCTCAAATTCTGAAGAATACTTGTTTGGCATCAACATCAAAATGACTAAATTAACTCTTATAGCAGGTACATTCCATAATTTATTAAATTATGTTGTATTTTACTATGAACAGTTTACTCTATACTTAACTATGTTGTCTTTTGTGTAGGGCTTGGACTCTTGCTAACACTTCAGATTGGTAAGAATCACTTATGAATACATTTTTCATTACACTAAAACTCTTTCACTGATGCTTTGTCAAAAATAAAAAAAATAAAAATGTATGGGTTATGGGTTATGAACTATTGCTAATATCAGAATTTCTTATAGTGGCCTCTACAAAGCTGGTGTGCTACATGGCCAACTGGGCCCAATACAGACCTGGCAATGGGAAGTTCACGCCGGAGAATATTGATCCCTTCCTCTGCACTCATGTCATCTATTCTCTGGCCACCATCAACCACCAAAATGAGCTCACGACCATAGAACATAATGATGAAATCATGTACAAGTCACTAAACGACTTGAAAAATGTGTAAGTAAAGGCAGTTTCTATAGTAAATAAACAAGCATTATACTGCATTGTAATTACGAACATGATTTGACTAACATGAATCAAGGTTTTAAAGCTTTTGGTGGTTCATGAATCGAGTTAGAGTCTTTGAGCATTTATATTTGAATCTAATTTCTAGAAATCCTCAATTGAAGACGATGCTGTCTGTTGGAGGTACAGACGACGGCATCAGCCCGTAAGTGATACACAGTTTACATCATGTGCATGTCCTAAAACTTGAAACATATGACATAGTGTATCTACATATCCACATTCTCACTATAATAATAACTGTAATATTGTGCACTTTTGATTGTTCTCTATGGAAACATTTTTTACATGATTAGTTCGGGGGAAAAAAGTGTGCTATGTCAGACGGGCTGAAAGAAAATAGCTTGAAAATTCTAGGAGCAGTTATAGTCAGAACTGTTCAATGGAAGTTTATGAGAATTTTGGATTTTTGGGTAATCCGATCAGTTAGAAAAGATACACTGAAACAACCCGAATTAGAATAGGCTGAATAATTATGAGGTGTATGTGCTGTTGCTTGAAAGCTCTAGGAGGGGTTAGAGTCTCCTACAATTTGGTCTTGGCCAGGTTAGGGATTTCGAAAACACTCTAATCCAAATTTGTTCAATAACTGTATGTTGGCTTTGTAAGTCAATAAAATAAATGGATATACTGATAAATACAAAACTGCTTCAAATTTCCGTTTA
The DNA here is from genome assembly GCA_032164185.1 of Moxostoma hubbsi. Lineage (NCBI taxonomy): Eukaryota > Metazoa > Chordata > Actinopteri > Cypriniformes > Catostomidae > Moxostoma > Moxostoma hubbsi. The sequence goes on from JAVLUX010000186.1 coordinate 16,211,143, forward strand.
TATCGTCATCCAGGCTTCCTCTGCCAACACATTAAACATGAGTTACTCTGCCACTCTTTGCACTCCAGATTTATTAAAATGGTGTCGACTCCAGAAACCCGCAAGGCTTTTATCCGTTCTGCAATGTTGTTCCTGCGTGCCCACAACTTTGATGGTTTGGACATTGACTGGGAATACCCTGGCCACAATGGCAGCCCACCTGAGGACAAGCAGAGGTTTACTACATTCATTAAGGTGAGTTGGCTGTAAATGTTAATAAATGTTAATAATTTTGTTCACTTGCATTAAAGATATAATTCACCCCCCAAAAAAATAATTCTGTCATCATTTACTCACACTTATGTTGTTCTACTTTCTTTCATGGAACACAAAAAAAGTGAGACTAAGCAGAATAATTCATCTTTTTTCCCATACAATGTAAGTGAATGGTGACTGAGGCTAACATTCTGTCATACTGGTTTGGAACAACATGTGGTTGAGTAAATGATGACAGAAGTTTCCTCTTTTTGGGTGAACTGTCTCATTCTGTCTCTGTAGTCTGACTGTTTTTGTTTACTTTCTATGACTTTGGGACTGACTTTGTCTCTTCTGTGTGAAAATCCTCAGGAATTGAGGCTAGCAATTGAGCAGGAGGCCGGAGACGTGAAGAAAACACCATTTGTGCTGTCATGCAGAGTTGCCGCCTTTACGCACACTATTGAAAATGCTTATGAGATCGCTGCAGTTTCAGGGTAAGTTTGTTACAACTGAGGTCCATCAAGCTAAAATAAGGTGAAAGCACATATAAAGTATACAAAACTGCCTCAATCTTCCCGTCATTATAGTCTGCTGGACTTCTTGAGCATCATGACCCATGAATACCACGGCCACTGGGATTCAGTGACAGGACACAACAGCCCCCTTTACCGGAGCTCCCTTGACAGTGGAAATGACGTTGAAATGAACATTGTAAGTGTGACATCTATAAATTCACATTCAAAATCTTAAATAGTATCCCATGTAAAATCTTCTCTCTCTTCAATAGAACGCCTCTGTGACATACTGGCTGAACGGTGGTGCTCCGGCTGATAGAGTGCTCGTTGGCTTCCCCACCTACGGACGGACATTCACACTCAAAACTGCGGAAACAGGTCTCGGTGCCCCAGCCAATGGCCCTGCTGCTGCCGGTCCCTACACACGTGATGCAGGATACTGGTCCTATTATGAGGTTTTAAACACGTTACTTCACATTTACTTAGCTAGTCCCAAAAGTATCTGAAAATATATGATCAACTTGTTTGGCCAAGAACAAAGACATTAACAGCAGAATTAACAAAAAAGTATTTTAGAACAAACATTACATTTTACCATGAACTGCATAGGCCCAACAATATGCATAATTATTAACATGACATCGGCTTCCATATGACCCAAATCAATACTGCCAAATACACTGTTGGATGTATCTGATTACTAAGTAATTATTTACTGTAATCAAATTACTTTTTACTCAAGAGTAAGAAATGTAATACATTACATTTTAAATTCTTGTAATCAGATTACAGTTACTGATTTTCAATTAAAGTGATTAATTTTAAGTACATTAATTGTGCTAAAGTAATATGTATAACACATTTAAAATATTAATTCATATGTACGTCTGCTAGATAGTGTGTCTGTGACAGCTGAAGGGTGTGTGACAATCAATGAGGAAATTCAGACATTTTGAATTTGAGGGGAAAACCAAAAACATTTCTAGGAAAAGTGATTTAGAAAGTAATAATTTACATTAAGTAATCAGTAAAGTAATCTGATGGATTGCTTATTTTGAGTAATTTACCCAACACTGATAAGAAGTGAAGCATCTCTGCAATGTTCTAGGAGGGATAGTTTATGGTTATAAATAAAACCTAAAAAAATAAGCATAGGAGAACGTTCTTCTTAAGTTGCAATGACCTTTCAAGGCGTCAGCCAATGATTACCAGAAAATTTGCATATACGAAAAGTCTGTCTTTTTAATGTCACAGGTTTTTACCTCATTAATATTGTCTTTTAAATTACAAAGAAACAAAAACTGTCACATTTATTGAAAAGAATGTTTCATAATTTATGTTTACACGTAAATGTTAACCTATTGTTTGCAAAAATCCTGAGACCGCAGTTGTTTTAACTAAAGTAAAATCAGCAAGAACTTCTTAATACCTTTACGTACACAAATCCACTTATTGCTTTCTACAACAAATGTACTGTTTCAAAGCAATTGCCAGGAATTTTTTTTAATACAGGTTTTCAGTGATTAATATGCACACCTCCGCCTCCATCTCCACACCTCCGAGTTATGTGAAAGCCACTTAGCACATGGAACAAACACTAGGCCAAATATTATATTAGTATTAGCCATATTACCTAGTGACAAATACATTTACAACAAAATACAATAAAGTTTGTTTTGATGCTCAGCCTATGAAGTCAACAACAAAAGATGTGGGAAGCGTTTCCTCTACATTGTAAGCCTATTTATTTCGATGTCCAAACTATGCACAGTTATGTGGTAAATTGCATTTTAAAATTTGCATTTAGCATTGTTTTTTCCCTGCTATCTGTGACCTTTTAAAAACATGACCCACCATTCGAGAACCATTTTATTCACATTAAGTGTATCAACTCACCAAATCTAGATCATTTTGAAGTTTGACTTTGCAAGATGTGTTGGAACAACACAAAGATTATGGAATGTTTTGTGGTCCACAGATCTGCCCCATGGAATCAAGTGCCACTTTGGGATGGATTGAGGAGCAGAAGGTGCCCTATGCAGTTCAAGGAAATGCTTGGGTGGGCTATGACAACCGTGAAAGCTTTGCTGCTAAGGTAATTGAATGTGTGTCTGTCAAATATGCAGAAAAGTGTAAGACAATGCAAGGTTTGACCTCCGTCCCCTTATTCTGACTACTCTTCTGTAACATTTGCTTAAACAGGTGCAGTGGCTTAACTCCATGAACTTGGGTGGAGCCTCAGTGTACACCTTAGATTTGGACGATTTTACTGGCCGTTTCTGTGATGAAGGAGCTTACCCTCTTGTCACCCATCTGCGCAACTCATTAGGTTAATAAACACTTTGAAAGGATTATCATTTGATGATGCATGAAATTTAATTCAAGCCATACTTCCACAGTCTTAAATTAATTTTGTCCTTTCTTTTTTCACAGGTTTCCCTCCCAAACCCACCACTACACCAGGACCTACCACAACCGCCGACCCCCTCAACTCCTTCTGTGCTGCTAAACCAGATGGTTTGTACCCCAACCCTGCTGATGAGACCACTTACTTCCAGTGCTTCCGTGGAAACACATACCTGCAGAAATGCCAGCCTGGTCTGGTCTTTGTTGATTCTTGTAAATGTTGTGACTGGCCTTAAGCGGAACATCAGATATTGCAAATATTCCACTCCTTACGTTTAAATCCATTACTCCTGTTCAATAGAGCTGTCAAGAATTCCCTTGTTGTAAAATGATGTCCTCTTATTTCTTTCATTTTCAAAAGAAATATTTAAGCAGTGAGACATATTACGTCTTCTTTGAACTACACAAAGCTGCTCTTCTAAAGAATAAAACAATGCTAAAGACAGACCTTTTTTATGAATAATCTCATGAAACTGTGCAATTTTGCTCCTGTTATTCATATTAAGATAATAAACATTCTTACCATGAAAACTTTGCCATTTTTGTTTGAATTCTTAATGGTTCTTAACACTACAGTCAACACATTGACTCATGACTGTCGACTCTGCTCTCATTTTACTAACAATCTGGCGACTATCAGCAATGATAACCTACTGTACCTGTAGCAATTAGTAGAACTTTTGACACCATATATCCATGAAAGCAACTAACAAAATGCTGTATTGAAAGGCTATGTGTGAGGGTGTGTTTAAAATGTGCAATAAAAGTGCTAGACTTTAGGTGTTTATTTGGAATATATTATAGTGTTATGTGGAAAATAAATTAGCTTTAAATAAATAAATATGTCATGTACAATTTTGGGCTATTTCTACAGCTTGCACCTCACACAGGCTTTCTTATTTGCCCCCACATACAAGGTAATATTAAGAGAATCTTAGTATATAATAATATTATTAACCAATCTGACAATGCTTTTATTATATGAGTTACATCAAAAGTTATCTAACTGATATCAATCCCCCTTCAGCCACTCACTCAACGCTGTGTCAATGAAGTGACACTACTGGTCACTCTTGGGAGCCCCAGACATCTCTGATCTTTAAGAAAAGGCATATGAAAATTGGTGAGTGGAATTTGCATGGCACTCCCTCGGACATATATATAAGTATATATATATATATATATATATATATATATATATATATACTGGTATATAAGGAGCTGGAACACATACACTCATTCAGACTTCTTCTTCGAGCCGAGCGGTTGTATTCACTGAGCTGAATTACTCTGCCGTCCATTCATATCTTACTCACACCAGCTGTTCTCCCCCTCTTGTGTTGTGCAAAGAAACACCCCTGGGCACTTCAGCAATGATTCAAGCCCTCATTGCGAGATCATGACCATGGCTACGTTGCGGACGTGGCTTTACTTCATCAGAGGGAAAGCCACCCCAGCGGCAACCTGGCTCGGTTCTTCTACCTATGGGTATGATGCTGAGTAAGTGAGCACTGGGGGCAATTTGGGGATTTTAATGTGAGCTTCTCTGCTGGGAAACCCTTTACGGACCTCACAATCTCCAGCACGCTCGTATGCCCCTGTCGCATTCTGGGAAGTGACCACGGGCCCATCTCAAGGCGAGTCATGTCTGACGTGAAAGACTCGGCTGGAGTCCCACCCTCGGGTGTGGTAGCCCAGTCGCAGGCTGAGGCAGAGCTGGCGGCCATGCTTGCCTGGGCAGCCATGAGTGTTGGGCTGGAGTGGAACCCTCTGCTCCCCCCCCGAACCCTCGTGGCTCGACTATTGATTCCTGTTCCTTTCTTCCCGGAGGTGCATGAGGAGCTTACGTGGTCGTGGTGGTCTCCTTTTACTGCCCGCACCCGATTGGCAAACTCCTCCGCTATCACTACCCTCGACGGTGGGGTGGCAAGGGGGTACTCGCCGATTCCTCAGGTGGATCAGGTGGATCAGGTGGTCGCAGTGCACGACCACCTGGCGGAGTCGTCCGAGGCTCCCGTCCAGGGCTAAGGCCTATGGCGCTGGCTATGGCTCTCCTGCAGGTGCACCAAGCCAAGGCATTTAAAGAACTGCACGAGGGTAATCCTTACCCGGGATTGATGCAGGAGCTGCAACGAAGGTCACGCCGTGGTCTCTCGGGCAGGCGATGTCCACCCTGGTGGTCCATGAATACCACCTTTGGCTCAACCTAATCGAGTCGAGAGAGGCTGACAAGGTTCGATTCCTTGACACCCCCATCTCCCAGGTTGGCCTGTTCGGAAACACTGTTGGAGACTTCGCAGGGCAGTTTTTGACGGTGAAGAAGCAAACGGAGCCTATTCAACACATCTTGTCGTGGCATGGCTCAAGACCCCGTTCCCTGTCTGCTCGTCACCAACGGTGCACGTCCAATGTTTTCATTATATTTAAATTTTGGATCCGTGGCCAGGCAACTCCCCGGATCTTAATCCCATAGAGAACTTGCGATCAATACTCAAAAGGCGAGTGGACAAGCAGAACCCCGCAAATTGTGATCAACTCCGAGCACTAATAAGGCAAGAATGGATCGCAATCAGTCAGGATTTGGCCCAGAAGCTGATATCCAGCATGCCAGAGCGAATTGCAGAGGTTATGTAGAACAAGGGTCAACACTGTAAATATTGCCGGTGCCCCAGCCAATGGCCCTGCTGCTGCTGGTCCCTACACATGACAGGATACACGTGATGCAGGATACTGGTCCTATTATGAGGTTTTAAACACGTTACTTCACACTTACTTAGCTAGTCCCAAAAGTATCTGAAAATATATGATCAGTGGTTCTGAACTTGTCTGGCCAACAACAAAGACATGAAGTGTCGACCCAGCACTGCAGCAGAATTAACAAAAAAGTGCTTAAGAACAAACATGAAATTAATAAATTTTACCACGAACTGCATAGGCCCAACAATATGCATAATTATTAACATGACATCGGCTTCCATATGACTCAAATCAACTGCCAAAAACACTGTTGGATGTATCCGATTACTAAGTAAACAGTTACTGTAATCTAATTACTTTTTACTCAAGAAAAATAAATGTAATGCAATACATTTTAAATTCTAGTAATCAGATTACAGTTACTGACTTTCAATTAAAGTAATTACTTTTAAGTACATTAATTGTGCTAAAGTAATATGTATAACACATTTCAAATATTAATTCATATGTACGTCTGCTAGATAGTGTGTCTGTGACAGCTGAAGTGTGTGTGACAATCAATGAGGAAATCCAGACATTTTGAATTTGAGGGGAAAACCAAAAACATTTCTAGGAAAAGTGATTTTGAAAGTAATAATTAGTAATGTGATTACTTTTACATTAAGTAATCAGTAAAGTAATCTGATGGATTGCTTTTTTGAGTAATTTACTCAACACTGATAAGAAGTGAAGCATATCTGCAATGTTCTAGGAGGGATAGTTTATGGTTATACAAATAAAACCTAAAAAATAACCATAGGAGAACGTTCTGTTTAAGTTGCCAATGACATTTCGAGGCGTCAGACAATGATTACCAGACAATTTTCATATATGCAAATGTATTTGATATGTCTTTTTAATGTCACAGGTTTTTACCTCACTAATGTTGTCTTTTAAATTACAACTTAACTGTCACATTTCTTGAAAATAATGTTTCATAATTTATTTTTATACGTAAATGTCAACCTATTGTTTGCAAAAATCCTGAGACCGCAAGAACATCTTAATACCTTTACGTACACAAATCCACTTATTGCTTTCTACAACAAATGTACTGTTTCAAAGCAATTGGCAAGAATTTTTTTTAATACAGGTTTTCAGTGATTAATATGCACACCTCCGCCTCCATCTCCACACCTCCGAGTTATGTGAAAGCCACTTAGCACATGGAACAAACACTAGGCCAAATATTATATTAGTATTAGCCATATTACCTAGTGACAAATACATTTACAACAAAATACAATAAAGTTTGATTTGATGCTCAGCCTATGATGTCAACAACAAAAGATGTGGGAAGCGTTTTCTCTACATTGTAAGCCTATTTATTTCGATGTCCAAACTATGCACAGTTATGTGGTAAATTGCATTTTAAAATTTGCATTTAGCATTGTTTTTTCCCTGCTATCTGTGACCTTTTCAAAACATGACCCACCATTCGAGAACCATTTTATTCACATTAAGTGTATCAACTCACCAAATCTAGATCATTTTGAAGTTTGACTTTGCAAGATGTGTTGGAACAACACAAAGATTATGGAATGTTTTGTGGTCCACAGATCTGCCCCATGGAATCAAGTGCCACTTTGGGATGGATTGAGGAGCAGAAGGTGCCCTATGCAGTTCAAGGAAATGCTTGGGTGGGCTATGACAACCGTGAAAGCTTTGCTGCTAAGGTAATTGAATGTGTGTCTGTCAAATATGCAGAAAAGTGTAAGACAATGCAAGGTTTGACCTCCGTCCCCTTATTCTGACTACTCTTCTGTAACATTTGCTTAAACAGGTGCAGTGGCTTAACTCCATGAACTTGGGTGGAGCCTCAGTGTACACCTTAGATTTGGACGATTTTACTGGCCGTTTCTGTGATGAAGGAGCTTACCCTCTTGTCACCCATCTGCGCAACTCATTAGGTTAATAAACACTTTGAAAGGATTATCATTTGATGATGCATGAAATTTAATTCAAGCCATACTTTCACAGTCTTAAATTAATTTTGTCCTTTCTTTTTTCACAGGTTTCCCTCCCAAACCCACCACTACACCAGGACCTACCACAACCGCCGACCCCCTCAACTCCTTCTGTGCTGCTAAACCAGATGGTTTGTACCCCAACCCTGCTGATGAGACCACTTACTTCCAGTGCTTCCGTGGAAACACATATCTGCAGAAATGCCAGCCTGGTCTGGTCTTTGTTGATTCTTGTAAATGTTGTGACTGGCCTTAAGCGGAACATCAGATATTGCAAATATTCCACTCCTTACGTTTAAATCCATTACTCCTGTTCAATAGAGCTGTCAAGAATTCCCTTGTTGTAAAATGATGTCCTCTTATTTCTTTCATTTTCAAAAGAAATATTTAAAGCAGTGAGACATATTATGTCTTCTTTGAACTACACAAAGCTAAAGACAGACCTTTTTTATGAATAATTTCATGAAACCTTGCATTTTGCTTCTGTTATTCATATTAAGATAATAAACATTCTTACCATGAAAACTTTGCCATTTTTGTTTGAATTCTTAATGGTTCTTAACACTACAGTCAACACATTGACTCATGACTGTCGACTCTGCTCTCATTTTACTAACAATCTGGCGACTATCAGCAATGATAACCTACTGTACCTGTAGCAATTAGTAGAACTTTTGACACCATATATCCATGAAAGCAACTAACAAAATGCTGTATTTAAAGGCTATGTGTGAGGGTGTGTTAAAAATATGTAATAGAAGTGCTAGACTCTAGGGGTTGAAAGTGTCAATTCAAATTGTTTAAATGTCGGCCTGTATGGCTGGTGCCACAGCCAACTAAGCAGACCAAAATTTTTAATGTATTATAGTGTTATGTGGAAAATAAATTAGCTTAAAATAAATAAACATGAAACGTTTTGGGCTATTTCTACAGCTTGCACCTCACCCAAGCTTTCTCGTTTTCCCCCTCCTACATATATTAATTTTAGGAGCATCTTATTATATAATAAAATTATTAACACAGATCAGGCAAGCTTCTACCCCCACCAACCAATCTGATCATTTATGATTTTATGGGTTACTGCAAAAGTATCTAACTGATGAACATCAGTTCTTGCCAATAGTTACCATTTTAAATGGATTCTCACTTGGTGTATTAACATACAATATTCTTGCTGAGTAACCTATAACCGCTACCTGAACTCCAAGGAATATAATAAACAGTAAACTGTCCCTCTGGCATCTTCATAAAAATAAGACTATCCTGATAATGTTACACTAAGAGGTTTTTTTTCTATAACAACTGAGCTAATAAACTACTTGCTGACATTTGGAACACTTATTTATGCATAGATTAGATCAATTTTTATTTTATTGATTTTTTCAAATGTAATGTACCAGTCAAATAAATACATTTGCATTCAGTAATTATATATTTACATTTACATTTATTCATTTGGCAGACGCTTTTATCCAAAGCAACTTACAAAAGAGGAAAACATAAGCAAATCCTCTTAAGGAGACATTTGTACGAAAAGTGCCATACTACAAAGTTTCACTAGCATCAGAATAGCATTCAAAACAGATTTAGGTGCAACAAAATTTTTTTATTTTTTTTATAACTGGTTAAGTACTCTTGGAAAATATGTGTTTTTAGTCGTTTTTTGAAGACAGAGAGTGAGTCAGCTTCATGGATGGAGTTGGGAAGGTCATTCCACCAACGGGGTAGATGAAACTGAGAGTCCGGAAAAATGTTTTGGTGTCTCTTTTTGTTGGTAAAACAAGGCGATGTTCTTTAGCCGACCACAGGCTTCTGGCGGGAGTGTACATCTGCATAAATTATTTTAGGTATGCAGGAGCAGACCCAGTGGCTGTTTTGTATGCCAGAATTTAATACATGCATCAACTGGCAGCCAGTGGAGGGAGACAAACAGTGGTGTAACATCTTTGGTTCATTAAAGACCAGACGTGCTGCTGCATGCAATGTATGTAATGGCCACCAAATATATAGTCTGTGGACACAAATTTTTTATGCTTGTTATACATATTAATGAGTTGTAAGTTATGTAAATGGGTTCTACTGAGATGTTTAAGTACCCTTAAAGTGGTTACATTCAAAAAGATAATTTTATATATATATATATATATATATATATATATATATATATATATATATACGTATATATATACTGTATATATGTGCACTTCCATAGACATCATTAACCTTATGCTGCACTCCACCTGTGGCTCCCCTCATCACAGCAGCCCTGTCATAGGCCTGGGCGATTAGTTTGCTCTCTTGTTCCTCAGGGAGGATTATGCGCAGCCTCTTCAACAGATCTGTGACGATTGTGTCAGCGTTTGCATTCTGAAGAGGGATGCTCGGAACTCGAAAAACACTCTTGGATGATGCTGTTATGGGGGTTGATGCACCATAGCACCAGCACCAACTGGTGGGTGGAAATGTCCGTTGTCTCATCTGCCTGAATGGCAAAATAATCAGCCTTGTTTACTTCCTCCAGAATGCAATCTTTAAGATCTGTCAACATACAGTCCAAAAGTTCATTTTGCACAGTCTTTGAGGTGCCTTTGAAAACAGTAGCTGTCTGAAGGTGCTTTTCCAACACATTGTCTAACGATACAACAAGATCTACTAACACACTGAAAACACCAGTGTTGTCTGAAGATTCAGTCTCATCATGGCCGCACACTTTCTTACCCCTGATTCTGTGGCCTTCGTCCAGTTGCGTAGCTATGTTGACTCTGCCAAGTATTGCTAACTTGGCACTATTATCCATATGTGCTCTTGTAGACTCATGTTTCTTTGCCCTCTCTGATAAATGTTTTAGGTCCCTTAATCCTCCCCATCATTTTAAAAAGTAGACATGGAAAGCAAAATAAGGCATTGGCATGACTACATACAGCTAGCCAAGCCTTTCTGCTGCACTAAGTATGGGAGAAGCATCGTATTTTTCTCTTTTCGCTAGCCTGTTGTTTGATGTTGATGTCAGGTTGATCTGGGCCAAGCTCTTTTACCAGTAGTTTCCCACCAAATTTCACCTCTCAAATGGATTTTGCCAAAGAGATCTTTGAATTTTGGGGCAGAATGGGCAGCTGAGATCCTGCTCCTGTGTCCACATTCATCATTGCTATAGTATTACAATGTTTTGGCAGAGACTGTCAGTCATACAATGAGACAATGTTGAGAGGGAGCGTGACTATGTCAAGAGTCCCAACAACAACCGACTGTGCATGCTTGGGGTGCTCACCCCTCAGGCCATAATATCAAGGCTGCTGGGGCAACATTTCTTTTGCACCTGTGAATATCTTGTGTCAGCATTGGTTGGCACTGCTCCACCAAGGGGTGCTGGAAAAAGTGTCCCAAGCATGCGCAGTCAGTGGTGGTCGGGACTCTTGACAAGAGAAGGGATGAAAAGGAGGCTAATTTTCCCCCACATAATGGTTTATTTTTTATATATATTACATGTTATTATGTATTTTAAAAACATGCATACTTATTTTTTTAAAAATGACTTTAAAAATATTTATTTAAAAATGTTGTCCCCCATGGACCAGCCACCACTGTTTACATTGCTGGTATCCAAACCTGAAACAGTATATCCAAATGGTGAAACCGAACATAAACAAGGACTGAACCGGACTGGACTGGACTGGACACAATGTTACAACCAAACAATACTTGACAAAGGACAAACATGAGGGCTTGAATACACTAACAAGTGAAACACATGACAAATACAACCAATGACAAGACTTAAAAAGATAACAATACTACTAAAACATGAACCAATGAAAATGCAAGACTGATAACAATATAACAAGACAATAAACCAATGAGAACATGACAACTGGAATGAATCAAAGGGAACACAGAGAACAGAGGCACAATAAAAACCAGACTTCAAACTAAAAGTCTTAAACCTCCTTGCGACCTCTATTGGCTGCTAGGGAAATCATTACAACATCCTCACAGCATTTTTCAAAAGTGCCTAAGACTTTTATATATTTAAAATTGTATTTATATTTAAATATAATGAAAAAATATTATATCTTATTAAATTGATAAGATTGATAAGATTCGACAAGGCCTTCCAACGTCAACGAATTCCTGCACTGAAAAAAGCTGAGGATTTAGGTCCCAGCCATTTTGGCAGCTAGTACAGTGTTGTGGCAAGAGGGATACAACATCTCGTTCCCTCCATCAGGGAACGGAGGTTATGACAGTAACCGAGACATTCCCCTTCTGTCAAGCTGCTGCGTGAAAAAAATAGCAGGCGCATCAGACAGCATGTAACCTTCACCAACACCCCAAAAGACGTTATGTAGTTCCTCATTGGCCTTTTCTCAAATATAAGAGGTAACCGAGGCTCTCAAGAGAGACACCTAGTGTCACAACATAGACACAACGTTGAGTAAGCGACAGAAGGGGAACCAAAGGGACAACAAACACAACACCACCAGTGCAAATACTGCAATAAAAAGCAAATATTAAGAACTTAATAGTACATTTGATTATAGCCAATGAAATGTAATTAAGTGCTCCCAATGCAAATGGACTTGAACTTCCATTTAACAAATTTAAATTGATTGCACACAATATAATTAAGTCGTTACAAAATTAAGAAATGTGTTAGCTAAAATGTATTTTTTGAGTGTGTATCAGATCAAATAAGTACATAACTGACACTGCAAAAAGTTTAATGATTAGAAACTGTGTAACCCTAGTTCACATATGGTTAAGGGATTGGCTTCAATTAAAATAATTTTTTATATGTTCTATCAAGACTGATAAGCTTTAGCACACTGTTACAGTGTGTTATGTGGTCCTGATAGCACACAAATCTTCTATAATAAAATTATCTTTATAAAGACCACTGCACATCATACTGATCCCATAAACGTTTGGTGTATTGGACACTGTATGGAAACCTTCCATTTAGATAACACATCTTCCATAGTCATCAGAAATAGAACACCAAAAGTATAGTTTTTAGTTATTTTCATGCACTGGGACTTTAATGAGAAGAATAACAACAACATTTATAGGATTTGCGACGGTGTATCGGAGAACCGGAGAGTAGGTTTTTTTTTCATCTCTCTCTCTCTCTCACTGCTGCTCTGCGTTGGACTTTTCCCTTTTGTCTAAATTTTACGGTGTTTTTTGGGGGGAGTACTACACTGTTACAGGAAGTACCCCCCCCCCCCCCAGGTAGATGGGGATGACCTACCAGCAAACCGTGCTTAAAGCACGCCCTCCCCCAGGGAAAGAGAGGGGGGGGGGGGGGGGGGGGGGGGTGTACTTCATGCCGGGGGCTCCCCAGCCTGAGAGAACGAGGGAGGAATGTGGCAGGGCGGAGGGAGGGGCTGGGTTGTGATTATACACACACCTGGTCCCTTATCTGGCTAATTAAGCCTCCGAGAGGGATAAAATGGCAATGGCAGACGGTGATGAGAGAGAGAGAGCGTTTACGGACATGTCCGTCATGTGTGTGTTTGTCCTTTGTTTAAGTTTAACATTAAACTATTATTTACATTGTCAAGCCGGTTCTCGCCTCCTCCTTTCCATTCAACTACGTTACAGTTGTTTATTTAAAATTTTTTATAAGTGTTTAATTCATTCTATTATATTTTCCACTTACATAATATCATTGCTTATTCTAGGCTTGGTGCTTTGCCATGTCGGTGAGTCACTGAATGTGTATTGCATCATTTAACAGCATCAAAAGTTGTCATTTTAATAAAATATCAAATATTACTATGTTGAGAGATAACTGTCACTATAAAAGTGTCATTATTCTAGACAGATCCATTATTAATCCGATTATAATGATCTATGTGTGTAATTTAAGTCACCGCTATCAATATTTCAATAACTCATTCATGGATCTCACTATTGCAGCTATTGTAATATTTCAGTGCATATATGTCAGTGCAAGAGCCTCACATATTGACTTTTTAGCTAACTAGTGCATCTTTGTGATTTCATAACAAGCCTTTTCCATGGAAATGGCCTGCTTCACAAACTGGTCCCAGTACATACCTGGAATTGGGAAGTATATGCCCACAAATGTCGACCCCTTCCTTTGCACGCACCTTATCTATGTTTTCTCAATCATCAACTATGCCAACAGGCTTGTCACTTATGAGTGGAATGATGAGACCCTCTACAAGTCCTTCAATAACCTTAAGAATAGGTATGTATCATAATTAAATAAGTTATGGGCTTGCTTAAAATTTTTGTTGAAATTTTTCTCAAAATATTTAAAGGGATATTTCAGCCAACAACTTTTATTATGTCATAATTTACTCACTTTCTTCAGTCGGACACAAAAAGCAGAGATATTAAGCAGAATGTTAAGGACTGACAGCCTCAGTCACCATACACATTAATTGCATTTTCCCATACAGTGAAAGTGAATTGTGACTGAGATTTTATTCTGCCTCACATCTCCTTTTGTTTTCTATGGAAGAAAGAAAATTCATACAGGTTTGGGACAACATGAGAGTGAGTAAATAATGACATCGTTTTCATTTTTTGGGGGTGATCTGTCCCTTAAAGATGACTTTTCTCTTAAAGACTTTAAAGCAAAAGATTATTACTGAAATTGTGTGATAGGTCTACTGTATTTTACTAAAGAAGTATTACTGAAGAAGTCTAAAAGTAGAATTGAATTAAAAGTTAATGTAAAATTAATCTTAGTAATGTCTACTATAATTAAAAATATCTCCATTTATCCTCACAGAAATCCCCATCTTAAGACTCTTTTAGCTGTTGGCGGATGGAACTTTGGTTCAACACAGTATTTATTACAAATATAATAAGTCATTTACTAGTTTGAGGCTGTTTATTAAGTACCATGTTAATGCAATTGCACAAACATCAAAGATTGTTTCCAAAATCCATCTTTGGTTCTCCATCATGATGTCCACTCCAACAACCCATCAAAAGTTCATCATGTCTTCCATCGCGTTTTTAAGAACTCATGGATTCGATGGTCTGGACTTGGACTGAGAATACCCTGGATCAAGAGGGAGTCCTCCCGAAGACAAACAGAGACTCATATTCATATACTTTCATATAGAAGTTCTGCCACAACACAGGAAGTTCCTGTGGTTCGCTTTCGGGGGCGAAGCCTTCCAATATCGGGTTCTTCCATTCGGCCTAGCATCCATGCACATTCACGAAATGCATGGATGCAGCACTGGCTCCTTTGCGACTTCGGGGCATTCGCATTCTGAATTACATAGACGACAAGCTGATACTAGCACAGTCTCAAGAACTGGCAGTTCAGCACAGGGATATCATCTTAGCTCATCTGGTGTCTCTGGGTCTGAGACTCAATGTCGAAAAGAGCGCTCTCTCTCCCACTCAGGGAATTACCTATCTGGGCGTTGTATGGAATTCGATCACGATGCGGGCATAATTGTCTCCCGCTCGAATCGCGTCCATTTAGAACACCCTGAGTAAATGTGAACCACTAAGCTAATGACATCAACAAAAGCTAATTAGAATCAGGAGTTGACAAAACTGGTATCCAATTAATTAAATTAGATTGGAGGTGTGGGTTAAATCTACTTTGACTAATAAAAAGCACTCAAACATTTTGAGTTTGCTATTCACAAGAAGCATCTGCTGACATCAATGACTCACAAAAATGAGATCTCAGAAGACCTACAATAAAGAATGGTTGCTATTTATAAAACTGGAAAGTGTTACAAATTTATCTCAAAGAGCTTAGCTATTTATCTGTCTGAATTTACAAATGTTCATTCAATGAAGATGATTTAGTACTTTGGCTACTCTCCCCAGAAGTCTAGCCGTCCAGCCAAGATGACTCAAATGACACACTGCAGAATGCTAAATGAGGTCAAAATGAACCCTTGAGTGGCAGCTAAAGACTTGAAGGAATCATTTGAACTGGATAACGTCTCTGTTCATGACTCTACTTTACAGAAAACAGGAAACAGGCATGGTGTCCATGGCAGGACACCGTGAAGTAAGCCGCTACTTTCCAACAAAAACATTCCTGCGTGCCTGGAGTGTGCCAAGGACCAACTTGACACTCTACAACACAACTGGGAAAAAGTTTTTTTGGACTGTCAAATGTTGAATTGTTTGGTAAGAACACACAGCAATACATACCAACATGAAATCATCATCCCAGTGTTGAAGTACAGTGGAGGGATCATTATGATTTGGGGCTACTTTGCTGCTTCAGGGGCTGAACCACTTGCCATCGTTGAGGAAAAAATGAATTCCCAAGTTTATCAAGATATCCAACAGGATAATGTCAGGATTGCTGTGCGCCAGCTGAAGCCCAGTAGAACCTGAGTGATGCAACAGGTCAATGACTTTAAACACTGTAGTAAATCCATAACAGAATAACTTCCAAAAACAAAAATCCTCCTTTTGGAATGGCCCAGTCAGAGCCCAGACCTTAACCCAACAAAAGGTCTGGAATTCTGTGGAATGACCTTAAGACACCAGACATCCTAAGAATATAGCTTAACTGAAGCAGTTCTGCAAGGAAGAATTGTCCAAAACTCCTTCTGAGCAGGTCTAATCCACAGCTACTGGAAATGATTGCGGTTATTGCTGCCAAAGTAGGATCGACGACCAGTTATTTAATCAAAGGGTTCACAGCACTGTGAATGCTTAATGGGATGTGTTCAATAAAGACATGTAAGAAAATAAATGTTTGTGTGTAGTTAAATTAAGCATGTTGTATTTGTCTATACTTGTGACTTTAATGAAGATGAAATAACATTTTATGACCAATTAATTCAGAAAAACAGCTAATTCCAAAGGGTTCACACACACACACACATATATATCCACTCTAACTACAACTACTTTTGTGCATTATCTGAAAGCATTGTTTGAGACCAATATCATGTGCGACCATGTTAATAAATACTTAATAATCATTATTATGAGAAGCTGGCACTTGCTCTGTAAAAATGCATATTATCAGTAAATACACTGGTGAATAAATAGCATGTGTCACTATTTCTGCAACTTCAGACTATTTTAAATGTAAATACAGAGGAAGTAAGTGGACATTTATAAGTTGTACAATTTTAATATAATTGAAACAGTTATAAACTGTTCTAATGTGCCACTGATATTATCAGAGGTATATGGATAGAGTTTTCACACAAAGCTAATATCATGAATATAAATTTGTTCATAATAGCCTTTTATTGCTGTGCTTACATTACTCAGTACCTGACTCACAAGACCCAGTTCTCTCTCTGTGTGAAAGACACTTGCCTCAGAAAATTATATACACTGCATAGAACAAATGTACCTCTGTCTGGTTGAATAATGGCCTTACACAATTTTCTTAAACACGGTACATTTTATGTTCAATTATTTAGGTAACAACTGATAGATATGGTTCCAGTTCTGGAATTTCCCTGTGTGATCTAATAGAAACTATGTGAGCTGCACATGCTTTCACATCCCTGACATATTACAGGCTACTGACCCTGAGTTAATTCTTAAGGCTATTAAGGATCATGTAAAATTATCTTTGTCATATCTGTCTGCATGCCAAATGTCCACATGCCTTAAGTCACTAAATCATATTGTGTTTGTGATGACACATTTTGTGACTGCAGCTGCAATACCGCAGTTTAGTTACAGTACTAGAGTTTCTAGTTTCTGTAATAATGATAAAAGTACAGAGCTTGAGGTAAAATTGAAAATAGGTCACAAAGGATCTTCTTTTGAGAAAAGTTACAAATATGATCTGAAAAGATAGGATGTTTAAACAGTATTTATGGTGTTTGTTTTAAATGCACATTTTTTATTATTACAAGTATATAAATAAAAAAGTATTAAAACATTATTTTAATGATCAATGATCCACACTCTTTTTTCCACTGTGAAAGATATACATTGTGTTTGTATCTTTGTCTTTAAAAAATAAATTATGAAATCGCTCACGTCTGGTAAATCTTGATTGGTCAATAACTAAAATATGACCAATCCTGATTTGTCTATAGGCTAGCTTAAATTAGAGTGGGCATTTATTGTAATACTATACATGTGTAGCCCTTCCTGTCTCTCTGCCCACCCCTCACTGCACATTGTGGATTTCCCCACACGAAACACAAGGGACATGTATCAGCAACAAAATGAACAGGGTAATAACACATTTAACAGGTATTTAATCATTTTTTGTCATTCTTAATTACTATAATTATTAATTGTAGAATTGTTTAATTACAATATACTAACACACATCTCATGTAAAACCGTTTAATATTTATCTTATTGTATTACTATTTTATAGGCTTAAATCTGCTCTTTCAGTTTGGTAAGATGATTTTCATTGCACTGTGTGGTATAGGAAGAAATTAAATGTTGTATTGATGATGACACGCTGATTTGCATTTTTTTCCTCAGTTACTTGTTCAAGACTGGTGTGTTACTTCACAAATTGGTCTCAGTACAGAGCAGGAGCTGCTAGGTACCTTCCGGATAATGTGGACCCAAACTTGTGTACTCATTTAATCTATGCATTTGCCAGTATAAACTATATAGCAGGTAGTGAGTGGAATGATGTGGCATTCTACTCAACCTTCAATGCACTAAAGAACCGGTAAGTTTGTGGCCCAAGTTTTTGATTTGTCATATGTTTTGCTGCATGAAAAAGAGTTCACAAAATTTTTTTTTTTTTTTTTAAGAAATCCCCAATTGAAAACCTTGCTGTCTGTCAGAGATCAGGACTCAGGCCAGTATGTTTTCTGTTGTTATATTTTTGAAAATGTTTCCCTCTACTGGTAATAGTTTTTCACACCATCGATCTACTACAGTAGATCTTCCATATAAACACACACACATATGTATGTACATGGACTCACCAGATTCTCCAACATGTTATCCAAATGGACCAACCGCCAGACATTCATCAAGTCTTCCATAGAATTCCTTAGGAAGCATAAATTTGATGGACTGGATTTGGACTGGGAACACACTCCAGAAGAGCCACCGGACGATAAGCTGAAATATACACTATTGTGCAAGGTTAAAGCCAAGTATTTGTTCATATAGTTTTCCATTGCAACAATATGAATATAGCTTATATGTATATATATTGAACAATGTACAAATATAACAAACAAATAGTGTGTTGTGTGTGTGTGTGTGTGTGCGTGTGCCAATGTAACAAACCAATTCTTTTAAACTCTAGGAAATTTTGGAAGCATTTGTAGCTGAAGATGCAAACAAAGATACAAGACTGCTTCTGACAGCAACTGTATCAGCACAGAGAGAAGTAATTAAAAGGAGCTACAATATTCCAGAGATTTCAAAGTACGTGAAAAATAACATCCATTCCATGTCAGTACAGTTTTGGGAGATTTATGAAAAGCTACTAAATTTCAATTTCATTAAAATTTCCATTAAATTGAATTGAGTAATATTTAACCTAACTAAATATTTTAAGTTTTATTCATTTAATTTGTTAAAGATTACACAAGCCAAGTCAATGTAATAGATATGTGTTTTGAAATGTGTAAATCTTACAAATAGTCTAAGTGTCAGTAATTAATAGTGGTTTAGGAAATTATTATTTTGCTGCCTCATATGTTTGATATTCTATTCTAGTATAGATAGTTAGTATATTTATATGGCATTGATGATCAATTGATTTTATATGTAACAGCTTATCTAATTGTTCAGCGTGAGAATTTATTTATTTATTTAGAAATGAATCACATGGTGCTTTGAATATGTTTAGGAAGGAATATGCCCTCATTTCAGAAGTAAAGATATCCCTGAAAATCAAACAGAAAGGAAAAATATTGCGCCTTAATTAAAAACTTCATTTCTGATACCTTGAAAGTGCAAAAAAAAAAAAAAAGACTTTTTTTTTCTTTTCTTTTTTTCTAGATACTTGGACCATATTAGTGTCAAGACATTCGATTTTCATACTTTTGAAAACGGAATTGTAAGACATCACAGTCCTTTGTACAGTAGTATCCACGATGAGGAGAATGCCTACTCAAACACTGTAAGAAGATTCTCTTTTACCATACTAATAAAAGCACTGGCTTCAACAATGACACTGTAATATAATTTGTATCTTGCATGCAGGATTATGCCCTACAATACTGGAGACTCCAGGGAGCTCCTGCTGAGAAGTTATTGATGGGCTTTGCCACTTATGGCCGCTCCTTCATCCTCTCCTCCACTCAGAGTGGTGTTGGTGCCCCGGCCAATAACTTTGCTTCCCCTGGACCTTTTACTCAAGAGATGGGCCTGTGGTCTTATTTTGAAGTTAATGTCATATGGAGTCAAAAACATTTTGTTTGATATAGGTTTTTTATGTTTTGCAAATGCTTTTAAATGTATCATTGTTAATTTCCAATTATGTGTTAAGCTTTAATATAAACATTCTTTTTTGTTTTTTCAAGATTTGTCTTTTCCTAAATGGTGGTGTCATACAGTGGCTAGAGGACCAGAAAGTTCCATTTTCTGTTAAAGGGAATGAATGGGTTGGTTTTGACAATCTAAAAAGCTTTGAGACAAAGGTACATCTCTACTCATCTTATGCCATGCTACCATTATGTACAACCTTACAGGTTAATGTAACGAGTAATATGACAGTTTTGCTTTATATTGTTCAGATAAAATACTTACAAGAACATAGCTTTGGGGGAGCATTTGTGTGGACTCTGGACCTGGATGATTTTTCTGGATATTTCTGTGGACAAGGCAATTACCCTTTAGTCCGCCAACTGAAGAAACTGTTAATAGTTGGTGAGATTTAAAGAAATACATGTAACACGTATAAAGCAAATATACTGTAAAAACTGGTACCGTTACGTCTAAATGGTTGTTTAGTTTATTAGAACTTTCAGATTCTGAAACATTTTTGTTTATTTATTTGCTACAGGAGCAAAAGAAGAAATGCATATTTCCGTTACTACAAGCACCAGCATTTCCATCAACACTTTTGCAGTGGTTGGGCAGAGCAATTCACAACCAACAACATGTATGAAGACTCTCAGCTCTCTCCCAGCACCGGAAAGCCAGTTCTGTGCAAACAGACCAGATGGATTTTATCGCAAAACAGATGATCTTAATTTATTTTATATATGCCATAGAGGCAAGACAAATATCACCTGGTGTATCCCTGCAATGTTCAATCATTCTAGAAGAGCACAGCCATCACAGATTATAACTTTCATTGCATTTTGGACTGCAAGTCTCCTAACTCCTTGGCATAGCCTACTTTAGGAGTATTGCACTGATTTAATATTAAAGCATAGTGCAGCATACCTAAAATATATTGTATATAAAACTGCACATGTGGGGCACTTGTGAGCGTTATGGTGGATATCACTATTAAAGAGATATGTTCACCAAAAAATGAATAGTCTCTAATTATTTACTCACCCTCATGAAATCCCAGATGTGTTTGACTTTCAAACAAAGATTTTTAGAACATCTCCACTCTCTATGTCCACACAATGAAAGTGAATAGTGGCCAGAACTTTGAAGCTCTAAAAAGCACATAAAGGCAGCATAAAATAATCCATAAGACTGCAGTGGTTAAATCTATATCTTCTGAATCAATATAATAAGTGTGGTTGAGAAACAGATCAATATTTATGTCAATTTATCAGATTAAATAAATATCAGATTTCACTTCCACATGCTTCTTTTTTTTTTTTTGCAATTTTCATTATTCATGCATATCACCACCTACTGGGCAGGGAGGATAATTAATAGTTAAAAAATGACTTAAATATTG
This sequence comes from Moxostoma hubbsi, assembly GCA_032164185.1. Taxonomy (NCBI): domain Eukaryota; kingdom Metazoa; phylum Chordata; class Actinopteri; order Cypriniformes; family Catostomidae; genus Moxostoma; species Moxostoma hubbsi. The sequence goes on from JAVLUX010000186.1 coordinate 16,232,793, forward strand.
ACCTGTTTCTCACCCATACCTATATATATAATTAAAGACTAGGGGTGTAAATCGGAGCCTTCATGACGATTCGATACGATACCGATTTCTTAAGCCAACGATTCGATTATTTTCGATACTTTAGAATTCCCCGCGATACGATTCAATTCGCTACTAGATATTTTTACATGATATCTATTAAGTTTTCAAATAAATCAACAAAAAAATGAATTATTTGCCTTTTATTGAGAATACAGAAACAGTATTGTATTCACAATGTGTATGTTATTTTACACTATAGCAGTTGTGCTCAATGCACTGCAAATAGAACAGCAAATATAAGTTACTGCATCTACAGTTACAATAAAGTGCAATCCTGCACGTTTCTTTTATACAAAATTGGTTACATTTTGAAAATATAAGTTGCATCTTATTAAGAGGTAATGGTCACACATCCTCTGCAGTAGATGAACTACAAATAGAACAGTTACTACACAAAATCAGTTAAAGTGCAATAATAACAAAAAGTAACAAAAGTCTAGGACATAAGCCTACAGCCCATTCACTACAAAATAACAAAAATGCATTTGCATTTTAGAAGAATGAGGTATTTAGAAGCATGGCTCGTGGCTTGAGCTATAGCAGGGGCCTTGCAAATAGAACAGTTACTCAACAAAACAGTTTAAATGCAGTAAGAATCAAAAGTACTCGCTCTGCACTCATAAGACCCTGAATAACTTCATCACGTACTTTGGTGTAGAAGTTCGGAATACAGGACTCGCTGAAATGTTGACGTGAGGGGATGTTGTACCTCGGCTCAAGAACTTCGAGCAGGTATCTAAAGCCTTCGTTCTCTACGACGCAATAGGGCCTCATGTCTTTGCACATAAAAAACGCAATGCCTTTGGTGATGTTTTTTGCTCGTTTTGAAGTGCTCGACAACTTGGAAGGAAAAAATGTTGTCAGTGATTTGGCGGGCGTGGAAGCCTGTGTTCTTTCTTTACACTCGGAGTCGCCATCAATACCATGGCGCCTTTTCAGGTGTGCGGATAGATTCGACTTATTGCCGCAGTATCTTATCTCACATTGACAGTCTTTCTCTTTACAAACGGCAACATCTTTTACCACTGCTCCATCTGTTTTCCTGAAGCCAAAATACTTCCACACCCATGACTTGACGCCGACTGGTGTATGTAACATTTGACTTTCATTGCCAGCTCGCTCTGACGGTTCCATCGCTCTTTCAGACTCAACAATGTGTGTGTGAACATACGTAAGTAACGCGTGTGATGTAGAAGATAATAATGAGGTTAGCGCCACCCGCAGCTTAGGAGTAGGTTGTACGCATATGTCGGAGACGGAGTGGTAAACTCCGAGCGAACAGACAGGCGGCAAAATAAACACATTAATCGATACACTTGCGGACGTATCGATGCATTGAATCGTCGGCTGTATAATCGATGCATCGATACAAATCGATTAATATTTACACCCCTATTAAAGACCATAAAAATGACAGGATGTAGGTGTCATGTTCACTGTTGTCTGTTGTTTTTGTGCTTTTATGTTGAAGATTCCTGTTTAGTTCCTGTTTCCTGTTTGGTTTTTGTAGTCCTTTGTAGTTCTGTTTTTTGATTGGTTTTCCCCTGATTGTCTCCCATGCCCTGATTGTTTCCCCAGGTGTTTCTAGTTTTCCCTTGTGTATTTAAGCCCTTGTTTCCCTCCTGTCCATTTGTCTGTTATTTCATGTTTTTCATGTTTTGTGTCTAGTTCTCCGTGGTTTTTGTTGTCCCTAGTTTGCTTGTTTGAATTTAATAAAAAGCTGCACATAGATCCTCTCTCGTTGCCTGCTGTTACAGAATAACAGACCACAAACATGGATCTAGCAGCTATTTTTCTTCAGCTGAGCCGAGCGAACCTCCCTTTAACAGAATACTCCTGACTGTTTTGCACCGTTGCCCGATGCACTAGTTTTCCTGATGGGCATTTTCCAGCTCGGCCTCCTGGCCCATGGATGGATTTAGTTGCCAGAGACCACGCCTGCCACGGCCAACGAGCCCACGCCCACGCCTGCCGCGAGCCCACGCCCACGCCTGCCGCGAGCCCACGCCCACGCCTGCCGCGAGCCAACGCCCACGCCTGCCGCGAGCCAACGCCCACGCCTGCCACGAGCCAACGCCCACGCCTGCCACGGCCAACGCGTTGCCAGCCTCGTCCGTCCCAGCGCCAGCGTTGCCAGCCTCGTCCGTCCCAGCGCCAGCATTGCCAGCCTCGTCTGCCAGGAAGAGGAGGAGAAGAGGAAGGGCTTCCGCTCACCAGTCTCCGCCCTCCACGGCCCCGTCCTCAGAGCCAAAGCCGGAGCCAGCGCCGGTAGCCTCGACCGTCCCAGAGCCAGCGCCGGTAGCCTCGACCGTCCCAGAGCCAGCGCCGGTAGCCTCGACCGTCCCAGAGCCAGCGCCGGTAGCCTCGACCGTCCCAGAGCCAGCGCCGGTAGCCTCGACCGTCCCAGAGCCAGCGCCGGTAGCCTCGACCGTCTGGAGGAGGAGGTGGAGAAGAAAGTATTCCTGTGCTCCGCCTCCCTGTGCTCCGCCTCCCTGTGCTCCGCCTCCCTGTGCTCCGCCTCCCAGGTCTCCGCCTCCCAGGTCTCCGCCTCCCAGGTCTCCGCCTCTCGAGCCTCCCAGGTCTCCGCCTCCAGGGCCTTCCTCTCCTCCGGAGCCTTCCATCCCCCATATGCCTTCTACTCCGGAACCTTCCAAGCCTCCTTGGTCGCCGCCTACCATGGCACCGCCCCTGGAGTCCTCCTTGACTCCTCCCTGGCCTTCTGACCCTGTCTTGCGGCCTCCTCCCGGGCCTTCTGACCCTGTCCCGTGGCCTCCTCTCAGGCCTTCTGACCCTGTCCTGTGGCCCTCTCCTTGGCCTCCTGACCCTGTCCCAGTCCTGTGGCCCTCTTCTTGGCCTCCTGACCCTGTCCCAGTCCTGTGGCCCTCTCCTTGGCCTCCTGACCCTGTCCCAGTCCTGTGGCCCTCTCCTTGGCCTCCTGACCCTGTCCCAGTCCTGAGGCCATCTAAGCCCCCTGACCTAGCCCTGTGGCCATCCCCTAGACCCCCTAACCCGGTCCTATGGCCGCCTCCCTGGCCACCTGACCCGGTCCCTGCCCTACGGCCATCTCCCTGGCCTCCTGACCCAGTCCCTGCCCTATGGATGCCTCCCTGGCCCCCTGACCTATTCTCGACCCCACAGCTGCCTCCCAGTCTTCCTGACCCGGTCCCCTCCTTCACGTCGTCCCCTCGGTCCCCTGGGCATCTGCCTGGCCTCCTTGGTCTCCTGGCCACCCACCTGTTCTGTCATGGTCTCTTTGTCCTAGTCTTGTCCCTCTGTACCCCTCGTGTCCCCTTGAACTGCCTATTTGCCCCTGGTGCCCCCCTGGACTATCTGTTTACCTTGTGCTCTATGGACAATGTGGGGGGGGGGGGGGGGGGGTTTTTTTTTGGGAGCGTCTGGAATCCGCTCCTTAAAGGGGGGGCTCTGTCATGTTCTCTGTTGTCTTTTGTTTTTGTGCTTTTTATGTTGAAGTTTCCTGTTTAGTTCCTGTTTGGTTTTTGTAGTCCTTTTGTAGTTCTGTTTTCCCCTGATTGTCTCCCATGCCCTGATTGTTTCCCCAGGTGTTTCTAGTTTTCTCTTGTTTCCCTCCTGTCCATTTGTCTGTTTTCATGTTGTTTTGTGCCTAGTTCTCCGTGGTTTTTGTTGTCCCTAGTTTGCTTGTTTGAATTTAATAAAAAGCTGCACATAGATCCTTTCTCGTTGCCTGCGTTACAGTAGGTCAGAACTGAGATACAAAACATAAAAAAATAGAAAAAGGGGAAAAATTATTATTGTACTTTTAGCCTATACATTGTAAAGTGCTAAGACTAAAACAATAGAAGGGGAGGGGAAAAAAAAAATAATAATGATAATAATAATAGGAGCTTTCCAATAAAAATCAATTATCAATATAAGTTAGTAATTTACCATGTAAATTGTCAATATAAGTTAATAATTTAAAAATGGAAAAGGGGAAAAAAACATTATTGTACTTTAGCCTTTACATACTTTAGCCTTTAGTAAAGTGCTAAGAATAAAACAACAAAAAAAATAGGAGCTTTCCAATAAAAATCAATTTGTCAATATAATTTAATATTTTACAATACAAATATAATTTTGTGTGATTTAAATAATTATAATAAAAATATTTGATTTTTTTTAAAGACATTTTCAGGAGATCCATTTCTGTTAAGATACAGATTTAAGGTAGGTTTCGCTATTTAAAATAATAATAGCCTTATAATAATAATAATAATAATAATAATAATTATATAAATAATCTGGATATATATATTTGCCTTGAAAAATATAATGTTTATATAATATATAAAAATATCATGTTAATATAATGTGTAATGTTTACCACGTACTTTATCAACTTTATGCTCCTATACAACTCATTTGTATAGGAGCATAATGTACAGTATAATAGCCTAGATCTTTCGAGGACAAATTATATAATTAAACTTCCTTGGGTAAAATAAGTAATTCTAAGGACAAATTGCATTTATATAACAAATAAGTAAAATATATTAGTCAATCAGTATGTCACATTGACGTCAATGCCTGTCTGTACCATAGACTGTAAAAAAAGAGGTCTGTACAGAGTTAGGCGCCATTTTGTTCGACAGTGAAGCAGCGAATGGACGAGGCCAACAGGACCACTGAACACTCCTCATACATCAAACCGAATATTCTTAATTCCAGTCGGTATTAACTGGTAATTGTGGACGCTTTATTTGATCTGATTTAAACATTTATTTATTGAATTACTTATTTTACTGAAAAAAAGAGTAATAATCGTGCTGCTGTAAAGGCGTTAGCAGCAGCATGCTATGTGATAAGTCGTAGAATATTGGGTTTTTACGTACACAGCTTTTAAGTGTAAAAACAGACACATCACGTGTTTTGTTTACATTATGTAGACGGTGTAATTCTCGATGTTTCTGCTTTGATATATTTTAGAACACTAGCAGTAAGTATAAGCATAAGGTAATTGTTCAGAAATCTAGGCCTAACATCAAGAATGCTTGATTTGTTGAAACAATCTCCTTTTGACATATTTAAATCCATAATGAGCTCAATCGGGTATTCAATTAGATTTGTGGGTGGTAGGTGATTGTTTTCGTATTGTTTCTCTTTTGTTTGATGTTTATTGGTCATTTAACTGTTAACTCATTTGTAGAAATGTGGCCTTCTGATTATTTAATATTTAAAAACGTCTTTACTAATTGTGTAAACTGTAATGGTGTCTGCGCCGTACATTTACATGTATGGACACAAAATCAGCCAAATGTCGATTCAGACAATGATAATTTTAAAACGTAATGAGAAACTTCGTCTTAGCAATGATCGAAAAAATAAAGCTGTACACCAGGCCAAAATAATCGCCTCAGTCTTCAAAATATGAAATGATCGTGCTAGTTCTTTGTCCCTAGAGTGCTTATCTATTACTATTTGAAATGTGCTTAGTCTTAACTTGTGCTTTCCCCAATAATACTATTGTTCATATAATAATCTACATTTTGTCCCTGTCCTTATTCAAATAACTATTTGTTCAGCACATGGGAAGTGTTTTTGTCTCTTTTTAAATGTAGGTTATGCAAGAACGTGTTCTTCATCCAGAGGATAACTGGATACTTTGACTGCAATAGTTTCCCTGAAGATTGCAGCTTTTTTTTTTTAATCTCACCTTTGAATGATCCCCCCCCCATTGGGCATTTTTCCCCCTTCAAAGTTCCAGTCCACCCCATTTAAATTTTCCACCCAGCATCAGGAGATGGAGAAGACATCCCTTTTTCTTTCCATCACCTACAAGATATGCAGTCCCTTGGCTCTGCTTTTTGACATCATCTAGCTTGCAGTTTTTTTAAACTTCCCAAACCACTTTGAATTTTCAACATTATTGGAGAAAAAAAAAAAAAAGGACATTTTCTACCATCGTCTAATTTTATAGCAGTCTAATGGGAACAGGTCTCTGAGAGGCACAATAGACCACAAGTTGCCTCTCTCACCCTGTTCAGTCTTTACTCATCAGTCAAGTATTCCTTCAGGATCCACATAGTGCGGAGTGACCCTACAAGAAGTGCTTGAGATCACCAGGAAACATCTCAGCCACTGCAGGTGAATTCAATTTAATGTTTTTATTCTCTTTAGTATTTTAATATCGGCTGCCATTTGGCATCATTCAGGACTGAATGTAGTTAGAAAATTTGACCAGATCAACAGGGACATGAATAGGCTTGTAACACTCTAAATAGGGAGATTCACGTGAAGCCTGTCGCAGGCGTCCGGGACGAGATCCCAACATCGCTGAAGAGCTCCTGACCTGGAAGTGTACAGACCTGTGCCAGTATGACCATGCAAGGAAATGACTGCTATTTCTACTACTACTCAACGTGTACCAAGGTAAAATGATGTCTACGGACATGTTGATTCACTTTTGGCTGTGCTTTGGTGAGAAATTTCCCTGTTAATTACTCTTAAGCCCAAAGTATTTCTCAGTTAGACGTGAATGCTAAGGGTCTGCGTACAGGACATGTGACGCAAATTTCATCATCAGCAAAGTACTTGAGCATTGAAGGTCTGTGGCCTGATTTTTCTAACCAAGCACAGTTGAGCCGTTGCTTTCACAAAGTGCTAGAAAAATATGTAATTGCCTACAAACAACAGCAGGTGAAAGTGGAACCAACAACAGTGGATGTGCATGACAAACCTGCATTTACTAAATTAAGTCTGAAGGAATATAGAGACATCTTTTTGTTCTAAACTCCTGAAGAGAAATGGTCCAGTATTTTATAGCAGTCATAGTGCGTATGCCTCAACCGCTGTGTATGCGCACACAGTCAAATGAAGTATACTTTAAAAGGCTGAGCATTCGACTACACAGACGCAAAGTGTTCGCCACAAAACTGAAGTATACTTTGGGTTTTAAACTACATCAGCATAATCATATGTGCAGTGCTGGGTAGTAACAGATTACATGTAATCTGGACTGCGTAATTATAGTACAAAAATCAAATCTTTGTAAATGCATTACATTTTAAATACTTGTAATCTGATTACAGTTACTTTTAAGGATAACATCATTACATATTAATCAGGCAAAGGCAGTTAATTGTTTATAATTCATTGATCCCTTTAAATCTGTTACCACACATGGATAGGGTTTGTAAAACGAAAATTGTCGGAGTGATGACGTGTAAAATGTAAACACAAAATCATATAAATTCTCATATATTTTGATCCATTAAGTTTTTTTTACTTTACATTTAAGCAACATTGTCAAAATGGTACAAGCTAATGCTACTTAATTGCATATGACATTACTTTAACAAGAAGTAACCAAAAAACTGGCAGATTAGATCATTTGAATTAAGATATTACATTACTGACTAACATTAATTATGTAATTTGTAATCAGTGCCAGAATAAAATTCTATAATACAGAAGTAATCTACCCAGCACTGCATGAATGTATGTCTGTTTGCTCAAAAGTGGATTTTTTACAGTTGAACATTTTAATTATGTAAACTAAATATAGTCATTAATATTTTTGTGCTACATTTTTCTATTAAAGGGTGACAGCTGCCCTTTTCGTCACTGTGAGGCTGCCATGGGAAGCGAGACTGTCTGCACCCTGTGGCAAGAGCAGAGGTGCTTCCGCCAAATCTGCAAATTTCGTCACATGGAAATAAAGGTTGGGGCTCACCATCAAAACACCTCTGTGTTAAGTTCTTTATGTTGTTACTTGACCATCATCTTAATTGGGATCTCAGCAATGATACACTTTGTTAATCCTTTATAGAAAAACCGCAAGACGATCCCGTGCTATTGGGAGAATCAGCCGGAAGGCTGCCAGAAACCTCACTGTGCTTTCCATCATGAGAAGTCACGCCTCATTGATGGGATTTGTTTCCCTCCAGATGAAGGTATCGGGTCAGCTGTACATTTTTGTTTGTTGAAGCATATTGGTTTTCAGAAGCAAAGAAAATGTATAGTCTAAACCAGTGGTTCCCACCTGGGGTCCGCGCCATCTAAGGGGGTGCGCCAGAGTTCACAGGGGGCTTTAATGCAGTCAAAAATCGATTATATGCACAAAATCAGTAAAACTAATAATAATAACTGTGCAAAAACTTGACACCCTGACAACTCTAGCAAAACTTCATGGAATGTCCCTCAACCGACCAGAGCCTCTTTACAAAACTGCATGAGGATGAAGCGCATCAAATATATTCTGTGGAGGTGCGCTGACTGTTGCATGGCGAAGTGCTTGTGAATTTACTTTTCTTGGATTTTGGAATAACTGCAACATCATAACCACGCACTGCAAGACTTCAAAAATGTATTAAAACTACATAACTTGTGGGCATGTTATACGCATTATAAGAAGACCATCAAATGGACTCAGGGCCCTGCGTTGGGTTGGACGAATTACCAGTAGAAATCTGTTAGCCGCAAGAAATGTTGAAGTATCCCGTCTATTGTTATAAAAAAATCCCGCCACATGGCAAAGAATGTGCATTCCAAAAAAATTATTATATTGTAATATATTATTTTTATCAGTTGTTATACTTACGCAATATTTTTGCATTTCTCAATATTTTTTTGCTCTCCCTTTCACATGCACACATGACCAAAGACAGTGAGAGATGAGATATGATACAAAAGCCCCACTTCCCTTAGTTACTGACACCTTCAAGTTTTCCTTTAAGCATTTCGTTTCCATAATTATGATGTAACCCATTTGTCTACCGCTATGTATAGTTATGTATGTATTTAGTCAACAGTCAGCCACTTTAAACCCTTCAGAGAAGAGGTGACATAAATGGAGACAGAAAAATAATAAAAATTATGAAACGTTCTCTCAACCATATTTTTTTATGTATATGCATTAAATAAAATAAAATACAGTTATATACAACTTTTTCAATAAAAAAATTTTGTTCACGGGGTATCCAGTTAATGCACTGCACACCACTGAGAAAAATATATATGCATACACTGGCAGCAAAATGTTTGGAATAATATACAGATTTTGCTGTTTTGGAAGGACATTGGTACTTTAATACACCAAAGTGGCATTCAACTGATCACAAAATATAGTCAGGACATTACTGACGTAAAAAAACAGCACCATCACTATTTGAAAAAAGGCCCCATTTCTAGCAGCCATTACTCCAATACCATATCCTTGAGTAATCATGCTAAATTATTAATTTGGTTTAGAAATTCACTTGCCATTATATCAAACACCGTTGAAAGATATTTGGTTCATTAAATGAAGCTTAACTTTGTCTTTTTATTTGTTTTTGAGTTCTGATATCTGAAGGTAAATATTAGCTGAAAAATGGCAAAAAAAAAAAAGAAACCGCTTTCTCTAGGAACTCATCAGTCAATGATTGTTTTGAGGAATGAAAGCTATACAATGCTTGAAAATGCCAAAAAACTGAAGATTTCATACAAAGGTGTACACTGCAGTCTTCAAATACAAAGGACAACTGGCTCTAACAAGGACAGAACGAGATGTGGAAGGCCAGATGTACAATTAAAGAAGAGGATAAGTACATAGGAGTCTGTAGTTTTAGAAATGGATGCCTCACATATCTGACAGCTTCATTGAACTCTACCCGCTCAACACCAGTTTCATGTACAACAGTAAAGAGAATACTCAGGGGTGCAGGCCTTATGGGAAGAATTGCAAAGAAAAAGCCACTTTCAGGGTTTTTTCTGGCTCAAAATGAGGCGGAGGTGGTACTGTACTGATCAAAAACTGACGTTAAAAATGCGTAAACGTTGGCTTTGCATTAATAAAATCCTAATGACCTAGCAACTGAATACTAGTGTTTGTTTTGTCAGCTGTTTTTTAATTTAGTCCTGTGTCAAATGTCCTTTTTAGTTTTTATCATATTTAGTGAACCTTATCCTATATTTTTATCAGTTTTAGTTGACAAAGTCTGGGCATTTTAATGTAGTTTTAGTCAATGAAAACTGTTGACATTTTTAGTATTATGTATTATAATTATAGAGTGTTATTGATAAGCATTTGTCAATCTAGTCTATCCAAAGCCTAATATATATAGATGCACACACACACACACATTTTATTGTTGTTGTCATTTTAGTGTTATTTTTCACATAAGATTGATGATATCATCAGTGATGCAACTTGTTACGAGCTGCAGACAGCGGGGGTGAGAGACAATCGTCTCCGTGTTAGTGTGCATCAGCCGTTAGAACTTTAAATCTCTCCCGGTCTTGACTCCCACTCAGATTGGGTCACTTCCGTGACTGGTTGCACAGAGAGTGACAGTTTTGGAGTTTGTGCTTATTTGCATGTCATGTTCCCGTATTATATGAACTTTAATTATGGATGAAATAAAGATATTTCACCAAGTGGTGATCTGTGTTTCTATCAGTGACTCGAGCTGCAGCGCTCCTTGTCTCATGTGTCATCATTATAGTTTTATATGATCTCATGTTATGTTAGATGACATCAAGGGACTTATTCGACAACTGAATTTTTTTATTATCGCCAAGATTTGCAGTTACAAATGACAAACCACCGAGTGCAATGCTTGTTAGTATTTTCCATGATGACACCCACCAGAGTATTGTAGACAGCTGGAGGCGGCACAAAATTTGACAGAGGCGGCCTCCTAGTAATTGTTTATGCAGGAGGAACTCTGACTTTTGAAACAGAAAAACAAAAATAAATGGTTGGAGTTGGCAAAGAAACACAGACATTGGACAACAGATAATTGGAAAAGAGTGTTATGGATCTTAACACCACTGAGCTTTTGTGGGATCAGCTAGACTGTTAGGTGCGTGTGAAGTGAATGACAAGATAGCAACATCTATGGCAAGTGCTACAGGAAGTGTTGGGTGAAATGTCACCTGAGTATCTGGACAAAGTAGACAGCTAGAATGCCAAGGATCTGCAAAGCTCTCATTGCGGCACATGATTTTTTGATAAACTCAAATTTTAAGAAGTTCTGATTGTTTTTCAAATTGCAATAGTAATTTTGCACATTATGAATGGCCTGACTATAAATTGTGATCATTTGAATAACCGGTGAATAAAAAGTAACAATTTATTTCCAAAAGAGAAAAATATGTACATTATTCCAAACTTTTGGCTGCCAGTGCAGACTTTTTTGTAATTCTGTTTGGGGGGGCTTCAAAGGAAAAAAAAGGTTGGGAACCACTGGTTTAAACAACTCGGATTTACAAATTGGCTTTTGTCATTGACTTACAGGGCAAGGAGTGCGGAAGGAAAAAGAAGATGCCCCACATGAGGAGCAAGTCATCCAACTACCTTCACCCTTTGCCCCCCCCACCAACCCACAACTTAGAGGGGTCATTAGAACAGAGACCCAAGAAAATGTGCCCAGCCCCACCCATCCACCCGTGGTCATCAACCCTGTGGATGATGATGATGAGGATGGTAAGAACAGACTTCTGTGACGTTACATTTCATATCATGATTCTTCTATAAATACCTCACTGTTCTGATGCTTTAATATTTGCAGACCAGTTCTCAGAGGAAGGAGATGAATCTTTTGGAGGTTCACCAAGGAAACTGATCACAAGTAAAAGTGAAAACTATTTTCTTACTCTTGTTTTTTTTTCCTATGTGATGAGGTTTATTTAGGTTTAAATATTATTTTTTTCACACAGATGATAATCTGAATTTTGGAATCCAGACTCTAGAGGAGATCAGATTGAGGAAAGCACTTTTGGCCAATTTAAGGATGTCTGGTAAATAAGCCCTCAATGCTCTTGTTTTTCATGTAAACTGTTCTGACATTTCAGTTTTAACAATTATTTTATTTTCTGTTGCTTCACTTTCTTTATAGGGCAGTCCACCTTGCAAGGTTCTGATCGAAACAATGGAACTGCTATTGAAAAGGAAAACATTCACTCTTTCTCCAAGATTGGTACATACTCAAAGTAGTTTTCAGTTATTGGCCATTCTAAGATAAGGGCAACTTTGAATAGTATTAAACCAATAATTAATTATAATACCCTATTAAAATCATTGTTTCAGATTCTCCTGTTAATGAAATTGGAAAGAGAAAAATTACAGACAGACTTGGGAAAAGAAATTTTAAAAGAGGTAACTTTAATTTACATTATAGGTTTGTGTTTGAGTGGTGTCACGTTTTTACAAACTTGTGCATGACTTTGTCTTTGATTCTTGTCAAGATGTTCCAGTGGATGGAGAAATACCTTTGAAACGATGCATTGCTGAACGTCTTGGTGGAATTGTTGAATCCTCCACAGAGCATGCAGACATGCCACCACAGAAAGGTAAGAGATGTTTTATTGTGCTTGCACTATTTAAGTTTTTGGTTTTTTTTAATAATTATTAATGTGTATTTACTATGTGTGTATGTGTTTGCGCTTCTCTTTTCTCAGCTCAGAAACCAGTGCGTGAAAGACTTGGATTGACCACTGACCTTGCTACCACTGATATGGAGACAAAGCCATCTGGAGATATTCGTATAAAATCCCTTGAGGAGATTCGGCAAGAGAAAGCTGCCAGAACCCTCAAAGTGAACAAAGTGGTCCGTGTTGTGAAAGAAGTCCCAGCAAAAGAGCCGAGCCCTTCCAAGAAAACTGCTGGTGGAGCTCAAATTAAGACTTTCTCTGAAATCCTTCATGAAAAGAAAAAACTACAGGAGAAACAAGCCCAGGAAGTGAAAGCAGCTACCAGACAACCAGAGAAAAACGAGGGGCCATCCACTGCTGGAGCTGCAGTCAAGGCCCCAGCTGCAGCTGGTGAGGTGAGAGTAAAGACACTGGAGGAGATACGCAGGGAGAAGGCTGCACGAATGCAGGCACAACTTAAAGAGACGACAAACGACAAGACCCCATCTTCAAATGAAGTGGAGTCTAGTGAAGCTCCGAAGAGGCGCATTCTTCGCATTAACAAAACCTTACGTAAGACATGCATACATTTCTTTTGATTGACACTGTGTGCTTCCAGGAAATATTTTAAGAATTGTGACCTATCTCCAAGTCTGTGTGTTTACGTAGTTGTCTTTTTTTTTTTTTTTTTTTTTCTTATTTTACAGCAGCTGCAAATGCTGTAAGTCAGACAAAACTAGATGCATCTGACAAGAAAATGGAACCTACTACAGAGGTAAGACCAGTTGTGACCCAATCTAGAATTGTTACTTTGCTTCTGTATTGAGCACAAGTCCTGATTGACACGACTGCAGTAGCAGGAATGTGTTGATCTTTGAATTTTCTGCTTTGTAACTCACTCACTTTCATCTTGAGTGCCTGCCATGCTATATATATATATATATGAGAGAGAGAGAGAGAGAGAGAGAGAGAGGATGAGCTAAAAAAAAGATTTGGGTAGACATCATTATGCCTCATGCTGTCGGTTGAGTTTAACTTGTATTTAACCAGAAATATTCCTTCAGTATGGGTGCAGAAAAGGAAAAAGCTACAATGTACAGATAAAAGATGTGTGAAAGAGGCCTAAAAGGAGATTATTGTTTCCAGATAATGACTGGTTCTGGATTGTAACACCCTGTCTACACCGGGTTCGTCCGTTGACAAAACGGCATGAGACTGTCTTCACTAGGTGTGCCGACATGGACGTTCTAAACTGTTTATTTGTGTTGTTTGCAGTATTAGCGCGTACAGTGCAAAATGGAACGGGACACTTGTTTACTTTCTGCGTTACATATGCGCCGCTACGGACGCTTTCAGTCAGCATGGGGGTTCAATTAGAGCTTGACGATTAATTGTTAAAAGATCACAATCTCGATTCAGACACCCACACGAACTCATTTGTAAATGACAACTATTCTGCTATGAATATTAAAATTGCAGTGGCATGCATTTGTAAGGCGGTCAAATTTATATTAAAAATTGACTTCAAGACATGTTTTTAAATGTTGATAAACTTTATAGGACAAATTCTTAAAAATATAAGATTTGTGCGACGTATATAAGCTGCATGCTGTCTGTACTAGGCATTCTTACTAGTGGTGCGCTGATCAGGAAATTTGAGGCAGATGCCGATCTCTTTTTTTTTTTTTTTTTTTAACACCAAGATAAAAAATGTTTTTTGTTTTAAGTGCCCTTTGCCACACTTTTGCAAATTATATTGTGTAGTTATGTTTATGACCCACACTGTAAAATTACGGCAACACATTACAAAAAGGTTCCATTTGTAAACATTATTTAACAACATTACTCTAGTTAACATGAACTAATGAACTTAATGTTAGTTACAACATATACTATTACATTTTTCAAATCAAACATTGTATTATTTAATGCACTGTGAACTAACATGAAATATCAATGAACAATTGTATTTTTATTAACCAATAATATGATTAATAAATGCTGTAAAAAGTTTGTTCATGATACCTAATGCCTTAACTAATGTTAAAGAAATAAAACCTTTTTATAAATGATTACCAAAATTACATAAATTGTGAATTGCTAACATATATTTGTATTGAAAACAGTTATGTATAGTTCTGTTGTCAATATCAAAAGGTCATAGTGACATACTGGCAACCAGTAAAAACCATGAGAGCATCACACACAGCAGTGATACTTTCAAATATAAGAAAAAAATATCCATTACAAACTCTAAAACTGCTCCAGTGAGAGATCATTAATATCTATGATTTGTTTACTGTCTCTGGCATTTTGCTGTAACACATCACTAATTAAGCAAATGCATGAAGATGTGGTGCAGACATCAAAGGTTAAACAGTTATATTTGTCATTAGTGGTATTGTGACCAACATTAATCTGATTTAAATTGGGATCCTCACAGAATAGCGCTGGGATGAGTGACTGATGATGAGATACTGAGAGCACCTGAAGAGCACGTGTGTTTGATTGACACCAAGTGTACTCATGTTAAAGAGAGTAAAGCTAACAGCACTCTCGATCACTCAAACAGTCTCTCTCGCTTCACACAGTGTCTGATTGTCATGACTCATGTTACATCACGTGTACTCAGATTTGTACTTGCATGTTTATTTGTTGTTTTTAATTCGTTTTTAGACCCATTAGCAACCTCTTTATACTCTTCCTGCTCAATGTGCAGCGAGTCAGAATAACTACAGTAATGACTCTAGAAAATGGGCAACTTAATATTCATGCACATGTAATTCTTACACAAATCGCCATATTCATGTGAATTACATCATGTCTGAAAGTTTCAATTTGTGAATGCTTGGAGCACAGTATGACAATTCAATTTAATTACTGGCTCTTGAATATTTCCTTTACAAGCTTGAAGCACAGTGCTTTATTGCATATTTTCTTACAAGTGCAATACAAAGTTAACATAGAACTGAAAATTAAGCTTTTTTTCTGCTCGTTTTGCTTTTAAATTAGCATGTGAGAAAAATAGGTTAAATCGTTTTTATTTATTTATTATGGAGTTTTTTTTAACAAGATTTACTTTTTATTATTTTATTTTTTTGCAATAATCACAAGGTGCTGTTTGGTTTATTATGTATCCAGAATCGTGCAGCTCTAGGTTCTATTGCTTTTGATCCGACAAACCACTTGCGTCCGGTGTAGACAGGGTGTAAACCTGTTTCTCTGTTTAACTTGTTCCAGGCAAATGGGAAAGGGGAAACGTCTGGCAAAACTGTTAAAGTGAAGTCTTTTGAGGAGATCATGCAAGAGAAGAGACTCCGCAAGCAGCAGGAGGAGCAAGGCACTTCCACCATCCAGAAAGCAGGACCAGCCTCACCTGCTGCCTCACCACCAGCCTCAGAACCCTCCACCCAGCCTCAGACCTCTGTGAGACAGCGCATCACCCTCAAACCCAAGACCCTTCCAATCCCTGCTGCTGTAGTTTCCCAGCAGAGCTCCCCTGAGCAGTCTGGGGAGAGTGATCGATCTTCAAAGGCACTGACACCCCCAACTCCTACAGTGATACCTGTCCAGCTAGCTGGGGGAAGCATTAAAACATTGGAGACCAAAGGTACTAATCAAATCAAATTTAACAATTCTATTTTACTGTGTTCTTTTTATATATATATATATATATATATATATAAGTAATTCTCCCAATCTGACTCTTTAGATTCACTAATAATTAGTGGTCGACCGATATATCACAGAGGCCAATAAATCGACTGCTTGCATGTGAAGCAATTGAGACATGTAAACGATCAATCACGGTTTGGTTTGCTGTTATGTTCAATCGTCTTACTACAATAATAGACCGGTGTGTCTCATTTAAACGATACGAATATCAGAGCCACGGCAGATGCGTTTGAGCTCATAATGTTAAAGAGCTTACCTGTTTTATTCTCCCTCTCTCTCTCTTCAACAGTTCCCTGTCATTTTTAACTTGTCTAATGATAAAAAGGCAAATATCAATCAATCAAACTAATTTCATATAACATCTGCAAATGTTCGCATATCTTTTTTAAACTGATGTAATAAACCAACCTCATGCAACTTCAGCATCCTGTGGAGTGCTTATTTATCTTCCTCTAAAGCATGTATTCTAACAGTCTATCCTCAACAGTTCCTTGTCACTTTTCTAATGATAAAATGCACATATAAATAAAACTTCTATTATATACCATCTGCAAATATGCAGATATCTCATCTTCCATTGAGTACTCATTTAATATCTTCTCTGAAGCGTGTATTCTATCAGCCAGAATAAAAACTTCAGGATCTAAAGTTTCTTTTATTCACAAATCATGAAGACAATCCAAGCAGGTGATCCAGGCCATTTAAACTGTCAGGAGATTGAGACTTGCGCTGGATATGGCCAAAGTCTTTCTAGCAAGTCAGTCCACTGTCGGCCATGTTTGGAGTGCTCTCGGGAGACTATTTCAAGTCATGAATGTGCAGCTGCTATCTACTTGAATAGAGAAAGACTAAAATCTACAAAATGGTTGGTCAAGATTACGATCAAAAAACATATTTCAAATCAGCAGTAAAACCAGACAACACCGGTATCATAAAATGTGGTGCTTTACCTTAGATTACCTTTTTTAGCGAATGTGCATTCTCGAGTTGACTGACAGGCGATGTCTGTATCTAAAAGGTGGTTAGCTCATTTACCAGTAAGGCGGGACTTCCTATCTTCATCCGTTGACCATTGGCT
The DNA here is from genome assembly GCA_032164185.1 of Moxostoma hubbsi. Taxonomy (NCBI): domain Eukaryota; kingdom Metazoa; phylum Chordata; class Actinopteri; order Cypriniformes; family Catostomidae; genus Moxostoma; species Moxostoma hubbsi. Next base: position 16,249,978 of record JAVLUX010000186.1, read on the forward strand.
GCAGTTGGGCATTATAATTTCTACCATTAGTTTTAATAGAAGTGGCCCATCTTTGCTAAATAATCTCTGGTGCAACTTCAAAGAAAAAGTGCTTCGTGTGTGCTATGAGTAAATGTCTTATTCATTATGCACTGTATGTACAAGTGGTTTGATTTGGTATTTTTTGAGAAAATGCTATTGTTAACATGGACATTCCATATATGGTTGCTGGCATTGTATCGTCTAATTGTTCGCCCTACTCTCTCTAGATATTGTCATTGGCCATTAAAAAAAATAAGGTGGCCGTGAAGTACAAAACAACAAATCTAAAAACACAATGACAAATGGCATTGTTGTGTTTTCTGAATTGTTATTTTGTTTTTAGATTTGTTGTTTTGTTTTGCACTTTATGGCCAGTGAAAAAACCCATATCAGTCGACCACTAATAATTGCTGTTTTGTGTCTCCATTTCAGTGAAGCCTAAGGTCAATGTGAAGCCATCAGTGATGAAGCCAGCAGCTCAGCCTGACCTAAAGAGAAAAGCATCTAAAGTTCATCACTCTGCTGTTGCTGAAGTGAAACCTCTTAACACTGCCCATCAAACACGGTCATCATTAAATATTCCCAACAAACGGCTTAAGGTTCGAGATTTTTGTTCTCGTACAAGTTAAGTGTTTCTACTAATCTAAATAAAATAGAGTTGTAAGACTTTTGCATCCTCTTTCAGTTGGCTCCACCAACCTTTGCGAAGGATGGGCAGTCTGACGCTCAGCAGGCGCCCTCTGACACTAAGGATGATAAAATAGTGCCTATGCTTGAGCCCAACAGTAGCACATCAACAGCTTCCGAGACAGTTGCTGTCCCCAAAAGGTAAATAACATGAGAAATATTCTTTATATGTTTTAGGAGGCAGGAAAACTTTGAAGTTGAACAGCATGAAAGTGCATGCCCAGTTCAGACCGTCTCAATTTTTGAAATAATTTGCATCCTATTTTTTTCCTTGAATTGTTTTCCCATAGCCCTGTGATCAGAACACCTAGTTCGCAGCGTACTCGGCGGTCCAGTACAACTACCCGTACTCCCGCTGTTGTTGTTAGCAGTTCCTCAATGGATGACTTTGAAGACCTCTTAGATGAATTTACTGACGATCGGCTGGAGGATGACTTGGAATTGGACCCAGGCAAAGGAGAAGACGACCTCCTTTTAGAACTTTCCGAGATGATCGATGGTTAGACATTGAGTGTTCTACATCACTTACAGGCCTGTGCCTATGCCCTAAACAAACCCACTGCCACTATGGATTAGAAAGGTTTTAATGACTTCTTTTAGTCAACAGCATTTTAAATTAAAATGTTTTTATGTAACTCATAAATGTCTGTTTTAATTACCCTTTTTATTTTCATGGTTTTTTGTCAATGTAAATTATTTTTTTGTCAATTAGTGCTCAAGTAACTGTTTTCCCCCTTATATTCTTACATTTGACTTATTGTTCTTGACTTCTGTCAAAAAAGGAAAAAAACTTTGTTCTGATATTGCAGGTGTTCTTTAACAAGCCACCATAGTATCAGCCTCAGGTTAATTGTGTTGGAAGTCATAAAGCACTAGCACACATCATGTTACAAAGACAGGAACTTTTCACCTGTGTACTATGTATACTTAAAGTAGTTTTTTATTAGGCACAGCAAGGCTATATCTTTCTTGAAATTGTCTTTTGATTCACATGTTTTTATAAAGTGAGTCATTAAATGTTCATCTGCCTGTGTTTGAGAAGATAATTTTAATGGATAATTTCCCCAATTTATTTCGATCTAGTATAGGACAATATTTCTGTCCCTATTGTTTACTGATTTGACATAGAACTAAAGGAAAAGGTTTACATTTTTTTCCTTTGGGCAGAAGCAATTCTTGTGCAAATTTTACAAAAATTCCCTTGGGACCGTCTCTTGAATTTTCTCTAAGTAGGTAATGTGAAAATGATTTAAAGTATTTTAGCAAAGTTTAATCTCAGACTTCTTTTTTCAGTTGGACAAAATGTAAATATAGAAAAGCAGTGTTCTCAGGGAAAATGTTTCTGCTTAGGAACTGCTTGCTTAACTTTTATATCCTTTTCATGTTTTATTTGGAAGAGTCTTGCCCATCCATGTCATCCTGACAGCCTACTTTTTATTCAGTTTGAACTTTAAATTGCGTAATGCATTTAGAACTGGGATCTGAAATGTATTTTCTGCTGGAGTATGTGCCTGTACTTGATGGCACTTATATAAACCATCACTGTAAATAAAATGTCTTTATGAGAATGTATATATTTGGGTTTCATTTCTGAATTACTTTATTTTTGCCAGTCTATTTTCTCATATTACACTTTTGCATTATGCAGCATTTGGGGTTTAACTAGGGCTTATGCCACTACAGTAGCCCGCACAGTAAAATGCACAACTCCATTTTAACTCCATGTAAAAAGCAACCTCATGGGTTGAAATGATGGGAACTAACAAAATCCCCCATAGAACAGTGTTCAAACTCATGGCTGTTTTATTTTTATTTTTTATGAATGTACATTTAAAAGTACATTTGTACATACAAAGTTATTGTTTAAATATATAAATTCCAAGGATTTGGTAGGTGGCATACAAAAGGAAGTCTATATTAATATTTTGTGTTCTCATACAAGTTTAGCTCAATTGAAAGCATTTTTGGCGTAATGTTGATTAACACAAAAAGTAGGCCTTATTTCGACTTGTCGAAAAAAAAAGAGGAAATATTCTGGGTTACAGTGAGGCACTTACAATGGAAGTGAATGGGGCCCAATCTGTAAGCGTTCAAACGATATTTGTGATAACGTGATTTTAGGGTAATAAAATCACTTGCTAATCTTTTCTGTGTACATTTATATCCTATTTTACAACTTTGAAGCCAAGACGCCGTTACACTGTAAACCATAAAACGGCCATAAAAAATACGATTTAAACAACTTTACTGCTCAAATAGTACACAAATTGAAAGAATTACTGCGCTTTAATACAATTTATTAAATGCTTTACAAAAATGAAGGTGCTTTTATAAAACTATAAGCTTCGCATTTCTGCCTTTAAACCCTCCAAACCTTGGCCTCATTCACTTGCACGTTCACGCGGCTCAAGTGCCTCACACTTTAGTTAACGTTATGCCACAAAATCTATCGTTTAACCCCAAGCCAGTAGGTGGCAGTAAACGTATAACACTGGTGTCTGTGACGTCGTAACCGAAAAGAACAACAGGAAAGAGACAACTGCGTATTACTGCGACTGAAAACTGCAAAACACAACGCTCGTCCTTTGCTGTTGTAATTTTTCAACACTAATTGACAAAGAAATCGAGGATTAAGGCTTTTATAAGCCTTGGAATTCTCCTCAAGTTCTGATTCAATTGCTGGGATGCATAATTTCCCTCTAAATTTTAGCTTGTTTAATGGCAGGTATTGGAAATTTCACAGTAAAAAGGAAGAGATATTTATTAGACATAGAAGTGCAATAAGCAACCGGCGAAGGTTACTTACGTGGTCGTAAAAATCTGCAAAGGGTAAAAATCTAATTTTTCTGTGCTTTATAAGGTAATAGAGAGGCGTTTATTTTCGAAATTTAGGTATTTAAAAGGGGCATCTGAAGGAGACATCGAGGTTAGAGGTTGGTCAGTATTGACCCAGTACTCTTACTGACCATTCTCGGTTTGCATCTGAGCGTTGTTTTAGTTTAATTTAACGGCAAAATAACAGACCGATGCTTGTTTATCTTAGAGATTGACATCTAGTGGTAATAAAGTGTCATTGCAGTGCTGTCATAACTGTAAAATACAGTTAAATAAACCATGAAGCTCCTGGAGAATTCAAGTTTTGAGGCCATAAACAGTCAGCTCACGATTGAGACGGGAGACTGTAAAATATTTGGACGGTAAGTGTTCAAAAATCCTTCATTTTAGTAGATAAAAATTATGTAAAGAGGCAAAACTTCCTTTTATGAAAAGATTTGCATATCTGTTTGATGCACAACAAACCACTAACAGCACTGTGATGTGTCTCTACTAGTATTGAGAGTTATTCCTGTAAAATGGCAGGGGACGACAAGCAGATGTTTAAGCTTTTTTGTCAAGAGGGACTGCCACATGTACTGGAGGCACTCTCTCCTCCGCAGAGCTCTGGAATCAGTCCCAAGTAAGTCAAAGTCTTTTTCTGAGGTACTGATAAGCATTTCACAGTTAGGAAACCCCCTCACATACACTCCATGCAAGCATCTTGCTGAAGGTCATTGCATGTTCATTGAAATATGTTTTATATTCAGACTGAGTCAAAGTTTGGATGATGGAGAGGGTCCTCTCTCTGACAAGTGCAGCAGAAAGACGCTGTTTTACCTGATCGCCACTCTCAACGAGTCCTTCCGGCCGGACTACGACTTCAGTCGCACCAAAGGCCATGATTTCAGCAAAGAGCCCAGTGTAAATTGGGTATGAGTACATTTGGATATAAAATGTTTAAAATGGTACATTTACAGAAATAATGCATAAAAACAACTAAAAGAACATAGTTCTGTTCGAGCCATGGTCTTGTTAAAGAAATATTCTGGCTTTACAGCATTTGTGGCATATTATTGATTACCAGAAAAATGTATTTTGTCTCATCCTTTTTTCTTTTTTTTTTTTTTTGTGAGGCTCTTACAATGGAAGTGAATGGGGCCAATTTCTAAATGTTACAATACTAACTATTTCAAAAGTACAGCCACAAGAATGTAACCAGTAATGCGTATTGTTTAGTGTGATGAAATCACATACTAACCTTTTCTGTGAAAAGTTGTTTTAAGCCATAAACCCCAAAATTACCGTTAAAAAAAGAAATTTACAGCTCAAATAATCCACAGGTTTTAACAGAAGAAATAATGTAAGTGCATTTATAAAATTATAACCTTCATATTTCTGCCTTTTAAACACTCCAAAAGCTGGCACCAGTCACTTCCACTGTAAATGCATCACTGTAACCTCAGTAAGAAGGGATGTGTCGAAATCACTTTTTGTGGTTATCAACAATATGCCACAAAGGCTGCCGATTGAACCCAGAATTTTCCTTTTAAAGTGGCAAGATATTAGTCATATTCAGTCTTTAAGTGGGGGGAAATGTCAACACTGAGCTAAATTATTTTCTGTTTTTGCAGGTGTTTAATGCAGTGAACAGTAGTTTGTCTGCTGCAGCTGGTGAGGCGTATAGTCACTTGCAACCTCAGTTATGGGAGGCTGTAGACAAGGAGATTAGCCTTGCTGAATGTGATATATACAGGTAGAGGGAAACCCCATTTTTGACATTTTAAATCATTTTCTTTGAATAACATTACCATGCATGCTTATAAAGTTCTGATTGCGTTTTGTAACAGTTATAATCCAGACCTGGATTCAGACCCATATGGGGAAGAAGGAAGCCTGTGGTCCTTCAACTACTTCTTTTATAACAAAAGACTGAAAAGGATTGTGTTCTTCACATGCCGTTCTGTCAGGTGATGATTTCTAGATCAGAAAGCAAGTTCATCTAAGCATGGTTATGTGTCATCTTTTGAAGTTCTGATGTGTTACCATATTACAAAGATATGGATAGTTCACATAAAAATTAAAACTCTTTAATTTACTCACCCTCATATTGTACCAATCCCGTATGACTGACTTTCTTCTGCATAACACAAACGAAGATTTTTAGTAGGTCCATTCAATGCAAGTGAATGGTGGACAAAACTATGTAGCACATAAAGGCAGCACTAAATGAATCCATATGACTCCTGTGGTTAAATCCATGTCTTCAGAAACTGATAGGTGTGGGTATGAAACAAATCAACATTTGAGTCTCCTCCCTGCCCAGTAGGTGGCGATATGCACATAAAATGTGAATTGGCAAAAACAAAAGAAGTCTTAGGAGAGAAGAGAATGAAAACAAAATAGACATTTATAGTAAAAAAAAAAAAAAAATGGGGACTAAATATTGAAATGTTTCTCACCCACATATATCATATAGTTTCTGAAGATATGGATCTAACCTCTGGAGTTGCATTGATTACTTTTATGCTGCCTTTATTAGCTTTTTGGAGCTTCAAAGTTCAGGTCACCATTCACTTGCATCGAATGGACATTCAGAGCTGAAATATTCATCTAAAAATATTTGTTTGTGCTCAGCAGAATACATTCATACACATCTGGGATGTAAATGATGAGAGAATATACGTTTTTGGGTGAATTCATTGATCTTTATCAAATTGTGCATTGTTTAGTCTTTTCATGGCTCCCCGAGACTCTGGTATCGGCACAGAACTGGATCTGGAGCTTGATGAGTGCAGCTATGAAGAAGAGGAAGAGGGGAATATGGATGAAGAGAGGTGAGAAACTGGGCAAATTGGGACAGGAATAATTTGTAACAGAAATGACTTCTTCAGGAAATACTGCATTTCTCTAAAACACCTATGCCATTGTTTTGTCGTCATTGACATTTGACTGACATGTGACATGCACAACACAGTGTTTGTGTGACGTGAGCCAGCATCCAAAAGTAACATTGTTATGTAATTACCAAACTGACAAAATTGATGTTATTGGATTTTTCTACAGGTATGGTGCACTGTGCGCCTGGTAATGGAAGCCCTCCTCCCTGTCCCCTCAAGCCAGCCACCTCTTGCCTGAGTTTTAATACCTTTTAGCGTTTTCTGTTTTCCTTGTCTTTTTTTATATTGTTGGTAATTTTTTTTACGAATGGAGAGGTGTTGTAATCCAGAGATTTTGAAGTGCTATGCCCAGCAATTTAACATTTGCCATTACTTTTTTTCACATGACTAATGTCATTGTTTCAATTGAGATTCTTCTCCGACATTTTACTCATTAGCCTTGGAGGGAACAAAAATTATGTGTTTTTACAATATTGTTTTATATTGTTGTTTCCAAAGAGGTCTTTCTTTTCTCTCTGTTTTTCCAAACCTAATATATTTATTGATTTTATTCATTGCCAGTAGTTTAACAACTCCATAAAAGTCACAAGAGTATTTCCACTAGGTGGCACCTTTGAACCTAACGAAACATTTCAACATAGTTTTCTTTTCTTTTTTTTCTCTGGGGTTACTCATCACGTTTTCATTTTTTGAATTGGGTTTGGCACCAAATTTGCCAGGCATTTTCTGCATTAAACATAAATTGGAGATTGAGTTTCCATTTATAAGTTTTAGGCCAACACCCGCTCACAACAAAGCAAATCTATTTCTAGTGTATTTTGAATATTTTCTGATGCGCATCACTATTTACAGATCAGATGTTTTCCCTAATTTAAATTGTTTCGCTATTAATGTGTAATATAGTGTTGTATGTCGTTATACATTTTATTGCTATCTTGCCTGAGGAAAACGTAATTGTTGAGCACATATCAGTGTAAACATCACTTGATACGTTCATTGAGAGAAGTGCATTTACCCAGCTAAAATCTGTTATCATAGATCAAGTCCCCATTTTAGTTTCACCACAAAGCTAACAGATGTGTGAAAGGAAAGAGACAAGATTGTCATTACGGAGATGGGTCTATTAAGTCCTGTTACTGATTTTTTAGTGACTGGGCTTTTTGTTTTTCTCTTCAATTTTCATTGGATTTCATGACATCTATAACGTGAAGTAAACAGTTCAACTCAGCGTTCTTTCACTTAGACATGTTTGTGTGATTGTCAGTTGACTGAAAACACATTTAAGTATAAGGGCAAAATATCCCTCCCTTTGCTTCTGTTTTTATAGCAGTAGTCCCAACATGGTGCTGTGGAAAGATTTTAGATGTGATCAAATTTACTTTGAGAATGGGTGTCAATGAAGATTGCATTATATTGCTAAACTGTTATATTTCATTTTGTTTATAAAGCTTGATGTAATAATCAGTGCACTTTGATGTACTACAGAGTTGTTTAAGTATCAATGTAACAACAGGATATGCACATATGGTTTTTGTTAATTGCAGTATCTTCAGTATTTCATTTTGGAATATAGTCCCTCACAAGGGGAGTTCACAACACGTCACAAGAATGAATCCAATTGGATGCTGATGCAAGCATTTATTATAAGTTAATGATTTGTAAGCATTTCCTTCTTGACAGCTCAAAGAGCCTTTTCATTATTTTCAAAATTCTATGTTAAATACACATCTGCTGACTTGATGTCAGTTATTTTACTCTTGAAAATATACACTGCAGTGGTGACATTTCTGTGCTAGTCATTTATAATGTAGACTTAAATATGGAAATCTTTTCTGTTTTTTTATAGTTTTTTTCTTCTCACAACTACAGGCCGAATATTATTAATCAGGCCATTAAATAAGTCTAATTATCATTATTTAAGTCATCAATGAGCAACAGTATATTCTTGTTGGGTTTTTTATTTTTGTGGCAACAACAAAATACTTCTCTTAAAGGTACAACACGTAGTGTACACTTCTCTCTACAAACACAAATAAATCTACAAATTGACAAGTACTTTAACAACAACAAAAGTCATAGCACTGCATGCAGGCATCACCCACGAAGTGTATGTTAAGCTTTTGTTTTGCTCGACAGGCATACCGCAAAACCATTATATGGACGTTTCTTGTGGTGCATGTCAATATTTGCTCCACAAGGTCGAACCTGCTCTACTACACAAATACATAGTCTAACAGATGAAAAGACATTTACAAAAGAGAATCGGATGTAACTGGCAGAAGACAACAAAAAAAAAACAAAAAAAAACAGGCCTTTTGAATTCTTCACATGAAAAGGAAATATGAGCACTTCTGCTTCTGTTGCAGATCCACAGGCTCAAGCTGGGAAAAGCTCAAATCTTTGGTACTTCAACAAGTCCAACAACAACATTGGCTGTTTTACTAGGGGAAAAAGGCACTTTAAATAGTCATATCTATATTTTTCACTGCAAAAAAAAATATGTAAACATTACATAAAGGCACACACTGTGCATCAAGTATTGCAGGATTTAAGTTAGAGGTATCAGAATATTAATTGACACAAAGCCGCTTCCACAACATACGTTTACAATGGGTGAATTCCATGCACTAATTAGACAATACTGTTGAACCTGAAGACGTGATTTTCTTTCTAGACAATCCAAACGGTGCCATAAATCAATGTCTGCTAGGAAAGAGAGTTTTTCGCAGCCCGTGTACAGCACAAGCCCTGCAGGTGTCGTTTCTTTATGAGATCACCGCAAATGGGTATTTTAAGAGGTAACAAAACAATTACTTCTATCTTTCTGCATGTCCCAAACACCTCAGCAGTTCTTTGCTAGGTGAAAAACAGCACTGCTATAAACCTGTCACAGTATCTGGAATCTGTTCCACTCTCTGCCATTGAACTCTGCATACCTTATGAGGCAATCTCTCTGTAGAGTCCAACCCCCCCGGAAGTAAACAGAATGAAGGAGGTGCTTTAATTTACTCCTTGTGGAATTACTAGCAATCTTCACTCTTGCTCAGTTTGAAATCAGGGACAATCTGATCCATTGAGTGTCTGGTGTTGGAGTGCTGGCTGAGGGATATGCTGTTGCTATAGTGCAGCCATGGGTGGAGAAGAATATCTCCAGCCTCTAGCCTCTCTGAAGGACATTTCCTTAGCATACAACACACCAAAGACTTAGCCCTGGGTGAAAGAGTGTCGGGGATGGTGAACGCACCCCTACGAATTTTGCTGAACAGTGCTGTGGGTTCCACATCCTGAAATGGGTAACGTCCAACTAACATGGTGTAAAGAACAACACCAAGGCTCCATACGTCGGCAGCCTTCCCCGAGTAGGAGTGTTGTGAGTTTAAAATCTCCGGGCCGACGTAGGCCGGGCAGCCATGTTTGTCTGTCAGCGAGTCGTCGTTGCCGTTAAGCAGACAAGAATCCTCCAAGTTTTGCAAGACCAGCTTTGTTCTGAAAATACATAACAAATCTGTCAGTCATCACATAACCAGGTCAAATACTTATGTAAAATACAAGGTTGCACCTATGCAAGTCATGCAACTTGTCCCTGCTATTAACTTAAACTTTACATTTGATAACCAGGAACTATAAAACATCAATGTTACTTTGGGTTACTGACCTCTGCGGATCAGTGAACAGGAACTTGCGCAGTTTAAGGTCTCTTAGAACGATGCCGTTCTCGTGACAGTGCGCGACTGCAGCCGCCATCTGGCTGAACAGCCGAACGGCCTCGTCCTCCTGTAGTCTCTTGCAGCTGCGCACATACGAGTGCATGTCCCCATAGTTACGCTCAAAGAATATGTACATGTTGTTATCCCCCAGCAACACCTCTGAAATCTTACAGATGTTGTTGTGTGGCAACAGGCGTGTGTAGGGTGCGATGAATTCGTGATACTTCTTGATTGAAAACACCTGATGAAAACATACCAAAACATGACGATTATTGATCTTTCGTTACATATATAAGCTATATTGAGAAACAGATCAAGTCCTTTTTTACTATCAATCACAATTTGCTTTTGGCGATTTACATTTGTTGTGCATATCACCACCTGTTCTCCAGGGAGGAGAATTTATAGTAAAAAGGACTTGAATATCGATCTGTTTCTCACCCACACCTATCACATCACTTCTAACGACATAATTTTAACCAATGGAGTCATATAGGTTACTTTTATGCTGCCTATATTTGCTTTTTGGAGCTTCAAATTTCTGGCCACCATTCACTAGCATTGTTACTACTTACAGATGAAATAAAAAAAAAAAATATTAAAAAAAATCTTAATTTGTGTTTTAGCAGAAGAAATTAAGTAACACATCTGGGATGGTATGAGGGATGGTAAATTATGAGAATTTTCATTTTTGAGTGAACTTTCCCTTTAAGATTTTGTGCAGATGTCTTAATACAAAAATAGCTAAAACGTGTGTAATTTCTGCACCACTGGAATCACCAAATAAGGGTGCAAATATAACGACTTCCATTGGTCAGTCAAAAACAGGTAGGCCCACACAAATCTCATGCAATTTGCTGAGCCAATATTGATAGCACCATAGCCACAGAGTTTAAACTTTTCAGGGACTGGACGATTTATATGCACACCTTGCACGTGTAATCCTGTTCTGTGACACGATGAACTGCTCTGAAAGTCTGAGCTCCTTCTGTGGCCTCCAACAGAATGTAGGATCCGATACGGGACACATGGTGCTTCTCCGAGACTTGTTGTTCCAGGGTCTGGGACAGGGGGCGAAGACAGGGAGCAAGACCAGGGGAGGGAGGCTGGCTGAGCCTGCGGCGCTTGCATTTGAAGGTGTCGGTGTTGTGAGAGTCCTCAAAGTCTACTCGCTTCAGTCGCAGTGGAGGTGTATGAGTTGACAGGTTCATACTCATCTGTGACAAAGACAACCAAGTGTAAGTTCATGACCTTGTTAAGCATGGCTTAAACAAACCATAAATGCTGAGTAGTGGAAGGTTGCAAAGTCACAAAGGCAACTTAAAAAGCGGATTTGTTAATAAACTGCTTGATTATTGCACCTGACATCATCTATCACTAAAATCCACAGTTACCATTGGACAATAACACCACGCGCGCGAGCGCGCACAAACAAAACAAGGATGGGAGAGTCATTAATGTTGTGTACTATAGAGAGGTAATCTAGCACTAACGATTGACTGAATTATTTGATACTTGATTGGCTCTCGAAATGCTGCTCGGCGCCAATGAGTCACACACGGTGTTGAAGTTTTTACACATTCACGCGCACGTCATTGGATGACGTAGTCTGGCTTATTCTACTTCACCCTATATTTTAGACCTGTTTTTTTGTTTTTTTTAACCAAAATGTATTTTATTATCTTGTATATGACCCTTCTAGGGTTTAGAGCTCAATAAATTATATAAAAATAAATACATTAATTAAAGTTCAAAACTTTAAAGTGCACCATCCCTTTCCCTCTAATGTTTAACCACCAAACTATTTATCAATAAGGGTTTTAATGGGGGGGTAAGTTAACCACTAATTGATACTAATCTCCATGACTCTTTTGTTAAGTACTAAACGGTTATTTGTAGAGGTTAATGTATCACTAATTCAAAGGATTTCAGAATTGACTTACCTCGCTGCTTGAGACAAAGGACCCACTCCTCTCCAAAACAGAACAATGAAAACTACGGGCGCACTTAGTTCTGTCTAGTCGTCAGAGAACATTTCCAAAAGGGAAAAAAGGAAATGTGATGCAGCGAAGACGGAGAAGTTGTTAAATGTAGTCAAAAAGGGGAAAAAATCTTTGCCTAGCAAAAACATAAATACAAACTCGTCAGTTTGAACAGCAGATGACTTAGAAAAATCTCCGACTTTTAAGTGTTTTGCAGACATTAATGCACTTTTTTTGTTCTCTTCACGTCTGTAAGTAAACTGATCCACCGGAGAGCGCTTCTGTTGTAACACGAATGTCTTTGTTCCTTATTCCCGCTGAATGAACGCGTCTTGCATGGACAATATTTCCTTTGCTTTTTTGATTTTCACGAACATCAGACAACGTTCAAGATCCTTCGCAGCGTTTGCCCTGGAAAAAAGAAAGCTATATAACTTTGTGTTTAATATAGATAACGGTAAGTTTGACAAATAGACAATTGTCCAAAGAAAGTTGAACCAGAGGACTCGTCCGTATTAGAGATAGCGCAGAAGTACTCCTTTGGTTGTCTTTTGTTGCAGTCGAGTTATCCTTTGAATTGAAATAAGGTTCACTTTAGAAATTAGATCACACATCTGACGTGGCACCCAGCCTGACCGTCCGACTGTAAGATCTCAATTTGGCCAGGCACGTCTAATATGCTCAGATGTGTTACACCAGCCTGACTCGATGATGCTGTTCTTAGTAAGATTGCGACATGTTAGCCCCGCCCCCTCGGGTCTGACGACATGTAGTACAGGGCTTCGCAATAGTAGGCTACGCACGCACTACTGTTAAAGTTTGCACGGGGAAACAGAAAGCGTGCCGTAAAAGGACTTGTCTTCCGAAATTTAAACGGTAAACACCTCTGAATTGACCCTAATATTTTGACAAATGTTCAAAAGCAGCGCATGTTTTTGTGACGTCAACATTGCAGCGCTTGCTATGCAGTACATGCAGTATTTTTGTTTAATAGCGGGGAAAATACATAAAAAATAAACAAAACAATGCACGAATATTCATGAAAGCAAGCAACACAAACCATGGACTAAACATACAGATAAAGCCTATGTTTACACGTTAAGTTTGTGCTTTTTGACTTTGCTGTGAAGGGCGATATGCCCCACCCCTGTGTATGACTCAATACTAAGGTTGGTGTTGCACTATTCATCAGGGTGGCATGCAGGTGACATACAGATAAAGACTCGACACCAAAACCATCAGTAGAATTGATATATTTGTCGTAGAACGTATACAAGCATGTATTTAATGTAATAGTTCTATGCATTTTGGGTTACAAATAGACCTACATCTATTTACATGCACTGCATGTTTACCAAGTGTCTCACTGACTGCAGTGACCTACAGTAAGCAGGCTATAGTGCCAGACGCACTAACCTAAGACAGTGTGCACCAGGCAGGATGCTTCTACTGCTATCATGGTTTCAGACTGAGTCAGAGGTTTCATGCATGAGTGTGTGGGTGGAAAGAGGTTTCCTGGATTGTTCCACCATCAGAGGCCTTGAGTGGGAGAAAAAACATTCCTTAAAATGGAAACGTTTGTGCTGCACGATGCATTTTAGAGTTCTATACGCCGCTATTGTCTTAACAAAACGAAACAAAAAAAAAACAAATGCAACAGTTACGGCGCTAAAATAGGGGAGTACGTTATTCCTGGGGTTTCTTTTATTTGGTCCTCTAGCATAGCGGCCACAACTCATGACATTTAATGCCTAATATATCATCATGTGGAAGTTAAAAGTGTAATACAGTTGTCCTCTGTCTTCACAGAGAGGGAATTGATAGGATGAATATGACTCTATTTTGCAAGAAGTCTTCTTCCTGTCTGTGTCTTACACAGATGTCACACGTTCTGGAAGTAGACATGTTATCACCAAGGGAACAAGCAATGTCCTCACAAAGACTGCCTCAACTTGATGGACACTAAGAGTGGTTTACCACCATGGAAGTGCTGGTCCAATGTGATCAGAAAGTCAGGAATATACTCCTTCCCATTTCTACCAGCTGATGACAGTCTTTGGGGAAAGGAGCACATTTGTTATTTTGTATCTTGATTGATTTGTTGAGGAATGCTAACTGGTCCGAATTGTACATGTTTGTTTTTCTGACTTGGTCGCAAATTTACTTAGCTAATACTTCCATTATATTCTTAGCTAATGGTAATTTCTATCCCCTAAACCTGCCTAACCCTTACACAAACCTTTTTGCACTTTTAGATTTTCATTAAATCATTGTTAGTATTTTAATTAAAGGAATATTCCGGGTTCAATACAAGTTAAGGTCGATCGGCAGCATGTTGATTACCACAAAAATCATTTCTACTCATCACTCCTATTCTTTAAAAAAAAAGAAGAAGAAGCAAAGATCGAGGTTACAGTGAGGCAATTGCAATGGAAGTGAATGAGGGCCAATTTTTGGATGGTTTAAAAGCAGAAATGTGAAGCTTATAATTTTACAAAAGCACCTTGTCTGTTAAAGCTCATGTGTTATATGAGTTGCCATTTTAGGGTTTGTTGACATTACATTGTCATGGCAGCGAAGTCGTAAAATTGGCAATAATCTTACATAGAAAATGTTAGTAAGTAATTGTATCACAATAAAGTCATGTTAACACACATGTTGTTTACGTCTTGTAGCTATACTTTTAAAATAGTGAGTATTTGAATGTTTACAGATTGGCTCCCATTCACTTCCGTTGTAAGTGTGTTACTGGAACCCAGGTTAATGCTTTTTTTATGTATTTTTTTTTTAAAGAAAATGACTAAAATATTATTTTTGTGGTAATCAATATTGTGCCACAAATGCTGTTGATTAAACTTAACTTGTATTGAACCCGGAATATTCCTTTTAGCCATTTTTCTCATGGGGACCATTGACCACAATGTAGATGATATTACTATCCTTGTGAGGACCTTTGTTTTCCACAATGTTGGCAAAATGTAACCCACATGAATATTCTCACACACAGACACATGTCGCTGAATTAACCTAGTTTACAAGAAGGGACAGACATTTATATCAATGTCTAATTGGATTAGCTGTGTGATTGAATGGACTATGCTATAAGCTCACAGATGTTTCTCTAGGGGACGGGCTCCACCACTTCCGCAGAGAACAGTGTAATCTTGTTAGCCACAATACTATTAGCATAACAGAATCTAATTGAACTTCTCTCATTAATAAGTTATTTGTACCTGTAACTATTTCTTCCTTATTCATAGAGAGGTAAAAGCAAACACAAACATTGTCATATGCACTGAAAATACTTGGAGTGGGGTTTACTTAAAAACAATATACCTAGAAAACGATTTCCACATAGAAATTGATTGTAAATTTAAGATTTTACTTTACATATTTCAAGTAGAGGCAACCCACAATTCTTTGTGGTTTTAATTAGAAATTCTAAAGTAAAATTTTGTCCACTCTGTTTTTATATTTTACTCAAAAAGCAATGTAGCATTGAATTAAGCTATGCTTTTAAAAGTTGTAACATTTCCATGCTTTTTTTAACATACTTAGTCATGTACCACATGATGTCACACCCAAGCCTTCCATAGGGAGGCTTAGTTCATGCTATGTAGTCTATTGCTGCGTCCCAATTCGCATACTATCCGTCCTAAATAGTATTCGAAAATAGAATTAGTACGTCCCAAATCGTAGTATGTTTAAATGAGTGTTCCAAAGATACCCGGATGGTCTACTATTTCCGGTCAGAATCCGAAGTGCAGATCGATGCACACTCTAACGGCTAATATTGCCCACAACCCATTGCGTGCGGGAGGGAGGAGCTTTGAGATGATGCAAACATGGCGGCCGGATGCGGCAGCGCAGATGCGCCCTCAGTTTTTAAGTGTAAGAACTTAAACGTTTAGCGCTAATTAAAGTTATATTTTATTGTCTCATAATATTAATGGATTTGTGTTGTGCAAAAAAAGTACCGTGTTTATCTTGTAGGGTCCGATGAAGACACTGAGCGCCTCATTAACTGGCGCATTGCCAACGACGATGTTTGTTTAACTGTCCTGGTGTGCGTAACTAGGCAACCACGTTCTCTTCCATTGCATGATGTCTTCATAGTATGTCCCAGAACGTGCATACTCTTTTGCTACACACTCAAAAGTATGTACTTTTTCTTCAAAAAAAGAGTACATACTTTTAGATCGTAGTATAAGTAGGCGAATTGGGACGCAGCCATAGACAACATTACCTGACTTTAATGGCGATAGAAACAAGATCCAGAGCTGCGCACGCAGACCTCAACACTTACCGCACAAGACACGATGACGGTAAGAATCAACAGAAAAGTTTTTTGATCATGAATGGGTAATTTAGAGTAGAAGTTAATCTTAAAACTTCACAAAACAAAAAGTTCCTAAACGTAACAACAAAATTAACAATAAAAACGGTGTAAATAATCTTGCAAATCGTGAAACCATTCAAGTTAATTAATTATTCAAGCACGCTGGGAACACTAACTTTGAAAATTTCAGTAAAATATACCTGTGAAATTTACTCAAATTTGCAAATAAATATGACAAGATTTTCTTCTTCAGGATTGGTACATGATTACGTATTGTAAAGATAACAAACAAATCATATATAATATTTACTTATAATCTAGAGCATTATTTTTTACGTTTGAATCGAGTAAAAAATGTCTTAATATTTTCAATTTCACACTTTATCTTATTTAATGTAGCAAGTACAAAATCTTTTCTGCTATATTTACTTCACTACAAAATATTTGTTTTCAGTATGCACTGAACAAAGATGTACGAGGATCCGAAAACCGCATTTTGATCAACCACTGATGTGAATACTGGGTGGGATGCATCCATTTCAATAACTATGTAAACATAAATAACCTTGCACCTTTTTCTCTCTGAAGTATTTTAACAATAGATACAGACAAGGGTAATGGTGATTAAAAGGTGATAGGTTGGGAATTGAGATGGGTGGGCAATTCACTCTCATTTCACTTCTCACCAAAACACTTTCCAATCAGTATAACAATTACACATTACAGAGTACTGACCAACTGAACTACTCTGGTGGCCAAAAGTTTGGAATAATGTACAGATTTTGCTGTTTCTGAAGGATATTGGTACTTTAATTCACCAAAGAGGCATTCAACTGATCACAGCTGAAAGCTATTTGGTTCATTAAATGGAGCTTAACATTGTCTTTTGAGTATGCTATAGACTGGCATGTCTTAAGGTCAATATTAGGCCAAAAATGGCAACAACAACAAAAAAAGAAACAGCTTTCTCTAGGTCGTCAGTCAATCATTGTTTTGAGGAATGAAAGCTATACAATGCTTGAAAGTGCCAAAAAAAAAGATTTCATACAAAGGTGTACACTGCAGTCTTCAAAGACAAAGGACAACTGGCTCTAACAAGGACAGAAAGAAATGTGGAAGGCCAGATGTACAACTAAACAAGAGGAAAAGTACATCAGAGTCTCTAGTTTGAGAAATAGACGCCAAACGTGGTCTCAGCTGACAGCTTCATTGATTTCTACCCACTCAACACCAGTTTCATTGTACAACAGTAAAGAGAAGACTCAGGGGTGCAGGCCTTATGGAAAGAATTGCAAAGAAAAAGCCACTTTTGAAACAGAAAAACAAAAAGAAAAGGCTGGAGTGGGCAAAGAAACAGACACTGGACAACATCTGACTGGAAAAGTGTGTTAAACCATTGAGCTTTTGTGGGATCAGCTAAGATAGATAAGGTGCATGAAGTGCCTGACAAGACAGCCACATCTATAGCAAGTGCTACAGGAAGCTTGGGGTGAAATGCCACATAGTGACATGCCAATATCTGGACAAACTGACAGCTAGAATGGCAAGAATCTGTAATGCTGCCATTGCTGCAAGTGGAGTTTATGAAAACTCTTTGAAGAAGTTCTGAATTTTTTTCATGTTGTAATAGTAATTTTTCACATTATTAATGTCCTGACTGTACGTTATGATAACTTGAATGCCACTTTGGTAAATAAAAGTACCATTTCCAGAGCAAATTCCAAACTTTTGGCAGCCAGTGTAAGTAGATCAGTTCTTTTCAAATGATTAGCCCGCTGCTGTGATTGTGTACCATGGAAAAGGCCATCTCTGTAAGATTTGTGTAATTTCACTCTTTTGCAAGTTATTTTAATAAAACTAATCACACGTGCTTTAAAGAGAAAGAGAGCAGTCGGAAGGTCATTTCCTTTTTTAAGCTTTACTCTGAATCCTCTACAATGTTTTTGAAAGATTGTGTAAGTCTGAATTCCACAGCAGTGAGTGGTCTTGTGCATAAACACGTTACTCTGAATTTGTTATGGCACATAGAATGGATTTGTATGCCTATTCTAGGTCTTTAAAAAGTCTGAAGGAAAATTCCTTATTCAATACAAGTTAAGCTCAGTGGACAGCATTTGTCATAATGTTGATTACCATTAAATGTAATTTTGACTATTAAAAAAGACTTTTAAAAAAGCACAAATTTAAGTTACAGTGAGGCATTTACAATGGAAGTGAGATAATGAAAATGGGTTAAATTTGTAAACATTAAAATACTCAGTATTTTATAAGTATAGCCACAAAACATCAACAATACGTTTTATATATATATATATATATATATATATATATATATATATATATATATATATATATTATTTATTTATTTTTTTTAAATGGAGGGACAAGTCATGACAGACAAACATTTTTTGTGTCCAAAATCAACATTATGCCAAAAATTCTGTTAATTGAGCTAAACTTGTATTAAACCCAGAATATTCCTTTTAAGAGGCTTAAAAACTATTTAAATTTGGACAACCAGTTCACTATGCTTGTCTTTGGTGTACACTGAAATCTCAAGGTCCTTGAAACTCTTTTATTTACTTTTTTTATATGTGTATTCGGGGCTCTAATTTATTGTAATTAAATAGGTTTTCTACTGTGGTCTATTGTGATGTAATAGAGCTCCACCCTATCTGTCTATAGTCTTTAGTTGTAAGTCTTTTCATTTCTGACAGCTCAGTCTGATTTCAAATCTTAAACACGCATTGCATGTGTATTGACTGTTTTACTTCATAGTGGGTCATTAATGGACACGCAAAAGGACATTGAGTCATCATTCTTTCCTAATTAATAATGGGACAGTCTTCTTTCTTTTGTTTTATCAACAGCCCTGTCTTATTGCTATAATATGGAGATATGTTTTGTCATACTTTAAATTCTGATTTTATTTGGAATACTTCTTTAATTGTGCTTACAAGGTGCCTGATTAGCTTAATGAGCTGAATAAATTTGTATGTCAAAGTAGAGTAGAGTAACATGGGGTAACTTCCTCATGGTCGTGATTAGTGGTTCTCACTCTCAATGGGGCACGTGGTAAGTTGTGCATGAATCATAGAGAGTAGCATGAGCCTCCACATGCTGAGAGTCTCCACGGTGTCATGCACAATGAGCCACACGATAAGATGCGTGGATTGACTGTCTCAGAAGCGGAGGCAACTGAGGCTTGTCCTCTACCACCTGGATTGAGGTGAGTAACTGCGCCACCTCGAGTACCTACTAAGTAGTGGGAATTGGGCATTCAAAATTGGGGAGAAAAGGGGATAAGAAAAACAAAATAAAAGCAATGACCTCTCAAATGTTTATTTTACTTGTTCTGTCCAGTCGTCTGTAACTACCAAGTCTGGCTGGTGATTATGAAGCTCTGGAAGATTTTGTCCTTTCAAGCCTTTGGTCTCTTAATCACTAAGCTATTTCGACAGCAGCTGTTACGAGACCTGAATGAATTGAATACTTCCATCTGGACTTGGCTTTATGTCTCTATCTCTCTCTGAGCAATTGCTGTCGAGCACTGAGGATACAGTTAAGATTTGTAAGCCAAGCTGGCTGACACAGTGATAGATCAGACACAGATTTAAACATACAGTAGGAGTATACAGACTACAAGGCCATAGGAAGTGGGGGTACTGAGGGTGCTGCTACAGCCCCTAGTGAATAGTAGATTTGCATGATGTGCACAGAGATATGTTCTGTTTGTACTTCTGAGGTCGGCGATCGTAAATACAATGTGATATGCATTCAAGTGATTTTAGATGGAAAGAACGGACTCATTTAGCTATTTCCTATTTCTTTATCTCTCATTTTTACTTACTGGCACTTTTTTTGTAGCACTAATGCATCAAAATGAAGTGAAAAACTGTGCATGTTGTGTAATTAATGCGTTATCTATCTATTTTATAATTTTCATGAGGCCACATAGTATAATTATGGGAAATGAACTTTTGTTGCACAAGCACGTAGCTTCATAAACCAGATAAATGAGTCTAATTTTATGCAAACAAACTAAACTGAACAGTCCACAAGTAAAATTGAATTATTACCAATGGCAATTTGCTTATGCCATAACCCCCAACTCGGAAAGTCAGGGTTCATAGAAAATGGTGCCTTTCATGTGCACTGAATTTGTAAATATGATAACTATGACAGGACTTGAACGCATTAATATTATGAGCTTTATGAGGATAATTAAAGCAGCATCAAAGCAAGCACACAAATGCAAATGTCAATTCACAAATGCACATATCCACACATGCTTATACCTTTAAAGCTGAAGTGTGTAATTTCTGCACCACTTGTCTAACCAATCGGAATTGTAAAAATAATCACTTTTTCCAGAAAACTCCCCATCTTTCATTGGTTGTACAAACAGTTAGCCCCACCCGAACTCATGCCACTGGTTGAGCCAATGTTGCTGTGTCTGTCTGAACAGGCCGCTCAAACAAACAGAGCAAATTTTTCATAGCAACACAGACACACAGTATTAAACTTTCAGGTAAAATCAACATACAAACGGCTTAATGGATGACTCTGGATAATAAGCTGGTATACAAGAAAGTGTTAGACATAACAGCAAAACAATTACACACATCAGCTTTAAATATGTTATTTATATCATGCCAATATTATTCAAAGTCAAGTCATTCTATTTTGTCCACAGTTAACACAGAAGTCTCTTGAAATGTCTACATTTTCTTCAAATGTGTCATCTGTTCAAACTGTAGTGATACATTTAAGGGCGTTTTCTATGTAAAGGGCTTTTCCCCTCTCTCTCTCTCTCTCTCTCTCTCTCTCTCTCTCTCTAATACCATTCTATACCTAAACTTACCAAACATGTCTTCTCAGAAAATACAGCTGGTGCCATTTGCACAGTAATCTTGTGAGTGGGTAGAAACTGGTGTTTAACATGTTACATGTGCATGTAAGGACACAACCATCATTTATTTTATCTTGTTATCTCTTTTCTGTTTCCCCATAGTCTGGCAGTGGCATTTAGAGTAAGTTAGTGGCACATTGCTAGTGTCATTTGAAGCAGCATAAAGGACACTAATGCCAGAGCCAGATTTCATGAAGTGTCTTTATTATACATTGCACAATGATAATAACAGGATTATGATAACAGTATTTTAGTTTTAGCAGCCCTAAACCTTAACCATTTGGCTGGTATTCATAAGTAAAAGATTCACCCAAAGTAAGCTGCATTTATTGTGAATTGCAAGTGCATACAGTATGTATTCATATGAATCATTATTAAGTTGTTTTGATGGAACCTGTTGAATCTGCAAAATGTTGTAGTTACAAGCAACTGCATTAGTGCACTACAGCAGTAAAAACTGAGGAGCTGTGTTGCATGCCATAAAACATAGTTTGCTTGTTATGTACTCTATCAAATGTTTTATTTATTTTTTTATATGCATTGATAAATTGATGCGATCTGAAAATGTGTGACAGTTTGATTGGATGCTAAGCCTATGCTAACAGTGTGTCTTGGACTTTTGACTAACAAAGTCCAAAATTTGCTCAGTCTGTGTCACTTATAAAAAATGTGACGCATAATTACCTAATTCATTAACTTCCCTCTATACAGATAAAATTTCAGCTGGATGATTAACTAATCTTCCAGCAGATGACACAACGCTTGCCTCAGCAGTTTTCTCAAACATTCTCAACAACAGTAAGTCCCGTCCACTTTCATTGTGCAGCGATGTGCGTGAAATAACCAACAGTCTCACCAGAGAAACAAAGAGGTATCAGACAGGGGGCGAAAAAAAAAAACAGTGGAAAGTCATAACCATGCTTGCAGAGTCATTTTAATAGTGTCACACATTTTCAGTGGTATGACCTATTTCTGAAGCTTTTTGACAGGTACACTAGCTTTACTTGTAAAAAATATATATATTACTGGAAAATGCTGGAAAAACAGTTGTGTCCTATGATTAAGATAACACAGTACGTGTAGTAAATGTGTTGGGATTCTTCTTCTATATTAGCACCCGGTCATACTGTTTGAATAGCCCTGATTCAACATCTCTCCTGTGTGGGTTAGAAGTGTTGTGTTACAGTCTCAGACTTAATCACATTTATAGGTGTTGCTAGACCATATTAAAGGGGGGCTTCCGGCCCCCTATCTGTCATCTTAGCCCCCATAAATATGTGTAATTAACTTAGATCTTAGCCCACTTTAAAATCAGTGGTTATGTGATCTCTCTTCACATTTACTGAAAACGGCAGCTACACTAAGCTATCTTAGGTTATTTCACTCTAATTTCTCCTCTTACCAGTCTTTAATATATGTTAAAGTTTTGTCTTTAAATTGTAAGTTGAGCAAGAATCACACTTACAAACTTCTCACAGTCAAGGTAAGAAATATTCCTCGTGATCCTAGAATCATGGAAATTCCTTTTTATTTATGCCATTCTATATATCGCTATTGTTTCCTGATAAAATGAACTCTAGAGGCACTACAACAACAATTACTTTTATTCACTTATACACAATCACAAATAAAATGGCTTATTATCAGTTCATATACGCTTACTTTTTCCCCCATTCCTCACACAATGCTATCTTATAACACTTTTAAAATAGCGAATGACTTGCAAGGCAATACATGTCCACTAGGGCTGTCAATCGATTACAATTATTTATTGAATTAATTACATGGTATGCAGGTTAATTAATCGAAATAATCACACTTAATTGCATACAGAAATATTTGCTGAGAAAGCCCCTCAAATAACAATAATTCAATATATAATTCCATCCGTCCGTCCGTCCGTCCGCAAGAGTGCAATATGGCCCTACATCAGCACTGCTGTGATTTGGCCGCAGGCACGAGGCCTAATTACAGCAGTACTAATGTAGGGTCATATAGCACGATTGCGAGTGTGATATTGCTTATATACAACAGTTCAATCATTTGTCATCAGTCATTTGTGTCAATCATCAGTCATTTGTGCATGGAACTACTATATTATGCGACCGATCAGAATCTGCCGTTGCTGATTCAAAACAAATGATGCATCCAAACCTCCATTAGTAATCCAAAAAGTTCACTTCAGAAATTGTATATTAAGGATAGACAGCTGGATGTGTGTGTGTGTGTGTGTGTGTGTGTGTGTGTGTGTGTGTGTAAGAGAGAGAGAGAGAGCATGTGTGCAATCATCTGTTGCCACACCCAATCAGAGATGCTGTCAGCTTTAACACTGGAAAATAGATGTCCAAGTGGGGGTATTTCTCTCTTATTTCATGGTAGCCGGTCCACAAGAGTCATTCACTATAGAAACAGCAAAGTCCTCCGCCATTTTAAACAGTATGTATCCAATGTGGAAACTCTGATAAAAGGTAAGCACTCTGCTGTGTCTCTCAGCATGAGCCTTAATCCTGAAGTTGTCAGTTTAAAGCTATTTCCTAGTTTTGATAATGTATTAGTAATACCAGCGATCAGCAGTTCTATGTAAACAATGACTAACAGATTCACTTTAGGTCACACAAAAATGATCTTTTGGCACCACCTGCTGGCTAACATATGTAATTTAAAAAATATAGCAAGTAACTCCTAACAGATACACTTTAGTTTAGAACAGCATGAACACAGAGTGATACACACACACACACACACACACACACACACACACAGTAAAACGTCGGAGTGCTGATGGTGACCATCAGTGCTCATAGAACGTCTCTCGTTCAATCAGAATCGAGGACCGGAACTAACTGTGGTATGTATATGTGTGTGTATGTATGTGTGTATGTATATATATATATATATATATGTAATCTAAAATGTAATCACATTGCTAATTATTTTACTTTTAAGTTACTTTCTAAATCGCTTTTCCTAGAAAAGGTTTTGGATTTCCCCTAAAATTTAAAATTCTATATGATATATATTTCCTCATTCATTGTCGCACAGCCTTTAGCTGTCACAGAAATGCTAACAGATGTGCATATGAATTCATATTTTAAATGTATTATACATATTAGTATAGCGCAAGTAATGTAGTTGAAGTAATTACTTTCATTGAAAGTCAGTAAATATAATCTGATAAGTATTTTAAAAGTAATGTTTTGTTTTGTTTTTACTAAAAAGTAACTTACTAGTTACTTTGTAATTGGATACATCCAATACTGGGAGTTTGGCTTTGTTGACTTAAAATCTGTTTGGGAGAACATTTAACTCGCTTTTATCACCACACAGTGGACATTTTACATAAAAACTGCCACGATACGCATCATTTACCACATCATATTATTTTCCAAAAATGTTGCTACCGTCACATAACTTTCATGAGATCAGGCTGGATAATGGTCTGTGCCCCCCTAAGGCTAAAATCTTTAGTTAAACCCTGATCACACACAAAACATCATAACCGTATTATAACCAAAATAACAAACACCCTTAGCCAGAGGCATCTTCATGTTAATTTCAGGGCCAATTTGTTGCAGAAAGTGTGACATGAACTCAACACAGTCTTTTTATTTTAACCCAGTGTAAGATTCACATCTTTACGATTAGTTTACACGATTAGATTACACAATTAGTTGTAAGGACATAATAGGCTTTGAACCCCGAAAACATTTTCACCTACAAACACTGGTCCTGTTTTTATCAGATTCAGACACTTTCAGATGTCATTGCAGAATGGCTATATTGAGCCAGACATTGCAAATTTCATCCCACTCCTTGACACGTAAGCAGCTTTTTTGAGTCAGCTCCTTTTCTCTCTGAATCACATGCCTTTCATAATGTATGTGATGAAACCAGAGGCCAAATGGAATGAGTCAAACATTGCCTGCCTGATACTAAAGTTTAGAGAGAGAGGAGACCGTAGAAGAGAGAAAGCGATTATATGCACAATTCCCTCAACTAGAGATACAGCCCTGCTTAACCCCTCTGAGATGAGGAGTATGGGAGGGTTTCACAAGCAATCCCATCCTCATTAATTGCCGTTTTCCCTCGATAGTTTCGCTTAGTGTTATTCCCTGCCTGTGCTTCCATTTTCAGCTGGGCTAAAAATAATGAGCAATCTTTTCCTCATTACAAAATTAATTTTGATATGTTTGAATTTCATTCTTTTGGAGGAATTAAACACGAACTTAGTTTCCCAATCATGGTTATTTTGCCAAAAGCAGCTGTAGGTTGAGTTTTACAGCACTGTGTATGTCTGTCTGTCTATGCACTTTGGTATGTATTCAAGTCTGTGAGACCACAAAGGTTTACCACAGCTCCGCTCATGTGATTGTTTTTCACACCCCACCGGCCAGCATTAGACAAGAGGGAGCAGTTATGTCATTAGGGCAGGGATTCTTTGCAGTGGCATCAGAACATTTAATTAACAACACTAACTTGGGCAGACGTCTGTATTGGGATTGATCTTGTTTTTCCTGAATTTGCGCTCTATAGAGAATTTTATGCATCTGTTGTCTTATCAATAATAATAAAAAAATAAAATCTCCTTACCATCATTAAATGTGATAACCAAAATGCTGGGAAATTAGAGAAGTGTTAATACAAGAAACAGTCTTTGCAGCTTTGCCATTTATTTATTTATATTTTTTTGTTTGTGTTTTTTCTGAATGTAGGGAAACCACAACTTCCGCTTTGTTTGTATATAGTGTTTATCTGACACTGACACACTCTTGACAGGGATAGTTTCTGGTTATTCATGTTCTGTTTCTGGAAATATCTTGGAAATATTTGTAGTATTGCCAAGGACTTTCTGGTGTATTTGTAAATAATAAAGTGTCCGCTTCTTGTGTTGCTAATTTAACTGGTTTAGAGATTTCCCTCTATATATGTAATATAAAATGTACAGTCCAAACTGATCTTACCTTGAATTCAGCAAAAGTACAAGGTCTTCAGCTGAAATAGTTTTTACTGAAATTAAAATCGCTGTGGCTGAAGCTGGAATTGCCACTGAACGTATAGGCACGTGTTAACTCCGGGTGAAATGTCCACAGAGTGGCGCCAAAAGTGAGTTGTTTTTATTTTTAAATGTTGTAATAGAGTCAAATGGAATGCATATTTTATCAACTCTACACCCTATCCCAAAACCCAACCCAAGATCTAGCCGCAAATGGAGTAAAAAATTTAAGAGTTGTCTCAATTGCAAAATCGTTCCAGTAAACGTTAGAATGTAAAAAATCCCACAATGCACAGTATAAACCAGCAAGCATCGTTGCATGCTATGTTCCCGTACTGTAAACGTTGTTGTTGTTGTTGTTGTTTTCTAAAGTCTCTCAAGCCGTTAGAAAATGAGCAAATATATGTAAATATATGATTTCAAAGCCCAATGTCGGCCCTTCCTATTAAGCAACATATGTGGCTGCATAAGGCCCCCGTGGCCACCAGGACCCCCCTTACCACAGGTTCAGTAGCCAAATTATTTACAATAAGTGTAAATATCACTGGGCACAACGCCCGGCTATATGCACGTGAAAAGTCAGATGGAACCAATCAAAAGGATTCAAAATATTGCAGATGCTTTAAAGAAAAGACATTCAGGGATAAGTATGTGAATTTGACCAATGTAGTTAGGTTCCATCACAATACTTATATTACATACACTGATGTTGTTAGATTATATACCGCTTTATTATACACCAGAGTGCAAATAGCATATTCAACTATATGTAAGTGTAAATATCATCTACTGTAGCCTACCATACCTTAATTTGGTAATTTAATGAATTATTATTCATTTGCACCTAATTTTATGATATTTATTTATTTGTGCATTTTATATATATTTGTTTGTTTAAAGAATTATGTTCTTTTTTTTGTACTTCTGGAGTAGTTATATGCATTTTTTAAGCTTTATGCTTTTGAATAAATATACTTTTTTATTTGCACAATTTCACGCTTGCTGAGTTATTGATGTTGGGTCTGTTTGGATAGGTGTACTTGTAGGTAGGGGGGCCCCGTATTGAAAATCTGCTTAGGGTCCCCCCTTTGCATACCTTTCCATGAAAAAAATCGCTTGCAGCACCTTTAAGTCTCACAGAGTATAAAGTGCAGCATTAAAAAGAGGCTGCTTGACCATTATATTTGTGCTGGTTTCACATGCGCTCAACATCCGTGCATGCCATCTTACCCCATGGAATTCCGCCACTATAAGTATCGCCACATGAAAAGCTAGACATTTTTGAATTGATGCAAAAATGTCTGATGGGAGATGGTGCTTGTCAGTTAATCGACAGAATGGGGTCAATATCAGGATACCAGAACATTCGGTAGCACCATGTCAAGTTCCTGTGCAATCATGGTAGCTAATAAAACTTCTTTTTAACATATAAATAAGTAAATGCATATGAAATATTGATTTTATCTAAATAAATGTATTACGTGAGAAAAAAGAGATCATGAAATTATACGATGAGATACATGAAACTAGCACAGAGATACAGTATAGTACATTGGTTATAACAGTGGGCAGTGAGGACTCAGGATACATATATACAGTGTTCCAGCTTAGACAGGCCCATCCTAGAGTACAAGGATTTCCTCTATGGACGCATTTCCACAGGAAGTGGGAAACAGGAATCAAGGAGCCACAGAGTCATCTGGCTATCCGGACTGTATATTCACTCGCCCTTGATCATGCAAAAAAAAAAAAAAAAAATTATATATATAAAAAAAAAAAATATATATATATATATATATATATCCCATTATATCTGTGGAAACCCTATAGTCTATGAGTTAGTTCACAAAAAAGTGGAAGAAAGAAGATCAAATGGGTTTGGAACCACAAGTGAGTGAGAAAATGCTGACAGAAATTTCATTTTCGGGTGAACTAACCCTCCTGAACATTTAAGCCGCAACCACAGCAATATTACAAGGAAGTTTGCCAGGCATGCTTTTGTAGATTCTCCCTGTGCCTCTAACCAGAAAATTACCCACAATAACAGAACAACAGGCCTGAACACTGAGAGTTTGAGATTGATGAATATTTTGTGGATATCAACACAAAAGGTTACTTGGGGGCCTTTCAGCTCAGAAAGCTTCAGTTTCAAAAACAAAACAACTGTCTTAAATGTGTTCAACAATAATAACCTTATCTTTACTTACCAATCAAATACTCAGTGAGCCTGCATAAGTGCATTTGTATGTTAATGTGTAATTCTCTTTGCCGATCACAGGATGTCTTTGTAATTTGCGGTGCTCTGCTCTTATTGTTTTTGTTATCTGTGGAATGTCTTCCTGGAATGACATTTCACTGTAACCCTTTCAACCAATTGGGAGGAAGGAGGGGAAGGATGTTGTTTGTCCTTATATCTGAATGAGAGATAGATAAATGATGCACGACTCAGATTTTCCAGACTAGAAATAGATTATTATGGACTATAATCGTGTTTTTAGATATTAGTGTACATCCTTATGTCCAAAAGCACATGCAAATGATCAGAAGGTTAAAGGTGTCTTATCTCTAGTCTAACTCTAATGTTGCTGTCATTGTTTATATTAAAAGTCTATTAGTTTGGAAATAAGTCCAACCAAGTCGGAAGAAGGCCTTCTAGAAACATTACACAACTTAAAGGAATATTTCAAACAAAAATAAAAATTCTGTCATTAGAATTAAAATTTCAAAGAAACCAATAATTACAACAAAGGTAAATATCTCAAACAAAAACAACATACACACACACACTGCATGTCTTCAACCAAGCACGCCGGATGGCTTTTTAAACAGGTGGGGCATCAGCGGATTGGGTGAGGTCACAACGCCCTGATGATGATGATGATTGGCAGGTGACATATCCAATAAAAATGTAAATATCACGTACAGACATTTGCTACATATAACCATATAACCAAGTCGTATGGGCCACTTTCATTACACTTTTTGTAAATTTTTTCGTAAAAAAATTAAAATTCTCTCCTTTTCAAAATTTCAAACACATATGACTTACTTTCTGCTGTGGTACAAAAAAAACGTGCATTTCTTTAAATGTCCTGGGCGTTCTTCTCCATATAATGTAAGTGAATGGGACCTAGGGCTGTAAAGCTCCAAAATGACCAATATGTACACTCACTGGCTATTTTATTAGGTACACCTGTACATACTTCTTTTTCAATCCAATCGTGTGGCAATAGTGTAATGCATAAAATCATGCAGATATGGGTCAGGAGTGGGGAGGAGGGGCTGCTGGATGGAAGTGTTACATTCCATGTTTTTTTTTTTTTTCTTTCTCTCATTCTATTTCTCTTCACTCTGCTTTCTCGCCCTCAGGCTTCTGGCTATTGAATATGTCACCTGCCAATCATCATCATCATCATCATCATCAGGGCTTTGTGACCTCACCCAATCCGCTGATGCCCCGCCTGTTTAAAAAGCCATCCGGCGTGCTTGGTTGAAGACATACAGTGTGTGATATTTACCTTTGTTGTAATTATTGGTTTCTTTGAAACCTATTCATTGAAATCTGCTACGTGTTACTTTGTTATCTGTGCCTTCTGCCGCTGTTCAAGAGAACAGGATGCAGGTTGCACGATATACACCGTACACAGTGATATTTGATTGTTAGACACATTAGGTAAGGAGTGTGCACCACCCTTTGTATTTTTATGTTTTCTTTAATTAGAGTAGGTTATTTAGAGCATTGTGTACGCTGAAGAACTCGGGTTTCTTGTTTTCTACATTTTCCTTTTAGTAGGTAGATTAGAGGGTTTGTGGATTAGCTTTAAGGGGATTCTTTTTTTAAAATTTGTTCTTTGATTTGGTGACACTCAGGCTCCTGTTCCCTGTTTTATGTCTTTTTGTAAATTTTTATTTAATTTTATTTAATGCCTCTGATTCTATGCTTTCAACCAGCAATGATGTAAATGAATGCGTGTTACGTTCATTTTCCCTAGACCTTTAAAAAGTTTGTAACAGTAACATAAAACACACAAGGTAGAGAAAAACAAAATGAAACATAAAATAGAATATAAACCTTTAACTGGGACTGACCAGAAACAGGAACAGGACTGGAACTAGAGCAGATGCGAATACTAACAAACTAATCTAGCCAATAAAATCTACGCCCTTGTTGATGCCAGACTGGCTGGTTTGAGTATTTCTGTAACTGCTGTTCTTCTGTGATATTCACACGTTTTTGTGCGAAAAACAAAAAATAACTAGTATGTGACAGTTCTGTGGATGAAAACTTGTTGATGAGAGGTAAACGGAGAATGACCAGATTGGTTCGAGCAAACAGTAAGGCTACGGTAACTCCTCTGTACAATTGTAGTGAGCAGAATAGCATCTCAGAATGCACATGTTGAACCTTGAGGCGGATCGGCTACAACAGCGGAAGACCACGTTGGGTTCCACTTCTGTCAGCAAAGAACAGAAAACTGAGGCAGCAGTGGGCATACCATTTGTTTACCTCAGCAGAAATCCAGATTTGTCAGACCAGGCGACGTTTTTTTCAATCATCTACTCTCCAGTTTTGGTGAGCCTGTGCCCACTGCAGCCTCAATTTCCTGTTATAAGATGACTGTAGTAGTACCCGGAGGGGGTTCTGCTTCAGTCATGATCCTTCTCTGTCTGCCTATCTGTCCTTTGTCAATTTTCACCTGTGTGAGTTTGTTTTATGTAGGAGCACATGGCTTAGGCTAATGTATTCATTGTCATGTGCTCTCCCAACTCCGCCCCCTCATTCCCTCTGGCCTCACCCCTAGACTAGTCCTCGCTATGTTGATTGTCTGCACATGTCCTTCATGTACGTTCCTCTATTTATTGTGCCCTCTTTCGTCTTATGTTTGTTGAATCATTTTGTTTATATTCTGGTTTATGTTTTATTTAGTTTTTCTCTCCCTTGTGAGTTTTGTATTCCCCGTTTGCTCCAGCGGTTTAATTAAAGTTTTATTATTTTAATCATTCCTGTGCTTGGGTCCTCCTTTCTGCTTACGTTCCTTGACCGAACGATTCGACCACTGTTGGACTATTGGACCACTATTTTTTTTTGTTTCTGATTCTCCGGTTCGCCAAAAAGGCAAGGGGTGGAGGAATGAATATTAACTGAAGCTCTTGACACATATCTCATTGATTTTATACAATACACTGCACAGCCATTATTAACGGGCCCAAATTGTGCCAAAAAAACATTCCCCACATTATTTCACCACCACCAGCCTAAACTGTTTACATAAGGCATGTTGAGTTCATGGATTCATGCTGTTTGTGACAAATTCTGACCCTACCATCTGTGTGCCTCAGCAGAAATCGAGATTCTTGGCTGACATAAGTGGAACCCGATGTGGCCTTCTGCTGTTGTAGCCCATCTGCCTCAAGGTTTGACATGCATTCTGAGATGCTATTCTTCTCATTACAATTGTACAGAGTGGTTATCTGAGTCGTAGCCTTTCTGTCAGCTCAAACCAGTCTGGCCATTCTCCTTTGAGTAAACTCTAGAGACTGTTGTGAGTGAAAATCCCTGGAGATCATCAGTCCAGCATTCATGCCATGGTCGAAATCACAGTGATGTGAACATTAACTGAAGCTCCTGACCCATATCTGAATTATTGTATGCACTGCACTGCTGCTACACAATTGGGTGAGTAGATTATCGCATGAATAATTAGGTGCACAGGTGTTCCAAATAAAGTGCTCAGTGAATGTGTGTTTATGTATATGTGTATATATATATACTGACATGTGCTGTAGTTAGACCACAAGTGATTTTGGTAACCTACTTTTTGTCATTTTAAGCTTTACAGCCCCATTTCCCTTTCACTCATGTTAAACTATATTTAAGGTTAGATTTGGTTCCAACCAAAACTAGAGAAGCTACTTTACCTACTGTAAAAACAAAACAAAACTTTGAGTCTTCAGCACTTCCAGCACGGTTTGGCTTTGGGAGCTTTCACATTTATAAATAAGTTGTTTACTAAAAATAAGCGTGTGCCAGTTAAGCTATCGAGCAGCTTGTTGTGAGTTATGTTCTTTTTACATCACCTCTCAACTCTATTACAGTATTACAGAAGACTTTTATCATCCTTTCTTCAAATGTAACAGAGGCTCAGCAGTGTCCAAAGACAGCTTGTTAGCTTGGGGTAGTGGCAGCAGGCTACAATGTATCTATCTCTGATGAAACTCTCTGTAATGCTACACAGTGATATTTATAATACTGAAGGTCTTGCTTTCTCTTTCTGCCCTCTTCCAACTCTCTCTCTCTCTCTCTTTCTAATCTATCTTTCCTCAACTCGCTTTGTAACTTTCTTTCTCGCACTTTCTGTCGCCCACTGAATGATTCTGCTTTTCCCATTGCAGCTCATCAAAATTGCATGCTTGTGACATTGAATGGGTTCATGCTCTCAAAGACATACTTTTTCCAGTGCAGTGCTCCAGCTGGGGAAAAAAGAGCTTGGCTTGTGTGATGCAATCCAAATATCATCATATTGGTGAGATTAAAACGATAGCTTCATCTGAGAACAACATGAAAGGATTTTAATTTCTCTGCCTCTAGCTGGGAATGATAGCTGCCAAAAAAATTGTTGTCTTTAAAAAAGTTCACTCCCCGTTGTTTGACATAGAAATTTGTGAAATCTTCACAGAAAGAACACACATAGCCTGCAACTGTTTCGATGGAGCAAATGTGTTTGCGGTGTGGAATCCTGTTTCCAGGATTCTGTCTTCTTAGTAATTTCCTCATTCAAACCAGAGAGGTTTCACAATGAGCTGTCAGCACACACAAGCAGGATGTAAAGGTCTGACACTAGCATGTCCATAACAGTCCCTGTGCAAATTTCTAGTTTAACTTTTGACCCAGAGAACATTTACCTAAGCTGACAGGCAGCTGACTAAACACCTTTTAACTCCATGACACCAAGAGTTACAATAGAACTAATTAAGCTGTAATATAGGTGCAATGCATGATGAGTCCTTAAAAGAGGAATGAAAATGATGTCATCATTTACTCACCCTCATGTTGTCCCAAAAATGTAAGACTTTGTTTTTTGCATGGAACTCAATTGGAGTTATTAAACAGAAGTCAAACAGGTAAATGAGTAAATGATGACATAGTTCATATTTTTAGGCGAACTATGCCTTTTAAAGTCTGAACATGTACTATTCCCATTAGGGAGCGGGCACTGAGTGTCGTCGTTTGAATATTTGATTCACAGGTTTGTGTACCGATAGTCACAATGGTCATCTCTCTTGCTTGCATTGTTTTTCCCAGCCTGATGTTTCGACATAGTTCCTGTAGGCAGTGAGAGGGAGACGGTTGAGCAATCCCTGGGCCATTATGTAACCATACCCTTCTCTATCTCAGGTGCAATATCTTTCCTTTCCTCTCTCTTTCAGTTCGTGCCTGTAAGTCAAGCTTTTCTAGACACACGAGACGTATGGCTAACGGAGGTGAGGTAATGCTGTGTACATACAGTGTCTCCTGCCCCAGGGACTGCGCAAGGGAGGAGTGAGGGTTGCACAATCATCAGTCTAGAGCTCGATCTTTGATCTCAGAAGCTCCTGCACAGAGGGGGTCACATTAATGCCTTTGCTGTAGATGGTGTTATTATCATTAACAAAAACTAAATTAAAACATTTTTGTTAAACGAAAGTAAACTATGTTATAAAATACATAAAAAAATACAACAATTTATGATTCCAAAATTAATAAAATAAAATGACCACAAATTATTTTTAATTTTTGATAAATAGTATATACTGTAAAAACAAATCATAATATTAATGGGAAAAGAATGGGTTAATGGACTGTTACCCTACCATATACGATGAAAAATTATATTATATAGAAGACAATATATACAGATATATTTAATATATACAATATAAGTTATATACACCAATAAGCCAAAACATTATGAACACACACATGTGAAGTGAACAAGGTCACATGTCAAGATTTGGGTAGATTAGATGGCTAAAAAATCAGCTCTCATAGTCAACGTGTTTTAGGCAGGAGAAATGGGCAGGAGTAAAGACCTGAGCGACTTTGACAAGGGCAAAATTGTTATGGCCAAATGACTGGGTCAGAGCATCTCTGAAATGGCAAGACTTGGGTGCTCACAGTTAGCAGTGGTGAGTACCTACTGACAGTGGTCCGAGGAGGGACAGATGAAACTGATGAAAGGTTGTTGGGCACCTAAGGCTCATCGATGTTCAAGGGCAACAAAGGCTATCCCGTCTGATCCGAACCGTGGCATAAGTTACACAAAATTTGAATGATGGTTACGGGAGGAATGTCAACACACACAGTAGTGTAGCTGCAGACTGGTCAGAGTGCCCATGATGACCCCTGTCCACCGTTGAAAGCACCTACAAATGGGCATGCGAGCGGCAGAACTGGACCTTGGAGCAGTGGGAGAAGGTAGCCTGGTCCGATGAGTCCCATTTTCTATTACATCATGTGTAGGCCATGTAGTCCCTGTGTGACCCATCACTTTTTATTATATTTTATAAAATATTTATGTTTCTACTTCTTTTTGAATATCAGTTATGTACATTGGGGTGTTTTATGTAACATTTCATGTTCTTTGGTTAATCTTTATAGTATACCATTATTTTAGTGTCACATGTGTTACCCTGATGGTGTTTTGGCTTTGATTAAGTGACTCTGTGCACTGTCTATGCACGTTTATTGGCCATTGCGCTTGGAAGGGCCAATCTCGATACAATTTTAGTCATCATGTGGCCTTTTGTTTTCACATATCTGTTACCTTGGTGGTTAACAGTCCATTTAAAAGTGCAAATCATATGTTTGTAGTTACAGTTGGTGTAAAAATTATATAATTTAACTGTAAAATAAACAGGAAGCAAAATGACAAAATGCCTGAAACATGGTCGCTCTATTTTTCACAATTTTCTGACAACCATATCTGCCAGTTTATTTTATTTATTTATTTTACCTTGGATTTAGCAGGATTTGTTTTTACAGTGTATTCTAAAATTTTAAACCATTCCAACTCGCCTTTATTAAACATAAAATGGCTCTAGATAGCAATAACACTAGATGGGCCTGAGAAATGCAATGCCATTAAACATATTTAAGCAATTTAGCACATTGACTTTGGGCACCCTAAAATCCTAAAATGTAAACAAAACAAAAAACTAACACAGAAAAACTATAACTAACCGCTGTGGAGTGTTAACATACAGAAACTAAACTACACCGAAAGGACAAAATAGAAATAAGAACAAAATAAAAAATGTAATACTGTAAAAATCTTGATTGTAGACAGAGGGCAATACAGTGCATTCAGAAAGTATTCAGACCCCTTTATTTATTTATTTTACATTTTATGTTGCATCCTTATGCTAAAATGCTTTTCACATAAATCTACACTCCATACACCATAATGACAAAGCAAAAAAATTATTTTTGATAACTTTGCTAATTTATAAAAAGCAAAAACTGAATATCACATTGACGTATAAGTATTCAGACCCTTAACTCAGTACTTAGTTGAAACACCTTTGGCAGCGATTACAGCCTTAAGTCTTTTTGGGTATGATGCAACAAGCTTGGCACACTAGGATTTGGGGATTTTCTGCCAATCTTCTCTGCAGATCCCCTCAAGCTCTGTCAGGTTGGATGGGGACCGTCGTTTGACAATCCTTTTCTGGTCTCCAGAGATGTTCATTTTGGGTTCATGTCCAGGCTCTGGCTGGGCCACTCAAGTACATTCATAGAGTTGTCCCTAGGCCACTCTTGCATTGTCTTGGCTGTGTGCTTGGGGTCATTGTACTTTAGGAAGGTGAACCTTTGGGTCAATCTGAGGTCCTGAGAACTCTGGACCAGGTTTTCATTAAGGAGATCTCTGTATTTTGCTGCATTCAGCAAACCTTCGACCCTGAACAGTTCAAAAATCTGCAGCTGAAAAACACTTCCAAAGCATAATGCTACAACCACCATGCTTCACCGTTAGGATGGTATTGTGCAGGTGATGAGCAGTGCCTGTTTTCCTCCAGACATGATGCTTGGAATTGTGGCCAACCAGTTCAATCTTCATTTCACCATCTGACAGTCCTTCAGGTGCGTTTTTATGTCTTGCACTGAGGAGAGGCTTCTGTCTGGCCACACTGCTATAAATCCCAGATAGGTGCAGTGATGGTTGACCTTCTGC
This sequence comes from Moxostoma hubbsi, assembly GCA_032164185.1. Taxonomy (NCBI): domain Eukaryota; kingdom Metazoa; phylum Chordata; class Actinopteri; order Cypriniformes; family Catostomidae; genus Moxostoma; species Moxostoma hubbsi. Next base: position 16,286,544 of record JAVLUX010000186.1, read on the forward strand.
AAGTTTATCCCATCTCCAAATATGATCTCTGGAGCTCAACCAGAGTGACCATAAGTTTCTTGGTCACCTCTCTTACCAAGGCCCTTCTCCCCCAATTGCTCAGTTTGGCCAGGCAGCCAGCTCTAGGAAGAGTCCTGGTTGTTCCAAACTTCTTCCATATAAGAAATATGGAGGCCACTGTGCTCTTGGGAACCTTCAGTGCAGCCACCTTTTTTTTAAGCCTTCCCCAGATCTGTGCCTTGACACAATCCTGTCTCAGAGCTCTGCAGGCAGTTCTTTTGACTTCATGGCTTGTTTTTTTTCTTCGATATAGATGATAAACTTTGAGTAATTTTCCACATTTGCTAAAGGGCTACTGCTAGGTCATCTAGATCAGGGGTGCTCATTACAGCAAGACAACCACTGATTGATCTCAATAAAATCTAAAAGATTGACTTTTTATTTCTTCACTTCTGTAGCCGCCCGATGCGGCTTATGTATGTGATAAAATAATTTAGAATTATGCTCAGCCTTTATCAAGTTTTTCTAATGCTAGATAGAAAAGTATCAACCTTTTGTAGAGCAATACTTCAAGAAGAATATTCCCACCATTCTGGGCTTAAAAGACACAAGAACTAAATCAATGTAGAACATTGTATCTCAAAAGGAATACAATGTGACCCCACTATGTACTACTTCAAGCCTGATGGGCCGCTGTACCAAAAAACCTGTGGCCTGTGTCCCCTGTACCAAAAAACTTTGCCCATTCCTGCTCTATACCCCCTCTAGGATGTAACATGCCAAGTGACAATCTTTTTTTTTTTTTCTTTCTTTCTTTTAGAATTGTTTTGAATATAATGATTTACGTGCAATAATAACTCACTCTGTTGCTATTAAGGCCAATTTAGACCCTACACATAAACTGATTTTATTGTAATTGTTTCATACATTACGATTTAAAATGGTGGTCAGTGTATTGAAAATAACTTTTTTTTTTTTATCTTTGTAATCATGTCTCCCTGTTATTTTATTGGAATCAGACACATGTAAATAAGGAATGTATTTTAAAAGTTGGCAGGCAAAAATAAATTTGTTGGAGGATACCTAGATTTTTCATTCTTTCTGACAAACAGCCATAAAAGGGAATGTGAAAAACGGTATGTTGATACATTTTTAAAGTGTTTGTTTATTATAAGGGGGCATATACTGTAGCTTTCACAACCCAATACTCATTACTTATGCATACGTTTAAATGAGCTACTCTTTTACTCTTAATGAGTAGTTTTTAGGACAGGTACTTTTACTCTCACACTCATGCTACATTTTTTGGGAAGTAATAGCACTTTTACGTGAGTAGATTTTTCAGTACTCTTTCCACCCCTTCCAGTCAATTAAATTTGCCACAGGTGGACCCCAATCAAAGCAGAAACATCTCAAAGATGATCCAGAGAAATGGGATGCACCTGAGCTAAATTTCAAGTGTCATAGCAAAGGGTCTGAATACTTATATCAATGTGATATTCTCTTTTTAATAAATTTGCAAAGTTATCAAAAATCAGGTTTTTGTTTTTTCACTATGGGGTATGGAGTGTAGATTGATGTGGACAAAATATATATAATTTAAAGAATTTTAGCATAAGGCTGCAACATAACAAAATGTGAAAAAAGGGGGCTGAATACTTTCTGAATGCACTGTAGGTGGTATAGATAAATTCATTGTAATAAGCTCATGTTAGTCATCAAAGAGACAAGGGGGCAGAGACAGGGAAACCTTCAGCCTGAGAAACAGAATAATAAAGTCATTGTATATGTATATTTTTGTTTGAAAGTGACACAGGACATTCTGTACAGATCATTGCCCCAACCAATGCACCGTACCTGAATGCCCTACTTTCAAAAAGTATTGTGACAATTTAAAACCCCCAGACTACTTTTTGCAAATCAAATCACTAGCTGTACAGTACATCAAAATAAAAAGACCTTGAAGTGCTTTGAGTGAGAATGTGCGTATATTAAATCCGTCTGATGACACAACAGGCAGATATCACTGTACAGTATGTGATCATATGCAATTCCATGCAATATCACTGTCTCTCACTGCAATAAAAGCGGGCCAGTTGTTAACCATGCCGTAATGATCTGCAATCACTGTGCAACTATGACCAACAGTGGAATGCTCACCTCTCAGCGCACACTTATGAAAAGTGAGCTAACTTGGATAAATGAAGGAGCGTCAGTCATGGGCAGACTGGGAAGAGAAATTGACCCTGGATTTAACATAGAAACTGGCCCAAACTTTGTTGAGTGGGGAGGGTTGTCGTTGCCCTTTTCTACATATCGTGGCCCACTTCAGCATATTGCAGCGCCATTTTGTGGGCCTCTTCATCCAGTCGCCATTATGGCCTGTTCGGCATAAAGCGGTGGCCTGTTTCAGCTTATCGCCACCCGTTCGGCCCCGTTTCACGGCCAGCCCATCTGAAAAAGTACCAGTTCTCCCTATGGCCAGTCCGCCCCTGGTGCCAGTCATTTGGTAAACGTGACAACAGAGATCTTTTTTTTTTTTTAAAGTAATGGTGGTTGCGGGATTTGAGTCAGATGAGAGTGATTTTGACACTGTTAGCTCTAGACATGGTTTAGAAGTCATGTTGGGCTATGACAGGGGTAGCTATGGTTGAGAATCGAATATCTGATCCTAGATCTTTCATAGATTGGAATGTAAAAGTTGTCACAGTATGAGTTAGAATTATCAAGTGTTCTGGAGCTGAGCAATACCCTGAGTGTAGCAATAAAGAGCATTTTTCATATATTTTGGTGTGGTGTCTTAACAGAGATTACCATCAGTTGAATCAGAAGATGACTGAATGGAAAATAACATAAACTTTTTGATGACAGCAAACATACTGTTTAGAAAGAGGAAGTAACAGCATTTCTGAGCCATTAGCATCACCAAATGGAATTGTTTTTAAATGGGTTTCTGGAACACTTCCACTGTCTACCATTGGTTGACAAACAGATAGTCGTTGTCATCGTACCCAACAAGCCATTGGTTGAGTCAATACTGCTGTGTAAGGCTGGACATGCTCAAATAAACGAAGCAATGTTTTGAAAGAACCTCACAAATAAACATACAATTGGTTTACTTGTAGACCTAGACAAACTCTGCTGACTTTGCAATTTCTGTGGTGATTTTTATAGCAAAATTGGAGGAATTAATATATTAAAGCGTGTTAAACAATGCTGAAAGTATGACACTCAACAGCTGAATGCATAACGAAATTTGATAAAATGTTTAATAAGGCTGCGGCTATTTGAACTGAGTGCAAATGGCTTTAGATTCTAGTTGCACCCCTAATATACAGTATACATCACAGCAGCATGTTTATAGTGTTTATTAAGAGTCCCACAGACAGCCTACACCAATTGCTACCCCTAAACCTAACCTTCCCTTATATGTAAGTATTTTAACATTGATGACATTGTTTGCTTAGCTCTTGTGGGGGAAAAAAGCAATACCAGGAGGACATTTAGACAGTAATTCACACATCACAAGTTATATAGTAAGTTCACCTCTAGCTAAAGTGGAAGTCTCTTTCTGTTTTTCACGGCCCTTTTCAGATGCTCCTGTGGTTGTCAGAAAAAGTAAGTATGAAGAAACATTCAGGGGTTCCCTTCTTCTCATGAAAAAAGCCTGAACACGCTTCTTTTTTTTTTTTTTTTTTTTTTTTAAAGAGAACCAGTCTTCATAGTGATTGGTATTCCCCTATCAAAACTGACATGTCTAAATCTAGCTGGCTTAGGTTTTGTGGTTACATTCACTGGAAAAATGTGCAGAGGAGTTTAATGTGGGCCGCTGCTTGAGCTTGCCAGAAAGCATTAGTCATTCCATGAATCTTGGTGTTATAATAGTGGATGAATAATCATACCTTTGGGTTTCTCTTTGGCATTTACATGACCCTGTTTGAACTCCAAAGTGATATATGCATTTTATTGACTTTCATTTCTTGGGTAATTACTCCTGAATTGCAACTCACTAGATTCTTTTAGCTCTGATTTTGCTTTCTTGAGTGAGTGAATGTTCTAATCATGCTCGCAGTTTGCAAGTCTCATGTTTTGATTTATTGTGTTGCTGCTTTGTTTCCAAGATTGAGCTTTCCTTCCTTAAGATGGCAGCTTGCTAATTGTGCAGGACAGCCCAAATGAATGAGTCATTCTAGAAGCATTCGGGGAGACCTGGCCATCGCTGTATGAACAATCTGAGTCCTAAGGGCTTTTAAATGGCGTATTAGTGTTGAATATAGCACTGTTGTGTTCCCCGGCACACTCTTGCTTTCAGTTGACAGTGCTAACACACAACTCATAGGGCATGTACACTCACAAACACACAAAGAGTGCCTCCGCATGTGACTCACATTGAAACTAACATAGAACAGACATTTTGCAGAGATAAAGCAACCTCAAGATAAAATCATCTCACTTTTACATAGCATTCAGTGACAGTTGTGGCTAAAATATTGGCACCCTCAGTAAAGATGAGCAAAGAAGGCTGTGAAAAAAATATCTGCATTGTGTATACTATAGCTTTCTTTCAAAAAATTCACAAAAATTGTTTAAACAAATAATGTTTATGGGTTGTTGACAAATAAGGTTGTCCGGTGTGTTAAAATTGGAAATCTTTTTAAAATCTAGTTTAAAACATTTGTGTCAGGTTCTTAGAAATGTAATCTTTGTGTCAAATTTGGTTTCATAAATTTTTGAAAAAACTTTATAGCATTTTATTAAAATAAAAATACAAATGTAAACTTTAAAATAGTCATGTGGTGTAGCCATTTTTTTTTTTATTATTATTATTTATTTATTTTTTAAATAAAAATAAGATTATTCTGCACCAGGCATACCAAATTGTTTTTTTAGGAATTTCAGCTTTTAATGAGACTTTTAATTTTTTTTACTTTCTCTGGACACCACGTGACATTTTTTACTTTAAACCCCAGATAAATGATCAATATAACTTTAAACTCAGGAAATGAAAATGCAGTATGCTCATCATAGAAGAGGTGTATTCAAGTAAATGGTTTGTGTCAATTATTATTATTTTTTTTTATGTATATATATTTTTTATTTAATAGTCCTGGACAAAAATGAGCGTCACTTCAGCGTTACCCTTAGTCATTTCCATCATATGCACATTTTACCCTAAGTAATTGTATTTTATGATGAATTTGGTGAAAAGAATCCATGTTATGATCATGAAAAGGGTTTTCTCTAGATTGCATGATAACAGTCACAGACACGTTTTTTTTCTACTCCATTAACTGAACTAGTACAGGAAGTTTGGGCTGTTTCTATGTAGGATGCTTAAACAGTGGTGTAACATTTACTACACAAAAGCGTTTACCCTGAAAATGGTTTAAGTTAAAATCATTTACATGTTGTGTACACTTGTCATAGCAATATCTTCTGTTCTCTATGTTTCCTTGAACTGTTCTCTTGGCCATTTTTGAAAGTCAGCGAAATTTTTAAATTGTGCATTTACTTCAGTGGCATAAGATTCATGTGAACACAATGGGAAGAACATGTCAACCCATCACTAAACTCCGACATACCTGTTTGCTTGTGTTTTCAGAAAACCGGCATCTTTTCACCATGGAGAGGGAGCTCACAATGCTCATGGTTGCCAGATTGCGTGACTAAAGTGTGACCCTGGCAGAATATTTCCAAACTGTACAAGTGTCAAGATTTGATTATAGGATTTCACCAATAGAAATCTGGCAACCTCACAAATCAAATCAAAATTTGACCTGTTTATCGCAGTTATTTAAAGTCTGTTATTTATCAAACATACAGAATTCAATATTTTAATTGCATGATTAGTTCAAAGTACTACATGACACAATTGATCTAAAGGGGATGGTAAGGGGGGATGGTGGTTTTACAAGGGGGATGCTTTTTTATATTTTATGCAACAAGGTGGATGGCATCCCTTAGCACCCCCCCCCCCCCTTTAAAAAAAAGTTAACCTAAAAAATAAGCTTTGTGTGTTTTTACATTTTAATTACCTGGTTTTAGTCATCAAAAATATTTTTTAACATCAATGAATCAGCCTAAATACATTCGGATGCACCAACAAAACATTTTTTTATGTGTTAGATCAGGTAGAAATAGCTCCTAAAGGTAATAATTGCAGGTTACAACTTTTTACGGCATATGATATGACTCATTTAAATGGATACCATGCAATATCTGTGTCCAAGATCCTGTTGAGCTCCTGCTCTAAAAATGACATGCCATGTCATCCCAGCTCAATTTTGAGAGATTGAGTTTCATGTCTTAATAGGTAGAATGTCTACCAAAGCTACAGGTTTACTGTCTTCAGATACACTGGAGTTGCTTAGGAGAGGCATGCATGCTGAGAAGTCGATGCAGATGGATTCTTTCGTGTGATATTGTGACTAGGATTTTGGCTCCTCGTGAAAGGGTTTAGAGTGGATTTGAGGTTTTTCATATCACCTAATTCATTTTTCCCAAAGGCTAATTTGTCAATAAAGCACTGGTCTGCTTCCAGGAAGGATTCGTTTCCTCACAGTGACCTTGAAAAGCGTCCATTAAATGGAGGCATGCATTGATAGCTCATTGACTGCTTGGCCCATTGAGGATAATGGATCCTTACGGATGTCTGTCCATTTAGCAGATTGAATTTCCTGTGTCGACATGAGTCATGACCAATGCAATATGCTGTACAAGGAGGCTTGGTATGGGATAAAAGGATACGGCACGCTGGCTAATCCAGTAGTTCATATACTGTATATGCAGAGACTTTTGGATACTTAAGCTACAATTAAAAATATGAATTTCATTGCATACAGTATATAACAACATACTATATTGATATGTCAAGTGATATCGGCAAACAAAATATGTTAGACCTTTTCACAGAACGAATTAAGAAGAGTAACCAGAGGAGTAGTTCATCAAATGAACCATGGACATCTTCCACACTCGTTGAGAACAAAATATATATTATTATTTATCATTTGAAACCTAACAAACTTTTCATTTTTTAAATGTTTTGCTTAAAGCTGAACTACGCAATATTTTTTGGTTAAAACTTAACAAATTACCATTGTTGATTGAGTACATATTGTAAACAATCAGTGTTCAAAACAATGACCATGCCTTACCCCGATTCACTACAGTAAAAATGAAAAAAATAAAAATGATTTGTATTTTGAGCTGTTGGGTTGGATTTGATGCGTAATCACTGGCACACTGGCATACTGCCCATTCGGTCCGTTTCGTGGCAGACCCACCAGCCCGCTCGGTTCTCCCGATGGCCAGTCCACTCCTGATCGGCCCAAAAGTGCGTCGGCCCACCGGGAAAATGCCCGGTATGCCAGATTACCAGTCCAGCCCTGTTCATCCAGCAGAAGAACAGTGGCGAAACAGGACTGACATAAAGTGTTAATTGCTTGCAATTTTAAGTTTCAACCACAGATGTCACTAGAGAGCACAAAGTTACTTTAGCTGTATCTCGTTTCAAAAGCTGCATGCTAGTGTAGCCGGTCCTACTCGCCCCCGCTCCGAACGGGACTCGAACCGACGTCTCCGGCGTGGGAGGCGGGTGCGCTAACAAGGAGGCTAAAGGCTACAGCCTCTAGCGTCAGTCGCTAGTGCACCTCTTGAGGTCAGGAGAGTGAGGTTTACACACTGCACAGCTATTTACCAGCTGGCTCCCGTTACACTCACCCCCCTAAACCTCACTCCCATCCGGGTCACGGCACCAAATGTAGCCTGTCCTACTCGCCCCCGCTCCAAACGGGACTCGAACCGACGTCTCCAGCGTGGGAGGCGGGTGCGCTAACAAGGAGGCTAAAGGCTACAGCCTCCCGTTACACTAGCTAGGACATGTCCTTTGAAGGCTGCAGTATACCGAGTGTCCTCCTTTAAACAAGCCTCATTTAAAAAACATGGCCTTTGTTGGACAAACAGAAACATAAATTATCATGGTTGCTATGAGAGCACACCACTCTTTAACAAGCGCAAGCACTATGAGTGAGAAGGGAATATATCAGGTAAATTTTAGGAGAGTTATAATGATGTAGAGAGAAAAGAAAATAGATTTTCCAAGTGTACTTTTAGTCTATAATACTTTATTTGAATTATATATTACTATAATTATTCATATTATATACTCTGCACCCATCTTCTGAGGTACTTCAACTTGGGAATTAAAATTACTTGCGTTTAAACATAATATTTTGTGGCAAATTAGCATAATTTTTTTCAGACAAATGATGTTCATTTCCACTGAAGCAAAGAATTGTGGGTTGTGAGTGCCCACGAAGGATACAGCTCATGCATCCTCCGAATACACGTGAAAGAAGGTCACATTCGAAGGCCGCATTCGGTGTGTCCTACTTGCTTTTCTGAAACGAGACAGCCTCGATGATGTATGCGGCACACAAATGCGACCACCGGAGGATGCAGCCTTTGAAACAAGACACACAGCTATAATTCAGCCTTAAAGGTGCACTCAGTAACTTTTGTCTTTGTGTCATATTGGACTTATACTGACACTTATCTGCTTGGATGCAGCATAATTTAAAATCAACAGTTTTAAGTTTCAGATGCCATTGTAGAAATTCACTATGCAAAGTCAGCCATGATTACTTTAATCAGTGAGTGAAAGTGACAAATAACAGGATGGTTACTGAGATTAAGCGAGAAGTATTCAGTTGGTCATGTGATTCTAACATGGCAGCCCCCATCCATGTGCAGCCCATCTCCATGTAAAATAAAACAGCTTTTATAAGGTTACTGATATGACTGGAGTTTTCATTTTAATGTGAGTGGTCATGATTTCTTACATATTGCAAAATCAAGTATATGTCCAAATACTTTTTAGCCCCATATAATCATGTAACATTTATTTTGCCCTTTCGGATGCAGACAATCCTATAGACTGTATTTTTGCACATGTGTTTAGTGTTTACATATTCTGGTCCAAACTATTAAAGAGCTTTGTGATTCCCGTAGTGGGAAGCTGAGCAGTCTACATGCTCACTGTGTCATAGTACTGTGTGCAGTATGTCGAACTTTGACCTTGGGATTTGTTGGACTTCCTAGTTCCCAGAGTATGATGGAGACTTACCCAATCCATTTATCACCCGTTCAAACTTTGTAAACATCCCACAGAAAAGCGGTGAAAAAAAGAAAGCTGGCCTGAATAATTTACTGTTGTGTTGCAAAGCAACAAATGAACAAGCTGCAATTCCCAGGTAATATTTTATAATTATTTTAACAAAGTTCTATTTTATTAGGTTAAAAATACATTCCAGTCATAATTTGGGGGTTGTGAGAATACTGCAATCACTGTGGCAATATGATGACAGTATTGCGACAATTCAGCTTTTGACCTATCATTAGAACAGGGAGTCACAAACACACCTGTGGAGCTGTACAGAGTTGTGTTTTTACAATGCTTTCCTATCATCAGTGTTATTGCTGAACTGGAGCACCTGTTTTCTCAGACAAAACATATGTCTGCCTTTTTATACTGCTTGATGGTCCTCTCAATTAAAAGATTACCAGATTTCATGTACCCTTCATAGCTATTATCTCAATTAGATATTGAGATGTTCCTTTTGATGGACTATCTTTAGGTTTCTGTTTGTTTTAGAGAAAAACAGTTTATTTTCACTGTTCATCCGGCAAATGAAAGCGAAGAGAGAGGGAGGGAGCGCGGGTGGATATCATTGGGGCTATTGTTGAAAAGGAGGTGGTTGGGGGTGATGAAGACATGGGGGATTGCTATAGGAAATGGGTGGGGTGGTATATAATGACAAGGAGTTTTGGGTTGGATTTTTGGGTTGGTTTGGGGGGGGGTTCTGTATTCTCTGTCATGTCCCCTGTATCCTGTACACCACCTCATGTCTACTTTGGACCACACAGCAGACAACGTGCACCCTCTGCAATAGTGCACAATACGTGATTGTCCGGCCTGCTCACAAAGCCATCTTTGTCATGGCCCATTGAGTCAGGATTGCCTAAGACTCGGTCCTCCCTGCTGGGGTTTGTGTCCCTTGGGTTGAGGCCACACAATGACTGACTGTTTAAACATGTCACATTTCCCTATCATGTTATTGTGTGCTTGTCATTTGATGTTCTGCCTTCTAAGTTCCATGTTTGTTTGTCCAAGCATTTACAGCTAAATCATAATGGAAGACATTATGCATAGGAAACAGTTATTTATTTGTGACTATATATTTTTAACCAAAGTCTTTCTAGCAAGTCAGTCCACTGGTGGCCATTTATGGAACGCTCATGGGAAGCTATTTTCAGTCATGAAAGTGCAGCTCCTATTTACTTGAATAGGGAAAGAACGAAATCCCCAAAACGGTTGGTCGAGTTTACGATCAAAGAACATATTTTAAATCAGTAAAATCTGATAACACAGGCATCATAAATTGTGCTTCTTCACCTTAATTTTCTCAGCTTGTATAGATAATGCACATGCGCATTCTTGAGTTGATTATCAGGCGATGTCTGTATCTAAAAGTTGATTGGCTATTTTATCTGTAAGGCAGGACCTCCTTTCTAATTCTGTTGACTGTTCTAATTTCTCCCATTCATTTTAATAGAAGTGGCCTATCTCTTTTTAACTCAAATTTAAAGGCAAAGTGTACAATTTTGTGCCACTAGCCTCCTTCTCCAAACTCGAACTATAGGTTAAGCCAATGTTATTATGTCGGACTGGTTGGGTCGCTCAAACAGAAAGAGTAATGTTTTGAAAATGTCACAGAGACACACTGTAAAGACTATTCAGGGGAATCAACCAACAAACTATTATTTGGGATATGAGAAAATGTTTTAACATCTAAAAATTACACACAATGCTGTGTAAAACATTTAGTCTGCCATTTTGAGCCAAAACAACATTATTATTATTATTATTATGCATGAATGTAGAATTTGAAGAATAGTTGGTAGATGAGGTCATTATTTATATTTAATTTTTCAGTGTGGGACACTGGGACTGTGCCAGATGCGTTAAGTCAGTCACTGAGAAACAATCATGAACTATTTGTGGTCAACCGAAACACAATCCTTGGCCTTCTGGAGAAATTTCCACATGCACAAACACCAGATTGTGTAATGTGCACATACTGCAGCATTGTAGACAGGCTCACATTTATTCCATGTGACATAACCATCCCTTAAATGGGCTGCAAGGTAATTTTATCTATAATCATGTGATGTATCTTGTAAAGCACTGATTTCAAAACAGCTCTGAGTGATTTTGGAACACCGATAACAGAAATGGTCTTGCTTGTGGTCTTCTTTGATTGTGCTCATGAGAGACCTGTATTTTGGTAGCTGACAAATGTAATGTCTCTTACGTGCACTGTATACACAGATACATTGGGGTCCTAAAGTGACCACATTGAAAATCTGGGAGATCAACCTGGAAATGTAAAACAGAAACAAGACTTTATTACATAAAATGAAGAATATTTCAAATTCTGGCCTATTTCTAGGTCACTAATCAAACGTAAGCAAATTTGTGAGATGGACCATGTTAACTCAGGTTATTTTTCCTTGCTTCAATTAAAGTACACAACATTGTTTTTAGGAGCATCCTCAAATCATTAGGTTTTGCACAAGCGTTTGGAGTCCATGCCAGCTCGAAGCATGCTATCATTAAATAAAAAGGGGGGCATACCTGGCGAATACAAAACCATTCTGAAATTTATAGGATTTTTTTAATTTAGCGTTTCACAATTTTTGTTGTTCAATCAAATTATTATGCTGGTAATTTAATTTGTAATGAAACACATTACATTTGATTAGACATCATGCAAAATAGAAGCATTTTCACTAGCGGTTGCATACTTTTAGATACTATTGAATATGTAAAATGGAAGGTGTGCTTAAACTGGGTACTATATATATATATATATATAGATAGATAGAGAGAGAGAGAGAGAGAGAGAGAGAGAGAGAGAGAGAATTGAAATGGTCCTGTGGTTTGACAAATACATTTTTAAATGTACAAATATTCCAAGAGTGCTGAAATATTTTTGAAAGGAATGGTTAACCCAAAAATAAAAATTATTTCATTATTTACTCACCCTAATTGTGCTCAAAACCCATACAACTTTTTCCTTCCATGAAACACAATAATTTTTGCCATAAAAAAAAAAGTAAGTGAACAGAAGGAACAAAAAACACCAAACACTAATTTAAGTAGTTATTCACTCTCAAGTCATTGATCATCTCCCAGTGGCAGTGCAGATTTGACATGACATTTTGTCACGGGAGATGCAAGGTGAGTAAATAATGACAAAATTTTCATATTTCAATGAACTATTCTGTTCAAATAATTGTATCATCTATGAAAACTACCCAATTGCTGAGAAATATTGTGAGTAGGTCAGCAGAAATACTGCATGTGTGTTGTGAGACAGAATGTCTTCCACTGGGAGTGATGCCAAGTTTAGTGCTAAAGGAAAATAGTCCTGGAAGGTGTATATTCAAGGTAATGTAAATATGTTTTTGTTTTTTATACAGTATGCTTGTGGAACTACTAGTGGACATGCATGTGTCCATGTGTTCTTTTGATTGCATGTCTGTATTGAACATATATACTTGTTATATAGTTTAATGAAAATGTGTGTATTAATACTGTACCTCTGCTGAGACTTCTGATTGCTCAACATCCTTTCAGGTCATAAGAAATGTGAACAGAACAGAGCACAGGATGTGCAGCTCTGGCCCTCAGCATGAAGTCAGAGTACACACACTCTCTCTCTCTCTCTCTCTCTCTCTCTCTCTCTTTCTCATTCGCACACTCATGTATATTCTTGCACGCTCACTTGCATTTCCACCCCCCCTCCCATTCACTCCTCGCCCTTGCCTGTGCCACTGCACTGCTACACACAACATAATGGGTCTATTATTGTGCTTTTATGTTTGTGTGTGACCTAAAGGTGCACTCATAACATTCTGTATATTCATAATATTCTCATAACATTCATAATAGTCGTCTTGGTCATATACTGACACTTATCTGCATTAATGTTGCATCATGCAAAGGTGAAGTTTTCAGTTAACGATGCCATTGTAGAAATGCACTTTTTGCAGTCAGATGGAATTAGTTCACAGAATTACTTATTCCGTGAACTAAATTTTCCAATAACATGGTTAACATGAGATAAATGGTGTATTCAGCATTCGCATCATGTCGGAATTATTGTAATTACAAGTTTCTGACTTGTATAAACAAGTCATGGGTCTACTTAATCCTTGTGACATCACATAAAAAGAAACAAAATAGCAGCTAAAGGTTAAAGGGATAGTTCACCCAAAAATGTAAATTATGTCATCACTCTCTCCACATGTTGGTCCAAAACCCTGTATTTCTTTTTTTCTTCTTCTGTGGAACACTAATAGAGATGTTAGGCAAATTTTGGCATCAGTCACCAATTACTTTCATTGCATCTTTTTTTTTCTAATGATAGTAACATGACTGAGGCCAAAATTCCTCCTTTTTTGTGTTTCTTGGAAGAAAGGAAGTTGTACAGTTTTGGAACAACATAGGGGTGAGAAAATGATGACAGAATTTTTATTTTTAGTTGAACTATCCCTAATTAAGGGTAGTTAGGCACACATTTTTGTTTAATTAACAATTGTATTATAGCCAGTGTTACCAGGTGCACATTTTTCATTCTTCAACAGTTTGCAAGAAGACGTGAATTAATAAATACATGTAGTTATTAAATATTTTGCTGTCATCAGCAACAAAGCCACACATGTGTCCATTTAGATGTTATGACCTTTCCCATAAGCTGAGGATGAGTAGAATCTTTTGAGTTGAATCTCAGTAGGCTAATTTTGACACAATAAACGTAGCAAACGTAAGTGTCTGTTAACACAGAATGTGTTTTATGCCTGTCAGCGCTGTTTTTCATTTTTTTAAATATGGTAACATGCGCTAGACTGACATCTTTGACCATTGCGCCGCGTCACGCTGTTTTTCTGCATCCCTGGGAGGAGTGCCATGTTTTTAGCATGGAGCTATAAAATAACTGGAGAAAGCTATCCGTTAGCATCCCCATTCATCTCTAAGACTGTGGTCATGGGCGTTGGATTCCTGGATCAGGTGTCATGTGACTGATCACTCATCAGTGGGAATAGATAGGGAACAAATATCAATCAATTTGCACCAGTATAGTGATGGGGACACTATTCTCTAAAAAGGCACTGTCTTTTGGATAAGATGTTTAACACTCTGTGGTCAATAAAAGTCCAAGGGCACTTTTCATAAAGAGTAGGGGTGTGCCCTGGCCCAATTCCCCCCATTGGCCCTTATCATTGCTTCATCACTCTACTCTCCTCTCCACCAATAGCTGGTGTGTGGTGAGCATACTGGTGCACTATGGCTGCCGTCGCATCATCAAGGTGGATGCTGCACATTGGTGGTTGGTGAGGACATTTCCCTATACTATGTAAAGTGCTAAGGTAAGGTATATTCTTAAACATACAAAACACATTCAGGTATAGCCTATGTGGTTTTTATCTGTTTTATAAGTGACCATTTGTATTTAACATAAATAGTAGGTTTGGTTTTATGAGTTTTTAAGATGTTAGGATATTTGTAGACATTTTTATGAGAGCATCTGGTCAATATTGATTTACAGCTCATTAAAGTATTCACACATGCCACATCGGTTAATGTAAATGGTACCTAAGGTAAGGTAGTCATTTGCAGGGGTCTAATTGTGCATGCAGGGAGGCCTGCGATGAGAGTGTTACAGTAGTCCAGTCTAGTTATGACAAGTGTCTGAACAAGAAGATGTGTGGTATGTTCAGACAGGAAGGGTCTTATCTTCTTGATATTGTAGAATGTATTCTGAGAATTTTGGAAGGTTTTACTGTAGTTCAACCCAGCTGCACGGTGATGTTGTTCAAGAGCAGGGTTGGCTGGAAAGACAAGGAGTTCAGTCTTGGCTGGGTTAAGTTGCAGGTGTTGTTCCTTCATCCAGGCCAAGAAACAGGCAGAGATTAGAGCAGTCACCGTGGTGTCATTGGGCTGGAAAGACAAGTAGAGCTGTGTGTCATCGGCGAATGCAGTTTATTGTAAGTGTCATTAAGTGTAAGTGTCATTTAAGTGTCATCTTACACTGCAGTTTATTGTTTGTTTTGTTTACAGTTCTGTGTTTTTTTGTCTTGGATGTTGTCTGCCTTATTGTGTACGACAGACAAACGCTTTTGGACATTGGTTCGGCAATCACACACGAAAACCGGACTTCACATTCCTCAATGCCGACCCGCGGTTTACAAACACGCCAGCGGAGCCCTTTGTTTGGGCTGCCCGGCCGCGGAAACGCAGAAGGAAAAGAGGAAAAAGAGCCGGCGTTCTCATCACATTAAGACGTCGCGCAAATCGCCCCCCGCTACCCAGTATACTACTGGCAAATGTTCAGTCTCTGGACAACAAGCTCTGCGAGCTGAGAGTGCGGATCTCCTTCCAAAGAGAGACGAGAGAATGCTGCGTTATCTGTCTTACGGAAACCTGGATGTCCGCGGAGATTCCAGACTCGGCCATCGAACCCGTGGGGTTCTCCGTGCACCGAGCGGACAGAGCGAAAGACCTCTCAGGTAAAAGCAGAGGTGGAGGTGTATGTTTTATGATCAACAAATCATGGTGTGATCAGAGGAATGTACATTTTATCAAGTCTTTCTGCTCTCCTGATTTGGAATTTCTCATGCTTCTGTGTCGACCATTCTGGCTACCGAGGGAATTCACAGCGGCCATTATCACTGCTGTGTACATCCCCCCACAAGCCGACACAGACCGGGCACTTAGGGAACTGTATGGCAGTATAAGTGAGCAGGAAACCGCGCACCCTGAGGCTGCGTTAATTGTTGCCGGGGACTTCAACAAAGCCAATTTTAAAACAATAGCACCAAAATACCACCAACACATCAGCTTCAACACACGAGGAGACCGGGTTTTGGATCATTGCTATTCTCCTTTCCGGGATGGCTACAAATCCCTCCCCCGCCCACCATTTGGCAAATCCGACCACTCTTCCGTTCTGCTTCTGCCCGCTTACAGGCAGAAACTGAAACGGGAATCACCCGCCATTAGAATGATCCAGTGCTGGTCGGACCAATCACGCGGACTGGGAGATGTTCCGGTCTGCCTCCGATGATGACATCGAGGTTTACGCTGATAGCGTAACGTGTTTCATCAGGAAGTGCGTAGAGGACGTAGTTCCGACGAAAACTATACGGATCTACCCCAACCAGAAACCCTGGGTTAACGGCGATGTTCGCGCGGCACTTACTGCGCGGACCACCGCTTTTAATTCCGGGAACGCGGAGGAGCGTAAACAAGCCAGTTATGCCCTCCGTAACTCCATCAGCACAGCCAAACGCCAGTACAGGCACAAAATTGAAGGACAGTTCAACACCACTGACTCCAGAAGTATGTGGCAGGGAATTAACACCATCACGGACTATAAACGGAATAAAAACTCCGCCATGAACACTGCTGCCTCTCTCTCCCGGACGAGCTTAATACTTTTTATGCTCGTTTCGAGGACAACAACAACACCGCCCTCGCGGAGAGAGCACTCGCGGCCGATACTACAGATGATGGTTCACTCTCCGTCTCTGTTGCGGATGTAACCCGATCCTTTCGACGGGTGAACATTCGCAAAGCCGCGGGTCCAGACGGCATTCCGGGCCGCGTCATCAGAGCATGCGCGAACCAACTGGCTGGTGTTTTTACGGACATTTTCAACCTGTCCCTCTCCCTGTCTGTAGTCCCCACATGCTTCAAAACATCAACCATTGTGCCTGTACCGAAGCAAGCCAAAATCACTTGCTTAAATGACTGGCGTCCTGTTGCCCTCACCCCCATCATCAGCAAATGCTTTGAGAGGTTGATCAGAGATCACATCTGCTCTGTTCTGCCCACCTCTTTGGACCCATTGCAGTTTGCCTACCGTAACAACCGCTCCACTGATGATGCTATTGCATCTACAATACACACTGCTCTATCCCACCTGGAAAAAAGGAACACGTATGTGAGAATGCTGTTTGTAGACTACAGCTCAGCATTTAACACCATAGTGCCCTCCAAGCTTGATGTGAAACTCCGGGCTCTGGGCTTAAACAGCTCGCTGTGCAGCTGGATCCTGGATTTCCTGTCAGGCAGACGTCAGGTGGTTAGAATGGGCAGCAACATCTCCTCATCACTTACCCTCAACACTGGAGCCCCGCAGGGCTGTGTTCTCAGCCCACTCCTGTATTCCCTGTACACACATGACTGTGTGGCGACACATAGCTCCAATGCCATCATTAAGTTTGCTGACGATACGACGGTTGTAGGTCTGATCACTGACAATGATGAAACAGCCTACAGAGAGGAGGTGCACACTCTGACGCGCTGGTGTCAGGAGCACAACCTCTCCCTCAACGTCAGTAAAACCAAGGAGCTTGTGGTGGACTTCAGGAAGAAAGACAGAGAGCACAGCCCCATCACCATTAATGGAGCACCGGTGGAGAGAGTCAGCAGCTTCAAGTTCCTCGGTGTCCACATTACTGAGGAGCTCACATGGTCCGTCCACACTGAGGCCGTTGTGAAGAAGGCTCACCAGCGCCTCTTCTTCCTGAGACGGCTGAGGAAGTTCGGAATGAACCAACACATCCTCACACGGTTCTACACTAGTACTGTTGAGAGCATCCTGACTGGCTGCATCACCGCCTGGTACGGCAATAGCACCGCCCACAACCGCAAAGACCTGCAAAGGGTGGTGCGAACTGCCAGAAACATCATCGGAGGTGAGCTTCCCTCCCTCCAGGATATATATAACAGACGGTGTGTGAAGAAAGCTCGGAGGATTATCAAAGACTCCAGCCACCCAAGTCATGGGCTGCTCTCACTGCTTCCATCAGGCAGGCGGTATCGCAGCATCAGGACCCGCACCACCCGACTACATGACAGCTTCTTCCCACAAGCAATAAGACTTTTGAACACATGATCTCTCACGATCAACAATCAGCACTGCACTTTATTAATCATCACTCTGTCAATATATTCTCGCTCCCAATTCAGTTAGTGTATATATATATATATATATATATATATATATATATATATATATACCCTTATCTAGTGTATGTGTATTCTACATTGTGTGTATTGTGTACATTTGATATGTAAATTGTTGTGTAGGTATGTGTACATTTGTTATGTAAATTGTGTTGTGTAAATGTTGTTATTGTAAAGTGGTTTATGTCTCGTCACTGTCATTACTGCAATGTTGCTCGGAACTGCACACAAGAATTTCACCTGCTGTTGCACTCGTGTACACAGTAGTGTGACAATAAAGTGATTTGATTTGATTTGAAACAGTGGTAAGAGAGTGAGTCTTGCCTACTTACTCACTTGTCTTACATATTTATGGTATTTGGCCACAAGTGTGCACGTAAACGTGAAGACTGGGAGTGTGTGGATGACTTTTAATTGCACGTTGGGACACTCATAGAATTAAAAATGTTGCTGCTGGTTGTGACAGCTGTATTTTCACACGGTGACTGTTATAGACTACTTAGAATAATAAATAACTGAAAATTTAACCCATCTTTTCCATTATTAATACACTGGTACATACATATTGGTTGTTGGAAGTGTATTGTACTGTAGAATATAATTAAGTACATTTGATATAATGTTTTTATTGTGTTCAAATAATTGTAAAAGTTAACTAGTTTTACTCATATTGATTTTAAATACTTTGCACATTAAAAACTGTTTAACTATAAAATTGCATTGTCCATAATTGCTGTAAAATATGAAATAAGCAATTTCTTTCTACTTTGTTTTTCAATACACTGCATAAAACTTTATTATATTAACCTGAGTGATTCATTAATAGCTATAAATACAAACCATTTAAATTATATGATTTGGCTTGCCATTTATAAGACAACCAATGACTGTATATGTCGACTTATCTGTATGTGGTTTCATACAACAAATACAAATTATTACAACATATATAATTTTAAACACATAAATATGAGAAAGAAACCGTGGTAGTAGTTAATAATTTTTTTTAATTTTAAAACAACATTTACTAGACAGTATATTGTATGCCACACTGGCTGATAAATTACCAAAAATCCTCAGCAGTATTATGCAAGAACACAAAATAATGTGATTATTAGGTGAGAAGGATAACAACGAGGTAAATAAATATACACATAAATAATATTTTGTAATTATGATGCTGCTATTAAGTCATCCCAAACACGTTACATTGAATATATTCATATATACTTAAAAATATATAAATCTTCACAACGTTTCATTATCAGGTTATAATAAATAACTTAAGTTGAAAACTTTTCCTTGACATAATCATGGCAAAAATACAGCGTTCGCACGGGTAGGCGGGGTGTGGCCTCTGATCGTGATGAACTCTGGGATACACTTAGCATGAAAGACCGCTCCAAAACGATATGTGCACTAGTTTGGATTTAGCACTGAGCTTTGTCATGGTTTAGCCATGGGACAGTCTTGAACACTGACTTCCGCATGCACACGCACTCAAGTGACCAAGACAGCAAGTGTGGGTATTGGGACAGGGCCTGAATGTTTGCGTTGTACCATCATTTTAAAATTGCCTCTGCATATAGTGCATGTCTGAGTGACAATGAACGCGTGTGCGCTCCGAATCAGTCAGAGGTGTTACAAATAACCCTGATAACGCTGAGTGGAGCAATAATCTCAGACCAGCGGAAACAAACTCATCGTAATTACAGGGTGATGATCCATTGAGCTCTGTGAATACACAATAGACCCCCCTCCACCCAAGAGAGTCTACCCTAATCCACAGGACCTTTTTTTTTTTTTTTTTTTTTTTTTTTTGCTTATTAGTGAGCTGCTTCCTGACAGGAGCGGTCGGTCGGGGCTTGGCAGGATGCAGGATGTGGTGGGGGGCTGTGGTAAGGGGTGTGTGTGTGTGTGTGCGTGTGTGTGTGTGTGTGTGTGTGTGTGTGTGTGTGTGTGTGTGTGTGTTAGTTATTGGGGGCTTTGCTATTCACATGGAAAGTCAGTTGGGAAAACGTGCTTCCAAAGTTCAACTCAATACTGAATCACCCACATTTCATTCTCATTACACAAGGCAACAGCAGACCCTTGGGCTGTGTGCTGAGGAGAATTATTCTTGTTTTTGTTTTCAACTGGGACAATGTAGACAAATGCCTCAGGCTGAGTTGTCTTAAGAATTCAGAGCAAGTCTTGGTGAAAGCTGTTTTGCAGCAACTTAAAAATGATATGAAAAAGTAAAGCCTTTAAACTAAATAATACTGTAGTTCTTCCACAAATGTATATTCTCTCATCATTTACTCACCTCATGCCATCCCAGATGTGTATGACTTTCTTTCTTCTGCTGAACACAAAGATTTTTAGAATAATATCTCAGCTCTGTAGGTCCATACAATGCAAGTGAATGGTGACCAGAACTTTGAAGGTCAAAAAAGCATTTAAAGACAGCATACAAGTAATCTATACTCAAGTGGTTAAATCCATCAAATCCATATTATATTCTTCAGAAACTATAGAATAGGTGTTGGTGAGAAACTGATAAATAGTCCTTTTTTTACTATAAATCTCCACTTTCACATTCTTCTTTTGTTTTTGGCAATTTGCATTATTTGTGCATATCGCCACCTACTGGGCAGGGAGTAAAAAATGACTTAAATATTTATCTGTTTCTTACCCACACCTATTATATCGCTTCTGAAGACATGGATTTTACACTGGAGTCGTGTGGATTACTTTTATACTGATTTGATGTGCTTTTTGGACCTTCAAATTTCTGGCCACCATTCACTTTAATTTTATTGATTTACAGAGCTCAGATATTCTTCTTAAAATCTTTGATTGTGTTTAGCAAAATAAAGAAACTCATACACATCTGAAATGGCATGATGGTAAGTAAATGATGAGAGCATCTTAATTTTTGGGTGAACTATCCCTTTAAATAGTCTAGATTCATCCAGTTAATGAACGTTTACAATGGACTTGGTGTTGGATTTGGTATATTTGATACATAATAATGAAAATATGTTAGGAATTGTCATCCAGGTCAAGATTTTATGACATCATGCTTAGTTTGTTGCAGTACTGCCATCTTGTGGTAAAAATGGAGGAACAGTTCCCTCCTTGAGTCGACTCAACTCTAGTGTGTGCACTCACTCTGCACAAAAGCAGAGGAATACTGATTTCTGGAATATTTCTATTTTAATCCAGTTGGCTAAATGTTTATTGAGTTTTTCTTTAACTTCACAAGATTTTGATCTCCAATACATTTGTCCAGATCTTTTAGTTTTTTTCCAATCTTAAAATACAACAAAAATTACAACTGCAATTGTAAACTGCATAGGTGTCTTGACCACTGTGATGTCCCATTAACAAACAAACCGTTTTTTTTATTCGATTGCTTCGCAAAAAGAAGAGATTGTTCATATAATATTTATTATTTAGACATTATGAAAATTGTGAAATGCTGAAATTATGCACAAAAAGATTTGTTCATAAATTCATATTTGTAAAATTAAGCAGATGTAGTGTTCACGAGTCAATGAACTCCAGTTACATTTACATTAACTGATGTGGCAAAAAATGCCTACAAATATCCTAACATCTTAAAAACTGAACTATTATTTATGTTAAACACAAATGTTCATTTCTAAAGCAGATAAACACCACATAGGCTATACCTGAAAGTTTTTGTATGTTTAATAATATTTTAATATATGCAAGTTTATCTGTCTGAACATACTTTACAGCTAACAATTGACACTGTAGAATTATTTAAATTTTTTACACAATTTCCATTACTAGAATATAGTAATTAGATGCATTATTTGTTGATTGATTGTATTCTCATTATAAATGTGAATGTGTGTCCTACAAGCCAGCAATGCATATATTGACATGTCCTCATGATGGCACTATTCCCACAGCAATCTGGAATGCCAGTCAACAACATGTGTTCTCCAAAGAACATGAAGTCATCTCGCTTTCCATAGATTCACTTGTAATCAACAGGGAACCATCACCACTGGAAGTGTTGAGAGGCCTGACCTCGACCTAGAATCTCTGAATTTTCAGGTAAGGTTCTCCGCTTTCTTCAGTTTAGTAACATAATATTACACTGTGCCTACCAACCTGAATCCATTTAAATGTTGATGAAATTTGGCATTTAGTTTTGTTGCATGGGGCCAAAGAACAAACTCCACAAAG
The DNA here is from genome assembly GCA_032164185.1 of Moxostoma hubbsi. Taxonomy (NCBI): domain Eukaryota; kingdom Metazoa; phylum Chordata; class Actinopteri; order Cypriniformes; family Catostomidae; genus Moxostoma; species Moxostoma hubbsi. Next base: position 16,308,847 of record JAVLUX010000186.1, read on the forward strand.
AATACAGACACACATTGCAATTTACATACAGTGGCAAGAAAAATTATCATTAATATTTTTCATTAATTGGTCATAAAATGTGATTTCATCTTCATTAAAGTCACAAGTATAGACTAAGTACAGTGTACTTAAGCTAACAACACACAAACAATTATAATCTTTCACGTCTTTATTGAACGCATCCCGTTAAACATTAACATTGCTGTGGAAAAAGTAAGTGAACCCCATAGGCTAAATATGTCAACAAAAGCTGAGTCAGAGGTTGGCAAACCTGGCATCCAATTAATGAAACAAGATTGGAGGTCTTGGTTAGAGCTTCTTTGACTTATAAAAAGCACTCAAACATTTTCAGTTTGCTATTCACAAGTAGCATCTGTTGATGTGGACCATGCAAAAGACCACCTTGATGCTCCACAATGGTACTGAGAAAATGTTTTTGGGACTGGTGAAACTATGGTTGAATGGATTTGGGAAGAACACAGCAATTTGTATGGTGTAAAAAGGTCACAGCATACCACCATGAAAACATTATCCCAAAGGTGATGTACGGTGGAGGGAGCATTATGATTTGGGGCTGCTTCACTGCTTCGGGGGACCGTTTGCCATCATCGAAGGAAAAATTCATTGAAAATGAATTGAAGCTCAATAGAAGTTGGGTGATGCAGCAGGACAATGATCCTAAACATCGAATTAAATCCACTACAGAATGGCTTCAAAAGAAGAAAATTCACATTTAGTGGTGTGGGTGTCAGAGGAAAGTTCAAGTGCAGCCAACATTATGGTAATGAGCTTTGTTTTTGTTTTTTTTTTTGTTTTAAAAAGAGGGATGAGTCGTAGTTATTACATGCATTTTCCAACACCAATTATTCTTAAAGGAATAGTTCACACATATAAATTCTCTTATCATTTACTCATCCTTATTCCATCCCAGAAGTATGACTTTCTTTCTTCTGCAGAACATAATGAAGATTTTTGGAGAATATTTGGAAAAGTCCGTACAATGCAAGTGAATGGTGACCAGAAATGTGAAACTCACTTAAGCACATAAATGTAGCAATAAGACTCCAGTAATCAACAAGTCTCCAGTGGTTTAACCCATGTCTTCTGAATTGATCCAGTCGGTTTTGACGTCAAAAGCTGGGAATAACCAGATAATTTCAAATCTCCTGTAAAAATGTTTTTAATAGGCTGATAACTTTGCTAGTTATCGGCATATTGTTGTGCATGTAAATGGGCTTAAGGTTGTTTTATAACAAGAATATTTCCAATCCAATTGGCTTTTGAATTAGTTAACTAATTAGTTATTCCCATATGTGTCAATCCATGTGATAAATGACATTAATAAGGTCACTGCCCTCCTGCTTAGATCCCCCTAACAAATGACACCTTTATGACACCTTCACAAGGGAACAGTGCTGTACTTTTTAAAATCTGTTTGGACAGCATCCGCCTTTTCTAAGTATATCACAAAGTACTTTGCATTTCACTTGCAGATTTTTTAGTGTTAACATCATATTGTGGATCAAATTACTTTCTAAAGCCTTGGAGAGTTGGAGTTGGCTTTATTAGTTTGTTTGGTTGGATCCATCTCTCCTCTCCCTTTCCAGGCCTGTATTCATTTAGACGAGTGCTTCAGACGTGAAGTAATGGCTTTAAATAATGGAGCATGCTTTTCACTGGCTGGATGGGAGGGAATGCAGCTCAGACTCAGGATCATTAAAGCTTAAACTAAATCTGAAATCCACTTGGGCTTCAGGGATGTGTTGAATCGATCAAACCCAGCCGGTCCCAAAACGGCTTGGCTGGAAAACTCAAAGTGAAACCACAAACACTGGCATGACAAAATCTTGGTATTTACAATCTGAAAAGGGTGCAGGTGCCCCGTGCCGCCCACACAAAAAAGTGGGTGCTCCATCTATCACATTAGACTGACACACACATCAGGTCTAATCTGACACTTCACTGGTAGACAACAGAAACACGTACACACAAAAAAATGTTTTTATTGCATCATATAAAGTGATATCAGTGTAAATAAGTTGATTGCACAGATCTTTATCAAATCAGAGCTTATTCAAATTATTTTCAACACAAGGATTCAAAATGTAAAAATTATTTTGCATGTTGGTTTTTTAAGATAATTTTTTTTTATCTTACCTTACATACACACTGCTAGCTTAGCATTTTATGGAGGAAAAATGGGAGGAGATCTCTTTGAAGCCTTCCAGCTTGCGTGTCTGGTTGTCATGGAAACATCCAGTGACCTTGTCCAATTCCTTCTGTCAGTATGCACATTTGGGAGATGGGGGAAGACTAATCAGGGTGTATAATGGGCAAACGCATGGCTCTGAGACGGCCTAGTCTGTCTGATGCCTGGTGACACCAGATAAAGCCCTGAGGAACGCTTAGACACACGACAGCACACACACACATTCGCACGCATGTGTTTAGGATAATGCTAGGAACAGCACTTCATTTTCATTTTGAGAATTAATTTTATCAGTATTTGAGAATATCAAACAAAACAAACAAATATCATTTGATAATTTCAGTATAATTAAAAATGTTTTCCATTGGTAATAAACTTATAGTAATTGTTTCTTCTCAGGCAACATTTTGGGACTTAATTAAGGACAAGTAACGGGTTTGAAATCTTAAAAGGTATACTTACAGCCCCATATTTTTTATAACTACAGAGCTGCTAGATTTAAATATTACCCTTTTTTAGATTTAAAAGGGAGATCGTACAAATTAAAATGCTAAAAATAAAAAATAAGATTTTGCAGCACGCAAAATTAATTGTAATTGAAAATTGCTCCTCATGCCACCACAACAGCGCCAACCCGCATCTCAGAATAGCAATCTGAGATGCTATTCTTCTCACCACAATTGTACAGAGCGGCTATCTGAGTTACTGTAGACTTCGTCAGTTTGAACCAGTCTAGCCATTCTCTGTTGACCTCTCTCATCAACAAGGTATTTCCATCCACAAAATTGCAGCTCAATTGATGTTTTTTGTTTTTAGCACCATTTGGAGTAATTCTATCTGAGATGGATGATTGTTGGTGCCAGACGGGCTGGTTTAAGTATATCTGTAACTGCTGATCTTGTGGGATTTGCATGCACAAAATTTTCACCGAATGGTATTAACCTCCCAGCATTTAAATAAAAGTCAGATTTAAACACTCACTTTTGTCCATACCGCATGCAAATGTGAGATAACGGGGTGTAACTTAACTTCTAAGATTAGGTTGATAGAAAGGCTTTGCAATGGCGAAATAGGAGCAAGAACTTCCTGTTCAATATAAAACAAGGGAGGGGCTTTCTCAGGTGGAAGTGACCAATGCAAGAGACTGAATGCATAGTAATAAAACAAAATCTTGAGTAGGCCTAGCCCATCTTTGTCAATCAGCCTATGTAACATATTGAAATGTAATCTGGGATGCTTACCATTCCAAATGAAGGACTTCGCTATGCTATCAAATCGCTTGAAATAGAGAGGGGGACATCTACAGGGAGAGATTGTAGCAGGTTGTTTTTTTTTTTTTTTTTTGGAATACAGATAATTTTAATAACATTAACCTTCCCAATCATAGATAAATGTAATGAAGCCTGCCTACATTGCTCCAATTTTTATATTAAAGGGTCAAAATGAACTTTAACTAAATCAGACAAATTTGCTGGGAATAAAATGCCCAATTACTTAATGCCCTGTCTGGGCCACTGGAAGGTGTCTGGCTGAAATGCCGTTACTGGGCAGTACGCTGTCAGAGCCAAAGCTTCTGATTTAGAACAATTGACTCTAATTGAGGATCCAAAGAACTTAGAAAAATAAATATGAATTCTGTGGAGGCAAGGCATAGATCTAGAAGGGTCGGAGACGAATAATAAAATATAATCTGCATAAAGCAAAAGCTTATGCGCCACACCTCCCTCCATTACCCCTGGAAAATCATCCTCCTTTCTTAGTGCAGCTGCTAATGGTTCCAGGGCAAGAAAGAACAATAATGGGGAAAGAGGGCCCTGACGGGTGCCCCTGTCCAGAGTAAAATAATCTGAAATGAATCCATTTGTTTGTAGGGGTGTATGATCTGACCCCTAAGAACCACCTTAAGAGCCTCCCAAGCCATGCCCACAGAGAAAACTAGGACCAGTTGTTCTCCATATAAACATTGATTTCAGCCTTTAACATTTGTTGGAATTCAGGATTTTGCAAAAGGGATACATTAAAGCGTCAACTGTATGATTTCTTTTTCTCCATATTTGGCAACACCTCTAAACACACCAGGAAGTGATCTGAGACTAAAATGTTTCCAGTTGAGCAATCAACAACAGATGAAATGAGGAGACTTGGATATAAAAAAAATTGAATAAATCTTATGGACTGATGAAACGAATGTTCACACATCCTATGAAGTGTCGATGTTGCTCTGGGAGGCTTACACACTTTTGCTTCACTATGATCAAGGACTGAGTCCATCAAAAGATTAAAGTCTCCTCCCAATATTATATCATGAAGGGTGCCAGCAGCATGCAACATCCCTTCAAGATCTATAAAAAAGCCCTGATCATCAGCGTTAGGTGTGTAAATATTAGCCAAAATCAAGCCAAGAAAAGATTTTTATCGGATGATCAGAATTGATCAGGGCCTGTCTCCCTCAGCGGATCTCCGAGCCGGGACTCTGCGAGCTCGCTCGATTTCCAGCTTATGGCCTGTTATGTCGAGTAGACTCTGGAAGAGCTCGTCTAGGAATTTTACCATATCTCGGCATTCCTCATGCTCAGGAATTCCAACAATTCAGATGTTGTTTCGTAGATTGCGATTCTCCAGATCCTCCAGTTTTTCCCAAATGCATTGCAAATCCACTTTGGCCACTAGTGGGTTAGCAGCTAATTCCCTCTCCGATGACTCCAGATAATCGACCCTTTTCTCAACATCCCCGAATCTTTTAACCAACTCAGTGAATTTTGACTCCATGGCTGTAATCGATCGACAGCAAGATCCTCCAAGTCCGCAATGACCTTCATCAGTATCACCGACATGCTGGACAGTTGGATTTCTCCTGCCGCACGATCCAAATTGAGTCCCTGGACTGCGGCCTTGTCAGGAGTATCCGCTTGAGCACGTAAGTGTCTTTTAATTTCTCCAGAGCCCTAGGATTTTTAATTCTTTGATATATTGTCTTCATAGAACAGTTAAGAATCAGGGTGTATCGAATCTCACCGGTTTATGACACAAATATTACTAAAACTAGCAAAGTGCGCAGAGCTCGTCGTTCACACGTCCGACCCTCGCATGGCTCCACCGGAAATCAGAGTTGGAAAGTTCCAGTGATTTCGGCAATCAGTTTTTTTGATGCAGGCCAATAATTTGCACCTTCAGAAACACAGTAACATCTTTTCCAGATGTGTACTTTAAATACCAGTGTTACAGTGGTGTTAGACGCTATACTGCCATCTTTCGACGTGGATCAGCATGATTGTCTCTACTGCCCCGTCAGCTTTGGAATATCATGTGCATCTGAAAAATGTCAGCATTTGAGGTAATTTCTAAAGTTATTTATTATAACCTATAATATAATGGCTTTGCATAGAAACTTGCTTCTACTGTTAAGGATAGATTATTATTGTCACTCATATCAATAATCTTTGGAGAATCTCTACATTTCAGATTATTTCTAAAGACAGTGATTACCTTTCTTAGAGAACTGCTTGGCTTAAAATAAACTTCAATTATCTAGTGATACAGAATGTTATGGTAAAGGAAATATTAGAATTGTTTTTGATGATCAAATTTAGCATGTTCCTGAATACTGTTTTATTTCCAAGCAACAAACGTCATGGTTTACACAAAATCAACAAAAATCTTTGTACCAAGCTACATTGCTCTAAACAAATGAAGACGTAGATGCCTTACCGTTACCAATGTTTGTTTTTTGCCTTTGCCGGTCTTTCTGTCTTCTTGCTTGAAGCAAGTTGCTTCAGACATTTTTTTGCTTCTTCGTGCTTCATACAATCTCCCGTTGTCTTCGCTGCTTAAGCATGATAAATAAGTGTTCCATTGTGTTCTGTCACCATGACAAATTCCTTGTGTGTGTGAGCATACTTGGCAATAACGCTCATTCTGATTATTTTTGCTCTTCACGTCACCAAACAACAATGTCAGTTGTTACAGTGGTGTTTATAAATGGTTATAGTTTATAGTGTATGTGTATGTCCCCAGAAATGATTTGTTGACTTGTTGTTGGGCTCCATCCTATGACATTTATTATTCAGTCTGTTCCACGCACATGCCATGAACACGCAGAATGCCGTATATGTGTTTACATAAGCAGCTTTCTCCGGGAGAAACCTAGGTATGTTAAATTGCTTTCTCTTAATCCTTTAAATGGCATAAGGAAATTTACTTACTCGTTTACATAATGTTTCAGAACGCCACTTTCTGCTAAACCCTGGAATAACCCACTTTCTTAAGTGCATGTAAACGTGGTCACACAGGGCATTTTTATGCTCAGTTATAATTGAGTTACAACTGGTTTTTGAGTAGTTGAGCTATAGTATCATGACATCATGTGTAATATTTCAAGAAACAATGTCAGCTGAGGAGTCACCTCCGATTAACGTGTATACATGCTGAAAGAAGTTGAGCTACAATTGCATTATCTAGGTCTGTTAGTCCAACTTTGCAAAAATGGACTGATGCAATTAAGCCAAACTAAAATGTTTAAGATGAACTATTGTTTTAGTCCGACTGAAATTAAACATTTAAAGTGCATGTAAACAAACTGACTGAAAAAAAGAAGAATCTCAACAAAACCTAAACATGTAACTTCTGCACACCGCAGGAAGTGATGATGAGTCCAGCTGCTGCTGACATGCTCATTTATCAGTGTGACCTTGCTTAACTTCCACCAATGTTCTAGAAAGGTGTCATGCCTCCCCTGATGCCGCTTAGCAATTACGAAAAAAAAAGAAATATCTGGAGATAACTCAAAAACTCGTGTCCATTATGTTCAAATATGATGCCTTCATTACCAGGACCAAGCAATCTGTTTCACATAAGAGAACCCATTTACACGTTCAATAGTTGCATGGCAGGCAAAATTACCTTGGCACGAGGTGAGCGGAGGGTTCTCGATAGCCTAACAAAGGCAAGGTGGGGAAGTCAAACTGTTAGTTAATTAGTTGAGCAGCTTCACATTAACCTTTGACATTAGCTATGTAAATGTTGATGAGGGTTTCCGTCCCCTCAGTGCGGAATATGGGTAAAAATTGTGCTTTACATGTAATATCACTTACCCAAGGACACTACTATTATTATCAAGAGAAGAGTCACATCTTTGCATTAATGAGGTTGTCTTTAGTGGTTGTTGTAGTGGAAGTAATCCAAACTTCCAGCCCTCTGCCTGGAGAACTGAATTGTTCATGACACCAGCTCTCACTAGCTATGTTTCCATCCAAGTTGTGAATTTAATATATGTGAAAAGTCATAACAACAACAATGTGCGAATAAAGCCACGTTTCCATCCCACGTGTTCAAAAGAACAAAATCTGCACTCCCGTAAACATTTTAGCCACTGTGACTCTTTTATTGATAAAATACTTACGGCTTAGTGACAAAACACTCTAGAAAAACTTGTCTCATGACTGGGAGCGACAGCGCGTCACACAGTTCTGGGAGCATTGTGTCTGCGTTCTTCCTTCCTTATGTTTTTGACGTGCAAATCTATAATATATTTGGTTGCACTTTATTTTACAGTACGTGTACATTCAGTATACTTACAGTGTACTTACTCAAGAAAGTACTGAGTAATATTAGGTAACTACATGTACTTAATATGGGTTACGGTTATGGTTAGGTTTAGGGTTATAACCTAGTAATTGCTATAGTTGTTGTAATTGTATAGTTCTTAAATGTAGAACAGTACTGTAAAATAAAGTGCTACCATATATTTTTCAAAAGTGTCAATAAATCTGCTCTTCTTTGCAGGCTTTGGATTTTCCGACAAAGTTATTTCAGGATGACCAAAGCAAAATTTCAGATGATTTGTCCTCTGATTAGTTTAGTTATGAATGAAGAAGTTTCCATTATAGTTTATGCACATTTCTTCTTATCGAATAAAAAATGTATCCACCTCAAGTGAGCATACATGTTTTTAATACATGTTATATACATGTTATAAGCATTTTAGAGATTTTATTAACATATTGGTGTTTCAGTCCAGCAATTTTATGCAATATCCCAAAATGCGCTTAAAAAATAAGTTTGTTGAGGTGCGTTGACAGCCCCCTGCTGATGCAGCTCGTAAAATCATAAAGTTACATATACTTCAAGCTTAAATTGCTCAAATAGTAGATAAATACATATTTGCATTACTGCATTTTCATATGGGTCAGGAGGTTTTAACCCACTCTTTTAAAAATAATCTAACATGTTATTAACATGTTAAATCTCAGCACTAGTTATAATTTACAAGAACTAGATTTGGTGCTTGACTGTGCAAGTGTTTACGCCTTGATGGTAGAATTGGTAGGGTGTTTGGGTGATTGCCAGGGTGGTTGCTAAGGTGTTCCAGATGGTTGCTATCTGATATTCCAGTCCCTAGATATGGCTTTGTTCCTTCCATCAATGCAATTTTGTGATATTTTATTTATTTTACCTGTTTTATCATCCGCAAGATGAAAATCGTCTTATCACTTGTTTTGCGTGTACTTAGTATCATTTGTGTCTGTTATCAAATACTTAACCATAACAACGAGCAATAGTAATATTTATGCCTGTTTTAGCAAACTCTACTAATAACCCTGTTAAAGCTCTTTGTATCACCCTGTTTTCCCCCCTCAACTGAAAAAAATCATTCTGACCTTTAGAGGATGCTGTTGTCATTAGATTTCTCTCTCATTCTCACTTTTGCTCCTACTCTCTTTCTCTCTTACTCTGTCTTTACCCGATCCTTTCACCTGCATGGAATGACTTTCCATTAGTGAGGAGTATAAACAGTTACAGAAGCAAAGATAAAAAGGAGGGATTGAGAACATATTTCAAATGCAACACCAAATGGTTCCCTGACACAGTGAAGCATGACTGTGAAAATGAATTACTGTGCAAATATTCAGCCAAACACTGTCAGGAGTATGCCACACTGCTGACATTAAACAGCTTACACACACACACACACACACACACACACACACACACACACACACACACAACCTGGATTAATCACTAGCACCTGAATCAATCCAGAGATTCATATTTTCCTCCCAGACTAGAGGAAGAGTTTTGTTTCAGAGACATCCTTAAAGGGAGAAAATGTAAAATTCTGTCATCATTTACTCACCTCATCTCAGATGTGAATGACTTTTTTCTTCTGCTAAACACAAATTAAGATTTTTAGAAGAATATCTCAGCTCTGTAGGTCCTTGCAAGTGAATGGTGGCCAGAACTTTAAAGCTTAAAACATGCACATTAAGGCAGCATAAAAGAAACCTATAAGACTCCAGTGGTTAAATCTATATCTTCAGAAGTGATATGATCGGTGTGGATGAGAAACAGATCAATATTTAAATTCTCCTCCCTGCCCAGTAAGTGGAGATATGCACAAAGAAAGCCAAACGCCAAAAACAAAAGAAGGATGTGAAAGTGAAAGAGTATATTTATAGTTAAAAAGGACTTAAATATTTAACTGTTTCTCACCCACACCTATCATATCGCTTCTGAAGATATACACTACCGTTCAAAAGTTTAGGGTCATTTACTCATTCTTTATTTATTATTATTTTTATTTTTTTTCACATTTTATAATAATAGTAAAGTCATCAAAACTATGGAATAACAGAAATGAAAATTTGGGAATTATGCTGTGACTAAACAACCCAAAACTGTGTTATATTTTAGCATCTTAAAAGTGGCCACACTTTGCCTAGAATTTGCAGACATGTACTCTTGATATTTTCTCAACCAACTTCTTGAGGTATCACCCTGGGATGCTTTTTAAACAGTATTGAAGGAGTTCCCATCTATATGCAGGGCACTTAGTGGATGTTTTTCTTAATTATTCGGTCATCCATTTCAAAAACATATTTTTTCTTTTAAATAAAATTTTAGTTTTGTAATTAAATAAATTAATATATTGGCACAATTATATTTTTGTCTCTAAAACTAATTTCAATCATTTAAGCAAATGTCTTCAGATCAAAAGATTTTTAAGATCATGAGAAAAATTTCAGACAAGTGACCCCAAACTTTTGAACGGTAGTGTAGATTTAACCACTGCAGTAGTATGGATTATATTTATGTGGCCTTTTTATGTTGTTTTTTTACATAAAAATTTCTGGCCACCTTTCACTTGCATTGTATGGCCCTATAAAAGCTAATATATTTTACTAAAAATCTTTGTTTGTGTACAGCAGAAGAAAGAAAGTCATATACATCTGGCGTGAGGGTGAGTAAATTATGAGAATATTTAAAATTTTGGATGAACTAACCCTTTAAAAGAAGATAAAAGGTGTTTTCAGAGAATATATCTGTAATTAAGTTTATTCTTCTTAGCCTACCTCATTAGGTAAATTTTGTAAGCATAACCCTCAATACATTTAGTTAGATTTATGCTTAAAATACAGGGTTTTAAGAGCTTTGCTTCTAAAGTTTTTATATTTTATACTGAAAAAACAAGAGAATGAGACTCATTAATACACTTATTTTCTTGCAGTGCAAATATTACTTTATGGGAACGGTGGTGCTCTTCCAAAAGTTTTGAAAAGAACTAATTAACTGTAAATGGAAAATCTAAATTGATCTAACCAACCAGTCCTGAGTGTGATTTAAACTTACTTAGTAAGGAAATTATTTAGTTTTTTTCAGCCTAGAAATATGTAAAACGTGGATTTTTATGTGTGTGTGTGTGTGTGTGTGTGTTTTAGCTGCCTATCCTGCTCAGAGAGTGCAGAGAAGAGAGGGAAGGTGTGCAGTTTGGCCTCTGCTCCTCTGATGAGGAGGGGAAATGTCCTCTCCTGTTCAGCAGCTGCAGCAACACAGTAGGGGAGCCCAAATGCAATCTGCTCAAAACACACCCTAAAATCCCAGCACTACGTGTTATCGAGCACATACACACACACACACTCACACACATAAACACCGGTCCATGAAATGAGCTTCCTCACAGACCCCACCCTTAATTTATTTCCTGTTTTATTTATTTATCTCCCAATGCAGAACTACAATAGGATGCCTATTTTCTATAACACTGTACTGCAATCCAAGCAACTGCAGAACTCAGGCTTCACATGAGACTCCGAATGTATGTGAAATGTGGTCCAATCATTTCCAACACTGACAAATTTTGACATAGTTAACTGTTTGTGTATTTCAGATGAGAAAATTTAATTTATATTTAAAGCAATAGTTCAGCCAAAAATGAAATTGATGTCAACATCTACTTTCCCTTTTGGTCTGTTCTTTGCACAAAGTTATTGTATGGCTTCAGGAGAATATATACTGCGCATCGCCTATTTTGAATATAGTAACCAAGACGTATGGGCTACTTGTTTGATGCATTGTTTTTAAAGCTTGAAAACGGCAGTCCACTTTCATTATCAGTGCATGGAAAATAGTTACCAGAAAAGGGTATTTATAAGGTTTTGGAACTACACGAGGCTGAGAAAATGATTTCAGAATTATACTTTTTGGGGGTAAACTAGGCTATTCCTTATGGCATTTAGCAGATGCTCTTTTTCAGAAAATTTACAAAAAGTTCTTTAGCTGTACATATGATAACAAACCCAACAGCTTAAAGTGCATAAACACACAAAAAGGTACAAAAATACACAAACAGTGAAGGTCAAAGTGACATTAAGGGCAATTAAACTTGTATAATATAAAATGTAATGCCAAGGGGACAAGTGTAGCAAAAGACAAGCCTACAATTAGGAGAGATGAGTACATTTGCCAAGACTTTCCCCTTGAAATCCCCCTTTAATCTATCACAGGAGGTGGGTTGTCGACGGGTGGTGTTGTCATGGCAGGTAATGGATGACTGTACCTCCCAATTAAGAAAGACCTCACCTTGCAATGTGTTAGTGGTTAGTAGCATGTAGGGAAGATTTGGAAAGCAGGAAGAGGCCAAATGCTGATAACGGTGGGGTCACAGATGAGAGGATATCTCTAGTTACAAATAATACATGTAGCCTACATATAATTAGTTGTGTTTGCTAAGGTCAAAATCACTATTATTGCACATATTTAGGTTAAGGATTTGAACAACTCACACCGTTTTTATTACGGACTTGAATGATGTCTTAAATCACATGGCTTGTGAAGGAGAGGTGTGTTTTAATGTTTCTAAGCAATCTGGCTAACAGTTTTTACCTTGCGGCAGGTAGAACGGGTGAAAAAATTAAATAGACATTGAAACTGAAGACTTTTGACATACAAGAAACCACCTATAGCAACCGACCAGGAAAATTCTTTCAATGCATATCTATGTGATTAAAAACAAAACAAACAAACAAAACAAAAAACACTGGGAACACATAGCAATGCCCTGGAAACCTCCTTAAACACTGTAACATCGAGGTGACTTACACTAGCATGCACCACCTTTCTTCTGAAAATGTAAAAATCGAGTTAAATTCTATAGTGAAAATACTAACCAAATGTATTTCCAAGCAGCTACAAATTACATATGAAGCAAATGTTTTTCATTGTATTACTCGGTATGTAAGTACACAGTAACATTAAATAAATATTCCTGGTTCAATACAAGTTGAGCTCAATAAACAGATTTTGTGGCATAATGCTGATTAACAGAAAAATTTAATTTCAACTTTTCTTATTAAGCTAAAAATCTGAGTTATACTGAGTCACTTACAATGAAAGTGATTCGTAAGCGTTTAAATACTGTTTCAAAAGTATAGCCGTAAGACATTAAATATATGTGTTAACATAATTTTAGTGTGACAAAATCACTTACTAAGCTTTTCTATGTAAAGTTATAGCCAGTTTTACAACTTCATTACCATGACGATGTAATATCAACAAACCCTAAACAACTTAACATGTGAAATAATGCAGGAGTTTTAACTATGGATGTCCGAAAAAAGTATACGAGAGTATGAGTACCAATACTTCCTTTTCGGTAGTCTCTGTTTTTTTGTTTGTTATTTTCTGGCTTCTATTTAAAAGTTTGTTTAATTTTTATCATCAAAATTGTGTCTAAATAAATGAACGAATTAAAACTTGAATCAAATGAAAATAGAACGATTCATTTTCAACATAATATTGTAGTATTTTTAATACAGTGCTGAATAACAGATGTGAGATATTGCTTAAAGGTGCACTCTAAACTTTCCACATTCCACATTAAAAAAATTTTACTACAAAAAATATGAATTTTTAAACACATATAAAATCATAACTACTCACATGAGATGAAGACTCCAATCATATCAATAACCTTATAAAAGCTGTTTTCAACATGGCCCAATCAAATACTACTGGCTTAATTTTAGAAAACACCCGATTGGAAACATTGGACTCTTTCACTCATGGATCAAATGAATCATGGCTGACTTTTACTAGTGAATTTTTACAATGGCATCTGTATCTGAAAACTATTGATTTTGAATGAATCTGCATCCATGCTTCTAGGTGTCAGTGTAAGTCCAAGATGACCTTTAAATATAATACAATTACTATTGATTTATTATTAGTAGTACTAGTAGTAAATTACAGTGACTATTACATAACTAAACAGTAGTGATACATTTCTTTCATACTTTTTTTTTTTTTCATTTAAATTGAGCTTTTATTTTGGCTGAAGCTTTTATTTTAAAGCCTGTTTCGTTGTTTTTGATGATCGCTTCTCAGTTCCAGAAAAGACAGTCGCTACGTGACCCAATGTGACTATTAAACCGCAAAAGGGTGCTATTTAATTAAATAAATATGTAGTCTCTATGTACCTCGCGCTACAAAGCAAAGGATCTTTAAAAGGTATGAGCAGCCGGCATCAGCACAACACCGGCTCAGCACATTCACAAGCACTCACATTTAAAGTGTGCAGCACATGCAAACTCGTATATATTAATCTCATATAATCACACTATTACATAATGTGATTGTAATTGATTTGTCTGTGGAATGCCATTTGTGTATCAGATGGCATAATTTTTTGGTATCAACATTTTTATGAGCATAAGTACAACATGTACATGAGTGCAGTATCGGACATCACTAGTTCTAACAAGAATAAATATACAGTAAGTGATTTTATAAAATTATAAGCTTAATATTTCTGTCTTTAAACTCTCCAAAGATGGCTAAATCCATTGTAAATGCCTCTCAATTTTTGCTCCTTTTTTATTTTTTAAAGAAAAGGAGTGACAATTGGAAATAAATGTTTGTGGTAATCAATATTATCAAGAAATGCTGTTGATTAAACTTAACTTGTCTGAATATTCGTTTAAAGGGATAGTTCACACAAAAATGATAATTAACATGATTATGTTGTTCCAAACCCATATGACTTTCTTCCGTGGAACAACAAAGGAGATGTTCTGCAGAATTAAACATTCACTTTTTTTTATTTTTTATTTACAATGAAATTGAATTGAGGCTGAAGCTAACATTCTGCCTAACACCTACTTTTTTTTTTTAAGGAAAATGAAAGTAAAATGTAGTGTAATGAAGATCTCAGATCTCAGATCTCAAGATCTGCTCTCCACCCCAACAATGCATCATCAAAGTTACGTGTGCTCCCTGAAATGCCATTGAAGTACTCAATAATGACTAATCTTTCACCATATGCATCATTTATCTAATTTATTTACTAATAACCTATTGCCTTGAGCCCAAAGTCATTTCCATGAAACACATACACAACAGGTATGCAGTCCGTAGAGAGCTTCGTCATAGAGTTGAACAGGCAGACTGGATCTTCTCTGTCACAGAGACAGGCCAGCGATTCAGTGGCAACCTCACACACTGCTCTCATCCAGCACAGAGCAAATTGTGCATGAAATTGGTTCAGAAAACATGAACTGGAACGATCCCATCTTCAGTCCCTTTTTGCTGGGTCTGCAAAAACTATGTTGGGTGTTTAATTACAGAGTACTAATGTGCCAGTGTTGCATGATGGGTGAGTCAGCTACCGATTGGCTCTGACCATGAATAACCATGTTGTTATAACCTGAAGAATATTGGTTTTAAAGTTCAAATCATATTTGCCGCACAGACATTAAAAAAGCTGCCCAGTGCTTTTGTGGAAATCCTAACTGCATGTTTATTGTATGGTCTTTCTTTGGATAGCATGATAAATTACTTTACCATGTTTTCCTACGAAACCAGAGATGCAGTGCAGATATCTAGTAGCTAAATGAACAGTATGGCTTGACTATTTCCAGAGAAAATAGTAAAAGCATTATTTTGGCATTATGCAAGCCCTCTTTTCTTAAAGCTGAAGTGTGCAATAAAAAATTACTTTTTTTAAAAATTACTTTCCTTTATCCCAGCTAAATATACAGAGACCACTATAAGTAAGCCATTTGTAGGTTTATTTTCTAGAAAAATATGAACACTGTGTCACAAAACAGTTACATAAACTCACATTTAATCTTAAATTTACTCACAGTCACATACTCTTAACTCACATTAACTGAATTCTGATTAGCCTATTGTTAGGCTCAGATTAATTGGTAAGATTTCTTATTTGTTGGCTGTTTTTGAACAATCGGGCGATATCCGATCATGACAATTTTTTAATGCTATTTGCTCAGGTGGTTGCTGGGGCTTTTCTTCTTTCAGCTTGCACGGTAAGGTCTGCTTTTGGCCATGACACATAGAAGCGTGCCTCTAAAAAAATCTAGCTGGCACACACTGTAGTGGAGGCACATTAACTACAAAATATAGTTAATTAGTATTACACCATTTAGCCAGTGGCCAAGGCACACCTAGCTAGCATATACTCTGTGCACATGGCTTTTTTGTGTTAAGCTTTTTGTTCAGCTTCCTGCTTTCTTCAAGAATTGTTTGTAATGTCTATTTGTGCAGCAGCATGTCATACGTGCTCGGATCAGCATGTCTGTTTATTTTCTAGCAGTAGCAAGTCTCTGTACTTTCTCTGAAGCAGCAGCAGCGAAGCAGATCTAGTCTTCCATGACCAATATCCTATCAATATGTCATACCCACATTAATATGCTAAATCTTTCCGAGAGTTGTCATGACTAAACTGATGTTTGCCCAATACATCAGTGCATTTTTTTGCAATTCACTTGTCCACAGCTGGCGCTCTGCTCAGCACCCCAATAACAGAAAACCTTAATCCCCAGCTCAAATTTAAGCTTTATTTATTTGTATTCTTCACTCACAGTCATTTCTTAGCTCAAGGTTACAATGTCACTTGTGGAGGTGTCCTTTTAGATACAAGGCTGAGATGTTGAAATCTAAATTAAAGGAGTGCTAATCTCTCTCTTAAATGCACAGTATAAACTATGACCTGGTTTGTTTTCTAAGAGGTTTAGACTCTAGTATTATGTGTTCACACTTATATTGCATCCCATGCTGTTTATTGTTTTAATCAACAGGGAACACAATTGATATTCAGTGGCATCACTTTCCTGAAATGAATGTAGTTTTCATTTTGTTCATTAAAATTTTTATGAGCCCCACCTCTGTTGAGAATTTTGATGTTACTTGTCTTGATGCTTGACTACTTGTTGTACAGCTGGCCATTAATGTGACACAGAATTAGGACATTAAAATATGTGTAATTGAATAAGTTTGTCAGATCAAATAGGAAATTCGTATGAAAAAACAACTAAACATTTCCACTGGCCCCACCATGTGCCAGAAAAAGGATTTCTATTTTTCATTAAATGTCATGTTTTCTTAACAATCAAATAAATAAATAAATTACCTAATTAATAACTGTAATTTGCAAAAATAGTTGGACAACTCCAAGTCCAGCTATTGTAAAATTATATTTTTGTTAGTCAGTGATATTTTGATATTGAATTGTTTCATTACCAAAATCACAGCACATGCACTATAGAATATGGACTACAGGGCTGCTATAATCTTAAAACACACACTCAAGTACAAGTATGGTATATGGATTCTTTTAATAATATGCCTTTAAAAATTTCCTTTAAATCTTTCACCATCCTACTTTAGATTGTACACAAATAGTGCAAATCATCTTAGACCTATGTTCGTGCTTACTAAAAATATCGCAAAAAGTAGTCTTGAAAATTGCTCATTTACCATTTCACATTGTTACATTTGATCTCAGGGGGACGGAGGAGGGGTGTATAAATAAACAAACATCTTCTTACTCCAAGCCAAATCCTCCAGCATATATTTTCCAATTAATTTCAAAAATGCACATACGTTGCTAATGCCAGATGTGGGTGAAGTGTAAAACAGGGATCCATGCTTCAAGTAGTTGTTGTAAGGATTTAATATTGTGGATGTATTGAGGTTAATCTGTCTTTGTCACTAAACCTATGTTGCCCTGCTGTGAGATCAAAAAGCCCCAAGAAGATGAGATATGAGGCAAGCACTTTGTGTAACCCTATCCTTTCTTACAGAAACCCAAACCCCTACATGTCTCGCTGTCAACATGAACACTAGAAACCCTCTTTATTAGTAGCCTCTTTGTTAGTCTAGTGAAGTGCATTTTGGTAATCTCCTATAACTCAAGCCTCCAATTTACAGATGCTCAAACCAGTTTTAGAGAAATCCAGAGCCTGTGTTTTAGCTTAAACCCATTGAGAAAGCAGATAAATCCAACAGAGTACACAGGATTAGCGAAGGCTCCACAGAGAGCAAATGGGCTCAGAGTGCTAAATATCCAAACTTGTTATGAATACGGTCTACGTAATGACTGCTAATACAAATTTCGCCATGTTAATATCCATCTTAAAAATGATTGACTTGGCACTGCGTCAATAACTGTTATTCTGTGGGGAAAGAAAGTAACAACAGAAAGTAACCACAGGGAGTGTACGTGTATTAAGAGAGGAAAAAGACTTTTAGTTGGCTTGTTTTAGACAGGGTTGTGTGTACAGCAGATAAGCTGTGGCCTACAAACCTCTCCGAGTCAGACTCATATCTTAAGCAGCACCAGCCACCCAGGTGAAGAGGATATGTGTGTGGGTTGCATGGGTTCGGATGATCTAGTAAAACATACACACTCTCACTGTCTTTCTGGTGGTGAGGGGCGTTTAAAGCCATTCCCCAGACGACAGCTTACCAAACTGATTTTGCAGGCACTGTCCTCGCTGAATGTACCTCAACATTTCTTTAGCAAGTCTGTCATCATGCCATAAACAATTTTATGTGTGTCGGGATTTGCTGAGGTTAAATTTGTCTTGGGGAATTTACTGCATCGGTCAACATTCTACATTCTGCCTTCATGTATCACACACACACACAAAACAGTAATCACATGAACATCTTCTCTAGAGACTTTTAATGTGAAGTGCTTGGTTTGAAAGATTGCAGTAGAACATTCTGTTGCTTCCTCATTAATCACTAGTGTTTAGTGTGTATGTTAATGTAAGTGTTTGTTTTCCTTTAAATTCGTCATCTTTCATCTCAGTTGAGCAGCACAGACAGTTATTCATTTATAGGCTTTGGCGCCACCCTCAGGTATAAGCACTTTATGTTATGCTTTCTCAGACTTAGATTTAAAGCATTGTTTACCGGCCTTTCATTCAACATTTATACGTTCATTCAAACTGAATCATGCCCACTACTACAAATGACCAAGGTAAGCATGCTTACCTAAATGAGTAAGCCAATCAGAAGCTCCATCCTTCAGTCACAATATCACAACACGTTCACATAACTAATGTGTTATTAAGCGCTTAAATGGATATAGTGTAAGCATAGATGACTTAAACAGATTTGGCAACAAGCAGGCGACTTTTACAACAAAGTGATGGAGATATTCATTTGCGAGGAGAGATGCATGGATTTTGTGTTCCAGTAAAGGCAAGTTAAAATGTTTATTACAAATCTGTGTTGTTGTTAGGTCATAGATACTAGGTCATTGCTTCTTGTTAGTCTGAGTCTTTGAAGTGGTCTCTGTCTGTTTTATAGTTCTAACGTTAGGGTGCAGTGTCTGTTTAAATATATATATTAAGGGATGACTGCCATGTTTACATTTGCCTTGTGCATATAGGTTAAGTTTGTTGTCTTTGGTGGTCAGATTAGTTAATTGCTGCTGTCCATTCCAGTGTTTCTGTACTGTTGGAAGAGTGACGTAATGAATCTAGTAACTTGAAATTTTTTCTTTTTCTTTTTGTTGTATGTCAAAACAAGCTCTTCTGGCACTATAGTTCATTGTATGATTTAATGGACATAAACATGCTTGGTGTCTTTTATTTGTGTGATATGAGCAATATTACTGTCCTGAATTTAAAACAATTTGGTCATGAAGTTTGCCACTGTGACATAATTCTTTCCATTGACTGGTAATTTGTTGGCTAAGAACTCACGTCTATAACATTCCGTGACATTACACTCACCCGCATAATGTGTTTTTGGCCATAGCGTTCAATAATGTGTATTACAAACCTTTGATGCTTGCCCAGTCTCAAAGCCCACGGCACATACCTGGTGTAGGGTTTCTGTAGGATTCCAAATAAACACAGTAAACGCAGTGTGTAGGCCAATATGTCACATGAGGCTCAAACAAGACTTTAGGTAACCGGGAGGTTACCTTCTAGACATGACCATCACAAGGTCAGACATGAAGAGGAATAAGTAGGTTAGAGCCAGAAGCATGTTGCCAGATTTCATGTGCCCATCCTTTTGACGCAAGGCGTGAGTGGACACGTAGACAGGCATTGCTAATGTAAGAGTTGCCACCTTGTCTCCCTGCATTTACACTCAGCTCATCTGTGAGGCATCAGGACTATTTTGGGAAGTCTGCTGTTTGGATTTTTGTTTTCTTGGAAACAAATAGCCTCTAAAAGGGTCACATAATTTTTTCCTCCCCCCTGAAGTCCACTTATAGTAAAGAAATGTTTCTGCCCAGAACTGTCATAATTCCATTTTTAATTACCATTTTCATAGTCAGTTTTTGCTGCTTTGCCTTTAAGACTTTTTTGTAAATGCCCTCTATGCATGCAAAATGAGAAACAGCCCTTGGTTGCACTTACTTACAAGCTGCAGGTTTGCTGTGTTGTCCAGGTTTAGCAGCCAATTCACTAGAGGAATTATTTGTCACTTTAACATGCTGAAAGTGTGCTTGACTACAACACACATCCAGATATATGTCTAATTATAAAGCTCTTCTCTTTCATTTGATTTTGATCATTATTTGAAGAATTTCTTCTGCCATGATCGATAACAAATCTACACAAGGATCTCTTATAGAAAATTCAGTTTACCTTCTGCTTTCCTCGGGCGGTAATAGCGCGATGGCTATTGCGCCGGACTAATAGCACAGTTTTCTGAATAAAATGCAAACAATAATGAACCTAATTTACATAAAAATGAGGCATGTTTGCAAAGAAATTACAATGAATTAAAGCGATAGTTCCCCCAAAAATAAAATTCTCTCATCATTGACTCACCTTGTGCCATCCCAGATGTGACTTTCTTTTTTCTGCTGAACACAAACATAGATTTTTAGAAGAAAATTTTAGCTGTTTAGGTCCTCACAATGCAAGTAAATGTGTACCAAAATTTTAAAGCTCCAAAAGCATGTAAAGGTAGCATAAAAGTAATCCATACGACTCCAGTGGTTATTTCTATATCTTCAGAAGCAATGTGATAGATGTGGGTGAGAAACAGATAAATATTGAAATCTTTTTTTATCTTCAATCTCCACTTTCAATTTCTTCTTTTATTTTTGGCAATTCGAGGAACATTTATTGTAAAAATTACTTAGATATTGATCTGTTTCTCACCCACACTTATCATATCACTTCTGAAGATAGATTTAACCACTGTAGTCTTATGGATTACTTTTATGCTGCCTTTAAATATTTGGGCCTACTATCCCTTTAATAAAAAATGTAACGCAGCTCTATTTGAGCAACGTTTGCACCTACTTAAATGAGATTTCTGGTGGTTAGTGAATAAAACGCAGGTTTTTACGCTAGAATATCCTGTGTAAAAGTGGTGCAACTATGACATGTATCCCTAAATATGTGTCATTGTCATGTAAATGTAGGCGGTCGTGTTCATGTGATGTTTAAAAAAGGGCCAAAAACCTGCGGGAGTATGGTACGAGCACGTTTTGCTGATTGGAAAAAGAGGTTGTCATTATCTTTAGCATGTTTATGTTTTACCACATTTTACACAGATTACCAGGCGATCCTTTAAATGTGTGAAATGGAAAGTGTCAGCTATTTCATCTTTTACTATTCATCTATTGTTTCTTTCTGTCACACATCTTTCTGATCTTCTTTGCCTTAACCTACTTCTGTCTCCCTCACACAAATTCACATCAGATTGAACTGCCTCCCATCATATCTGGGCTGTAGTGTACATCTGTATTGTCTTGTAAATACTAGCCATAGACGAGACAGGCCACAGGCATCTTTAACACACTACAGTGAAACAGACTTAGATGTCTGTTTGTTTAAGTATGAGGTTAAATCTCATGAAAACATCTCCAGAGCCCTATTCAGACAGGACTGAGTTGGCTAGGGAAATTTGTGTTTCACATATGTGTTTTGTGACTTTAATCTGGTCCAAATCTGACAAGTATTTGTTTTTACATTTTTTACATTTTACATTTACATTTTTATGCATTTGGCAGACGCTTTTATCCAAAGCGACTTACAGTGCACTTATTACAGGGACAAATCCCCCCGGAGCAACCTGGAGTTAAGTGCCTTGCTCAAGGACACAATGTTGGTAGCCGTGGAGATCGAACCAACGACCTTCTGATTAACAGTTATGTGCTTTAGCCCACTACGTCACCACCACTCCTTTTTCTCCACACAACCTCTGTAAGAATTCCAGAGCACATAGTCTACTGTTTTTCAGCTAACTCAAGGGTCTTCTAATATATCTAATCCCATCCGAATGTGAATGTTCTCCTTTTGTATTTTGAGCTACATGAACTATCGTTAAGATCTGCATGGTGCAGATCCCTTTTTCTCCCCAATTTGGCATGCCCATTTCTTCTTAAGTTGTGGCGTAGTGACTCGCCTCAATCCGGGTGGCGGAGGACAAATCTCAGTTGCCTCCATATCTGAAACAGTCAATCCGCGCATCTTATCATGTGGCTTGTTGAGCACGTTACCGTGGATACGTAGCACAAGTGGAGGCTCGCAGTTCTTAGCGGCATCCACGCAACTCACCACCCGCCCCACTGAGAGCGAGAGCCACATTATGGTGACCAAAGGAGGCTAACCCAGCATGATTCTACCCACCCTAGCAACCAATCCAATTGGCCTGGCTGGAGTCACTCAGCACGCCTTGGATTCGACCTTGCGATTCCAGATGTGGTAGTCAGCGTCTTTGCTTACTGAGCTACCCAGGCCACACAATAAGTAATTTTGAATTTAAACTGGTAGTTTAAAAGATACGTTAATTGTATCACCTATGTTATGTGTTCAACCTTCTGTAGTGCCCATATCTAGAAAACAGACACTCCCACCTCTGTAATAATCATGGATATTTTAGTCCCTTCCAAATTGGTACATGAAATCTCAGACGTTGGGTGATAATAATTGTAACTCAAACATCATTTAGATAACTAATCCCATCCGAACAGGTTTAAGGACACGTTTTGCCCTCAAAATTATATATTGCCGAAAGAGAGAGAGCATTTTAGGACCATTAAGATTTTTTCAAATTGTGACATGAATTTTCATGACAATTAACCACATTTTCCCCAAAATTCTTATAACCATATTGTGGAGGATGTTTTACTGTTGAGTCTTTTTGTAATTCCCATTATTCTCATTAGATTCTAGTTACTGTAAGATATTATATCTTATATCTTCTGAAAATAAATTTTGTTAACATTTAGAAGTACACTAGCATACAGATGACCTTAAAGTTAGTAGATATGGAGTAAATATTTAAGTTTAATGCTCTACCTAACTGATAGCTTCATAAAAGTAAAATGTGAGATGAAAAATGCCATTGCTGAAGCAACCATGTGATTTTGTGGTGCTTCTATGAAACTTTTGCTCACGAGTTGACTCAAGTGCTCCTCAAGTCTCGTACCCATTACATTACATTACATTTATTCATTTGGCAGATGCTTTTATCCAAAGCGACTTACAAAAGAGGAATAATACATCATAAGCGATTCATCTTCAGAAGACAGCAGTATGAAAAGTGCTGCATTACAAAGTTAACCTAGCATCAGAATAGAAGTATCCAAGACAGATTATAGTACAATAAGAATATGTATATATTTTTCTATGTTTTCTGCATGGTTAAGTGCTCGTGGAAAAGATTTGTTTTTAGACGTTTTTTGAAGACAGTGTGAGTCTGCTTTACGGATGGAGTTGGGAAGGTCATTCCACCAACGAGGTACAGTGAAACCGAAAGTCCGGGAAAGTGTTTTGGTGCCTCTTTGTGTTTGTACAAAAAGGCACCCCTCATTCCGTATCCTGTTCTTTTACATTGCAAGTGAAATGCTCTATTGGTTGAGCTACCAAGCAGCTTGATCATGCTTGAAAAAAAGCCTGTAAATGTAGTTGGTTATGTAATGCAATTGTTAATATGTATTATCTTACAAGTCGTCCAATAAAGTAAAAGTGATAAGATGTCATAACATAGCATTGTGTGAGGAACAGGGCGAAAGTGAGTATTTATGAACCGATAATCTACGGTTTTACCCGTGATTTGTGTGAAAGGGAATAGTATTCTATGAGTCCAGGTTGGTCTTATAGTATTTTCACAGATAAAACACTGTAAGACAATATTTGTATTTATTTAAATGAGCATTAGTTAAAGACAATACATCAACTCCTACCATGATTAAGAAATACTTTACACTTTAAATAATATAAATTCTTTATTTACATTTACAGTAATGAGAATATGGTTTGAAGTACAATAATGAAAATGGGGCGATGGGACGTGCTTAATTTTCATTAAAATAATGTCACATTGCAACAACTTAAAGGACAGGTTTCTTAAGATTCACCCATAAGTGTGTGAATTGCCAACTAGTTCTGCACCCCCTCTTAGTCTCTCATTACTGTTTCCTCCTGGCACTGAAGGCCCCTCTCACTACATGCCACATTGTTCTCTGTCCAACTGTCTGGAGATGTGGCTGGAGGGGACAAGCAGTCCAGATCTGTCCATCTGTATGTCCCCATGGCCCCTCAAATCCCTACTTAAGAGGGTGAAGCTTCTGCAACATATGATGACCTTCTCTTCTCACTGATTTCAGACTTACTTATGTTCTTGGCCTTGAATGAAGTCAAGTTTGTTATTATCCTATTCTTACAAAAAATTTTATTGAAAATTATGCCTATTTTTAGGGCCATTAATATTTGTTTATTTTATATATTTTCATGAGCATTAAAGGGTTAGTTCACCCAAAAATTAAAATTATCCCATAATTTACTCACCCTCAAGACATCCTAGATGTATATGACTTTCTTCTTTCAGCCAAACACAATCGGAGTTATATTAAAAAATATCTCGGCTCTTCCAAGCTTTATAATCGTAATGAATGGTACCTTAGATTTTGAAGCTCAAAAAAGCACATCCATCCATTATCTGGCATCCGGTAATCTGGCATACTGGGCATTTTCCCAGTGGGCCAGTGCATTTTGGGGCCGATCAGGGGCGGACTGGCCATCGGGAGAACCGAAATGTGCCGAATGGGCCGCGATAAGCTAAAATGAGCCACCACGTTATGCAGAAGGGACCACAAAATGGCGCCACGATATGCAGAAAAGGACAGCTAACCTGGGCTGCTCCCTTGCTCCCTATTTAGTGAATAACTTAAGTGTGCTGTCTGTCCTCACTGGTCTCAGAACAGTTCGAAATGCAGCTTGTTTTCATCCTAACTCTATATAAAGCCTCTGAAAGCAAAACTTTTCAGCTTTTAAATTAACTCATTGATTCTCAGTGTTATAATGCACAGTAAATATAGGATTTCTAAGGACAAAATGCACTAAAGTAAACATTAGTGTACATTGTGTTTTGCAGCGAGGCGTTTCACAATAAATTGCTCATATTTTGAAAATGGCATATCTGATTAAACTAAAAACTTTTTACTCAAACGGGTTTCAATGTAAAAACTTAATTGCCGTTCTTACCAGATGTAGTTTTGTTGGCATTTCTCCAAAAGACAAACACCGCTGTGATCTGCACCATGTTGTTTTGTCACAGTTTTGTCACTCTGTGCATCGAAAGTTTAGCCCTTTTTCTGACAGCACAGTGTCTCTGAGATCAGTTGGTTTAAATGAATTGAAATTATGTGTTGTGTATTGCAAAGCCAAAATACAACATCCACTCATGTACGCAGGGTTGCACAAGGTTATACATACTAGTAGTACTCGCTTTCATTTTCGCTGATTTTAATTAAAAAAATATAATTGAACAGCAGCATATTTTTTATGTAAGACACAATCATCATGGAAAACAGTGGGAACAGTCAAAAAACTAAAAGGAATTCAGACATGTTATGGTAATAAGAACTGGGTAGTAAAATGTGCTTAATTGTAAAATAATGCAAAATAAAAAAATCTTATTGATCCTTAATGTAGGCTTCATTTTCTTAATGCAAAATATAATGTAATATTTTCTGTATTGATTTGGGATTAAATTTGACCAGGACATTTTCTTCTTAGGTTTCATGATAATCACCCATCTGACCTGTTTTAATCCTCTAATGAGCAGATATATGAAAATATGCTGCCAATAGTCTGTTTTAAGAAGCAGAGACATGTTCAGTGGTGCGGAATCCCTCTGGTCTGTAAGCATGTGTATGTAGATGCTGACTCACTCGAGCAGGCTGCCGTACTATATCTCCAGCAGTGAGGGCAGAAGCAGGTCAGAGAAACAGCATAATGCAGCACAGCACAGAAAAATTAACTAGATATATCTGTATAAAACTAACATATATCTTTTTGGCCCTGTTTACACCTGGGCTCAAATGTATTTATTTTTTACTTGTGAAAGATAAACATAAATGAGAGCCATGAAATACTGAAAGCCTATATATTTAATGACATGGATCGATATTTAATCAATTAAAAATCTATTATTTCTAAAAAACTTTAGAAAGGTGGCATATAACTCCAGAAGTATTTAAGATATCTTAACATCCTTGTAGATAACATTTTAGAACAAACTTTCCTTCTCTTATATTATGTATAAGGTCCTGTGTGGATGATTACAGAGATATGGGACACTCAATGGCCATATTTTCAATGGTCATAATACAAATGTTGGTCACTTTGCATGATTTTTTTATTTATTTATTTTTGTGCAACAAAACAAAGTCCGGAAGTAACAATATTGTTGAAACTAGAAATGGACCTTTAATTTATTAACATAAAAACAGTGATTACAAAGTGAAATACAATCAAGTTTTTGGATATGAGAAATGTACAGAGCC
This sequence comes from Moxostoma hubbsi, assembly GCA_032164185.1. Taxonomy (NCBI): domain Eukaryota; kingdom Metazoa; phylum Chordata; class Actinopteri; order Cypriniformes; family Catostomidae; genus Moxostoma; species Moxostoma hubbsi. Next base: position 16,335,402 of record JAVLUX010000186.1, read on the forward strand.
ACCTCCGAATGTGGTTTCATTAATCAGAACACAAAATGTTTTGGACCCCATTTACACCAGTATTTACTGGTGATCACAGTACTTGTGATCCGATCATCTGAAATAAATTGGGTCTTTCTCTGTCTTGATCCCCAACCAACCCCCAACAAATTCATCCAACCATAGAGTGATTTAGATCTTTAATTTCCACTCACAGCCTCAAATCATCCCATCTCCTGCTTATCACCGCATAATTGGAGTTACAGCAATTAGTGAGCTCTAACTGATCCAAGTATGGACAACACTGGACTGACGCAGCAGTTTAGCATGGGGCTAATTCACCTTCCCATCTGCAGCCTACATAAGAAAGAGTGCTAGATAAATCAGGAGGGACAGAACAGCACATTTCACTCTCTGACCTTTGGAAAAATGGCTCAAATGTGCACCATTGTTGACACATTCACTCGTACCATGCACTGGAAAGCTGGCTGCAGTGAAATATAAGTGTCCAATTATTCACATTGTAAAACAGTTATCTGCTTAGCCAAGCACCCAAGGAAATTCAATAAGTTGTTCCACAGATGAGGCTTGGCTTTTACTGGACAAAGATTTTGTGGGCATCCATCACAGAGCTGTGCAGGCGAACTCGTTTGCCGATAAAGACACTGGACAAGGGGGAGTAAAATGAATGTTGTGCTCTCTCAGCAGGCCTTAAAATTAAAGTGAGACATTGTGGGCCTAGCCGGCATGTTGTATTTGGAAAATAATGGCCTCTCTTATGTAATGTTTTGCTCATGGAGCATTATTTTTTAAGGCCTCAGTTTGGATTGCGGTCTACTATTGGAACGATGCCTCACATCCTGTGTGAAAGCTATTGCCTGTAATCCTGCTAATCCTCTCAGGTGTGGCGTTACTCACAGTTTATTGGTGACAGGGAGTCAAGGCTAGGGTATTTATCAAACATCCACAAGGCAAATAAGCTGTCTGTAGCTGTTAACCTAGATAATTTTTTCCCATACAGCATTTATTTTCGTTCCCATAGACTTAAACTAACCAAAAGGAATGCAGGGGCCCAGTGGTTAGTGGTATACACCATTAAGAGGAAGATCCAAGCTTTAATTCTGCCCTTGGCACTTATTAACACCATGAAGCCCTTGGGCTAGGCATTTAATCACCATTTGCTCTGGAGACACCACAGCATGGTGCCCCTGAGTTCTGAATCCCTTAATGTCTGTGTTAGTTAACCCTTGTGTTGTGCTCGTTTGTGCGAACACCTTTTGTGTTCCCGGTCAAAAATTACCAGTGCACTAAGATTGTTACTAAATCTCTCATATTGCATATACTATTCCAAGATATTGCATTAGATTTTTTTGTCAACTTCTTTTTTAGCAATTATGACAGGTTTTGTACTTCTTTATTTAAACATATTTACATATTAAAACATTCTAATATAATATTTAAACATATTTAAACAATATAATTTTTTTTTATTGATAGAAGGATTCATTGATCTGAGTTTATACCAAGCTCTCTCCCTGCAGGATTCATAATAATTATTATTATGTAATAAATTAGTAACCACTTGCTTGATCTAAACAAAATAGGTGTCCGTTTAAAGCTTAGAATCTGGACTTTACGATGCACTTAATTGTCCTACTGATTCTTAAATAACGATTTTTAATTTACTGACAAATTAGAACTTTTTTGTTCTCATAATTAGCTTTTTTTTTCTTTTTTTATCAAAACAGTTGTATTCAGAGTTGGTAATAAAGATTAGATAGCCGTGTGTTATATATTGTTGGAAAGGACTCAATTAGTAAAATGCAATGAGCAAATTTGTTTCACTCAGAGGCCAAACTGCAGTGAGACACACATAAATATAATAAACAGGAGTGTCTATTTTTGTCAAGTTTACTTCCTGAAACATACACATAACATCAGTGTTTCCCACAGGGTTTTGTGAGACTGTGGTGGGTGGACGTCAGACCCTCTGGGGGGGTCCGGGGGCCATGGACCCCATAAGAAATTTTTTTACATTTTAAAGATAAATTCATCTGATTCACATTGAGAGCAAAATTAATAGGCTAAATCTATGAAGAATTTTGTGCCCTTGTAAACAATTTTGTGCCCTAGTAGTAATTTCATCATGAACACATTGTTGTTTAGATATGAATGGTGATGACATAGCAAAAAAGTCACACCCACAAAGCAGAAACAAGACTGAGTTTAACGCAGTTCACAAATGGTCAAAACACAAAATCGTCTAGAGCATATATTTGAGCTAGGGCTCGACATTAAGCATCGTTATGTGCTTGTCCTATTACTTTTAAATTACATGCTCAAGTAACATGTCAAAGTTTATGTTGTATATTTTTAAAAAATTATGACTGATGCCCAACCTAATAGTGTACCTATGCAATCAAGTAAATTCTCAGTGACAGAAATGTAAAATGCACTGGGTAGGGGAGGAGGCTATTGTCATATGGTAATTATCTTGATAGGTATGGTCAAATAAAGAAAAGCCTTCATCGGCACCATTAACAGCAGGGATGCTCATAGTTCTATGGAAAGATATCTATTTTTCATCATATTATTGCAGCAAGATCTGCCATGTACAATAAAGGCTATACATTATCACAATACCAACATTTCAGTAGTCGGCCATGAAATTTGACGATTCTCAATACCAGCTTCAGAATCACAACAAATAATAACCATCGAAGAATGGTCTCAAGTTCTTAAAGAGTTAGTTCCCCCCCAAAATTCAAATGATCCCATAATTTACTCACTCTCAAGCCATCCTAGTGTTTCTGACTTTCTTCTTTCAGCCAAACACAATCGGAGTTATATTAAAAAACTCTCCTGGCTCTTCCAAGCTTTATAATCAGAATGAATGGTACCTTAGAATTTGAAGCACAAAAAAGTGCATCCATCCATCCATCAAAAAAGTAATCCATACGGATTAAAGGCATTTTGAAGCGATGCGTTTTTGTAAGAAAAGTATCCATATTTATAACTTTATAAACTATAATCACTGGCTTCCGGTAATGGCCGTCCACGTCCATTTACTCTCTTGTAAATGCGTGGATGGCCATTACCGGAAGCAAACTTGACAAACACATAGACATTTAATGACACTTTTCAGCATATAAGGAAACAAAAACATGCACTGCTTTTCAGCCAGCTGCGTCAAATCATAAAAACACTCAAACACGCGGACAGGCATCGTACATCTCTCTCCCGTCTGCCGCTGTCTCTTCTCCTTACATACTCTCGCCTCCCCTCGCTGGAACGCGAGGCTGGTGTGGCGTGCAGGTGAAAGTCATTCGCCACTTTTCTTCCCGGCCTCGCTCTTCTCAGACGCCGCTCGGCTCCGCCCTGCTCGCCACACACTGTAACAAACACTGACTTATCGAAACTTACAGCAGACTGTCCTGATTCAAATGAGCCCAAACACAATGTAATAAGTAGATATTAAATAGTCCTCAAAGAGTGTACATGGAAAGATGATGCACAAAAGGGCACTCAACACACGGTGTGTGTGTGTGTGTATGCGTGTGTGCGTGTGTGTTTGTATGTGTGTGTGCACATTTCTGAGGATTTTGTGCATGCAAGCACACATCCACATATGTGCTCTTCTAAAGGATTGCGGTGCTCCTGAACACTTCATTTTTCTGTATTTTGTAGTCTGATCCATTAATTTCTAGTGGCCGGTCACTTTAGACCGGGAACACCACAGGGGCAACAAAGTGAAATAAAACCAAAAAAAGTTTATGAAAATTAACAACAAAAAAAAGTGTGTTCAGATGCTCTCTGCGAACACAATTGTGGTACTTTATTCTAACTGGATGAAAAACTTTTTATCGGTCAGTTTTGACCGGAACACAACATAAGGGTTAAGACAATGAAACGCAAAGTAATACTTAATGTTAAAAAGGAATTAACTACAATCCCATGAAGTATTGCAAATTATGTATTTGAATTACAAATGATGGAAACAGATAAAACTATTGATTTTTAAGTTGTTCATTGTTAGTATAGAAACAGTATATGTTAATTTTATTGTAAAATATTCAGATATATACAAATATAGAAGTAGTTTGAAAGTGTAGGGAGACCTGCTTGATTGCGTTATTCACAGTGCATCATTCATGGAATCATGCGGTCGCCACAGAACTTGTGTGTTGCAGTTTGTTTGTCGTAATTGATTGGTGTATTTTCCTTTGCAGGATCATGGGTAGTGTAGTCCACAAATTCATCTGGTAAACACGATTTTTAAAAGTTTGTAACATATGGAAAAATTTAATGGGACTTTTACTTATACGATTAAATCTTATAATGTATTAACAATAAATTTATGAGCAATACAATTTTCCTCTGGTTTCATACTGAAGTATGTGGCTTTGCCATTACTCCTGTTGCCATATTCAGCGAAGTGTAGGTCAAAATCTAGAAATGGTTGTTGTGTTTGTTGGTAGTCCTTAAAAGTTTTCATATGTCACATGAGACATGTGTGCATGTAACGTGCTGTCACAAATATGACTGCTGCAACCTTTCATGGCTGTGCGCTCTGACCACAAGAGCATCTGCATCCTTTCTGAAACTCACGTCAGAGACAGAGTGGGAGAAAGCCACAGCGTTAAACAGACATACATGGCAGGTCTATGTCAAATACATGTTAGAAAACTATATAAGTACTTTCAACTACATAAGAACAGCTTGCTGATGCCACATTTGCTTAATCCACACTGATTAACATATTTAATTTATAAAGTGCAGCTTTACGTGGAAGTTTGTATGTAATTCTGTTGACGTGCATGTTTTTCAATTGCTCTTTAAGCTCTTTATACACACACACAGACTTACACAGAAAGACAGAAAGGTCAGGTGTCGACTTTTCGACTTTGCAGTTTATTCATCTGAGGTAACTATTAAAAAATGACAGACTGTGCTGCTCAGATCTGCCATTATTATGTACACCAAAGTGCTTTCTCTATGCATGCTTTTTTAGTACCTGCTTTAAAGCACTGAGAAACACTATAGCTTACTACAGAGGCATAAATAAATACTAAAATACTAATAAATACGGAAGTATTTTTCCCAATTATTGTTTCCATAAGGATTTTATAAAATGCTTCATAAACGAGTTCTAAGCCATGAATCAAATCAACCAGCTACGAAGTGAATCCCAACATTACCAACTTTGATTTGAACCAAAAAGTTATTTGAAAAAATTAAGTTGAAATACCGCTGACTGATGGATTCAACAGAAGCATATACAGTAACATTGATTAACAACCTTAGAGCTCGCAGTATTTCTGTCTTTAAATGTTTATCAGTCATCGTTAATAATCATTTCCCGCTATGAAGAAAATTTATGGGATTTATACCTCCAGAACCAGACTGCTGCTCTCTATGTGGCTATGCAAATTAGGCAGATGCCGTGGTCAGTCATGTAAATATAATAAAATAATGTTTTAATATTTTAGGATGTAATCGCGTGTACAGCGTGATAATGACAGCTAATACCTGGATTACATAAAGGTCATACTAAAGTCATACTTTAAGAGTGCTATCATTACGCACAACGCAATGCCTTAAACCATAAGCACAAAGTCAATGGACATGGCCATGATGTTTTGTTTTTTTCGTGTAAGCATGCGCTAAGTCTAGCCGCAAGTGGGTTTGGCGGAATCATGCGCATAAGGCTGGAACAAATGCAATTTACTTCTGAGGTTCTTTTCTGGTTATTCCAGCACCTGCATCCTATTATATAGTCAATTTCCTCAAGCACCAATGATTTAAACAAAGACAGCACATTTATAAGAAGTTGGTTGTGTAAATGGACTGTATGCAATGAATTAAAAGAATAGAAATATGGACTTCTTTCGTGCATCCTTGATGAATGCCAGGTGTATTTCTATGACAGTTACACATGCTCCTTTTATATGAATGGAACATGTGATTCTTATCAGTATTTGGAAGTATGCTCCTTTAAATTATAGTGAATGTAAGTATTATTAATCATTTTCATCTACTGACACACAAATCATGGCTAGCATTAACAGTAATTTTATCGGAACGCACTTCACTTCTACCGGTCGATTTTGATTTTGAAAAAAATTATAAATTTATTGAAACACGAACAAATTAAACTAAATATATTCCTAAATTCAAATTACACTTCAAACTAAACTAAAATATAACAAAATAAAGAAGTGGTCAAAAAATCATACCAAATCCAAACAACTTCTTAAAAGTTAAGACTTAAAAATCACAAAAAAATGTAATAAATAAATAAAAATACCAATATAAATTAGATCATAAATGCAATTTTAAATATAAAAGTAATGATAGTAATTGAAAAATAAGCTATGACCTTTGGATAGTTTAACACAATCTCATAATTATATATATTTTTCTCAAAACGGCTACAAGTCAACAGTGATTGTCAGGGAATTCATTTAATGTTCCACTATATTTTAGGAGTTTGAACATGAACTTTATTACCACCTTCTGGTGGAATCTCCATACTGCAAAATTGGGAATTGGCAATTTTCCACTGCATGTTACAGTTTGACTTGACTCTTCTCACTTTACTTTTCTGAGCTTTCTTTTCCACTGCTGTACGTGCCCCCTCAACGTGGGTGGGATTATAGGCTGATCGTCATAGTTGCACCGCCTCTACTGCCGTGATATCATCTTCAACGCGACACAAAACAATAAACAATAACACAACCGCTAGCTGTTAGCTACTAGCTCATTGTGCTGCATAAAGCAGTTGTTGCATGGTGATTTTACACAAGTGTAACAGTTACAGGTGAAACTCGAAAAATTAGAATATCGTGCAAAAGTTCATTAATTTCAGTAATTCAACTTAAAAGGTGAAACTAATATATTATATAGACTCATTACAAGCAAAGTAAGATATTTCAAGCCTTTATTTGATATAATTTTTATGATTATGGCTTACAGCTTATGAAAACCCCAAATTCAGAATCTCAGAAAATTAGAATATTACATGAAATCAATAAAAAAAAAGGATTTTAAATACAGAAATCGTAATCGTACGATTTCGTAAATGCGGCGTGGCATGGATGCTATCAGCCTGTGGCACTGCTGAGGTGTTATGGAAGACCAAGATGCTTCAATAGCGGCCTTCAGCTCTTCTGCATTGTTTGGTCTCATGTCTCTCATCTTTCTCTTGGCAATGCCCCATAGATTCTCTATGGGGTTCAGGTCAGGCGAGTTTGCTGGCCAATCAAGCACAGTAATACCATGGTCATTGAACCAGGTTTTGGTACTTTTGGCAGTGTGGGCAGGTGCCAAGTCCTGCTGGAAAATGAAGTCAGCATCTCCATAAAGCTTGTCTGCTGAAGGAAGCATGAAGTGCTCTAAAATGTCCCGGTAGATGGCTGCGTTGACTCTGGACTTAATAAAGCACAGTGGACCAACACCAGCCGATGACATGGCTCCCCAAACCAACACAGACTGTGGAAACTTCACACTGGACTTCAAGCATCTTGGATTGTGTGCCTCTCCATTCTTCCTCCAGATTCTGGGACCTTGGTTTCCAAATGAGATGCAAAATTTGCTCTCAAATTTGGAATTTGAGAGCGCTTGAGACGCTTCTGACGTTGTTTGTTGTTCAGGAGCAGCTTGACAAGAGGAATACGACATTTGAAGCCCATGTCCAGGACCCGTCTGTGTGTGGTGGCTCTTGATGCAGTAACTCCAGCCTCAGTCCACTCCTTGTGAAACTCCCCCACACATTTGAATGGCCTTTTCCTGACAATCCTCTCCAGGCTACGGTCATCCCTGCTGCTTGTGCACCTTTTTCTTCCACACTTTTCCCTTCCACTTAACTTTCTATTAATGTGCTTTGATACAGCACTTTGAGAACATCCAACTTCTTTTGCAATTACCTTTTGAGGCTTTCCCTCCTTGTGGAGGGTGTCAATGATGGTTTTCTGCACAACTGTCAGGTCAGCAGTCTTCCCCATGATTGTGAATTCAACTGAACCAGACTGAGAGACCATTTAAAGGCTCAGGAACCCTTTGCAAGTGTTTTGGATTAATTAGCTGATTAGAGTGTGACACTTTGAGCCTACAATACTGAACCTTTTCACAATATTCTAATTTTCTGAGATTCTGAATTTGGGGTTTTCATAAGCTGTAAGCCATAATCATAAAAATTATATCAAATAAAGGCTTGAAATATCTTACTTTGCTTGTAATGAGTCTATATAATATATTAGTTTCACCTTTTAAGTTGAATTACTGAAATTAATGAACTTTTGCACGATATTCTAATTTTTCGAGTTTCACCTGTAAATTGGCCTGTTTTTTTTAGAAGCAAGATTTCACTAGCTGGTCAACTAAATAAAGTGAAGCTTTCAAGCAGAGTATAGAGTTAAAGTGGACTCCAGCCATGGCCGATAGCGTCCATTTGGTCGAACCACTTCCACTTTTCCTGGATGGTTCTGTGGTCCCTACATTGTTTGTAGGTTGGGTGGTAGCTGTGCACAGCCAACAGCTGAGACACTTCCTGAAAGACTTTTTCGTTCCGCCTCGTTTCGTTCGTCACGCTGTGGTTTTGCGCATAGTCATTTATTTTTACAATTCGAAAGTCGCGTGAACAAATTATACTGCTATCACTGTAGCTAACTTTAAAACTAGTGGGTTGATGTCCCTTGTCGCAAATCTAGTGACGCTGGTAGTGACTATTCTCTCTGACCAATCAGTGATCTGCAGGAACCTCGACCGAAGTGATACTAAAAAAAGTACAAGGTACTATCCACAGTAGAAAACCCCCAAAAAGCAAGTCGAGTCGAGTCAAGTTGTAACGTGCAGTGGAAAAGATCAATTAGAGACATAATTTTGACAAAAATGTGTAGTTACTGCATTTTGCCTTTGCATAGAAGAATAGATTCAAGATCCATTTCAAGAAGTTTGATCAGTTACAAGTAAGTTTAGGCTTTCCCATTCAGAAATTAACTTAACTGATAGTGGCTCGCAGAAAATAAAAAAATAAGTTAAAAAAATAACTGAATATTATTTATGTAAAACAGTAAACAAACTATTCTAGGCAACATAATTATAGTTTGGTTATTTATAGATTCTGTTCAAGAGTACTTTAACTGAATACCTTTTTTTGGTTTGTTTCTATGTTTCACAAGAATCTTGCTGATCATGGGGGAGCCAATATATTTTTTATTTATTTATTTTTGCTTAAAAACAAAAATTTTGCATTTGAAAGTATCTGGTGACGATGGATGGAGAAGCTTGGTTTTATTTAAATGTATTTGTTGCTGTACAACCCACTGTGTTGATCTGTGATGTCTGTTGTGAATGGTGAGATTCCTGGTAGATTTAGCTTTTAGACAGTGCCATGTAAATTCTTCTATCCTGAGGAAAAAGACCGGCATTCTAACACTCCATTGGTGGAAATCGAAAGGGCTCTGCATGATTCTGGCAGCCTATTGACAGCAGGAATTGCATGCTCCACATATGACAGGTTTAGCAAAGCTGTGTCTGGCCTGTGTGAAATTAGCATTGTCCTTGGTTTTCTATCGCAGAATGCTATTCATTAATTTCCAGCCCAGATTAGGAGGTGCAGAGCAGATGGGTATTTTTTACACTGCTTCAGTTATATACAGCTTTCTGCATTTATCACTTTGACACTAATTTGTCTGAGCCCATCTGTGATGTGTCTATTCTCTGGTGCTTTTACTAAAATATAAAATGAATCAATAACACCATAAGAATTTTAAGTGCAAAATGTTCTATAAAATACAAATATATACAATTGAGCAAGGAAAAAAGCATATATATTGGCAAGATGTAAGTTTAAGACATGTTTAAATAGATGTTTTATTTACAGCTGAAAAATGCACTCAAAAGTATTGTGGCATTTTAAAATATAATTTTTTTTAAAAAAAGGTACAACTTTGCAGAGTGAACTTTGATGCTACATACAGTTATTTTGCAGATTATCTTCAGTAACATACAATGGCCAAACAGAGTGCATCTTAGTAATGGTTGTATCCAAGCAGACCCACACTGGGCAGATGGTTTTAGTCCTGAGCCGTTTTAGTTTTTTTGTTTAGTTTTTTTGTCTGCTGGTGTTTGGTAATGTACTGGTTCAGTGTGTGACTTGTTACAGTTTTTCAATAGTGTATGAAGAGATATGATTGACATGTGTCTCAATGCAAAGACTTGTCTGTCTTGTCTTTGAACATCAGGTGTGGCGATCCATTTCACAATGTCAGAATCTGCAGTAAAATTGTGAAATGATCGCTGTCCTGAAATAAATTCCCTGATGATTGTTGAAGGCCCAAGTCTTGTATGTTGTCTATTCACAAATCCTTATTTATAACACATGCAAAGTTCATTTCGGTTTTTCAATTAAGGCTGTCCATTACCTCAATATTAAAGAAACTGAACTTAAGTCATTTCTAAAAGTTTCTACAGTTTTAAGCATTTAAAATGTCATCAGTTCAGTTTAAAAGCACTACATTTTTCTGTATTGTACATATTTGCTGGGGCAAATTGCTTCTCATTTTTAACACTGTAAAATCCTAAATTATGTTTTATGAATGAAGGCCTCGTATCACAAACTCTGTCCACTTTTCCATAGGCATGTCTCTTTTCAGTTCAAATACAGATACCTGAATTATTTGTGATTTGTGTGTCATTTCACCATGAACATGGCATCACTTAGCAGTACGTTCTAAAAACTGGTTGGTAAAACTATGTTTTTTGCAAACCATAAAAAATATTGATTATAACTAGTTCAGTCAACTCTTTCCTACAATACAAAACACAGCAAGATGGAGACTATTTATGCCTCTGTGGTCAATGTGACAAAAATAGTCATTATGCAGTCCAAAGTGTGAGGTTAAACAAAAAGCAAACACACAGCAGGTCTCTTTCCTTTTGTGTTCCGTAGCTTTCAGCTGGGAATGCACAGCGTGGAGCTGCATCTTCACAGGGCATCAGGAATTGAGGAGGATTAACAGTTTATGTAAGATATGAACTGCAGGGTTTGTCTCCTCCTCTGACAACTGTTTGTTGAAGGTAAATAATGCCGGTCTTCCGGGTGCCAACTGAGCAGAAATTAATAATAGCATGAGAAATAGGAGCATTCTGTCACCTTAGTTGGCTTTAGAGATGGTTTCTCCGGTAGAGCGGGTGAGAGAAAAAGACACTCACACAAACGTATCATCACAGATGAATTACCCACGGGAGGCACAAGGACCTAGACAAACGATCCCTGAGAGAGTCAATGGGAGCCAGCTGGCAGACACAGATTTCTCGCCCTGATCGGGGCAGCTGCAGACATGACATGCATTTCAGCAAACCGGTGTGGGTGCCCCCATCCCCCCCACGTGCCCCCCCCCCCCACCCTCGACAGACGCTCGGAAAGCGTAGAGTCCGACCCCTGCATAAAAGCTGCCGCCTGCATGGACAGATGCACTGTTCCCTGAAAGAGCCAATCCCAACCCCCATTCCCTAACCCCAAAACCCTCTTACACCGCCTCTATCTGCAGTCCAAACAGTTCAGGCACACATAGATGCACACACACACACCTGCACTCAGGGCCGATGCAGAGCTGCCTTTAAATTACAAGTGTGTCTCAATGTCTGCGGCAATGGCAAGGTGATGAAAGTGCTATTACCTTATTAAAGAATATGATATGAATTATGTGCTGGCACTTGTCTAGTTGCCTGCATGCCTGACAAGTGCTGCAGATTTTAAAAAGCTTCATCCTTTCCTTTTCAATGTTTGCACCTTAGTATTTCAGAATATTAATGCACCAATACTGTCAGCTGACCTCCAGACAGCTATATATTTGATTTACAAGCTTCTGGGAGAAATCATTTGAATGTGTAATAATTAGGCCTAACACTGTTATGAGAAGTCATGAAAATGACAGTGCCACATATTAAGTAGATACAGATCTTTGCTTAGAACTGATCACAGCTTGACTGCTTCCCATCAGATGCTTCGAGACATTAATGTGAGGTTTAAAACATTTATCAAGACAGCTGTTAAAACTTTGTATCCCGTCACTAAAACTTACACCCAGCTGCCTCTGACTTCAAAACTGTTGGAGAGATTCTGAACATCATACTCTTGTAAAACAGCTCTGCAAAGCCCTGTGTCTCTTAGCTAAACCAACAAGATGTGGCATGCTTTGAAAGGAAAGCAATTGCACTTATGGAATTCATTGAGAAAAATAAACAAATGGAATAAGGAATCGTCCAAGGCTAAATCTTTATCAAGACCTCTCTTATTTCAAATTGGCAGCTATGTGGGCCCAAACACACTCAACTTGACTTCAGTAGGTGAACACTAGATCTGAGATGCTGGGTACAAGCAAGTCCCCAGAAATCATTTCATTCACCTCTGGAGTGCAGTAATCTGGGAAGTCAAAATGAGATCCTGAGTTGGTATGAAATGCTTCAGAGTCCTTGTCCAAAGTGGAGTAGTCCATAGGCATACTGTTAGAAATAATATGCAAGAGTTCCTCATCCAGTTCCTCATCTGAACACATTGACGACACTAAAGAGGAGGAGCTGGTGGAGTTTGGTGTGGAAGATCTTCCAGAGGTCGACCTTCGTGGCTCACTCATCGTGGACTCTGGCGGAGCCTGGCACTCGCTGTCGGAGAAGCTTTGAATGCTGCTGGTGTGGGAGATGGGCACCTTCACTCTGAGCTCAGGAACTGCTTGCTGGTTCTCAGAGTGAATGGTCGCCTGTTTGTGGAGGACAAGGTGACTTGTCTGGTTGTGATCATCTTGTAACGTCACTGGACTTTCTATGTTTACATCCACTGTGTCGTCATCGCTCATGCTCTCGTTGTAGTTCTTGTATTTATTGCCACTGAAGTTATGCTTGGAAGAAGTGGGTTTGGTCTTAAGCCCTTTGCTGGTGAGCCCAGTAGACCTTCCTGAATGGGACTTGCTGGATTTTAGGGGCAGCTTCTCCCTAAGTTTGACAGGGGTGGAGCACTTGCTCTTCTTCCTGGGACGGTACTTGTAGTCAGGATAGTCAGCCATGTGCTTAAGCCGCAACCTCTCTGCCTCTTTGATGAAGGGGATCTTCTCATAATCGGGCAGTAATTTCCAGCGTTTTCCAAGTCTTTTTGAGATCTCGGCATTGTGCATGTCTGGCCACTGCTCCATGATCTTTCGTCTCTCAATCTGGGACCAGACCATAAAAGCGTTCATTGGTCTTTTGATGTGCCCGGTAGGAGTTTTGCACCAGTTGGGGTCTTTGTTGGAGGGTACTTGTCCAAACACCTCAGCATCATCTTCTGCTGCCAGTCCCACAAACACCTTTCTGGTAGAATTGCTGTCCATGACTGACGAGTATTTGTGGCTCCTTTGCTGAACCATGATGCAGGGCTGAGGTCTATTCAGTAGGTTCTCTGGAGTCATCCATGACTAAACACTCTAAGATGCAGCAACTCAATTCCGTCTTTTTTCCTGAAATAAACAGAGAAATGCCCTCATTAACCTTTCATACAGTAAATTTGTGAATAAGGTTGTTTAAGCTAACATTCATTAATTAATTGTCAACAGCATTTATGTTAATGTATACATATACATTTACAATTTAACATTAAAAGGTCAACATTACCAATGCATTATGAACTAACAATCAACAATAGTGTATTTATAAATGAACTCAAATGAATAGATGCTGGAAAAAAATATTTATAATGTGTTAATTATTCATCTTTTTGATGCAAACTTTTTTTGTTCACATAAATTGCATGGCCATTCCAGGATAAACGATTCCAAAATGTAATTTTTTTTTTCTTTTATATGGATATTGACAAGGCTGTCCATTAATAAAAAAATGTGTAATTACATCAGTTACAGATGAGACAGCAATACAATTCCGATTCATGTCAAAGTAGCATAAGGTATATATAATGAAGTACTTACAGTTGAAACAAAGAGAGCCTCTTGTGATACAATGCAGAGTAATTCTGAGTCACTTGCTCCCCTCATATGAGCATCTCCTCTGGTGTTGCAATTGTGATGGAAGTCACTTGAAAAAAGCTCTCCAATGTGCACCTGCTGTCCTGGGCAGTCTGCATGCAGACCTTCTCTCTCTCTCTCTCAGACGTGCTCACGCTCTCCCTCTAGCTTCTCTCAGTCACTCTCTCTGTCCTTGTCTGCTGTTTCTCCTCCCTGCTCCCTCTTTGTAGGGATGCCCCCCCTCGTCTGCTGTTTTATAAACCCACAATGTAAACAGCTCAACCTTACCAGACATAGACTCCTCCCCTTCCACCCACTGCTCTCATCCGTTGTGCATGTGTTTATGTGTTTATGTGCATGTGGGTGTGTGATTGTCGGGGGGCTGAAAGTTTCCATGCAGTGAGGCACAGCTACAGTGCAGCGGATGGAAAGAAAGAGAGACAGAGAGAGTGCTACTAACTGAGGTGTTAAATGCTTTGAGTAAAAACTTAAATTAGGACAAGACCTTCAAGCCAGCTTGAAGTCTGCCGCATGTACACGTGTTCATAAGTCTGTGTGATGTATTTCTCAATTTTCATGACTAACAAGTAATGGCGAACACAACACCAATGCATTCAATGTTGGCATTTCTTAAAAGGAGAGAAGCAAGGCAATAGGCATGTGTTATCTGTATATCTGTGGGTAGTTTACATATAATTGTAAATATACACTATGGCATTCATATACTGTAGATTTTAGGCTAAAACCTTAATGTTGATAAAACAAAAGGACAGTTATAGGAGGGAATGTATATATTTTAGGTTCTGTGGCTGGCCGTCATTTCTGTTTTTCATAATTTTTAATCACCTTTTATATAGTCCTGCTGTGTGACAAATGAATTTTGATAAGTACAAAAATTCTATGGACTATCTAAATTAATATGAGTTCATGAACATTACATGGATCATAATTATGTATCATTTATTTTAGAATAAATGAAGTACAGCATGTCACTAGCATGTCAACTTCCCAAAAGTATTTCTTGTCAGTTACCCTTTTATGTTATATGTTTGCTTTTTTAGTTATCATTTTAGGTTAAAATGTATATAAATGAATAAAGGAATATATTCAGTATATTTTAGGTGCTGTAACTGGTCACCATTTTTGTTTTTCTGCATTTTAATCACCATTTTGCCTTCACTATTTAATTTTAAAGATCATGCGTTGTGAAAAATGTATTTCCAAAGTACAAATATTCCATGTTGTATCTAAATTAATATGAGCAAATTGCATGCAAAATACAGGCATTTTATATATACACATTTTTTAATCTTTATTTTAGGTTCAAATGTATATGAATGTGTAAGGTAATGTGTGTGTGTGTGTGTGTGTGTGTGTGTGTGTGTGTGTGTGTGTATATATATATATTTTTATTGTAGGTGCTGTAACTGGTCAACATTATTTAATTTGAAATGGTACTGCTGTGTGACAAATTAATTTGTGTAAATTTGAATTAAATAAATTTTATTAAAAGTACAAATAATGCATATAGCATCAAAATTAAAATGAGTTCATAAAAGTTGCATATATGAACATTATATATATATAAAAAAAAAGAATAGCAAAATGCTGTTTTAAATCAAAGGGCATGTCAACTTGCCAAAGTACTGTATTTCTTGTCAACTACCCTTTATATTATATGAAAATAAACATACTATATGGTTATGATGTATTGATGGCTGAATGGAGATACACCGATATATCAATTGCAATCCATATTTTTTGCAATTGGTCATTGATGCAATAGGCACTCTCTCCTTCTAGTGGCTTCATACATCAATTATTTCTGGTTTTAAAATAATAAAATGTAAATGACAGAACCAGGGGAGTACAGACAACATCACAGTGAGTACAGGCTTCACACACTGATTATCAAATGAGAAGATCTGAAAGAACTGACCCGGTATGACATCATTTCATCTTACCACAAAATTGATGATTACACCGAGCTATCATTATCTAAATAGATACAGCCACTAATGCTTTAGAGAAATATGTCAGTGGATCCATATGGGCAGCTTCACTGCATCAATACACTGTTGCATCGATACATGCTAAAATGCCCCAAAATGGTTAATTAAAGCAGACTGTCACTAAAGTGCCAATAATGGTAATATACATTTAGTAATCAATGAGGGGCGGACGTCAGTACACGAGTGTTGAAGTGCAAGCTTGCATTTCTGGAGGTATGTCCACATAATGGGCAACTGTCCAAAACTTGTCTGCCAATTTATATATTCCCATATACTGTAGTCATGCATCAGTTGACTCATGCAATTCTGATGTAGGTTTGCCGACATGGTTTTCTTGTTCTATTCCTGCTCTCTGAATCAGCAAAAAATAAATAAAATGCAATTACAGATATGTTTGCATGGTCAATTTTATCAAATTCATCATGGACATCGTTCTATTGAGGCCTCTTAACAGCCTGTGTCCTCTAGCACTTAGTGAAATGATCTGGGCCACGTCATGGTGTGTCAGACATATTCATTTGACAAATAAAACTGACATTAGCCCAACACTCGAGAGGGAGGGTGAGTTGTTAAAAGAAAAAAGACAACAACCCTATCACCCACCGACCTAGATCAAGCCCTGGCCAAATCCCTGGCCAGACCTAGACACATCATCTAATTACGGAACGGGCAGAAAAGGGAGGATTGGACCCCCTGAGCGCAAAGGGTGTCTGTCTGGCTGATAAGGACAGTTCCGCCTCCTCTACCCAGCCCAGGCGAGTGCTAGAGCGGGACACAGATAGATCATCTTTCAGGGATTAGTGGACAGAGGGAGAAGGGCACCGCTTGATCTCACTGCTGTTCGAGTTTCTCAATAAGAGGGGAGCAGTGATACCATTGCAGTGCTGAATGAAAATTACCACACTGGCAAGTGTGTTAATATGTAAATATTAAGTGAATATATTTTGTTTTAAGGATGTTTAGATGTTTTAACAGAAAGAAAATTGAGAAGTACTGAGAAAGAAAGTTTTTTTTTAATTTTTGTGTATATCTATGTCTCGTATATCTCTGTCTGTCTGTCTGATTCACGTCTCTATCTATCTGTCCTTCCGTCCATCTGTCTGTCTGTCAATTAAATTCAATTATAAATGGCTTTACTGCCTTGACTGTAAATGATACAATATTGCCAAAGCAGAGGGTGTATGTAAATAAACTGATCACTTATGTCTACATATACATATACATTCATTTATATACAGTCAACATACTGAGGATCACCGTGTTGAACAGTATGGTAACACACTGTGGTAATACACATAAAACATATTCACCCACTCTCTCTCAGGTGGTGAAACGCTAAAACGTATCTTGCAGCCAGTGCTGCTATATGTCCCTCTCCAGATTTTATTTTCCATTTTTTGTTCTGTCATGGTTGTAAAGTTGTTTATGCTTTTTGTAAATTTATCCATATAAATGTCCCTTGTTTCTTTGAATTTTTGGCAGTGAATGAGAATGTGCACCTCTGTCTCGACTTCACCGGTCTTACTGTGAGCGCATACTCCTTCTTCTCTGGGTAATAGTGATGGGCGATATCGCTTATTGTCCTTTCGATCCGATACCAATAATTTCAAGTCCAATATCGTCGATACCGATACCAGTACGATACTTCTATTAAATAGATTTTTTTTGTGTGGATTTTTGGGGTAAAAAAATGGGTAATTTAAACAACATTTTTAGTCATAATTAAAGTCATTATTATTATTCTTATTATTATTATTTTACATTTGTGAGCCTAAACAGAAAATTGTTAGACTTCTGGTTTGTTTACCCTTGCAAAAATGAACCATCTACACCTCTACAAGGCACTGATCCCTCTTGTCTGAACGAGCCTTGTGATGGCGCAAGCACTTGTCTGCTTGTGTCTTTCAGCATGCATGTTAAGATGAGCGGAAGAAGAAATAGTTCCCATCCTGCAAATGTATTTGTTAATTTAGACTAATCCATTTTATTTCACTTTGAAGCTTATGTTATTGTTCATGGTAACCATATCTATCTATCTATCTATCTATCTATCTATCTATCTATCTATCTATCTATCTATCTATCTATCTATCTATCTATCTATCTATCTGTCTGTCTATCTGTCTATCTGTCTATGATTACCAAACAACATACAAAAGTTTTTGTTTCTGCTTTCCAGAAGCTATGATCAGTGGCCTGTTGCACAAAGTTGGTTTCAGTAGCTACCCAGGTGAGTTTAGTTTGAGCAAACAGTTTTTTCGGGCTCAAGAAGGTGGTTTGATCCTTAATAGTTTTCATCACCATAGCAAATCATGCCACATGGCTGACCTGCTCAGGATGATGTTTTATTCTGGGTTACAGATCGTAAACTGATGCTGAACCAATCAGCTGTGAGTAAAGTGAGATCTCTGATGCAATACAATTACTCCCCCTGTATCTCTTGCTCCAAATTAAAGCGCTTCACAGGTAAATGTATATATTAAATGAATTTAGATTTATATATTACAATTTAATAAATTATATACATACATATTATGATATTATAAGATGTTTTTTTAGAGATCGCAGAACAATGTACCTTAAGAACAGCAGATTAAAGTGTTTTATTGAATTTCTTTGCATTTCTTTACATACTATACCTGTATGCAGTGAGGAATGCTGAGAATCTCGAAAAATATACTGCTTGCAGAGGTGTTTGTAAGGTGATTCTCACACTTTAAAGACAAATTTATTGAGTGACAGGTCTTTGCACATGAAAAATATACTGGTTAAAATTATATTGTAGATCGTCACACAAAGTGACATTGATTACAATTCATTAAAATATATTAGGCTTTTAATTTAAATTAATATAAAAGTTTTTACGTTTTAGATATATAGATTTTTATGCTTTTAAAAATAATGGATCCTTTTCACAGGCCTTTTATGATGTGTTTCCTCTGCCTTTAACAACGTAAAGGTAGAAATCTTTTTTGTATTTCCAATTTAAAAAAATATTTGTTGTAAATTTATAACATTGTACTTTGTAATATATTATCCGGGAATATGTTTTTAAAAAATCAGTTACCATAGCTGTGATGAGGCTTCTAACACAACTACTGAGAGAGTGTCAGACAAATTGGCACGTTTCTCTCTTCTTACTGATACTATTATATTTTTAGCATCTTCTGCAAAGCTGTGAAAGCATAATCATTGTTTTTATTTTGTTTTTGTTTTCTTGCTGTTGGAGCAAACGGGTAAGCAAAAATGTTATTTGTTGTGGTCCCCCCATTCACCGCCATTCAAGTTTAGCCAACTATGTTTCTATCCAAGGATTTTTTGCAAAAAGTTTTAGCGCATAAAAATAAAGCTGATGGAAATGTACATTATCGCTAAAATGTCACATATGTCGACATAATATTTTTCCGTTTAACGCAAAAACTCTGTCGATACATCAAATGTCGCGAAAAACTAGTTTGGAAACACATTTTGTTGATAAAATTGGTATTAACGCAAAAATGTAGAGTCACATGACGGAATTTGCCCCAATCGTTTGCCTGTGTTAATCATGACGACAGTATTGAAAGCCAATTTATTGTACTCAAATTTATTGATTATGGATTGAATTTACAGCATATAGAGCTGATCTGCAAATGTGAAACTTCCAGGAGTGCCAACACAAATACCTTGTGCACATTGAACAAATGAATGGCCACTGTTTGTGATTAATTTAAAATCACAAAGTATCTATCCGTTTATTTATTAAAGTTTCTTTTCCACACCATTCAAAAAAATAGATGGCAGTTATGGAATTAGCCCATGAAACATAATTTCTGTGCACAAAGATGTTTTAAATTAAAAATAAATACACAATTTTTTTTTTTATTTTTTTTTTTTTTAGAACACATACAGCCCAATTCTATTAAATTATTGTTTAGTTTTACTTTTGAAAAAATGCTGCAAAATTCTCTGTATTTATTAAAATAAATTGGCAAACAAAAAAAGCAATAAATAAAAAAATAAAATAATTATATATTTTTAGACCTATATATATATATATATATATATATATATATATATATATATACACCTTTTCTTTACACAAACAAAGTAGCTTTACCCTGTTCTGTAGACAATAACAGTCAGCTGAATGACATTCTCAGAATGTTCTGCACTTTTTTCAAGACTATAAACTATCAGAACTATTTGTCCAATGCTGAGTTCACTTTCAGTAAATGAGCTTTTGAACATTTTAAAACATTTAAATACTTTAAAGTCTACTTTTAATTCTCTAACCGTCTTTACCTGGGATCACATTTACTGCTTCTTCAGACAATTTTAATTTGCATTATGAAACTAAAATAAATTTCAGATGATAATCAAGTTCAGTTGGTCGTTAAAAGTTGCTGGACAAATATGCGGGACATAATGCAGTTGTGATGGCGATGCTTTTGATTAGATGATTGTTCAAAATATTGAATATCAGGAATGTATCATATGTAAACCCTGATATAACACAGCATCATTTTTTTTTCTTTAATAGCTGTGCACACAGCATATACACATCGAATGATGGTCCTTATACTGAGACAGAAAGTTTCCCCTACTACTTTTGCCGGCAGGTTGCCAGCTTGAACAGGACCATGACGATCCGCTTTCGGGTCGGAACCGGTGCCAACCTGCGATATGCTATGGAAACTAGGCTTATGATAATTTATGCTTCGTGGCACGCGGACGTGCGAAAATGGTCCATAAGCCTGTGTCTTACTGTGAACCTATATCAGTTAAATTACACAGTATATTCCGTTTTTTTTTCTTTCACAGCAGCAGTGTTTCTTCATGCTGTGTAAATGTTAAAATTCTTAATATTTTCATAATGATCTCTTGATCTTCAGAAGAGAATATCTCGTGAGAAGTAAATCGTGCCCTCCCTCCAAGCTTCACCCATTGGCTGAACCCAATCTAAACCGGTTTGGCCCTCTCTGGTTTTCTCAACCTGAAACTCTTATACTAAGTTTTTTCAACTAGCTTTGTGCAATAGGCCACTGGGCTCTTGACCATATTTAGTTTGTTTTCAGTTGTCAAGCTGTATGGTTGAACACTATTGGCCCATTAGTGTCCTCTTCAATGGTTAGGGTGGCCCCTGCAGTGGGGGGTGTATGTTTGTTTTTGTCTATGTTTGTTTTGGGACATGAGAGATTGTGGATTACAACCTCACGTGCATTAGCAGACACAAATCTGAGATTTTACCCTCTCCAACCCCCTCCTCCTTTTCCTGTGCAGGTAACCTTTGACCCTTGTCAGTCAGAAGCAAGAGAAATGAACGTGAACTCCTCTCCCAGACTACAACCCCTGACCTGTTTAAGGCTGCTCCCCAGCCCCCACCCGGGGTCCTCAACCATTAATTTCTGAGAATAGAAACTCTGTCTGAACTCAAACAGAGATGACAGATTAGTGAGGATTGTATAAATCTAATCTGCCCAGAGGAGAAAAGATGTATATTCCTGATCACCCGAAAACCCAAATCAAATCAAACGATTATAGCAGTCAAACAAACTCATACATCAGGTCTTCATCTACTTTTGGTTGGTAAACTGCAGGAGCCTGATAATATTGTCATAAACATAGGTACATTGACATTCAGACAGGATATTCTTACTACAGGTTCAGTCTTATTTCTTTCTAAGCTGCTTTGAAAGCTATATTTACAAAAATTCAGTTGCTGATGTGGTTTCCATTTTGAACAACTGTGTTGTGCTAAAATCACATGATGGTACAGAAAAGAATTAATCGACAGCTTGTAGCTTCAAAAACTTAAGTAATGTTCTGACTACAAATCAGACAAGATATCAGTGATGGAGATGTTTAGCACCACACTACTTGGAATTATGCCCCTTCAAGGCGCAGATGCCCTAGAACATAAGCATCACTTCACCCACTCAAAGTGGAAGGTCAGCCAGGAAGATCTCCACTCTACTTCTGCTCCCCCTTCTCTGTCCAATCAGAGCTCAGGATTCTAAGGGTCACGCATCTCCTGAGGGGTCAGTGTCTAAGTGGGGCGATAGAATTAGATAAATAAAGGGGACTCGGACCATGTGCATTGGCAGTGACAGGCCAGGGCCTTAAAAGGTTGCATTTGAGCACTTTAAACAATCAAGTATTCCCCATGAGCTCTCAACCATCACAGCCTACCATGCTGTTTCCTTATTCAGGAGAGATGGTCTCTTACAATCATGCTAGTGTTACTGTTGTATACTTATATAAAAAAAAGCAGTCATGCAAATATGCACATTAATGTGCCTTTTCTTTAAAACATCAATAGCAAGATTATACTGTATACTGTAGGTTCCAGGTGGTGGATAAAGTGCCCTGTAATTGAGTAGAAGTATAGATACCTAATAATTTCTATTATTATTTTATACTCATTCAATAATTACTAATATTTAGACCATTTAAATTTGGACTTTAGTAAATGCACAAAAGTACTTACTTTTGAATGTGCTTGGTAGTGGTGGGGTGTAGTGGCTAGAGCACAGGGCTGCTAATCAGAAGGTCGCTGGTTCGAACCCCACGGCCACCACCATTGTGCCCTTGAGCAAGACACTTAACTCCAGGTTGCTCCGGGGGGGATTGTCCCTGTAATAAGTGCACTGTAAGTCGCTTTGGATAAAATCGTCTGATAAATGTAAATGTAATGCTTAAGTATCAAAAGTACTGATCTATTAGAACTATGGTTTATGTTTTGCACATTATATGTTCCATCCTCCTGCTTAAAATACTTAAGAAGAGAGGTTTCTAATGGCACATGAACACATATAGAATGGAGCTTAGATAGGCTAGAGCTCAGTCTGAAATTGTTATGAGATATAATGAGTTGTCATCTAGCCAGTCATAGATCAATTAGGAAGATTTGAATGGATGCAGACATTAAATATATTAAGCAAACTTCTATTTTTGTTAACAGAAAGTGCCTTACACTATAAGAACAGTAAAGTTTCAATATAAACTAAAGTACTGATGTTTATGTGAAATCTCTTCATACAGTAAGGCATAAAATATATTACTGATAGCAGGTGTAGCCTTTAACATTAAATAGCACACGGAGCATTTTCCACAGCACTTATGAAACTTCCCAAAACTTGTTTTTTTTTCTCGACTTAAGTGCGGTTCAAGAAGTTTCCACCACTGAAAATGAAAATACAAAACAATGTTAAATGGTCTGCACTTATATAGAGCTTTTTTAGCCTTATCGGTTTTCAAAGCGCTTTACACTGTGACTCATTCACCCATTCATGCGAACACACTCATACACCAATGGCGGCAGAGCTGCCATGCAAGGCGCTAGCCTGCCATTGGGAGAAACTTGGGGTTCACTGTCTTGCCCAAGGACACTTCGGCATGTGAAGTCATGTGGGCCATGAATTGAACTGCCAACCCTGCAATTAGTGGCCAACCTGCTCTACCATCTGAGCCACAGCCACCCCAAAACAAAGTAAATAACTGAGTAAAAATACATATCCATTGTCCAACATTGATCATTTCATGTTTTTTGGGGGGTATCTGTTGTAATTGTAGGTTTCAACACTCCCCTTCTCAACGAAATAACTGAAATTAAATGCACCAAATCCCCCCCACTGCTTCTCACGTTTCTGTCCATTTCACCTTGGACAGTTCTGACAGTTGATTCAAATGACAAACCAGAATGAAATTGGAGGCTGATGATGGGGTGAAAGAAATATGTATATGTAGAGTTTATATAGCGTCCCTTAACAAATCACAAGCCTGCCTTTGACATTGTCAGAGGAGAACAAACCATAGAAACTGGGATTTGGGGTGAAGGGCAGGACAGGGTACATGCTGTTCTGCCATGATCCAAACTCTATCATTATGAGCATAACACTCCTGACATTTATGTATTCATTTCTGTCTGGGTCCTAGGCAATAAACCTCTAAATGTACTGGACCTTTTAGAGGCAACTTTTTAAACATATGTTTTTATCCCCCATTCCTTCTCAATAAGCTTTTGAAGGATTTTGAAGATAAATATAATTTATCATATAGTTATAACATAGTAAAGGGGAAACAATTTAATCAAAGAAGTAGACAGGATTATTATCAACTGATGTAATTTACCAGTTCAGTTGACTTGCATGGGGAATTTTTATTTTCATTGCCAATAAGATCTCTGTGACATCTGTCTGTTTATAGCCAATACAAATATTCTGTTTAATATCACAAGGTAATTTGTTTTACCTTAGGAACAATTTGTTCCAGAAGAGCAAAATGCTGCAAGATACAAGCTGTACTGCTGTTTGTGAGGAAGACTAAAATGTTTCATTGTTTCTGAGACCGTGTGTTCATTCAGCATCCTGAAGCATCTTCCCTGTCTTAATGGGGTCTTCATCATTATTTCGATCACCACTGTAGTAAACTGCAATTCCCAAGGATATAAATGGAGAGCAAATGAGGCCGTATCTCTCTCCAAGCCTTATTACTAAATCTGCCTGGTCCCTGGCAATAAGAGACTATTTTACAAAGGATCAAAGAGTCTCTTACTGCTCTGAATACACTTACAGTATGTTCAAGATAGATGTATAGAATAATGTTTTCTTGTTGGATCATCACATTAATAAATCTGAAAAGAATTACTTATTAAAATGAGAATCACTGGCTCATACACAAAAAGAAATTGAAAGTTACCATTTTATTTTTCAGATAGTCTCTAAAATCAGCACAAATACTTTAGGTCCTGCATGGTTGGATATATAATACGTTGTGCCAGTTAAGTGAGGCTGAGGGGCGAGTTCAGTAATTCTGGCACTTTTTTTGTGTGTGGAATTGCTGTGCAAAAACCTGTGTATTATTCACTAATCACCCTGAATCCAGTTTAACTAGTCCTGAATTGTGAAGACTGATGTAACTGTGAATTCAGCGACAATAGGTTGAAAGTTCTTTGGCTGAAATCGGTCTGTGCTCAAATAAATTTGTACTACTGCTCCCAGTGGCCAAAGCTGGAAGTGTTGTTGAACATATGGGCACTTGTGTGCTCCAGTTTCCCAGGTAGGTATAGCTGCTGGCCGGAGACCTCCAAAAGGGGGTGCGATCTCCAAATGAGGGCAGGGATACCCCATAAGGGTCTGGGGTTTTCGGCAAATCCAAAAGCTGTCAACAACACGATCACACAGGAACTTGACATTATGCTACCGAACATTCCGGTATCCTGACATCGACCCCATTCTGCCGAATTACTGACAAGTGCAATCTCCCAACAAACATCTTTGCATATTTTCAAACATGTTTACCATTTCCTGTGGCGCCCTGTTGCTAGGGAGTGTAGAGTCACATGGGGTAACCTCCTCGTGGTCACTATAATGTTGCTCTCAGTGGGGCGCGTGGTGAGTTGTGCGTGGTTGCCGCAGAGAATAGCGTGAAGCCTCCACATGCTCTATGTCTTGGCGGAAACATGCTCAACAAGCCACGTGATAAAATGCGTGGATTGACGTCTCAGACGCGGAGGCAACTGAGATTTGTACTCCACCACCCGGATTGAGGCGAGTCACTGCACCACCACGAGGACTTTGAGCGCATTGGGAATTGGACATTCCAAATTGTGGAGAATAAAAGGGGAGAAAAAATAAAACAAATAAACAAATAAGCATTCCTGTTGACGGTGTAACATAATTTACAACTAAAAGCAACTCATTTGACAAAGTTTTGGTGGCACTCCGTGGACATTTCACCAAGAAATGAGCTCTCATGTGCCCATATGTTCAACAATAATTCCAGCTTTGGCCACTGGGGGCAGTAGTAAACATTTTGGTAAGCACAGATCAATTTCAACTGGAGAAATTTAAACCTACTGTCACCAAATTTAAAATTACAATAGTCTACAGTATTTGAGCACTGGATTCTGGGTGGTTAGTGAATATGACCCAGGTTTTGCACTGCAATACCGCACACAAAAGTGCCTTAACTATTGAATTCGCCCCTCAGTCTAGCTTAACTGGCATAATGTATCATATCCAACCATGCAGGACCTAAAGTATTTGTGCCAATTTTAGATACTATCTGAATAAATTATTGATACCTTTAAAAAAAAATTGTGTGTTTGAGCCAGTGATTCTCATTCTAATAATAACTAATTCTGTAATGTGGGATGTTTTTAATTATGAATCAGCAGGAATCAACAGCAATGCATTTTTCTTTAATCATACACCCAAGCCCTAACCCTAAACCTAACTGTCAGAAGAGTGTAAATATAATCTCCAAATCACGCATTATCATTGATTATGTAAATTGTATTACTTCCAGTGGTCCCATGGGACCAGAACCCATATCTCTGTGTTTGCTCACACACACACAGCTCTATCAGTAGCACCACAGCAAATGGTAAAATTGTTTGAATTAATGCAAAGATGTCTGATAGGAAATGGCACTTGTCAGTAACTCAGCAGAATGGAGTCGATGTCTGGTTACCGGAACATTCAGTAGCATGATGTCAAGTTCCTGTGTGTTCTTGTTGTGTGCAAATAAGCTATGCTATCAGTGGGTGCAATTGATTCCTAGTATATTCCGCCCAGTCTTACTGGTTTCACTAAGACACACAATGGTTGTGTTTGTTGTTCAATGCATCAGAAGATGTAGCTCTCTTCCTGTTAGCTACAACAAATGCTCCCCTCTCTCCCAAACGCAATGAAGGTGACAGTCTTGTACCAATTATTCCCTGCATGCAAGGCAGCCTAAACCAATAGCACTATGACATTTTGATGGTAGAGTTTGGGTGAAGGAGTGTTATCCTCTGTACGCTGCGGGACTCTCTGTACCTGTACTGCCTCATGCTCTTGATCTCTCCCCAAAATGCCAACTGAGCCATACCACGGTTCCCAATGTTGCCTAGAGGAGAGTCCCCTTAGTCAGCCTCAGTCTGCACCCTTTCTGCTGATGTGTGACATCTGTTTTTTTATGGGAATGTTTCATTCGCTAAAGACTCTTATGTAACGCAGCCTCCGGCACAGTGTGTAAAATGCTGAGAGTTGAAATATTAGAGAGCATTTGAAAAGCTTCTGGTAGAATGCTGCTTTTATTTCGTCCTTCATTCTGTATTCAACAGAACTGCATGGTTCTGATTTATTGCTGCAGGTAGCACTTTTGAACAAATTCCTGACACCAAAACCTGTGTGAAGCTGATATCATAATTACTTAAATTTCAATTCAGATTTATATTACCAAACAAACAAATTGATAGGACCAGTGCCAGGGGTGTCTGTGGCAGGGTGGAGGGCGGGGCCGGGTCGTGATTATACACACCCAGTCCCGTAGTAGGCTAATCAAGCCTCTGAGAGGGATAAAGGCCAACTGCAGAGGATGGTGACACCCCTGGCACCATCTTCCGCAGTTTGCTTCTGCAGTCCACCCTGCCACAGTGTCATTTCTAATATATCTCGATTTGGAGAAGATAGGACTCCATTGGAATTAAATTTATACACATGAGTTTTGATTTCTGAACACCTTTTTGAACACATACAATAATCATGCAGCTTAATTATCAAAGATAAAAAAAATTATCAAAATCTACTCAAAAGTTGGGAATTGGCATGACGCTTCTGGTTAGTGCTGCATGGAAATACTCACAAGTTGTTTGAAGTGATAACACATATAACCTCCACATGCGCTACGTCTCCGCGGTAACACACCCAACAAGCCACATGATAAAATGCGTGGATTGATGGTCTGGATTGACGTGGAGGCAATTGAGATTCGTCTTCCGCCACCCGGATTGAGGCGAGTCACTGCGCCACCACAAGGACTTAAAGCGCTTTGGGAATTGGGCATACCAATTTGGGGGAAGAGCGGAGAAAATCCAAAAGAAAGAACATGTACTCTTTTCGCAATATATATATATATAAATTTGATAATGGTAATTCCAAGATGTGTTAATATAATTCAAAGCTTAATCAAATCTACCCTAGCATAATTTTACAAAAAAATACAATTCTACTTGTCCCTCCTATTCTTAAAAAAAAAAAAGAAAAAAAATCTGGGTTAGTGTGGCACTTTCATTGAAAGTAAATGGGGCCAATCCGTAAACGTTAAAATACTCACTGTTTCAAACGAATATTGTTATAAAATTGCTTACTAAACAACTTTGTTGTCATGATGATTTAACAGTGTAAACCCTGTAATCCCGGTAAACAACATTTTAAACAACTTTACAGCTCAAATACTACACAAGTTTTAACCAAAGAATGAATGTGTGCTTTAATAAAAATTGTAACTTTTAAAATTTCTGCCTTTAAGCCCTCAGTAATGGTCTATAAACCCTCCAAAACTACATTAATATGCAATGACAACAATCTATTGGTAGCTTAATTTCCTTTAAATGTAAACACAGATGTTCTGTGATTATTTTTATTTTTTTTTTTGTATCCCGATTGGTCCAACACAGCAACATTTGTTCAACCAAGGTGTGAGTTTGGGGCAAGAATACCTCTCTGTCCAACCAATGGCAGATGGGAAGAGTGTTTGGTAAACCTGTGTGAAAACAGTTGATATTTTTGCAATTGTTTCAAACAAAGGATATATGCTATATATTAAGGAAATGCTAAACTAAATTAAACATGCAAAGTTCCTTTTCCCCTGGAACCACCCCAAAAACGTATTCGTCTCATTTACTTCTGGATTGGTGCCTTTCACTTTCCTGTTCCTCTGGGTTCATCGGTATCTCAGCACATTAAAATCCAGCAGCAGCCTCTGGCCTTGACAGCCCTGACAGCAAAATCACAGTCTTGCCCATCAGACACCATTACATGGGAAATGGCGGTCGCAGGGGGAAAAGAGGCAATTTACAGCTGTTTAAATGCAAGACACAGCCCTGGCTCTGGGGCTTTTCTTACTCTGACTTCGCTGAGAAGAGCCATAGATCTGGTGGGGACAGACAGTGCTCTCAGTGGGCTACGAGTAAGTGGAAGGGGGTAATGATGATAAACTTTGACTGAGAGTGATTGCATATAGAGAAGTGCGAGAGATCACCTTGTTTGAACCTGTGAGGACAGAAAGAGGACTGAGACAAGATTGTGCAGTGAGATCCTGTCAATAGTGAATAAAAAATTAGAAAACCTCTCACTACTTTTGGCAGGATAACTTGTTGATTGATTATATCTATTAAATGAATCGAACTGCATTGTTTGGGCCCCATTGTTAATGTTTTGAATTAATATTGTAATAATATACCAAGGTCCTCTGTATAATTTACAGCATTAGCTCACAGAGAATTTCTTTAATATGTAGGCACAATGGACATTATAAACAGTGTTGGCTGTAATCTGGTTTCAAAGTAATTGATACTGTAATAAAATGACTTTTAGTAAAGAAAAATGTACTGTAGCACGTTACATTTTAAATTATTGTAATCAAATTACAGTTACTGACTTTCAGTTAATTTAACTACTTTTAAATACATTATTAGGCTTACACATTTTGTAAATATTATAAATATTTTACATATTAATTATGTAGAATAAATTTAAAGCATGAATTATGTACATCATATGTACATCGGTTTGTTTTTATAACAGGGAGATGCTGAGTGTATGACGTGTGTCACAATGAACAAGGAGGAAATATAGACACTATTTTGAATGCGTTGAGTGAAAAAGTGTTTTGAAAAGCAAATTAAAAGTAATTAGTAATGTGATTCTTTTTCAATTAAGTAATCCGTACATTAATCTGATTACAATTTTATAGTTAATTAGTAATTTGTAGTGGATTACTATTTTGAGTAATTTACCCAACACTGATTATCACTGAAAAATAGCTTCATTACTTATCAGAACTGAACAGAATCAAAAGTGAATTGGGAAATCTGTATCGATACCAGGCCCTACTCCAATTGATCCTATGACCTGTTAGCCCTGTAGGCAAACTGCAGGGGGTCCAGCAAGGGGCCTGTAATGTACTTCAGGTGGGCCAAGAGCAGTCTTTCAAAGGATTTCATGACTACAGATGTCAGGGCGACAGGCCTGTATATATATATATATATATATATATATATATATTTTAGTCTAGAGATGGAGGGTTTTTTGGGGACCGGGATGATTGTGGAGCGTTTGAAGCAGGAGGGAACTTCACACCGCACCAGTGATCTATTAAAGATCTGTGTGAAGATGGGGGCCAGCTGGTCTACACAGATTTTCAGATAGGACGGTGACACACCATCAGGGCCAGGAGCCTTCCTGATATTCTGACTTTGGAAGAGGTGGCTCACATCCTCTTCACAGATCTTGAGTGCAGATGAGGGGTCAGAGAGGGGGGGTGACAGCATGTCAGAGGTGGTTGTATATACTGTATACCAATCCACCAAAATTACTTATACTATTTATTCCAGCATCCTTTGCACTATGCTTCATCGCACTGTGTACATGTATACATGTATGTGTACCTGTATATCACATCCACCTCCAACATGTACATAATAATGATAATAATAATTTTACTCCTGCATCCTTTGCACTCTGATCACTGCACTATTTGTCAATATGTCTATATAGTTTTTGTTCATAGTGTGTATATTTGTGTTGTCTACACTGTAGCCTGTGTCTGATTTTATTTTATTATTGTGTTATAGTATTTTTGTATGAGTAAGCACATTGTGAGCTATGTACAATCCTGAGTTAAATTCCTCTTATGTGTACACATACCTGGCAATAAAGCTGATTCTGATTCTGATGACACAAGGATCTTATATGTGCCAACAATGAGAAAAGGTTTCATAAGCCTTGACTCTCACATTGAAACAAAGCACACCTTGCCAGAATTGTACTATATTTACATGCCTGTCACAGCCTAGAACAACAGCTGACGTTGCATTTTGCAAGCGACTTGCATGTACTTTAACCTGCTCAATTTAATGCCAGGTGCCCAGAAATCATTAGATGATGTCTTTTGAACAGTCATTTTTTTATGTCCTCTGACATGGAAAATGTCTCGGGTTGCTTGTGTAACCCTTGTTCCCTGAAAAAAAGCGGAACGAGATGCTGCGCTGCTAAGCGCTATGGGGAAACAATCTTATTGTGAGCTGATCTGAACATGTGTGTAACACGTCAATGAAATTGACTGGAATTTATAGCCTCGGTTGGTGAGATCATTGGACGCACCTGTGGCCAGGCTATAAATAGGAGGCGTCACCAGAGTGTCGTCAGATTATTTTTCTGAAGAGCGGTCCTGGGACGTCCCAGTGCGGCAAAAGAAGCGCAGCATCTCGTTCCGCTTTTTTCAGGGAACAAGGGTTACACAAGTAACCCGAGACGTTCCCTTTACAAAAAGCTTCACTTTGATTCTGCGCTGCTAAGCGCTATGGGGAACGAAATGCCCACGCCGCCGCACTGGGGCTGTCCGGACCCCTGATCGTTGTGAAGTGTTTTCACAGAACGCAAGAGGTTCCAGACATGAGCTTGAGATGTCGACTCAAGGGCATAAGCCCGGAGTAGCAGAACATCTAACACCATAAAATCCGAAGAGTGTGTGCGGAAAGGACTAGCCTGCCGTATCACAAACATGGTTAGACATGAGCTTGAGATGTCGACTCAAAGACATAAGAGTCCGGAGTAGCGGAGCATCTAGCCCACAAAGTCAAAAGATGAGTTTGAGAAGCCGACCCAAGGGCTCTAACTCAAAAGTTCGTACCATGAAC
This sequence comes from Moxostoma hubbsi, assembly GCA_032164185.1. Taxonomy (NCBI): domain Eukaryota; kingdom Metazoa; phylum Chordata; class Actinopteri; order Cypriniformes; family Catostomidae; genus Moxostoma; species Moxostoma hubbsi. The sequence goes on from JAVLUX010000186.1 coordinate 16,367,054, forward strand.
TTGGATTTGGCATGAGCCTGGGATGTCGACCCAAGGACATAGTCCGGGGTAGCAAAAACATCCTAGCCCATGTAGAAAATTGTAGAATGTGCGTGGAGAGGACCAGCCCGCCACGTCACAAACTTGTTCCTGCATGAGTTTGAGATGTTGACTCGAGGGCGTAAAAGCCCGGAGTAGCATGGACATCCAAACTATAGAATCTAATGAATGTGTGCGGAGAGGACCAGCCTGCCGCATCACAAACTTGCTTAGACATTAGCGTAGATGTCGACCCAAGGGCATACCGGGGTAGCAGGAGCATCTAGCCAAACCATAGAGCCTGAAGAATGTGTGCGGAGGTGACCAGCCTGCCGCATCACAAACTTGCTTAGACATGAGCGTAGATGTCGACCCAAGGGCATAAGAGCCCGGGGTAGCATGAACATCTAGAAACATGACCATGAAACCAGATGAATGTGTGCGGGGAGGACCAGCCTGCCGCATCACAAACTTGCTGCAGAGAGAGGCCTCTAGCTGAGGCTTTAAAGGAGGACAGCCTTCTGGTAGAGTGCGCCCTAAAACCTACTGGCGAAGCTTGACCGCACGCCTCGTAGGCCGGGCAAAAATGTACCTCACCCAAAGTGACATAGTCTGCCAGGAAGTGACCGCCCCCCGGTCATGGCTTCCAAGTGAAGAATTGCTGCCCTGACTTTACGCCACTAGCAAAAGCGGTGGACATAAGTCTGAAGGGTACAGACTGGACAGAGTCTGAGAAGTCTTAGCTGCTCCGGCGTTACAAACGGCAGGGAGCAGAAGGCTTAGAAAATAACCGGCCAAGGTACGCTAAAGACACCTTGGGCAGGTAGTTAGGGTGAGGGTGCAAAGAATGCTTTGTCATTCTGGGGCAAACTCTAAACAGGCCGGCAAAAGAGACAGAGCCTGTAGGTACCCAAGTCTCCTTAGAGACGTAATTGCCATAAGAAAAACCATCCTGAGAGTCAGAAGTCTACCAAACGCTGACTCTAGTGGTCTAAAAAGGGGTCTTACCCTGTGAAGAGGTCCTAGCAAGGACGCCTCTTAGGGGGCACCCCGCCCACCAAGGCGTGGCAAACCGCAGTGGAAGCCACATAGAACCTGGCAGTGGCGAGGCAAGTGCCCGCTGACAGTTCTTTCTACAGAAAATCCAGAACTGAAGCAAACTGGCAGTTAGCTGGTTCTGTAATATGAACTTAGGGGGGAAACTGGGTGACTCGGGGAGAAGTAGAGGAGACATTGCGCTATCAAAAGAGGCGAAGAGGTCCTCTTCTGCCCTGTAAAATCTACCCAGATCAGTTCCAAGTGGAGGGAGCCGTAGCACTTGAAATGTTCTCGGAAACTTCAATAGAAAGCCCTGTGAACCTCAGCTGGTACCCTTAGGGGCCAAGCATGAAAGTTTTCACAATTCGGACCAGTGATGAGAAGGTCCTTCCTGTCCGGAATCGCCCAAGGCGAGCCGTCAAGGAGAGAAATTCGAGAAACATATCCTGTTCGGCCAGCGCAGCGCCATTAAAAGGAGGCAAGACCCTTGCTGGCGAACCGTAAGTGCCTTTGAGCCCAGACCCAAGGGGGCTGGGTGACTTAGGGAGAAGTAGAGGAGACATTGCGCTATCATAGAGGCGAAGAGGTCCTCTTCTACCCTAGATTAGTAAATCTGCTCCCACACACACACGGGCATCCAGGGACGAAACTGCCCTGAGCTGCCCTGGGCCCCAAGGAGGATCGAACGTGCCAGAAATTCAGCTGACGTGAACGTGGATCCCCCGATGGTTTACGTAAGAGGCTACCACTGTATTGCCCACCCGCACCAAGACATGGCAGCCTCAGGAGGAAGTATTTCAGGGCCAGAAATACGGCCATCAGCTCGAGACAGTTATTGTGACAACCGAACTGACGACCCTCCTATCCCTTTAAGCCGGACGACCACTTAAGGCCGCTACCCAGCCCGTCAGGGAGGCGTCTGTTGTTAGCAGCCTGCGACGACAAGACGCACCTAGAGTGGGACCCAAGGTAAGAACCGGGGTCTGAACCACATAGAAAGGGAACGAAGCACTGGGCGCGTAACCCTTATTTGCCTGAGGGGACTGGCCCTTGGATGAAACCCCCTGGCTTTTAGCCACAGCTGAAACGGTCTCATATGGAGAAGGCCCAAAGGAATCACCGTGGACACAGAGGCCATGAGACCTAATATTCGTTGATACTGAAGAACAGTGCAACCTTGACCTAGCCTGAGATTGCTCAGGGAGTTCTGAATGGAGATGACACGAGCGGGAGACAACTGTGCCTGCATCGTGATCGAATTCCATATGACCCCTAAATAGGAAATTTTCTGGGTCGGGGAAAGAACGCTCCTTTGGCGTTGAGTCTCGGACCCAGGGAACCTAGATGAGCCAAGATGATATCCCTGTGCTGAACTGCCAGTTTCTGAGACTGGGCTAGGATCAGCCAGTCGTCTAGATAATTCAGAATGCGGATGCCCTGGAGTCGCAAAGGAGCCAGTGCTGCATCCATGCATTTCGTGAATGTGCGGGGTGATAGGGCTAGGCCAAATGTATCTGCTGTAATAGTCTGACTTTTTCTCTGGAAGGGGAACATGTTCTATGGCCCCTTTTTCCAAGAGATTTTGCAGTTCTACCTGAAGTAGACATGCCTGTTCCGGGCTTACGGTAGTGGAAACCACGCCGTTGAAGCTCGGAGGGCGGCAAGCCTTTTTCTACTGTTTTTAGAACCCACATAGAAATACCTGGCAGAAGTTTCCACGCTGCCAGGTTCTCTGAGATGGGAACTAATTTCAAGACTTCCTGTCGAGGGGGTGTCGAATGTTCCGTGTCCTGGATTATAGCAGGGAGCAACGGTACATTCAACATCTTGTTGGAAACCTCTGTCACCCGAAACACCAAGGGTGGCGGGAGTGAAGAGGTTTCGTGAGGGTATCGGGAGGGCCGAAGTGAATGATACACACGCCCCGTCCCGAAGGGAACTACCCTCACAGGGTTGGATACAGGGCCGTCAGGGCTTCTTTCTCTTGGAGATACAAGCCCTGAGGTCTTGTTTGGGAGGTTGCTGAGGGCGACGAGCCTGTCCCCAATCTCTGCGAGGGGGAGCACGACTTGCCACGCTCTGTTTTTGAACCTCCCTCCTAACAGAATCAGGGCGAGACTGGGTGACCGACGGCCTCGCCCCCTGAGTGCGACGAGGAAGAAATTGCCCAAAGGCTTCCTCATGGCTTTTCGCCTCCTGGAATCTGGAGATAACCGTATTCATGGTGTCTCCAAAGAGACCAGAAGGCGAAACTGGGGCATCAAGGAGGAAAACTCTGTCCTTATCCTTGATGCCGGATAGATTAAGCCATAAGTGCCTCTCAGTGCTGACCAAAGCGGACATAGACCGGCCAATAGCACGGGCTGACTGCTTGGTGGCACGGAGAGACAAATCCGCAGCTCGACGAAGTTCAGAAAAAGCTTCATCGTCGAGGTTTCTTCCAGCACTCAAGTCTTTTAGTAGGTCAGCCTGGTACGCCTGCAAGACAGCCATGGTGTGCAGCGCAGCACCAGCCTGACCCGCCGCTTGATATGGTCTCCCAACCAGCATGGAGGTTACCCTGCATGGCTTAGAGGGGAGAGCAGATTTCTCAAGCGACGATGCCGAACCCGGCGAGAGATAACCCGCAAGTGTCTCTTCGACCGGTGGCATCTTTAAATACCCTCGCGCCTCAGCGCCCACGATAGTCGAATATACTGACGTGGAGGGCACGTGAACGTGCGAGGTATAAGGTTTATTCCAAGAACGAGAAAGCTCGTCGTGGAGATCTTCAAAGAAGGGAAGGGACTGATAAGGTGTTCCCTTCCCTTGGTCACCAGACAGAAATCTGTCTTCTAACTTAGAGTGCTTGGGGGGAACTTGGTCACGTGGCCAATCTATTTTAAGTCTGGCCACCGCGCGAGTAATCACATCGAGCAGCTCCTCCGAAGATTTAGAATCGCGATTGGAGCGCTCAGATGCGGTTAACTCGGAATCTGATCCAAGGGAATGGAGGACCAGCAGGATCTGGGGAGAGAGCGAGCGAAAGGGGCGAACCCGTCTCTCGCTCCTCAGCCAGATCCATGCGAGAGCCCCACGAATGAAGTGTGGGTGCCGGCTCTCGGAAGTAAGCAAGGCGAGCGCGAAGCATCCCGACCGAAAGTAGGTCGCAATGCGCGCACCCGCCCTGTTCCAACGCGAGAGTAGCGTGCTCTTCCCCCAAGCAAACAAAGCAAAATTGATGCGTGTCCTTGTCAGACATAGAACGCTGACAAGGAAACACGCATTGTTTGCCCTGTTTTTCCGCCATTTTCCCCTTTCTTTTTCTTTTTTTTTATATATATATATAAAAGAGAGAAGGAAGGAAAAGACTTAGATTTTTTAACAAATTTCTAACAAGAGTTTTGTGAAAACACACAGAGAGAAAGCTCTGAAGAAAAATGTCTGACGACACTCTGGTGACGCCTCCTATTTATAGCCTGGCCACAGGTGCGTCCAATGATCTCACCAACCGAGGCTATAAATTCCAGTCAATTTCATTGACGTGTTACACACATGTTCAGAGCAGCTCACAATAAGATTGTTTCCCCATAGCGCTTAGCAGCGCAGCATCAAAGTGAAGCTTTTTGTAAAGGGAACCCATTTATTAGACACAATATAAGTGCCAGACACATTTGTGTGAAATCCTTTTAAATATTCTGCAATCATGAAATTAATTTGCCTTGCCTTGACATGTGTATCTCTAAATACCTGCAGTATACACCATAATCTCTATGGCTATCTCCGGGGAACTGCATTTTAATTTCATGGGTATAATTCTAATTTGCAGAGGGGGGATATGGCAGCCAGGAGGGTGAGGAGGAAAGGGTTGATGCAAAAATGTCCATGTCTAATCCCACCCTGCTTTTTTCTAATGCCCAAGTTATTTAAACACTGTTCCTCTGTATGCATATTTTTACAATTATTATAGTAAGACAAAAATGTGTGTATTATCAATGCTTCCAAGCTGTGCAGGCTTAGGATATATACTTTAATACTTGGCACTATATTACAATTATTAATATCTGTGAATATGATGCGCTCTTATGTTGGGCCAAGAGAAAGAGACATGAAAAATGATGAGAGCGAGGACCACTGTATAATCAGCACATGTGCTTTCATTTGCTACTTCCATGTTATTGCACATATTCACTCTGAGTCATCTTGAAACACGCATACAAATGTGCAACCCCTGGCAAAAATTATGGAATCACCACACTTAGAGGATGTTCACCCAGCTTTTTTTACTTCGTAGCAAATAAACACATCACAGATATGAAAATTATTTTTTTTTGTTTAATAGCTATGAACATAATACCTTCATGAAAATTCCATCAAACAAATTAAATTACATTATTTAATGGCATATTTTTTTCCAGATCAAGTAGAGGAAAAAATTATGGAATCATCATCAAAAGAAATCACAATTAGTACTGTGTTGCTCCTCCTCTGGCTTTTATGATGGCCTGAATTCTTTGAGGCATGGGCATGAAAAAAAATATTCTCCATCAAGCTGGTTTCAACTTTCTCAAATAGCGGTTGACAGATCAGCTTTGCAGGGTGGAGCCTTGTCATGGGCCAATTTTCACCATTGGCTTGAGATCCGGACTGTTTGCTGGCCATGTCATTGAGTTTATATGTCTTTCCTGAAGAAAAGCTTTCTCACTCTTTGCTTTGTGGCAAGATGCATTATCGTCCTGTAAAAATGACTTATAAATGACAATAAACATATTTCTATCGACGGAATGAGAAAAGTATCCAAAATTTCAATGTACACCTGTGCATTGACTGTTGAGGTTATGATTGCCACCTCCTCTGGTCCTTTACCTGACATGCAACCCCATATCATAAATGTCATCTTTATATGTTTCATTAGAACGGTACCAGACAAAAGTTCCAGCATCATCTCCTTGGCCAGTGCAGTTTCGTGATTCATCACTTGATATAACTTTCATCCAATCATTCACACTCCATAATCGCTTCTTTTTAGCCCACTGTAGCCTTGTTTTTTTCTGTTTAGATGTTAGTCCTAGGTTTCGTTCGTCATTTCTATATGTAAGTCCCCTTTCATTCAGCCCAGAAGGTTTCTTACAGTTCTGTCACAAACATTGACTCCTGTTTCCGGCCATTTGTTTTTCATTATTTTTTTTTGTGCATTTACTATTTTCAAGTATTATTGCTTTTGAGTTTTCTATCCTGACGCTTTGACGTCTTCCTTGGTCTATCCGTATGTTTTCCTTTTATAACCTTCCCATTTTGTTTACACTTGCACCAAATTTTAGACACAGCTGACTGGGAACAATCAAATTCTTTTGCCACACCCCATGTTGGATTTCCTTCTTGAAGGAGTTTTATAATCTTTCCATTGTTTCAATTGACAATTCTCTTGTTGGGGGTATGTTTCCTTTCAATTAGCCAAGTCCAACAGCTCATTGAGGTTTGTAAGCTGTCTCTTTTAATTGCAGACTAATTTGTGGTATTTAATTTGAAGTCTAACTTGTGCCAGTAGTTGTTTTAGAAATACAAGGTGATTCGATAATTTTTTCCTCTACTTGATCTGGAAAAAAATATGCCATTAATTAAAATAATGTAATTATTATTTGTTTGAGGGATGTTTCACAAAGCCAGAATGTTCAGCTATTAAACAAAATTGTTTTGTGCCATATCTGTGATTTGTTTATTTGCTACAAATTAATTAAAAAAGCTGGGTGAACATCCTCTAAGTGTGGTGATTCCATAATTTTTGCCAGGGGCTTTATTCTTAAAGATTATCCACCAGTGTGGGTTTCCACAGAGATTGTCCCATAAGGAAACAGACTGCCTTCATGCATCTCCTCAAATCAGCTCATTTGAGCTCATTATTAAATTCAGAACCATCAAGAAACAAACTAAAGTGGGCGGTTTTGACAACTGGGAGCCGTGGCGTCTTCAGAGCTGGCTGACATGCACTGAGACGGCTCTTTGATGCCACTATTGTAAACATCTGTTTGGTCTCACGGGAGACTGATGTTCAGCGTTGGGCACCTCTCCAGAGGAATTAGTCATTCCTGCCTATTGTTTTCTTGGAAACAGAGCATTCATTATTTATTAGTGCTTCTATTGAAAGTATTTGATGTGCCACCCAATTTTAACAATGGTAAAGTACAAAATGTGGCCTGGTGTAAACTTGAACTTAAAGGAATTGTTCACCCAAAAATGACAATTCTGTCATTATTTACCCACTCTCATATTGCTTTAAAACTACAGTATATGCGGTTATTCTTTCCTGTGGAACACAAAAGGAGAATCTTCACATACAATGACAGTTCATTCTGACCACATCTGTAAAGCTCCAAAAAAAAAAAGTCAATAATAAAGTTGTAACACAGATCATTTTCGAGGGCAAGGAAGAGGCGAGAAACCGGCTTGACATATAACGTAAAGGTTTAATGTAAAACTCAAAAGACAAACACATAAGACGACGGACATGTCCGTAAACGATCTCTCTCTCTCCCATCGCTGTCCGCGAGTGGCCTTTATCCCTCTTGACGGCTTAATTAGCCTAATACGGGACTGGGCGTGCGTAATCACGGCCCGGTCCCGCCTTCCACCGTGCCACAAAAGTAAATAGGTATAGGAGTAAATAATAACATAATAATTTTTTTGGGGGGGTGAACTCTTTAAAGAACTCTTTAAAGAACAGTGGAAAAACTGAGTTGTAAAGGTCTGTGAAAGTAACTTAAATTTTGGCCTAGTGTTGAAATACATTGAAGTGATAATGAGAGATGAGAAGTACTGTAGTTGTTGAAGCCCCAAGCAACAGGCTATACAAATGCATTGTCCTTGGTAGAGTTCTAGTAGATTTCAAAAACCTTCACATTGTTCCTGTAATGTGCCAAGACATGACATGCATCATGTGAGAACATGCAGAGGAATCGGGTCGCTGTTATATAAGGATTTTGACCTTGATTTTAGAGCCATTAAACCTCTCTTTTCTAATGTTACTCTGCAGTTTGGTGCAGGGATAGTTCACCAAAAAAAATATTAATTCTCTCATCATTTACTCACCCTCATCCCATCCCAGATGTACATGATGTTTTTTCTTCAACAGAACACAAACAAAGATTTTTAGAATATCTTAGCTCTGTTGGTCCATACAATGTAAGTGAATGGTGACCAGAACTCAGAAGGTCCAAAAAGCACATAAAGGCAGCATAAAAGTAATCCATATGACTCCAGTGATTAAATCCATGTCTTCAGAAGTGATATGATAGGTGTGGGTGAGAAACTATATAGTAACTATACTATAAATCTCCACCTTTGACATGCCCCAACCAGTAGGTGGCTGAAGGTGAATGTGAAAGTCACTTTCACACTAGAATATGGAAATTAAAGTGTAGATTTACTGTAAAAAATGACTTAAATATTGATCTGTTCTGGTCACTATTCACTTGCATTGTGAGAATCTACATAGCTGAAATATTCTTCTAAAAATTTTCATTTGTGTTCATACAAAGACAAAGTCATGCACATCTGAAATGCTTGAGGGTGAGTTAATGATTTTTCATTTTTGGGTGAACTATCCCTTTAAGACTTTCGGGTTCCTAATATTTAGTCACATAACATTAGCATCCCTACCGCACTCTCTCTCTCTCTCATCCCTTTAAGGAATAGTTCACCCGAAAATTATAATTCTCTTATTTACCCATTTGCTGTCTCAAACTTGTGTGACTGTCTTTCTTCTGCGGAACACAAACTAAAGATTTTTTCTTAGATAGATATTATACAATGCAACTCAATGGGGTCCAACACTTTCAAGCTCCAAAAAGGTTATTAAAGCAGCATAAAGGTAATCCATATGACTCAAGTGGTTTAATCATGTCTTCTGAAGTGATATTATTGTTTTTTGGTGAGAAACAGACCAAATCACTAAAGTACAGCGCTCTCCCCACATGTCAAGTGCAAGGAAGTGTAATCGAGCTTCAAAACATCATTGTGCAAAGGAGACTGCAGATGTTACGATTTATTGTGAAAACTAACTTACATTTTGGCCTGTTTCACTCTCAAAGTGATCATATTGCTTCAGAAGCAGTTGTACAGTCTTCTTTATGGATCTTTCATGGTGTTTTTCCCCCCTTTTTGGAGCTTGACAGTCCTAGTCGCTGTTAACTGTTGTTGAATGGAAAAAAGCATTGTGAAGATTCTTTAAAAATGTTCCTTTTGTGCTCCTTATTAGAAATAATATACAGTACAATATTAGCATTTTTGAATGAACTATCCCTTTAAGTGTTTTCAGTGGGGTTTTATTGATGAATTTGTGATTTAATAAAAAAAACTGCAACTAAGAATTAAAAAGCACTAAACATTTTCAGTATACTCTGTTACATTCACACACGACTTGTTTTTATGGCATTGGTCTTTTCATGCCTCGTACAATATCAACAGAAAATCGATTTTTTTGCATGGCTGCACATAATCATTCAGTAGACATTTTTGTACAAAGACTCAGAATGTTATTCAAGTAATTAAATAAATTATATGGAAAACTCCATGAATATTTTTTCATTACAAAAATGTTAAAGGAGCAATATGTAACATTGACATCAAGCATTTAAAATGGTTACTGCAGTCCAAATTAAAATTATTTGAGAGAGTTTTCTCCCCCAGCCCCTCCTCCCCATACTCGAAGCTCATGAGGGTTACCAGGTTGAGGACACGCAACAGGAACGAGCAAACTTCCAATGGCAAGCGGTGAGCCTTACACTGTATGTTGATCAGCAAATGTATACGTTTGTAATTTTTTTATTGTTTGCAAATTATAAACCAGCTCATGTTGATTTTTTTATAACTCTGTCAGTGTTAGCTAGATGTATTGCTGGCTTCCATGGCTGCAGCGCGCTGTGTTTGACCACAAACTTGTTTAAAATCTGGGAACCCTGGGTGTCGAAATACTATTGGGAAATGGGCAGTGGGCGGGATCACACAGGCCAAAACACCGTCCGTCCGTCCGGAATGGACATTTCAAAGTAGAATATGTGACTGTAGCATTGTTTTCAGAGAAGCCAGTATTTCAACTTAGCATGTTTCCTAAATCTCTGATAACATATTATGATAATTGTATGCTTTAGTACAGTAAATCTATTACATATTGCACCTTTAAGCTCTGTTGAATCCACCAATATTAAATCAGTTCTGTCTGGTTCACTCTGACCTTTGACCAGTGCTGAGGTACAAAGTCTAACCTTCCAGTTGCTGACAACTCAAACTGTTAATTGATTTAACATCTTTTTGATGTTCCACATGCATTGTGAAGATAATTTATTGATTTCATCAAGTCAAAACTATCGCAGAGACGTTTTCTCCCTGTGTGCTTCCTGTGCCATTCCTTCTTATGTGTTGGTTATGTGGTCCCTCTGTGGCGTTGCGTCAGAGGCTCTTTAAGGGCGGTATAGTCCTGCTGTGTGTGTGCTGACCTCTGAAATGCCAACGTCAGGGTGCGCAGATGAAGCACAACTGGAACTCATGCTGGGGAGAGAGCTCTGATGTGAAGTTCAAGCTTGAGGCATGGCCAGCTGTGCCCACACCTTATCTTGTCCGGAAGATCTCCCACCATATCATAGGTATCACAGAGGACAGTGGTTCCCAAACTAGTGGTGCACTCTTATATTAATGTGTTTGAATTAGACTTAAAAAATTGCATTTTAACGTGCAATTATTGTAAAACTTTGTGTGGTTTTAAGATGCTGCTATGGTCCTTGAACAGATCTGCAAAGGGTCAGTCAGTGGTCTGATAGTGTTTTGCAGAACCTTGCTTTATCTGAACCTCAGAAACAATTTGATATTAATACAAATATGGCATGATGTCACATATACAGTCCTTAAAGGGATAGTTCACCCAAAAAATAAAAATTCTCTCTTCATTTACTTACCCTCATGCCAACCCAGATGTGTATTACTTTTTCTTCTGCTGAACACAAACAAAGATTTTTAATAGAATATTTCAGCTCTGTTGGTCCTCACAATGCAAGTAATAGGTGTGGGTGAGAAACAGATTCCCTTTTTACTATAAATTCTCCTCCATGTACAGTAGGTGACAATATGCACGAAGAATGTGAATTGCCAAAAACAAAAGAAGAAGAATGTGAATGTAATTATTGATAGGAAAGGACTTAAATATTGACTTTTTTCTCATGCACCCATCATATCACTTCTGAAAATATGGATTTAACCACCTTGGTCTTATGAGTCACTTTTATACTTCCTTAATGTGCTTTTGGGTCTTCAAAATGTTGGAACCCATTCACTAGCATTGTACTGAGCTGAACTATTCTTCTTATAATCTAAGAAGAAAGTCGTACACATCTGGGATGTCATGAGGATGAGTCAATGATGGGAGAATTTTCATTTTTGGGTGAACTACTCCTTTAGTCTTGCTCTCAGAGTCAAATGTTAATTAGCTTATAGCAAAAAACAAATTAGAGGAAACACTGTTGTGACTATGTGGTACTTGGACATTCTGATCTGATTAAAGGTGGAGCTATTAAAAAGTTAATAACTGAGAAAGGCAAATGCATACACACCTTCACACTTTATCAATTGACATGCTCCAAATATTCATGTACCCTGAAATTACTGATAAGCGCCATCCCCCACCAGACATTTTTGCGTCAATTCAGACGTGATCACCTTTCCCTGAAGTGCTACTGATAGTGTGTTTGCCGACAAGGGTTCTGGTCAACTGGAAACAAGGAAGTAATTACGTTCACATAAACAATGATTTAATGATTCGAAGATTGCGTTTTCAATTTAAATTACATTTTTACTACACAGGTGTAGGGTTAGGGCATAATATTAATGAAAATTGCATTCCTTTTGGCTGTATTACATCATTTAAAACTAAAAGTCATGGACTAAAAACACTTTTTTCTGTGCTTGGGGTGAGAGAAACAAGGGATCTGGTCTGGAAAAAAAAAGATCAAAATAAGCGCTAATTTTTTTTCCAGGTGGGGGATATTATCAGCATAGAAATCATAACAAGCATAGTGTACATTAATATATATAGAATAACATCTTTGCAATAAATATATTCTTAATATCAAATATATCCCCCAAAAATATTTCAAATATACAAATAACTGGCCATCTAAAATCAATTCATTGCCTAAATCTCTCTCTCCTCTATATACACGCGGGCATGTTTGGACTAAAAATCATCTTATGCCTTATGCTTAAACCTTAGTTTACCCAAAAAGAGAGAATGCACAGACCATGTTCTTCTAGACCTAAAAAAAAGTCCTGAGTTAACTTCAACATAGGAAAGAAAAATGCACACATCAAGCCATTTCATGGGGTCTTTAAACATCAAGAATCTTTTTTTTTCTTCTTTTTTTTTGTGAAAAGGATTCTGTCTGGAGTTATGGAACGATTACTGACATGCTTTCACAGCTTTTGCTCTATAATGTATCCTCATTTACTTCCTCATCGGTCTCTCAAAGCTCAGACAACTTGAGCATTGCCCATACTGCTTTTTAAATGTGGGCCATGAATGTGTTAGATGGTAACAGTGGGAGTTTTTGATGACTGATTTATAAATATTGTCTTAACATTAAAATTATTTATTTATTTGGATGCAACTGTGGATTAACCACAGTGGAAGATTGCCTCTAGAATTAATGAGCCAGAAAATAGGGCCGACTTGCCAAGAAAACCTTACTTAAACTGTGGGAAAATATGTCTCTTCTGCCTTGGACGTTTCCAGTAAGGCAAGGCCAGAGCTCCAGGTGATAGAAGGAGATGCAAGAGGGCCCGAGGAGCCTATATATAGTATTTCAGAATCTGTGTATGTGTCTGTGTAGAATGGGCTTATGTTGTTTTAAAGGGATAGTTCACCCAGAATTGAAAATTATGGCATAATTTACTCCCCATTATGTTTGAAAAGGAAACATTGGTAGGGTGAATAAATGATGACAGAATGTTAATCATGGATGAACTATCCCTTTAAATATGTGGCTATGTACTGTACGTATGTTCTGCCATTTCTCTTGTGTTAATATTTGTGTTTCATTCCAGACTGGAGTCAGTTTTAAATCACTGGAACTGTGGAGAATGACAAACTCTCAGTAAGAAGCTATAAAGTAATTGGCTTCATTGATTGTTGCAATACTTTCTCCTCCTGGCTGGTTCCTGAAAAACATAATCTCAATATATTTATTTGTAACTGTCTCTAAAATGTAGTCTACAAGCAGGCAAGCCAAAGTAGGTCAGTTTTACTGCAACAAACATAGCTACATAGTAACTGTTGGTTCTGACTCTCATCAGCATCACATTGCTTCTTTGGATTAATCCCTAATGGGAGTTCTGATGCAGACGTTGTGAGTCTGCCAAAATCGCTGATCAGCAGGGTGCATCGAAAGCGAGGCTTCTGATTTTGTACTCTCAGATATGGATTTTATTTTGATGCCTATTTAAGAATAGCTAAGCACTGCAAGTTGCAAGTCACTATGCAAGCTGTAACATAAAAGGATTGATTAAACAGACATTCTTTTGTTAGGAGACTTTAAGCTTGCAAGAGACTAACCTCTGGAAATCATAGATAGAAATAGATCCTCATCATTATGCCCTGTAATTTTTGTAATTTTTCAATGTTATTAGACTTTCTCCTATCCCAGATTAATATGCAGAGACAACTATGAGTATTTGTATTCATTTGTATGTTGACTTCCCCAAAAAGTGTTAACACTGTGACTCTGTGCTGCTTTTTTAAAACATTACTCTGTTTGAGCATCCCAACCAGCCATAGCAGCATCTATCTGTCTGTCTCTCTGATCTTAAAGTATTCAACCTACATTTGGCCTATACAACTTTCGAATTTTAAGGCTTTTGAAAATCACTCTCTTTTAAAGCATTCTTTATATCTGTATATGTTAAGATTAAGTAATGCATTATTAACTAACATAAGCCAAATTAATTTTGATTTATATCAAGATTTATAAAAACTTTAAACATGTAGTTTATCTCTAGATCATGATACCTAATACATAAACTAATGTTAATGTTTAGAATGTTTTTGTAAAGTTTTACCAAGTCTTATTTTTGCAATTCTAGAAAATGATCTAGAAACATCAAAAAAACGTTTTCAACATGCACTAACTGAGCACTTTATTAGGAACACCTGTACACCTACTTATTCATGCAATTTTTTTAATATTTTTTTCACTAGCCAATTGTGTGGCAGCAGTGCATAAAATCATGCATATACGGGTCAGAAGCTTCAGTTAATGTTCACATCAACCATCAGAATGGGGAAAAAAAATGTGATCTCAGTGATTTCAACCGTGGCATGATTGCTGGTTCCAGACGTGCTGGTTTGAGTATTTCTGTAACTGCTGATCTCCTGGGATTTTCATGCACAACTCTCTGAGTTTACTCAGAATGGTGCGAAAAACAAAAATCCATCCAGTGAGGGGCAGTTCTGCGGACAGAAATGGCTGGTTGATAAGAGAGGTCAATGGACAATGGCCAGACTGGTTCGAGCTGACAGAAAGGAAACTTAGATAACCAATCTGTACAATTGTAGTGAGCAGAATAGCATCTCAGAATGCACAACACGTCGGACCTTGAGGCGAGTGGGCTACAACTGCAGTAGACCACATCAGGTACTTATTTGGACCATAGTGTTAATAAAGTGCTCAGTGTGTGTATATTCAAAAGTGTCTAGTAAGAGTTACTAGAATTGTTTTTATCAAAAATTTACTTTGATTGGACTAAAAATGTGTGGCAAATATCCAATGAGTCAATGCATCTGTTAAGACGCTGCCTGATTAGATGCAAATTAATTATTTTATATCTTTCACTCGCACAGTCTCTTGTCTTTTTCTCACTCTTGTGTCTGGCCTTACGACTTTGCCAGAGAAACAATATGCTGACCCATAAGACCCTTAATCTCATCAAGAAGACAAAAAAACACAAACCAAAAAAAGGGGTCCGTCTGTTGGCATCATTGTTTGAGTGTTCTGTTTAGGGAATCTTTCTAACTAAAATGGACTACATTCACAGGAGCATTAAAAGGCTAAACCTCATCCATCTTAAGGATTAGGGCAATATGTAGTTAGGCTCAGATCGAATAATCAGTCATGTTAAGGCGAAATCCAGGCACAGTGCCACTAGCTGGACCTGACAGATTGCCCCATTGATTTGGATTGATGGAGTTGGCCACTGATCTCCAGACCAAATGGTCAGGCTGGGGGTAGAGGTTTGCTTAATGGGATTTTTTAGCTGGGATTTACCTAGGGCCTGTAACAAGGACAAAGCAGTTTTGGGGGACCAAAATTTTGAAGTCAATGTTAATGTCATATCAAGGTTGTGTTGAACAATGCAATTTTAGTACAATGGATTTGCAAAACTACATTGATACATTTTATTGAATGACTAGTCGACCGATCAGTCTTTAGGAACCCTCTTTAAAAAGGTTAGTTTCGTGTTGACCTGACAACAATCAGACACGTTTCTTATTGGATGTTTACATAAGACACGTTCCTGCAATTACAAACAAAAAGATAGAGCACAACGAAATGGAACTGAATTTAGGTGTCTCAAACGGTTGTTAAAATTTAGACTATTCAAACTTGACACACCAGCGCTAGAGATGGAACTTTGCAAACTGAAAACAGCTAAATTACGCACTGTCAGCATTGCTGGACTGGTAATCTAGCATACCAGGCATTTTCCCGGTGTGCCGAAGCACTTTGGGGCCGATCAGGTGCAGACTGGCCATTGGGAGAACCTAGCGGGCTGGTGGGTCGGCCGCGAGATGGGCCGCGATAAGCTACTGAGTCACTGCCTTATGCAGAACGAACCACAAAATGGCATCACGATATGCAGAAAAGTACAGTGAACATGCTAATTAAAACATCACCGATAAAAATATCAAAGCTAAAGAAAAATCTAAAGCTAGTCCACCTTACTAATGAACTAGTCGGTTGTTGGAAGACTAATCGATTAACCATACCATAATCATAAAATTATCATCAACCATTCTATTCTTTTAAATGTTTAGGGAACTTTCAGTTAATTTACAACAAACAGGTATGTTAACGCTTCCCTCCTCTGAGACTTAAGCACACACGTATGACATTTGTTTGTAGATGTTAAATGTAAACTGTCTCTACATATCCCATAATCTCCTGTGGTATACACTGTTGTGCTTACTATGTGTGATTAATGATTGTAGTTCAGACACCATAATGCATGGCTATACCATCAAGTCTCAATTCACATATATTCATTAGATTAATGTGTTAATTATCAAAAAAAAAAGAAATGCAAGGAGCTCATTAACCCCTCCCACAAACACTTTCCATTCTCCTGAGACGGCACACTTCTAGCTGCCAGTCCCAGGTGTCTTACTGCCAGACACACTAGCATAAACGGTAGTGTGATAATTGACATTAAACAGTACATCTGTCATTGTACAGCTAGTGTCCAATAAGCTCTGATTGTTCATCCGAATGGTAGAAAAAAATCAGCATCTGCCAATTAAGGATGCTGCCACTTGCTAATGCAATCTTGTAAGCTAAATTGTTGAGAAGGGTAAACAGTGATACACACAATAGCTTCATATAGACTACATGCCAGATTTGTTATCGTTGCTTTGGTTATGGTCAATAGATAAGTTTAAGGATCAATTGATCTGATTTGCTGTTTGGACTTAACTGCTTTGTGTTTTTACTCATTCACTGTGTTTTTTTGCACTTGGGGGATTTTAAACATATAACAAAAAGCAAGTTAAAGCTATTTTGTGAACCAAACATCTTCAAATTATTTTATTATGCCTGTTGTATTTCTGAGACTTAGTATCCTACCTGAAATGTAATAATCAATAATATAGCTTTGAATGCTGTTCAAAACAATAACATGTAGGTCACGATTATGGCATAAGTCCGTTGTCCTATTTAACAAATCAATCATTAACCATCTACATTTGAAGTCAGAAGTTTACATACACTTCGATTGAAGTCACTATAGCAAAACTATAGTTTTGGCAAGTCGTACTTGACACAAGTAATTTTTCCAACAATTGTTTAGAGACAGATTGTTTCACTTTAAATTGACCATATCACAATTCCAGTGGGTCAGAAGTTTGCATATACTAAGTTAACTGTGCCTTTAATCAGCTTGGAAAATTCCAGAAAATGATGTCAAGCCTTTACATTTATTTATTTGGCAGACGCTTTTATCCAAAGCGACTTACAAAAGAGGAAAACATAAGCGAATCATCTTAAGGAGACAGTGGTACAAAAGTGAAAAAAGTTTCACTAGCATCAGAATAGTATGCCAGCATCAGAGCCTTGAATTTGATACGTGCATCAACCGGTAGCCAGTGGAGAGAGACAAAGAGTGGTGTAACGTGCTCTCTTTGGTTAATTAAAGACCAGATGTGCTGCTGCATTCTGGATCATTTGCAGAGGTCTAATTGCACATGCAGGGAGGCCTGCAATGAGAGCGTTACAGTAGTCCAGTCTAGTTATGACAAGTTACTGAACAAGCAGTTGTGTGGCATGTTCAGATAAGAAGGGTCTTACCTTCCTGATGTTGTAGAGTGTAAATCTACATGATCTTGCGGTCTTTGAGATGTGGTCCGTGAAATTTAGCTTATCAATGGTTACCCCTAGATTTCTGATTGTTTTTGAAGTCATTACTGTAGTCGAACCCAGCTGCATGGTGATGTTGTGTTCAACAGCAGGGTTGGCTGGAAAGACCAGGTGTTCAGTTTTGGCTGGATTGAGTTGCAGGTGGTATTCATCCAGGCCGAGATGTCTGCCAGGCAGGCAGAGATTCAAGTAGTCACGGTGGTGTCGTTGGGCTGGAAAGACAAGTAGATTTGTGTGTCATTGGCGTAACAGTGGTATGAGAAACCATGTGCCTGAATGATGGGTCCCAGTGAGTTAAACCAGTCAAGCACAGTTCCTGTAATACTCAGCGAGGATAGGGTGGAGAGCAGAATCTGATGGTTGACTGTGTCAAAGGCTGCAGAATGTTCCAGCAGAATCAGGACAGATGATCTGGATTCAGCTTTCGCCTGTCTCAGAGACTCAGGTTTCAGTGGAGTGTCCACTTTTGAAGCCTGACTGATTGTCATCCTTTAGACAATTAGCTTCTGATAGGAGGTGTACTGAATTGGAGGTGTACCTGTGGATGTATTTTAAAGCCTGCATTCAAACTCAGTACCTCTTTGCTTGACATCATGGGAAAATCAAAAGAAAAAAAATTCTGGACCTCCACAAGTCTGGTTCATCCTTGGGAGTAATTTACAAATGCCTGAAGGTACCACGTTCATCTTTATAAACAATAGTATGCAAGTATAAACACCATGGTACCATGCAGCCATCATACCGCTCAGGAAGGATATACATTCTCCTAGAGATGAACGTAGCTTGGTGTGAAAAGTGAAAATCAATCCAAGAACAACAGCAAAGGACCTTGTGAAGATACTGGAGGAAACAGGTAGACAAGTATCCATATCCACAGTAAAACAAGTCCTATATCGACATAAACTGAAAGGCTGCTCAGCAAGAAAGAAGCCACTGGCTTTTTTATGGCGGTTTTGGAGCAGACTAGAGTGTGCAAATGCACATGAGACAAAGATCTTACTTTTTGGAGAAATGTCCTCTGGTCTGATGAAACAAAATTTAACTGTTTGGCCATAATGACCATCGTTATGTTTGGAGGAAAAAGGGTGAGGCTTGCAAGCTGAGGAGCACCATCCTAACCATGAAGCATGGGGTGGCAGCATCATGTTGTGGGGGTGCTTTGTTGCAGGAGGGGCTGGTGCATTTAGATGGCATCATGAGGAAGGAAAATTATGTGGATATATTGAAGCAACATCTCAAGACATCAGCCAGGAAGTTGCTTGGCCCTCCAAAGTTGTGGCAAAATGGCTGAAGAACAACAAAGTCAAGGTATTGGTGTGGCCATCACAAAACCCTGACCTCAATCTGATTGAAGATTTGTGGGCATAACTGAAAAGGCATGTGTGACAAAGGAGGCCTACAAACCTGACTCGGTTACACGAGTTCTGTCTGGAGCAATGGGCCAAAATTCCAGCAACTTATTGTGAGAAGCTTGTGGAAGGCTACCCAAAACGTTTGACACAAGTTAAACAATTTAAAGGCAATGCTACCAAATACTAACAAAGTGTATATAACCTTCTGACCCACTGGGGATGTGATGAAAACTGAAATAAATAATTCTCTCTACTATCTTTCTGACATTTCACATTCTTGAAATAAATTAGTGATCCTAACTGACCTAAGACAGGGAATGTTTCTACGATTAAATGTCAGGAATTGTGAAAAACTGAGTTTAAATGTTTTTGGCTAAGATGTAAGTAAACTTCTGACTTCAGCTGTACCTAATTAGCAAGTGCTTGTGGCAATGTTGAGCATGCAACAATAAACTTTTTGTGTTATGAATTGCGGTCCTACACATTTTGGAATGCAAAAACGGATGAAATCGAGCTTACGTAGCTAGAAGCATCTGCGTTCACATTCTTGTGTAGAGTAGGTTTCGGGCTGTAGAACAGTAGCATTGGCGAATATTCTTATTGATTAATTGGACACATTTTCTGGAATAGAAGTCACATTTTGATTAAATCTGAACAGATTGGGAGGAAACTATCTAAATTATGTGGACATATAGGTAAACAGTAATATAGTGTTGTTGTCATTGTTCTGATGTGAATAATTGTTTTGTTCTCCAAACCATTTCTTGTTGGTGAACCTGGTGTACCATACTAATCCACAGGCTTTACTGTAGTCGAACCCAGACATGCACAGACATCACTCAGCCAAGCCCACATCACCACGATCTGCTATTACCTTAGGAAATTCTCTAAAAATTTTACAATTTTACTTGTCTGTGAGCTTGCTTGTGTAAATAATACAATGTTATATCTTAGCTGTCCAGAACAAAATATGCAGTATCGCAGGAAAAGCATGCTAAACAAATCATCAGAAATGTATGTTATCAACTATTAATGATAAAATGTTCACTAGTCCACTCAGAGGCTGAGATATTCAATGAAAAAATGGTGGTGGTGCAAGAACTGAAAAGTAGATTAAAGGAACATCCTGGGTTCAATAAATTAAAGGAATATTCTTGGTTCAGTACAATTTAAGGTCAGTCGACAGCATTTGTGGCATAGTTGATTACCTTAAAAATTTATTTCAACTTGTCTTTATTTTCGATTTGCCTTTTGCCGATTTTCCCCTCCGCCACCCGGATTCAGGCGAGTCACTACGCCACCATGAGGATCTAGAGCACATTGTGAATTGGGCATGCAAAATTGTGGAGAAAAGGGGAGAACCATTATACATTATACATGTCAACATGATTTTAAATTGATAAAATGACTTCTATTTAAAGAAATATCAAATATTACAACTTCACTGTAATGAGAAAGTAATGCTAGTAAACCCTGTAATCTGGTAAAGGCCATCACACCAACAAATCCCTGATTTTATCAAATTTTTACAGACTTTAATGGACTGGCCCCATTCACTTCCATCGTAAGTGCCATTTTACTCTGTTATTTTTGTGTAACAAATACTGTCGATTGAGCTTAATTTATATTGAACTTGGAACATTCCTTCTGATCAAAGAACGCAACCTAACACATTCTCAGCTTTTTAAGTATAAACAATGTAATATTGTGCGTGTAAACGCACTCATTGCACCAAAATGTACAACTTAATTTTTCTACAGCTTGTTTCTGACCTAACCTCAAACTCATTTTATCACTACAATGGTAACCTCCATTAATATTGTGAGACATTACTTAATTACTTTATGTGAATTCAACTTGTTCGGGTTTATGGTGTATGTGTCCTATTGTATTAGCAATTTAACTTAGTTTTCAGTATCTTTGGAACTGCTGCCTTTTAACAAATGTTCAATCAACTACTCCATAACCCCCCCCCCCCCCCCCCCCCCACGCCACCCTCACTTCATCTCATCTTGCCACAGCACCTTTGAAAAGCAGCCCGTTGCAAATCCCATGCCTTACACTTATCCATGAGCAAATATCACTGCCATGCAGCATCGTAATTACAATGCATTTCCGTGTAAAAAGCCCTGTGTGTCAGAGCTGGAATTGGTGGCTCACATCTGTGAGCTGTGATAGTGCAGTTAATCAAAAAATAAATGTCAGCTTGATTGTGGCAAACTGTGGCTGAGCCACTGATCCCCGCTGGTTTATCCATACAGTGAGAGAGAGATATGGAGGTACAAAGAAGGGGATCTCCACACCTGACACCCGGCAAATTAATATCTGTTTTTCAGCATTTAGTACTAGCATAAGAGAACAAATATTTAACAAATCTCCCTTTCAATATTTTAGCCCATGAGAGGATACTAAAAATTGTGTTGTACAGGATGTGCTATGATGCACATTGAAGCTGAAGTGTGTAATTTCTAGCATATGCTAGTGTAGCCAAGTGGAATTTCCCAAACATTCCACCTACCATTGGTTAAAAAAACAGATAGTACCGCCCTCAAACTTATGCCATTGGCTAAGCTGTGTGGGGCTGGTTGGGATGCTCAAACAAACAGAGCAATCTTTTGATAATGCCACACAGCCAGTGTTTTCACATTTTGAATAAAATAAATCTACAAATGGTTTCCTTATACTTTTTTCAGCATTTTAAGATGGAATAAGACAAAAAAAAAAATTACACAGCATATTTGAGCTTTAGAAAGTCAAATTGATTTATAACCAGAGTTCAATTTGAAATTTGACTTCAATTTTTGATTAAACAATATCCTTGTAATAAAAGAAAAATGCAACCATTGATTTAAGAATATAACTCCTTATGCATGATTGTGCTCTCTATTCAGTTCTGTAAAAAGGCACATACCTTTCTTTCAATTTTAGCATCCTGATAAATGTAATACATTTTATTGATGATGTCTCAGTCTTACTTAGCTTTCAAGATTAATGCCTTGATGTCTCTTGTCCGCTGCGAGACCCCTTCTTTCTTTTGAAATGAAATGGTTTCTTACATGTATTCTTACATTTATTTTCTTAAAATGGTTTAGGTGTCCAATAATAATTATATTATTTTCAAAACATAACACTGACAGATTTTTTCCCCCCCTCAACATCCTCAATATAAAAGACAATGAGGTGCAAATCTTTGTAGCCTTTTCATCCTCCAGAGACTCTGGATGCTCTGAAAATGTCTAAATTATTAAATGAAAATATTTAAATTGTGCTAATGTATAATACAACAAAGGAATTTAAGTAGGAGCCTCTTCCTGTCACATAGATAGAAACACAACACTAAAGTCCTTTTGAATTCACAGAGTTTCGGGGAACGGGGAGACAACCTGCTGTCAAGTTGTTGTCAGCCATCTGTGGTCTATTGTATCTGAATCTGAATGCAAAATAATCAGGTTAAGGAGAGATGCAGGGGTAAGCACTATTTGGGGATCATGCAAATAGCATTCATAAAATTCTCCTCTCATCTACTGTCAAACACTGGGTCTTTGACTACGACTCCAGACATCAAAGTCAAGTAGCTCAGTGTGACTTTCAAACACTTCCGTATTGTTCAAATATCACTTGAATAATCAAGTCTGTCTCTGTTATGGTATGTTTGGTTCATTCTGTCTTGCATGGATGACACAAAAGCAGACATTTATGCTTTTTTGTTCCATTTAAAGGCCTCTAAGCAATTCTATACAAAATCTAGTTCAATACTCAAATTAGGTTTTGTTTATTTAAAATGTTTTGCTTCAAATAAAATATCACGGTCTCTAAAACCGCTCAGGAAAAACTTGTGCAGCCTTCACTTTAATTAATGAGAATGGGGCTCTTGATTTTGTTTCCCTATAGTCTTTTTATCTACTAAAATCAACCTAAATTTTGCACCCCACAGCATTCGTTCTCAGCACACTACAGTCATTGCTGGCTGACCTAAATAATTAATAAGATCTGGGCAAGGCAAACCTCATTATCTTTATGGTACCCATCACGGTATGATGCGAAAATCTAGAAAATAAAAGTCTCCTCTCCACAAACTGTTTCTAGACCATGGCAAAATGAAAAGCATTACCCTACATTTTCAAAGGATTTCTCCTCACAACTTAATTGGTGAAACGGGGCCTCAAAATTGTTTTGTGCACCATTATAGCTTGTCTGAATCAGTGTCAATGTTTAATTGGGGTACGCTTTATAATAACATTCATTAAAAAATCATCAAACATTGATATACACTCACTAAACACTTAATTAGGAACACTGTGGTCATAATAAAGTGCCCGACTTGGTCTTCTGCTGTTGTAACCCATCCGCCTCAATGTTTGACATGTTATGCATTCTGAGATGCTATTCTGCTCACTACAATTGTACAGACGTGTTATCTGAGTTACCGTAGCCTTTCTGTCAGCTCGAACCAGTCTGGCCATTTTCCATTGACTGTTGTGTGTGAAAATCCCAGGAGATCAGCAGTTACAGAAATACTCAAACCAGCCCATCTGGCACCAACAATCATGCCACAGTTAAAATCACTGAGATCACATTTTTTTCCCCATTTTGATGGTTGTTGTGAACATTAACTGAAGCTCTTGACCCATATCTGCATGATTTTATGCATTGCACTGCTGCCACATGATTGGCTGTTTAGATAATCGCACAAATGAGCAGGTGCAGGCTCTGACTTGTTTTTTTACTTGTTATTGACTGTAATTTTATATGTTGGTAGTTGACATATAAAGTAAAAGGGTTGTTGATGTATACATTTTTTATCAACATCCATATTTTAGATTAAAACCTATATAAGGGAAAGTGTATCTTAGGTCCTGTAACTGGTCACAATTTCTATTAAGTTCTTTTTGAATCACTTTTTGCCTTCACCAGTTCATTTGAAATGATCCTGCTGTGTGAAAAATTTAGTTTTAAAGGTACAAATATTCCATGTAGTATCAATTAATGAGTTCATAAAAGCTGCATGCATGATAATTATAAGAGAATCAGCTAAATATTTTTTAAAATAGATAAATAATAGTGTCACCACAGGACATGTTAACTTTACAAAAATATTTCATGTTAATTACCCATGCGCACCAGCAAAAAAAAAAAAAAAAAGGTTTCAGCCATTATCTCTGTCTTAAGTAGGTGAGGATGTGTTTGTTGTGGTTTGCCCTTTTTAATTCCAAAAATCTAAGAGAGTGCATATGCGTGGGAGGATGTCGGTGTGCTCACAAAGATGTGTTTGCATATGTGTGAAATTCAAGGGTGTAGTAAGTATTTAAAACCTCAGTGAGTCAAAATTATAAAACAGATGTTAGGCCTATAAATTCTCCCACTTATCACCTCTATTTACACTCTCTCTCTCTCTTTGTCAATGTTGCCATGTTGGCCTGGTCACCACCCTCTCCCAGTCTAAGAAGAGTCTTGTGAAGCATCAGTTGCTCATGGACTAGAGTTCAGTCAGCCAGAAACAGACAGAATCAAGATGGCAAGACTCCAAGTCTCAGCCTCCTCCTATGTAAAATATGGGTATTGCCCCTTCCCCTTCTCTGTCTGCTCCCCACTCCTTCCCCCTCCATTTCCCTGCAGCCAAAAATGGGGGGACGAAGGGGGATTTGGAAAGGAATTGGGGCAGATAGATTGTGAAAACCATGACAGCTGGAGTAGACCCTGTGAGGTTCCATCCTGTTAATATATGCAGTGTTTCACTCACCTAATTGTTCCCATTTCACTCTGATCTGCAACATGTATGTTGAAATATTGAATGCGGTGTGAAGCTTCTCTGCCTTTATTGAGCAAGTGCTGTCTTTGGAGGTGGGCTGCTAACCACAAATTGAGTTGGGTACCCACGTGTGGTGTGCCATCACAATGCACGCTGAACTCTGTCTAGCCTACACGGCACACTCCTACAACATAGTACAGTATACATTTGTTTTGACTTTTCCATTCAGTTCAAAGCAGATATGAGTGCATAATTTTCCAGCTGCTAATTAGAATCATTTTGGGGAGGGAATAAAGTAAAAAAGACAGGCACAAATATATATAGAAAATCTTGATCAAGATCATTATTATTCTGTGGGATTACATCATTCATTTCAGTGCCCCGATGACCTCACTCATCTTTTTGGACACTTACATCAATGCGACTCTACGAGTTTGCTTATTTATTTTATCTTGATGATCTTCATCTATTTGCTGAACATCGAGACCTAAGCAGGCACGATAAATAGATTCTGTTGCTTGGTTTCTAATGCTGTGCAAGGCACTGGTTGAGACTGCCCACTGAGATTTTTGATTGGTCCAAAATACTGCTCTACATAACTGTATGTTTAACATCATACATCCGCTTATTAGCTGTGACTGCGTAATATTGCGCAGAAGTTTTGCATTTAGTGTGGACAGACATGTTGCTTATCTTTGGAAACTTCTGGTTTGTTGCATCACACTGCTTTTGAAACATGTCAATTGGTTTAAAGTAGTTTGTAGTGGTAGTTCAGTCCAACATGGTCAGAGTGGAAGTCAACACGTTGCTACCGAATGTTTCAGTACCCTGACATCGACCCCATTCTGCCAAGTTAGAAGCAACATCTCCTATTAGACATCTTTGTATCAATTTAAATGTGTTAACCTTTTCCTGTGTTTTTACTGAGCCGCCTCAGAGACACTGGAAAAACATGGGTTAACATAAACAATGATGAATGTGATTCAGAGATTCTAATTAATTTTCCCTCTGATATTAAATTGTTACTACTCTGACAGTTAGGTGTAGGGTTGGGGTTTGGGTTAGGCAGTAGGGTTAATAAAATATGCATTCCTGTTGACTGTATTACATAATCTAAAGCTAAAAATACAACTCTCTTTTAGTGCCACTCTGTGGACATTTCACCTGGTAACTGGAGCTAAAACGTGTTTATATGTTCAACAACAATTCTAGCTTTGGCCACAGGGGGCAGTGATTCGAATTTTGGTAAGCACAGACCGACTTTAAATTACACTTTTTCTGTAAATCACTTTTTTCTTAATTTCATGTATGGTGTAAAAAAGGCATTGAGACCAAAAATCCAAAGACTCACAACCTTAACCAAGTGTCGATTTAGCAAACCTCAACCCAGACAAGTGTGATGGATCAAAGATCAAAACAAATACTCTCCACTAATACAGAAAGGGAGGCAGGACTGAACTGAACAATTTAGGTGTAGTTTGGTACCTTCAAAGCCAAAGGTGTTTTTATTTTTTGTTAAATGTCAGTTTAAAGGTTAGTACAAATCATCAATGTGCTGGTCATCACTTCCTCTTTTTAAATTCATTCTTAGATTGAGTTGGGGGATTGGGTGTTCAGAACTGGTCTAGAAGGGTGGAACTGTGAGTACATAAAGGTGAAGGACATCAGGCCCTGGTCTGTTTCCATATGCTTAGCAAGGGTCAGTGACCAGGTTGAAGGTGAAAGGAGAATGAAGGCCAGCGTTACATTACTGAGGCCTAGACCACAGCAAGAGTGCCCTCAGCACTACAGACATCTCAGTCTACTGGAGATGTAATTAACCTTGTGTTCCCTTGTCCTTTTGGCAACTTTATGGTGGGCAATAGATACAAACTGTAGGCTCCAAAAAGGATAGAAAAGAAATGATTAAGTTCTTAGAATATATTTGGAGTATTTGGAAACTTGAACAGATGACACATTTTCAATATAAATTAAGATCAATTGACAGCATTTGTGCCATAATGTTGATTCCCACAAAAAATTATTTAAACTCATGCTGAATTATTTATGTGTGTGTGCATTATGGAGCTTCAAAGTTTTGGTACCCATTTACTTAATCTGTAGAGCTAAAGTATTCTTCTAAAAATCTTTGTTTGTGTTCATCAGAAGAAAGTAAGTCATACAAATCTGGGATGGCATGAGGGTGAGTAAATGATAAGAGAATTTAAATTTTTGGGTGAACTATCCCTTTAAGTGGCCAAATACTTTTCAAAAAGTATTCGGATACCGTTAATTCCGAAAACATGTCAATTGAAAATATAATAGATCTCAAATATGTTCCCACATAGCCTATTATCATCCCATAAAACAAAGTTTTGCAAAGAGCACCAACACAGTCAACGGATATAGTGTAACATTCTAAAAATATGTTGTCGTCTAAAGACACAGAATTGTCATAGAAAACCACCTGTTTCCCAGGGAGTGAGAGATAACTCACAGCACCACAGGTGCCAGACACTGTCTGCAATTGATTTCCTGTTTCACAGAGACACAATTTCAAGAATTTCAGAGCTATAACAAAGTTAACCTATGGTGGGTACTGATATCTTTTAATCTTATGATTAATCAAACACAAATTAATCTTATGAGCTGTGGATTGTTGTTACTTATGGTGGCTCATGCAATCACAACTAAGTTTGACACATCTAAATCTTAAAAGCGCTTCCAGTGCACTATTGATTCAGATTAAATGCATTGCTAGACCCTATTCGGGGAGGCATCAGCCTGACAGTAAACATTGAATCTCAACCCCCTAAAAATCTTTGAATCTGCATTCAGCATGCAAATTTGTGATTGCCTATTTTATGCTCCCTTAAACAGTTTAAACACCTGCAGTACTGCACTAGTTTGGAGCGTTAGACTGCTATGGTCTATAGCTCGAGCCAGTAGCGTTCAAGTTAAGGAGTGTGGCAGATCACTGACTCTCTTATGAAGGAGGAAGCGGAGGGCCAGGTAAACATTCAACGTAAATCTTTTATTTGCAATTCTTTTCAGCATTCTACACCAATTTTTTCTTTTCAGCACAACAGTCACACACACAAGACTGCTGTGTATGTCAATTATTTTGTAAGAACTGTAAGATTAATGTCTAAAATCTTAGAAGTCCATCCTGGATTAACTGCAGAAGTTCACATAGATTCATTGTCCTTGTTAGTTGGCTGATGAAGGCTTTTGTTGGCAATTTATTGATAGTCTATGTATTCCATTATAAGAGTGTAGTCCATCATTAGACCAAGGTGATCAGTGAAATAAGTGAGGTGCATCGCAGTTCAACTTGCCGGTAAATTCTGTGAGGTGTATCCTAAGTCCAAAGTTCAGGCAATGGCATATGAAGAATCTCATGTCTCTGAGGTCCATCGCAATAGACTGAAGTGATGCCTGGTTGGCACCGGCTGCATTGTGTCGTCATCACTCAGAGATACGTAGCAGAAGAGTCCGATACCAAGCAGGAATGGAGCTGGATCCGGCCGGTTGGTGACCTCGGGATAGAAGTCCCGAGGTTGAGACATGGAAACAAATAGAATAATATTAGCATAGATACCATAATTTATTTTTTTTGCAAAGTTATAGATCATGATCAATGTTTCAGGTTCCTGCAGACCTAACTAAAGCAGCCTAATTGTGAGTTGAAGGATAAATAGATGAGACTTTATTCTAGACTTTGTCTGCATCTCAAACAGTGTTAGGGAGACTATTCCATAGTTTAGGAGCCAAATAGGAAAAGGATCTACCTCCTTTTGTGGATTTTGATATTCTAGGAACTATTAATAGGCCATCTTATAGTGTCATCGGTGGCTGAGTCCCCCTAAGATTGGAACCATAAAATCGGCCATTATTCAGATGCATTTTGTTTTCTTTTAATCATAGCTGGAGTGATGCTGGCCATCTTCAGAGCAATGAATAATTAAAAAACAGCATCAAGCACCCATTTGATGATAAATTATTCATGGGTGCATAAAGAATTCACATTTGATCAATTGTGATTCATATTGTCAACTGAAAGCATTTTAAAGGACACTTTGATAGAGAGAAAATATGATGAAATGCCGTTTTATGTCTTAAATTGCAAAGTTACTTTATAAAGTTGTTGAAAGTGGGACTATGTGATGAGTATCATAATGTGTGCAGCAATGAGCTATGTATGAATGAAACGGGTTGAATTGAAAGATATTACAAATCTAAGATAATTTCATGACAGCTATGTCATGATATAATCTTGAAAAATAACAATACACAGCCTAAGTGTGATTATGATGTATGCAAATAACTATTAATTTATGCTTGAGTCAGCTGTGATATGATAAAACATAACAAACAAACTGTAATGCACAGATGTGTGATATTATCGTTTATTGTAAGAGAGTGATGTCACATGGTAATGTTCAGCCAACTAAACAAATCACAGACATTGCAGCAATAAATACAGACATCCAATTTAATAGCATAAGTGTTCTTCGATGTAAATAACAGTCTGTTTTAGTAACCATTTTTATGTTGATATTACTTCCATATGTATTAAATCTGTTTTGGTCTCAGTCTCAATTAGACTACACATAATATGAACACTGTGTAGAGTTCAAACCATATGTGTTTGGTTCATATGCTCTTACTGTATATCTGACTAGATCATCATGAGTGTTTAAAGTTTTACATGTGCAATTCATGTAGTACAAATAACAGTTCTGATCAAAATACCCTGGTTATGTATTGCATATTTACAATATCCCTTCAGTGTGCATAGACATAACATAAAATAGACATGGTGTACTGAGAATAACAAGTTAAGGTTTAGTGACATCTACTGTCCAATACTGAAACTCATTCAGAAGATTATCAAAGATGTGTTGGCATTGTGCTTAACAAGTATTAAAACTCATGTTTAAGAGTACTGAATTTCAGTGTCGATTATCTTCCTGTTTAATTTGTGTTCTTATTTTGATACAGTGTCAAGTGAATTTAACAGTACACTTAAGGGAAATAAAAAATATGATGTTTTAAGCATGATGAATAATAGAACAACATGATGGAGGCTTAGAGAGAAGGCTAAATGAAACAAACTCTCTGATATGAAGGGTCTGTTGATTTGTGGAGTGCCACAAGGAACTAAGCAATGCATGAATAAGCACAGTTGGCGCAGAGGAATTAACTGAAATCAGGAGCTATCTAGGGTCTCCCCAGAGTGCTTTCTTGGTCTCGATCTCTCTAATGTTCTCCCCCTTTTATTGCCACAACAACTGAACTGCATTGTTCCCAGGAAAAATAGAGCAAATATGAATTTATCTGACAAAATTATTATTAAAAAAGTCCCACATTTATTTAAAGCCACTTGGTTAATTTATAGCTGCAAAGTATTTAGCTGTTTTTTTGTTGAGGCATATAGGGGTCAGCTACCTCACTCCAAACTGGATGGTAACCAACAGATCACTTTTTCAAGTAGCCCTATAACTTTGGATTGGGTTTGTATATTGTAAAAAAAATTAATTATTGTAAATATATGGATAGTATATACTAATATATATATATATATATATATATATATATATATATATATATATATATATATATATATATATATAGCATTTTTTAATCTTGATCATATAATTTTTTGTTGTTAATCACAATTATTGCACATTTTGAAATTTGAGTCTAATTATTTTCCTCTCAAAATGCATTTGCGTTCATGATTAAAATCAGATTTGGCTGAATGAAAATGGAAGAATTATGCAAATGGTAATACTAGAACTTCACAACTTTACTTTAGAATGGACTTGTGAAATGTACATTTTTTTAAAAAATGTTTTTTTACTGTATTTAAATATTTCAATGTCTGTGTTTTTATTTATACTGCCACTAGCCAATATAGCAGTTTAGCAGTAGTTTTTTTTATTTAAGTCAGACTGCAGTTTTCGCCATTTAATCTGTGAATGAAAGTGTCCGATAATAATGGGGTTACTGAGATAAAGTGAGTAGCTGGTCATGTGATCTCAACTTGGCGGCCCCCATTAGATGACCCACTACACATAAAGTAAAACATCTTTTATTAAAATACTTATATGACCAAGTCTTCATCTCATGTGTGTGTATATGATTTTAAACATATTTTTCAAAAGTTTTATTAATTTATTTATGGCTAAATTTTTTAAATGAGATGAAATTACTGAGTGCAACTTTAAAGAGAATAATTCCTTATCTTAATGGGAAAAAAATAGTAAATTTTGTATTTGAAATTAGATAAATGTTTATTATATAATAATGCTTAGTTGACACTTAAATATAACTTAAGAAATTGTGGAATTATTGGACTGACAGGCTCCTGATGTACTCAGCTGCTGTAGGTGCACAAACCACAAATTACCCATCTGAGAATCTGCTCTGTCATAACACTACATGCCACTCTTACAGACTTCATGTAAGAAATGTCTCCATAACTTTGAGTGACAGCGCCATGTCCCCATACTGAGTGTAGCCAAGTGTGACCCCTATGCTGGGCCCCCCTCTGCCTGTGTTGGCCTTCCCCACAGCAGGGGTCCCATTATTGGACTCAGCTAGCCGAGTGTCAGCAGTCCCCTCCTAATTCACACCGACGGTGCGTTCACTCACACATTACACGGATACACAGCTCCAGCTGAGGTGGGGGCCAGAGAGACCAAAACATTCAAACAATTCTACAAATTCAGTACATGCAATGTGGAATGAACTCTAGTGTGTGTGTGTGTGTGTGTGTGTGTGTGTGTGTGTGTGTGTGTGGTTTACAAGGACATGTTTTTAGGTTACAAACTGGTAATTACAAGGTTATAGTGTTATAAATTAGGTTTAGGAGAACATTTCTAGTGTCCCCATAATTCAAATCACTTAAAATAAACATACTGAATGTGAAGTGTATACTGGCATGCATTGTCAACTAAATAAGTAGAGCATGTTATGTGCAGTTTTTTTTTACTGACACTTGACAGGCATTACAATCAGGCACACCACACTGATAAAAGAAGGAAAGAGGTACTTTTTGTTCATTTTGGTGTTACCACTTATAGCAAATTTTAGGAAACGTCTTCTGAAACATAGTCATCTGTAACTCAATACCCCTGTTTCTTATGTTCTTTAAAAAAAAAACACACACACACACACTTTATATTCTCGTGTTCAGTCCATTATCACTCCATTGCTAAGACCGCATGGTCCCTACTGTTAGCATAGTACACATAAGCATCATGAGTGACAGACCAACTAAACTTAGAACGAATGTTCAAACTTTCGATAACAATGACAAATTAAATAGTGACATTAACCTTTGTAGTACATCTAACATGTCTGGAATGTATCCTTACTTTATTGTGTGTATTTCATACCTGATGAGGGGAGAATTTAATGAGAAATTATACACAGGAAACGGAGCTGCATCTGCTGCTGCTTCACCATCGGAGTCTCTGTATTTGAGCAGCGCGCCCCTCCCCCATCAGGCGAACACTCTTAAGGCAAAAGAAATCAATGATTGACTGATCGTTCATGGCCGAGCCTAGACAAATCTATGGTATTATCATTTATATTATTATTATAGACACCGTTTATTAAAAACCTTTATGAATTTGAGTGCATTCCCTTTTTTAATATTTCAGTTACACATATTTGTTTAATATGATTTAAATTCTTCTCCCTTTTTCAAGCCACCACATTAAATCATGTAGTTAACAAATGTTAACTAATACAACCTTTTTGAAGTGTTACCATTTCCCTTTTTTCATACAGTTCATAAACAACCCATTATTTATATTTAATATATTTAACAACCTATTATAAGTATTAAATTATAGAAGTACCACTTAATTCTGATCATTCGCTTGCAGAATTTTGTTGTCAGATATAAATATAGGCCAGAAACCTCTCATGTTTTTGAGAGGTTTTATGAGATGCACCTATACAGTGCATATTCATATTGTGCTATTACCCCTTTTTACAACATGGCACGCTGAAACACCTGATTCTCATTGGTAAATCTTAGCATTCTGCACTCGTAGCATTTTCGTATAATGACCAATAAACTGTATAACTGACCCTGTATATTTGTCCCAGGCAAATTATTTCCTAAGTTTCATGTCTTGTAGCACTCCAAAGTTTCTGTCTGCTCACATAATATAATAATGTAAAACTCAAATCTGTATTTCATGTCCATTTTTACAAATGATTAGCAATTACACCCTTGATATGCCAAGTAGTACTGTTTACATGCATCCAGTGGGTCTGGTTTTCAATCAGCCAAAGAGGGCTCAATCCACTGGTTACCTGTAGCTCCCCGCAACAAATTTTAAGGATTTGAATCTGTCCTTCAGGACAACCTGTGGAACAGCAACATCTTACTTCAATTCACTCCACCAGCTCTATGTCCCAACTCGCTCTCTGCAGTCAATGAATGACCGGCGCCTGGTTGACTTGTCGTATTTAGGCACAAAGTCTATTACACGATCATTCACTTTCTCTGTTCCACTGTGGTGGAATGAGCTTCCAAATTCCACACGATCTGCTAAAACCATCTCAACATTCAAGAACCAGCTGAAAACACATTTAGAGAGCCCAATGATATATATATATTTTCTGTATCTTTCTTTTATGCTAGCTTCTATATTACTCCAGCCACACTGAGAACTTGGCAGAATGATACTGCAGATATTGTTAGCTTTTTTACAAGAAATTACTTGCTATGATCTTTTTTTGTAAGTCACTTTGGATAAAAGCGTCTGCTAAATGACTGCGATGAGGAGGAGGGCATTGTCGGCGCCGAGTCAACAAATTAGTGGGAGAGAGAGATAAAGGGGAGCTGTAGACACCAGTTTGGGAGAGAGAGAGTCACACACGTGGCTGCTCTGTGTGTGTTAATGTTTGTTTTATGTTGTTTTAAGTTCAGTTATGTCATTAAAGTTATGTTGACTGTTTTGCTGGTTTCCGCCTCCTTTGCCCATCCTGAACCCATTACATTGGTGCCGAAACCCAGGAAGGAGGAAGGATGCGCTGTCATGGAGTTCTCACCGCTGTCGTCTGCCAGGGGAGGAGCCGTGGCCATCCTCCGGAGGACGGAGGAGTCACTGTCAGCCGCCGGTAGTCAGAGGAACTGCTACCATTCGCCAGGAAGGGGAGGAGCTGTTCTGTCCACCAGGGGCCGGAATTGTTTTAAATTCAGTTACATCATTATAGTTATGTTGACTGTTCTGCTGGTTCCTGCCTCCTCCTTGCCCATCCTGAACCTGTTACAATGACAAAATGTAAATGTAATCCAATGTGTGCAAGTGTTGTGTGCATGACTATTCATGTTTTGACATCAAAAGCAGAGAATAACACAATAATTACAAATCTAATGTAAATGTGTTTTTTCTTGTGTCTAATTGTTGGTAGTTATCATATTAGTGTGCATGTAAAGAAACTCTTCTTTTACCAATAATACCCTTTTTATTTTAAACATGAGCAGTCTATAAAACATTGTTCTGGCTGATAAGAGTGAATAAATTATAAGATATTTTAGCTCCCCAGCATGATCTGTATATAGAAAGTCCCGTCTGGTAGACAGCGAGGGTCCCAGCATGTTCCCACAGGAGCAAGACTGGCCTGACATGCCTGTTTGTGTTTGTATGCATTTCTATAGGTGTGGAGATAGCAGCCATGCCCTTCTGTCTGCCACTTCCACTTTGACATAGAAGCCATACGAGAGATTATGCCCAGTGCTGCTAATCTAGAATAATCCACAGGGGAGTACTCTGGTTACAAGACCGGCTACTGAGTGATACCAAAACAGAGCATCGAAAAAGTCACATTGAGCCAAACGGATATGCAAATCCTCCTACTGGGTGAAATAATACCTAAGGTAATCATTCTGGCAACCCAATATACACTTTTTCTCAAAGTCTTGTTTAAAGAGTATTAGTGGAATGTTTGTTGTGTTTGTTGGTTTATGGGCCCAGTAGGGGCAGATTGTCAACTTTGAAATCCTCCCAAATAAAAGGGGTCACATATGGTTTGGAACTGTAATCACTGAGCAGTGTGCGTGCGT
Source organism: Moxostoma hubbsi (assembly GCA_032164185.1). Taxonomy (NCBI): domain Eukaryota; kingdom Metazoa; phylum Chordata; class Actinopteri; order Cypriniformes; family Catostomidae; genus Moxostoma; species Moxostoma hubbsi. Next base: position 16,401,929 of record JAVLUX010000186.1, read on the forward strand.
GTGTGTGTGTGTGTGTGTGTGTGTGTGTGTGTATGTGTGTGTCACAGATGTGTGCGGCAGCTCTTGGCTCAAATTGTTTGTGTGTCTATTATGTGCATTTCAGTGTATTAAGCATTCATGTTCATGATGGTGGATATATGCCATCATTTTGCTCCATATCTTGAAGACCCCCAACTGAGGGGCTGACAGCCATGACAACAATTAGAGGTAATTACAGACAGGACAGTTTTATAGAGCCTTAGCAGAGCAAAGAGTTGATTTACCGTAACTGGGTGAGGTGAAGTGTATCCTATCCTTCACTGACATCTGCAACTGTACTCAAGAGAAGTGGTTCTCCTCTTGTGTACTATATTTCTGTGCAATTGGTCAATTAAGTGCCTCTTAACTTCCCTTTCACTCCCCACCCCCTGTGTTTCATTTTCTGAAAAGCAATTATGTCCTTTCTTTTCACATGGCTGATTATCAGTGCAGTCCATTAAAATCAGATTTGCATAATATAGAATGCTCTGTAGCATCGGGATGAAATAACACATTTATCAAGCAGACTTAATCAAGGTATCACTGAAGAGGAGGACATATGACTTTCACTTAAAAATACATACAGTATCATACTGTTCTCTGTAAGACAAATTCATAATTTAAGACAGTAAAAGGCCATCTGAGGTCCACGTGTTCTGGGTGGCATTGGGTGGGTCATAATTTCCAAGTGTGCACCCTTGAATGTCGCCCTACATTTTTGCTGGCTGTCCTTGGTCCTTGGCAACCGGCAGTGGAGCCAGATGTACATGGATGACCCTGATCCATATGTGTTCCTGAGGATTAGGGTCAGCTGTTTAAGATTCAGAACCAGACTGGCTTTTTCACTCACCTTCATATGGCCTGTGAAAAGGCAAAGTGGAGAAGGGTCTTTTGGCTCGGGTCAAGTCAGGATGAAATGTCACATTGTAGCTTCTGAATTAAAGAAATATTTTGGTTTCAATACAAGTTAAGCTGAATAGACGTATGTGTGGTATAATGTTGATTAGCACAACAAATTATTTTGACTTGTCCCTCATTTTTCATTATAAAAAAGAAAACAAAATCTGGGTTACAGTGTGGAATAAACAATGGAAGTGAATGGGGCAAATCCTTAAACCTTAAAATACTTACTGTTTCAAAAGTATAGTCATAAGATGTAAACAATATTTATGTTAACATGATTTTTGTGTGATAATATCACTTACTAATATTATCTTGTTTACAGCTCAAATAATGATACACAAATTTTAACATAAGAATTATTGCATTTGCTTTTATAAAATTATAAACTTCACATTTCAGCCTTTAAACCTTCCAAAAATTGGCCCCATTCACTTCCATTGTAAGTGTGTCACGGAAAGACAAAGAATACAGTGAGATGTGGTTAAATCCAATTGCAGAGATTTTATTGACAGCAGCACTGAAATCAGCAAACACAAATGTGAAACGAAGAAATGATAATCCATACAATGAAGAACACAGTTCACAGGACAGATGATGAAGGTAATAATCCACAAAGTTGACAAATAATAATAGTCCACAAAGATGGCAAAGACAATAATCCACAATGAGTATACTGAAGCTGAATAGCAAACACTATGGTCTGACGAGAATATAGACAAAGACCAAATGACTAGTGGAGCGTATAAATAGAGTCCATGTTGATTGTAAACATGTGAGAGTGATAATGTGTTAATTGAAACCATTAGAATGTGATGGCAGATGATGGGGAGACCGATAGAGGTATGACAGTACCCAGACATGTCCATGATTGCTCGGACCGTATATACCTGGCCATCCTCCAGGTCTAGTGGTGGAGGAGGTTCATGAACACCATCGGTCTCTGCAAGAGAGTGGGAAAGACATTGTAGGTGAGGTTTTAAAAGTAATACACGAAAGGAAGGCGCAATATGATAGATATTGTGGTCTGATATGATGTCCTCTGGGATTCCGTAATTTCAAAAGATGTTTTAGAAGAGAGATTCTGCTGTCTAGGAGGCAGTAGGTAGCTCATTTAGAGGGATCAGATGGCATGCTTTTGAGAAATGGTCATCAGCCACTAGTATACAGGTATACCCCTTTGAGGGGGGAAGGTCCATCACAAAGTTGACTCCCAGATGAGACCAAGGTAATCAAGGTATCGGTAATGGAAATAATTTACCAAGTGGGAGACGACAGGGGACTTTGGATGTCATACAGTCCAGGCAAGCTTGAAAATAGTTGGTGATGTCCTGAGGAAGATGAGGCCACCAATACCAGTTTCTAACTAGTGCAGGCATCTGGTTGACTCCTGGGTGCCATCCTCCAGATCCAGGATATGAGTGGAGCCTTTCCAGAAGCTGATGACAAAGAGATGAAGGGACATAGATGCGACTGGGAGGACAGTTGATGGAAGCAGGGTAGTCGGTGGTGGCCCGAGTGATCTATTGTTCCATATCCCAGGAGATGGGGATGATGAGCACAGATGATGGAAGGATGGGTGTAGGTGGATATTAAGACAGTTCAGGAGAGTGGAGCTGGGACAAATTATCTGCCTTAGTATTCTTTGATCCCCGCCTGTAGATGACTGTGAACTGAAACCTGGTGAAGTAGAGGGCCCATCTAGTCTGATGAGGATTAAGTCTCTTCGTGGATCGAAGGTATTCCAAGTTACGATGGTCAGTGATAAACTGGAATGGGAAGCGAGCCCCCTCAAGTCATTGACACCATTCCTCAAGCGCCAGCTTTATGACCAATAGCTCCCTGTTTCCAACATCATAGTTTTGTTTGGCCGACAACATCTTGGAGAAGAAGGCAAAGGGATGGAGTAAGTTGAGAAGCATTCTGTCGAGTGAACACATCTCAGAACACTTCATGCTCAGGTGTAAGGTTGGTGTTGCTGATGATGGTGGGACTGGATAACAACTTCAGTCTGTGGAGAGTGCTCAGGTAAGGAAAGGCAGTGCTTTAATGATTGCTCCAGGCCACCAGTTACCTTTCAGTTACCTTTTCAGCTCTCCCATTCAGTAGTGAGACGATGTATGCAATCTTCGCTCGATCACTGATGAATTGGTTGGGTTGTATCTCAAACACCAATGAACATTGAAGCAGGAAGCCACCACACTCTTCTGCGGTGCCAGAGTAACTGGATGGGTTCGCCAGAGGAGCACCAGGAAGGTCCGGAACGGCAGGAGGATTAGCTGGCAGGACAGGAGCAGGTGCTCTTGGAGCTGCCACCATGGCTGCAGCAGCACCTGATGGCACGGACATTGCTCGCAGCACAGCAACAACTTGTCATCTACGAATTGCATAAAAAAACAGCATGGGAGCAGTGACACTCAGTATTTTAATTAAATAGTTAATTTTAATTAAATGCATTAATATTTTCACTTTTAGCAGCAAAAGTAAATATACAGCGCAAAATAATTACAGAGACTCCAGCGCTGCAGGCCAACCGCAAAGGGAGAAGGGGCTCATAGCTGACCACCTGGAGCAGTCAAGGCTGCTGCCAGGGGCGGGGGGAGACTCCTACCAGCTTTCTGCTCCTGTGCTGTTTTTTTTTTTTTTTTACGCACTTCATAGATGACAAGTTGTGTTTTACTGCTGTCAGTGGTGCCTTTTTCTCATGATATCCACTAGCGGATTTATGTATAGGCGACATGGGCAAGCGCCAAGGGCGGCATCTTGCCGGCAATGCTGGGGGGGCGGCACACCCAAAAAAAAAAAAAATCGGAATGGTGACAATGTGCAATCAGTTTTCTATCGCTCATTTGCACATCACGTCAATGATATCATGTCACTGTGTTGGACTGTGGGTCAATTAACCTTGTCGTAGTGGGCGCCCTGATTCTATTTTGTTTTGTGAGTTAGGCAGGCTACTACCTGGGAAGTTCTCCCACTCAGAAGTACGAGTTGGGGAGGGGGGTGGGGTAGTTCAGGTCTAACCACTGGAAGCCTGTGGTAGGGGGAGCGGGGGAATCTATCAAATAGCGCACCTCAAACTTTGTACAGTACTAATGAAAATAAGTAACACTACAAAACGTTACAAAATAAAACACAATTCATTCATAATACTGTGAATATATAGTTTCACAGACATACTGTTGCATTTTATTCTGGTTTGTGTGAAATCGTTACAAGCTAGAACCGCCACTGGTGATATCATATCATCTTAATTTATTTTTCTTAATAGGAAAGCTATTTCACTATACACAGAACATTTTTGTACACAAATAGAACAAATAGCCTCATAAGATAAGAAGTAATATAAGATAAGATATAAGAAGTAATATAAGATAAATGATAACGTGAACATTACTACACTCAGTCATTACCTATGCAATGCTTAACAGTTTATTTTGTATAAGGTTATGTTTGTATTGCCCATTTTGCTGTTAATTAATAGAACAGTTAATCAAACCTAGTAAGTGACATAGATATTTATCTATTCTCTATAAAATCCTCGATAAATTCACAGTATGCCCACCTCTTCAGTCACTACTACACAACTGGGTGCAAGTGATAATGAGTTAATTGAAACTATTAGAATGATGGAGAGTTAGAATGGGTGATGGCAGATGATGGGGATACAAATAGAGTCTTGACAAAGTGCCTCACTGTAACCATTATTTAGGGACAAGTCAAAATATTTTTTGTGATAGTCAACATTAAGCCACACATGCTCTCAATTGAGCTTAACTTGTATTGAAACCGTTATATTTCTTTAAGATATTATTTCAAACTGATGATTTGATTGATTTAACAAACAAAAGAAATGGCAACAGATAAAACTAAAACAGATTTGATATTTTTGATATAAACACAAGCAATAAAAGTTAAAACGTGCTGTAATTTCCATTAAGGATTAAGTCAAGTCAAGTGGTTTTTATTGTGGTTTCAACCATAAACAGTTAGTACAGTACACAGCGAAACGAGACAACGTTCCTCCAGGACCATGGTGCTACATAAAACAACATAGGACAAACACAGAACCACAAGAGACTACACAGACTAAATAAAATACCTATATAAAGTGCACGTGCAAACATGTGCAAAAACAATGAACAGGACAATAGACCCAGTAAGAGACAGTGCAGCGCCGACCAGTACACAGTAGTGCAAAAAGCACTAAAAATGGTCAAAAAGGTCAAAAAAATGACCGTTTATAAAAATGCCAAATTTAAACATAACATACTATGAGATAGTGTTCTATGGACATAGCAGTTATTGAGGTAGTAGCCAGTTATAAAGTAACAATAAATAAAGTGCAACTCAGGACACGTGTGTGTGTGTGTGTGTGTGTGTGTGTCAAACCAGTCTCTGAGTATTGAATAGTCTAATGCAGGCTCTACCTGACCCTTTAAAATGACTTTATTTGGTGTGACCTAATGTATCCCAGCTGTATTAAGTAATATTAAATAACATATTTTTAAATTGAATAAAACCAGATAATGTAGTTGTTTCCACATTAAGCACATATTTACGTTACCTGAAAGATTTTTTTTTTTTTTTTTTTTTTACAGTCTAGACATTACAGTGATACTAAAGCACTGCTCAACGCAATAATATTACAGATGTAACGTACAATAGTAATCTCAAAATGTACTGCTTCCTGGAAAGTGAGTTTCCTATGTCAGATTTTAAAGTGAAGTAAAAAGCTTTGTTAAATTAAGGACCTTGCAACATAATCACATGGGAAGTTCACATGGGAAGTTAACATGCTGCTTCCGATTGTTCATGCACCCTAAAATCAACCCCATTCTGCTGAATTACTGACAAGCACCATCACCTATCAGATAAATAAAATATGCATTCCTGTTGACTGTACTGCATCATTTACCATTAAAATAACTTTTGCGCCACTCTGTGGACATTTCATGCATTCACGCGATGCACATATGTTCAACAACACTTCCAACTCTGGCCATTGGGGGGCAATGATTACAATTTCTGTAAGCTCAGACCGATTTCATTAGCAGAACTTTTGACCTCCCCTCACCAAATTTACAGTGTAATCTGTTTGACCCTTAAAATGGCATTGTTCATTTCAACCTAATGAAGTCTAGTTAATATTTGTTTTGTTTTTATCACATTTTTTAACAGTGCATAAAAAACACTTAATCTGTGTTGTATTGTTATATATTCTAACATTTTCCTGCCATGTCAGCTCATAAAAGCAGTTAAGATACAATGAATGAAAAGAGAAGAAAGGTCAGGGTTAGGATAAGGACTCCACAAGTCACAAGTTTCCCAGAAGATTCACTAAACTCCAATTACTGCACACCTCCCATGACCAACCCATTTTGAGCACATAGAGTGAGTATTGTGGAGCACGTGAAATGCCTCGCGCATATGAAATGCCTGGCACGTTCTAAAGCACAGTGCATTTATTTTAGTAGAAAACACAGGCTCTGATGACTTCTTTTCCATGTTTTACCCATTTAGGATGCATTAATATGACATTTAAGTTAAGATGATACTTTTCTGTGAAAAAAAATAAAAATACAAAATAAAAATAAATAAAATTGTGTTTATTGCATAGAATACATTCATAATTACAGAACTGGGCAATTAGATTCCAGTGGGTGAAATCACATGTGCCTCATATGCCACTGATTACTTCTGAGCAGATGGAGCAAGAGAAATACTCTCTCTCTCACTCTCTGTCTATCTTTCTATCTGTCTTCCTCTCTGATTACATTGTATACCTCACATGAGCCCAGTTAGATTTGACCCGGAATGCAAGTTTGACCACGTTTATTTGGGACAAAAGGTTTTCACATCTCTGAGAACTATCTACTCTGATAGCAAATTGTATTGCCAGACTGCTGGTATGTGAGAGAGCAATGGCAAAAATGTAAATATTATAGTCTTGAGCTGAATGTTCCCTTTGGAAGAGTTTCTAATATAGATGGAGTTTTAGTAGGAATTGCCAGAGTAAATTTACAGGATTGAGCCAGTTCTAAAACTCAAACTGCTGGAATAAGTCAGGGACGGGAGCTTCAGTTAATGTTCACATCAACCATCAGAATGGGGGAAAAATGTGATCTCAGTGATTTCGACCATGTCATGATTGTTTGTTCCAGACGGGCTGGTTTGAGTATTTCTGTAACTGCTGATCTCCGGGGATTTTCAAGTACAACAACCTCCAGAGTTTACTCAGAATATTGCCAAAAACAAAAAACATCCAGTGATTGGCAGTCTCTCGCTCTCGCTCTATATATATATATATATATATATATATATATATATATATACACACACACACATACCACGGGTCTGTTGAATGCTTGATTCTGATTGGATGACAGACGCACAGTAAAAGCACAGCTATGAAGTACTCCCAGGTCTTGACCGCATTACGGTTACATATCACTTCACCAAATTATTTCAGTTATTTTAAAGAGCCCTCAGGCTACCACAACAAAATAACCAATTAAAACAAAGACATTCGTTAAGTACATCGGATAAGAGTGACAAACAATGTCTATAATATCCTACATTTATTAAAATTTCAGTTGAAAAGATCCCTCATCTCCCCTGCACTAACACACGCTCACACACACACAAACATTGAGACTTGTGTGACAACCAACAAATAGAGCATCACACCTGCGACATGATCAGTGATCACCCCCCCTCCTTCTCTCTCTCTCTCTCTCTCTCTCTCTCTCTCTCGCTTGCACACACACACACACACAACCTTGTTACTCCAATGCTGAAAAGCAGCGCATCCTCCGTTGCTAGTTCTAAAGTGAAATTTTTGAACTAGCAATGAAAGCTTCAGCTGTATCAGAGCTAGATACACTAGATCAATAAAACTTCTATATTATCTGAAATATCTGTGGGAATAACCCTTGACACCCTGTGGCAGGTTGGAGGGTGGGGCCGGGTCGTGATTCCACACACCCGGCCCCTAATCTGGCTAATCAAGCCTCAGAGAGGGATAAAGGCCGACTGGAGACTGCAGTGAGACAGAGAGGGAGTTTTGCGGGCAGCTGTCCGACACCTGTGTGTGTGTTTGTCTTTTTGGTTACGTTTTATAATTAAACTATTATTTATATTGTCAAGCCGGTTCTCACCTCCTCCTTTCCATTAGTCCCTTTACACTGGTACAGAAATCCGGGAAAGAGAAGGGCTGCGGCGTAATGGAGTTCTCGCCACTACCATCCAGCCCAATGGAGCAGCCGCGGCTGCCGGGGGACGAAGGAGCCCGGCCGCCTGAGAGCGGACGAACGGCGTTGACCGCGAAGGGAGAAGGGGCTCCTAGCCAACCGCCAGGAGCAGTCAAGGCCACTGCCAGGGGTGGGGGGAGACCCCTACCAGCCTCTAGTGATGACCGCCGACCGCGAGCAGGTAGGCGTTCCCGGCCAACCGCCTGGAGCGGAGAACCTCTGCCATAGGAGGGGGAGACTTCTTATGTTTCCAGAGAACGCAGTGGGGAATTCCGTCTGCCAGGGGCCAGAAGACTGCCTCTGATCAGCCCGGGGAGCCATGACTGTCGTCCATTGGAGGTTGGAGGAGTGGCCGAGGACCAAGCTATGGCGTATCGGAGAACCGGCGAGTAAGTGTTTTTTTTTTTTTTTCGCTCTCTCTCTCTCCTCTGTTGGCCTTTCCATCTCTTTTTTCAAATATTTTGTTAATTTGGCACTATCGCCACTATGGTGTGTAGGTACCACATTTTTGAGGGTTTCCCTCCGCTTGTCCCCTCCCTCATCCAGTTAGACAGGGATGACATGCTGGCAGATGGGGTGGAAGGCATGCCTCTCCCCGGGGGGTCATGCTGGGGGCTCCCAGGCCTGAGATAACAAGGGAGGAATGTGGCAGGGCTAATCAGGCTAATCAAGCCTCATAAAGGCTGACTGGAGACTGCAGTGGGACAGAGAGAGAGAGATTTACGGACAGCTGTCCGACACCTGTGTGTGTGTGTGTGTGTGTGTGTTTGTCTTTTTGGTTAAGTTTTATAATTAAACTATTATTTATATTGTCAAGCCGGTTCACGCCTCCTCCTTTCCATTAATCCCTTTACACCCCCTCCCCCTCTCTAGAAACTCTCGCACACGTGGACACACATGCATATACGATTACGAACACACTTACTCGCAAGCGAAAAACAGAACCATCATGTCAGATGCAGCACACCTGCATCTTAGTAGGGTTGAAAACATTTGTTAAGGTTTACAACAGAAATATGAGGACACTCTCTGCTGCTGAGAAGTGCTTAAACTTACATCTGGTTGATTTTGAAGCAATGTTACTTCTGACAAGAGCTGCAACAAATAAAGGTAATCCCACAGGCGATCTCTCTCATTTTCTGAGCTTCTCTCTTCCAATCCCTCAAAAACAAACTCGCACACAAACACACTAACTTGTTACTCCGTAAGTGCTTCAGTTAAGCCTCACTATCCTCTGTTGCTAGTTCATAAGTGGCATTTTCGAACTAGCAACGAAGGATTGAGGTGAATCTGAGCAAGACATTCAACTCAGATGAAAACCAGAAAATGTCTTGAGATAAAACACTGAATGGTGTATTTAGGTGTGGTAACCGTGATCTAAACAGAATAATTGACTTAGGAGCATTGAAAAATAATACACACACGAGGTGCAACGGTCATGACGCGCAGCGGAGTTACCTCCTCCGATGTGCATTATTTTTATATATATATATATATATATATTATTTAGCCATTTTAAGCAAGTGATGTTAACCACCAACAGATGTCTATTGATGAATAGACACTGTATAATCAACTGTTGTACCAAGCCGCTGATTTCCTACATAGCTGTGCTTGTTTGAATGTAAGTCTCTTGTTACATTTCGTGGTCTATTTCTTTTCACATAATAAAATATAAATCTATGTTTTATGTCCATTTATGTCTTTAGCTAGTAAGAGGTCATGTAATTAGCGGCACAATGTTTACAGATGCTCCCATGTCAGGGTTTATTTTGTGATAGTGACCAGCTGACTGTACATTATCACTTATATGTGAGATGTTAAGTTAATGTGATGGATTTGTTGTCTGGTTTTAAATTATTATTTTCATAATAGAGATCCTGTCAAAATGGAGCAGGAATGGGAATCACCGGTAGAGATGGATCTATTCTGTTTATTTACAGTTATTTTGAGTTGTATGTCCGAAATATTGCCATCTATACTTTTGAGTATAAAGTCTTTCAGCACTTTTCAACTTTGGTCCAGGATCCCACAAATTTACACAATGCTAAGGCAACGTAAGCAAATCAGAAGCAGGGTCAACCACTGCGTGCAATGCATTATGTTTATAGTTTTTCTGCATTTATGCCTTTGAAATGGTTTTACAAGGCTTGGGATTTGCATCTAAAAGCAGAAAATTGCTTGCAATCAAACAAACCTTGTGAGGTACACAAATTGAATTTTTCTGGTCCCATGCTTTGGATTTAGGGGGAAACTGTACCCCAGGTAATGGGCTTCACATGTTTCTGATCCTATGGCAGAACTCAAGATCGCCACATTGGCAGCTTCAATTGGAAGTTTTATGGTGCAACATACTTTAAGGAACATCTTAGATCCTTCATTATTTTTAATAGCAGTTTAGACATATAGTAGGTATTGCAGAAAATGAGTGTGTCAAATTTTTATTAGTTATCTTATATAATCTCTAGTGACATTTTATAATGGATTTATGCATTTTCTTTATTTTTTTTTTCCAGAGATTACAATTTTTATGTAACAATTCTTTATGAATATCAGGTCTAGATTCTCTTATGAGGTTGGCTTTAAAAGCTTACTTCCCACAAATCTGAAAAAAAAAAAGTTTTTTTAAAAAGCCTTTTAAACTCTGACACACATACAAATTAAAAGGCATTTCATTTGGCATGATTAACTGAAACATTGAGTTGTAACCAATCAGAGTGTTTGTGTGTGTTAGTGAGGTCAGGCATTGGGTATACTTAAATCAACAGGACAGAGCTGCTCTCATTCACACACTGCTCAAGTTCAGGATCACACTGATAGTCTTCGGTTTTAATCTTTCTTCAAGACAAACACAACATCAGCCAAACCATGCATAGTAAAGATCAAATCTGGTAAGTTATGTTTTTCTTTCCATTTTAAGTTTGAGATTAGATTGTGTGCATGAAGAAACTTTTTTTTTTAAAACTTCAAAAATATAAATTGTGGTTAAAATATTAGCTCTTTTTCAAACTGTTGTTCTATAAAGGGTTCATAAAACGAGCAAAATCCAATTTGTATGTAAACATTCTCTTTAAGCAAAAGTTAATAAGCAAGGAAATATGGTTTTTAAATCAATCATACCAGCATTAACTAGCACAGTGTGAACTATTTCTTTAACATCACAATAGTAATAAAATAGGGTAAGGGTTATTTCAAAATGGTACTATTGCATTGTTAAAAAGATTGTCCACAATGTGCTTCAAATGAATGTGTCACAGTCATATCTGATAGGATTATACACAGCCAGTCTCTCTTTTTTTTTTTTTGTAATCGATGCACTAAATTCCACAATTACCTGTCATGAATATAGACAGTGAGTCTATCTTTAAGTTTAATAAAGAAGTTTTTCTCATCAACAGCCATGAGGACTACCAGAGAACTGCAGACTGGCTTCTGTCCCAGACACAACACAGACCCAAAGTGGCCATCATCTGTGGATCCGGACTTGGCATGCTGGCAGATGCAATCAAGTGCCAAGACTCGTTCAAATACTCTGACATCCCTGGCTTTCCTCAAAGCACAGGTGAGACACGTCAGACCTTGCAGCTCTAAAATTTGCCATTGTAACTGAACATCATAATATGATGATTTCAGAACTGCTGTTATGTAACATGTTGTGAGGCTTGTATATGTCCTGACTGTATGTTTGTACGTGTATGTAAACAGTGAAGGGCCATGCTGGAAGGCTGGTTTTCGGGGAGCTTAAAGGGAAGACTTGCGTGTGCATGCAAGGCCGATTCCACATGTATGAGGGACATTCGCTGTGCAAGGTTTGTAAAACCAACGATGTGCCCTGCATCTTTCACATGAATTAGGCAATAAGATGTTAATAGTTTTTCACTTCAATTCACTTTGATTATTATATATCATTCTTGACATTTTAATGTTGCATTAAAGGGATAGTTCTCCCAAAAATTAAAGTTCTGTCATTTACTCACCCTAATGTTGTTCCAAACCCATAGGAACATAAAAAAAAAGATGTTAGGCAGAATGTTAGCCTCATCACCATTCAATTTCATTGCATCTTTTATCTGCAGTATACAATTAATGTGAATCGTGACTGAGGCTGTCATTCTGCCTAACATCTCCTTTAGTCTTCCACAATGGAAAGAAAATCATATGGGTTTGGAATAAAATGGTGACAGAATTTTCATTTTTGGGTGAACTATACCTTTAAAGGAATAATCTGGGGTCAATACAAGTTAAGGTCAAAGTTCATTACCACAAAAATGTATTTCAATTTGTGTCCCATTTTCTTTAAAAAGAGCTTTATTTGGGATACAGTGAGGCACTTACAGTGGAAGTGAATGGGGCCAATCCATAAACTTTAAATTTCTCACTATTTCAGAAGTATAGCCACAATGACAGTAAAAACTTTACAGCTCAGCACTACTATGAGTTTAACAGAATAATTAATGTAAATGTTTTTATAAAAATTATAAGCTTCACATTTCTGCCTTTAAACCCTACAAACATTGGCCCTATTCACTTTCGTTGTGAGTGTCTCGCTGTAACCTCGAGTTTTGATTCTTTGAAGGAGGGATGAGTGGTTATCAATATTCTACCACAAAGTTGATTGAACTAAACTTGTATTGATCCTGAAATATTCCTTTAAGAAAAAAATATTTCTTGGCAGTTTCATCACGTGTCATAATAGAATTACATTACATTCCAAGAGCACATATAATGTGATGATAGAAGAAGGGAATTCTATTTACTTTTTGGATGCCAAAACTGGAAGAATGCATTCACTCCTGATCGTCCTGATCTAAATCACATGCTGTAATGCCAGAGCACAAGTTACCAGTCAGTGAATCTTTTGTTTGGTTTACATAACACAGAGTTAGACTAACATTGCTTTTTGGCAATATGCCTTTACAGTTCAGCAGCAAGCTTATGAAGTTTATAACAATGTAAGTGATGGTTGTTTTAAAATGGATTAACAGATTACTACAGAATTTGCCCTGATTTTCTGTTTGTGTTCCTCAGGTAACTTTTCCAGTAAGAGTGTTTAAGCTTCTGGGTGTCGACACCTTGATTGTCACTAATGCTGCTGGATCTTTAGCAGACAATTATAGCTGCGGTGATATTATGATCATCCGTGACCATATAAACTTTCCTGGACTCGCTGGACTGAATCCACTGAATGGACCTAATGATGATAAGTGAGTATCAAATCTACAGGAAAGCCTTACAGGAATAATTCACCCAAATATGAAAATTCTCTCATGATTTACTCACCCACACGCCATCTCAAATGGGTACGACATTCTTTCTTCTGCTGAACACAAATGAATTTTTTTTTGAAGAATATTTCCGCTTTGTAGGTCCTCACAATGCAAGTGAATGTGTACCAACATTTTTAAGCTCCAAAATGCACATAAAGGCAGCTTAACAGTAAACCATTTGGCTCTAGTGGTTAAATCCATATCTGCAGAAGGGATATGATAAGTGTGGGTGAGAAACAGATCAATATTTAAGTTTTTACAATAAATTGTCCTCCCTGCCCAGTAGGTGGCATTAAGGACAAAGAATGCAAATCGGAAAAAAAAAGAAGAATGTGAAAGTAAAAGTGGAGATTTAAAGTAAAAACTTAAATATTGATCTGTTTCTTACCCACATTTATCATATCACTGCTGAAGAAATGGAGGTGAGTAAATGATGAGGAAATTGTCATTTTTGGGTGAACTATCCCTATAATGTGAACATACATGTATTTCAAAGTAAAAAACAAATTCTCAATAACAATGAAATGTATTGTACTACAAGCTCCTATTTAAAGTAAACATTTAAAATAAAATAAATTATGTAAAGAATAAGTAGTAATAGTTATATAGGTGTATTTCTGAGGAAAAAAAATAAGAAAATAATTAAGTTTACTCTTATGTGAGTGGTATGAATATTAACAACAATTTTAAGGCTGTTATGTATGTAAGTGGGTGGCACTGTTGCAATGAGCCTGTGGGTAACACCATACATTAATAGAATAACCAGTACAATGAACGTAATTTTCTGTTTGTTGCTTCCAAGGTTTGGTCCTCGGTTTCCTCCTATGTCTGGGGTCTATGACAAAAGCCTGCGGAAGATGGCTTTTGACATCTGTAAGAGCATGGGCGTCTCCCAGTATGTCAGAGAGGGCGTGTACTGTATGGTGGGAGGGCCCAACTTTGAGAGCATAGCTGAAGCCCACCTTTTGCACAGACTAGGAGTGGATGCAGTTGGTGAGCATTACATCTCATTTTGAAAAATCATTGCAATTCAAACAGTATCCTAGTTTGCTTTAACAAGATTGTCAAGCAGCTCAAGTAGTAATTTAGCTGTACCTTACTGCAACACTTTTAGATTTAAAGAGATAGTTTATCCAAAAATGAAAATTATGTTATCATTTACTCACCATCATGTTGTTCCAATCCTGTATGACTTTCTTTCTTCAGTGGAACACAAAAGAACATGTTAGAATTTTCATTTTTTTAGGTCAACTGTTCCTCAAAAAAAGGAGTAATATTGTGGGATAACCAGAATTAATTATGGAATAATTTGCATTTAAAGGTATGAGTACTGCACCAGAAGTGTTGGTTGCCAGTCACTGTGGCATGAGAGTCTTTGGTCTTTCCCTCATCACTAACAAAGTGGTGAAAACCTACGAGGACAATGAGACTGTCAATCATGAAGCCGTGCTAGAGGTGAGCAAAATGCGCTCAGAGACACTGCAGGCACTCGTCACAGAGCTTGTCAGCAGCATGGACATCAATAACAACACAGAGTGATGACATCAGCACTGTTACTGTTAATCAAAACCTCATCCAGAAAAATCTGCAGCTGCCATGATAACTTTTTCAATTGCTCATACTTGTACGTGTACCTATAGAAGATCCATGTGTGTAAAAAATATATTTGATATGTTTTCAGTTACTTCAGGGTTATGATATTGTATTATTTGTTGTTCTGGAAATGATTCTGTTCAATGGTGCCATAGCAACAAATTTAAAAACATTTGGTCAAAAACCGACTCTTCAATATACTTCTTAATTTTAGTTTTTTGTGTGTTTGTATTTTTTTCATTCAGAGCCTGTAAATGTATATTCATAATAACAATAAGAGCTTATAATGTGGGAAATGTAAATGTTTTAAAATGTTGCACAGTATTTTCATTCATCATACAAATTAATATAATTCTAAATGTTAATATTTTGATAATAAAGTATGATATAATGTATATCATTCCTCTGTGCTATTTATGCTGTCTTATATACTCTGTTTGGGTTGTACATGGCCACTGAATCAGGAACTTTTTGTATAACCTGCTCTCTTCTGTAAAACCAACACATAATCTCAACTACAATGCAACAATAACAATAAAAGTATATATTGAATATAATATTTTGCAATGGATTATTTCTTCGTTCATTTTGATACAATCCCATTAATTACATATATAAGTTTAGAAATTAATTATAGATATCTTTAGTTAAACATGGCGAATAGTACAGCTATTTTAGCAGAAAACAATAAAGTTGTTTCATTCATTGCCGCGCATGCTCAACATGTCCACTAGATGGCAGCAGATAAGTGTTTACAGATGCGCGCCTCTGGTTGCCATGACAAACTTGAACTCTGTATTTTGGAGCGGAGGGAAAAGCTTTGTTTTGAGGGGGAAAAAACGACATTATGAATTTACGTCAAGAGATGTTCAACTTTTATCCAGTGGTATGATTCATTGTGTTTATGATTTATTTGTTTTTATATAAATGGATTGTAAGGTTGACAACTTTTCTTCCATGAATGAATATTGCTCTTTTTTTTTTTTTTTGCAAGTGATATAGTTGCAGGTTGATCAGTGACGTGACGCACTTTTTTTTATTGGCCGGATCTATTGAAGTCAAATTTTAAAAATGCTCGCACACACACACACACACACACACACACACACACAAGAAAACAACAACTACTTAAAAGGGGAGTTCACCCAAAAATAAAAATTCAGTCATTGTTTACTCACCCCTGTGTTATTATAACCCAATGGCAATTTATGGGGACTACCTCTTCAAGTTTCAAAAGAACACAAAAGTATAATTCAGAAGTCTAATAAATTATTTCATGAGACTCATGATTGTTTTGAAAGTATACGATAAGGTTTGGTGAGAAACAACCCAAAATCGAATGTATTATTTAGTGAAAATTTTCACTGACTGTTGATCTCCTGTGCACGTTCATGATAGTGCATGAGAGCAAAAGTTCACATATCCCCCTCACTACATTGGGGCATTCAAGTGAAAACTTGTTTGTTTATCCAAAAACAGGTCCAACACAGTGATAGCGAAAACAAAACACAACACAGCTGTCTGAAAAGTGTGTTGTTGAAGAATTGATGCATTTCTATGCCCAGCCTTATTTTTTGAAAGTTTTTGGACCAATGACAGTTCACAGCAGACAGAGTTTCCCACACGATGCCGAAAATAGAAAACAAGCGATTGATAGAATGTACAGTCGCTTGTCTATGCTGGATGGAACAAAAACTCGGTTAGGACATGATGCAATGGTGGCTGCCTGTAGCCTCCACTATGTTTTCGTTTGATTTACAAGTACTCCATTAAAAAAATAAGGCTTGGCATAGAAATGCATCAATTCTTCAACTACAATTAGATTTTGCATTATTCTGAAGCTTGAAGAGGTGGTCACCAAAAATTGCTAATGTAAAAAAAAACAAAAAATTGGGGGTGGGGGGCATAGTAGTTTGGAATAATCTTTTCTTATTATTATTTTAATTTTTTTTTAAATTATCAGTGAAACAAAAAAATGTTGTCCACCAAATCAAAGTCAAATGGTGTAACCAACATGCTGGTAGCCATTCTGAACACCCCTTAAGACCCTATGGTTGACATTTTTAAACCACTTGACATTTTTATCATTAAATCTATTGTTTCGTAGAAAAAAATAAAAAACTTACAAAACGTTAAATGTATTTTAGAAATGTATGAAACCAACATGGTCACAAATATTACCTTTATACAAACTAGACACGTTTTTTTTTTTATTCGATTTTTAAAAGATTTCTATTAGCTCAGACAACATCATTTTTAAATGAACCATTTATGTTTAAGGATTACAGCAAATGGGAGCGAAGGCCAAAACAGAAGCATCAACCCTGGGCATCTAAGCAAGACATTGGAATTACTGTAATCAGACAATTTCCGAATGTAACATCAGGTAAGACATAAACATAGCTAAGCATCAAAGTAATGTTGTTAAACATATGTTAGTGCAGTCACTAAAACTCTGTGGCTTTTATGCACGAAACTGTAATCCCTACTTTATGATCTCAATACAGGAACATCTCAATGGAATACTGTCCACATTGATTCCACAACATTACCCAAACTCTCTAGAAGGAGAAGAACTGTAAATGTGGAACAGGAACATACTAAGGACAATATCAAAGCACTGAAGGTTTTTTACTGTTAAACAAGAAAGTAGACTTTATCTAGTAGACCATGTCTTGATGTCCACTGCAATCTGTGTTGTAGTTACTCATCACATCCACAAAAGAAGCCATAAAAGTCCTAGAGGAGCACTGTGAACATCTTAAAGAGAGGAACCTGCAGATAGCCAAGACCATCATTGATACAGAGAGAAGCTCATTCTCCAGAGCTAAAGAACTGCTCATCCAGCAAGTACAAATGGGGGTGAGACAAATTACATTACAGTGGGGTACAAAATCTGAGACTACTTAAAAATGTAAGACAAAGAAAAGTTATGATAAAAAAATTATTTGTAACAATTTCTAGGTCACTAATGAAATGTTTTGTGACATTGACCTTTGTGCAAAAGGTAATTTTTTCAAGCACACATTTTCAAATCATGCTGGTTTTGTGGAGTCCATGCCAGCTCAAGTGCATGCTGACATTACAAAATAAATAAAGAGGCATACTAAATACTAAGAAGTTCTAAAATTCATGTTCAGTGTTCAATTTTCTCAAATTGAGATCTCAATTTATCATATATCTCATGTTCTTTTATAGAGGTCAATGGCATTCTTTAAACAATGGAGTGGCAGTCAGACTACAACTATCAAAGCAGAGCTGACAGATATACAGGAAGCATCACAGAAACATCTCCACGGTTAGTTTACACATACTGTTCATTAATCACGTTTGACCTCTTGAACAGGATTTCATTTTTTAATGCAAATTATAGCTGCCACAGCTCGCTGTTCATTAATGGTAGTAAGAAAACAAGGAATTCCAGTTGGCTGTTGTATCTTCTGTTAACGCAGATTTGCAGGAGCAGCTGGATATGGTGACATCAAAGGTGGTGAAGGCAAAGAAAGAGCTGCACACTCTGAAGACTTACAAAGATATGGAGTACCCAGTCAAGGCCTTGCAAATTTTAGACATGGAACGTAAGCTGAATAAACTGAGGGAGAACAAGCAGGTAACCCATACAGAAATCTTATATACACTCACTGAGCACTTTATTAGGAACACTTTGGTCCTATAATGTGCCAGATGTGGTCTTCTGCTGTTGTAGCCCATCTGCCTCAAGGTTTCGACGTATTGTGCATTCTGAGATGCCCACTACAATTGCAGAGTGGTTATCTGAGTTACTGCAGCCTTTCTGTCAGCTCGAACCAATTTGACCATTCTCTGTTAACCTTTCTTATCAATAAGGAGTTTCCATTCATGCCACTCACTGGATGTTTTTTGTTTTTGGTACCATTCTGTGTGAACTCTTGAGACTGTTGTGCATGAAAATCTCAGGATATCAGCAGTTACAGAAATACTAAGACCAGCTCGTCTGGTTCCATCAATCATGCCACGGTTGACATCGCTGTGATCAGATCCCATTCTAATGGTTGATGTGAACATTAACTGAAGCTTCTGATCTACACTCACCTAAAGGATTATTAGGAACACCTGTTCAATTTCTCATTAATGCAATTATCTAATCAACCAATCACATGGCAGTTGCTTCAATGCATTTAGGGGTGTGGTCCTGGTCAAGACAATCTCCTGAACTCCAAACTGAATGTCAGAATGGGAAAGAAAGGTGATTTAAGCAATTTTGAGCGTGGCATGGTTGTTGGTGCCAAACGGGCCGGTCTGAGTATTTCACAATCTGCTCAGTTACTGGGATTTTCACGCACAACCATTTCTAGGGTTTACAAAGAATGGTGTGAAAAGGGAAAAACATCCAGTATGCGGCAGTCCTGTGGGCGAAAATGCCTTGTTGATGCTAGAGTTCAGAGGAGAATGGGCCGACTGATTCAAGCTGATAGAAGAGCAACTTTGACTGAAATAACCACTCGTTACAACCGAGGTATGCAGCAAAGCATTTGTGAAGCCACAACACGCACAACCTTGAGGCGGATGGGCTACAACAGCAGAAGACCCCACCGGGTACCACTCATCTCCACTACAAATAGGAAAAAGAGGCTACAATTTGCAAGAGCTCACCAAAATTGGACAGTTGAAGACTGGAAAAATGTTGCCTGGTCTGATGAGTCTCGATTTCTGTTGAGACATTCAGATGGTAGAGTCAGAATTTGGCGTAAACAGAATGAGAACATGGATCCATCATGCCTTGTTACCACCGTGCAGGCTGGTGGTGGTGGTGTAATGGTGTGGGGGATGTTTTCTTGGCACACTTTAGGCCCCTTAGTGCCAATTGGGGATCGTTTAAATGCCACGGCCTACCTGAGCATTGTTTCTGACAATGTCCATCCCTTTATGGCCACCATGTACCCATCCTCTGATGGCTACTTACAGCAGGATAATGCACCATGTCACAAAGCTTGAATCATTTCAAATTGGTTTCTTGAACATGACAATGAGTTCACTGTACTAAAATGGCCCCCACAGTCACCAGATCTCAACCCAATAGAGCATCATTGGGATGTGGTGGAACGGGAGCTTCGTGCCCTGGATGTGCATCCCACAAATCTCCATCAATAGGATAGGATGCTATCCTATCAATATGGGCCAACATTTCTAAAGAATGCTTTCAGCACCTTGTTGAATCAATGCCACGTAGAATTAAGGCAGTTCTGAAGGCAAAAGGGGGTCAAACACAGTATTAGTATGGTGTTCCTAATAATCCTTTAGGTGAGTGTATATCTGCATGATTTTATGCATTGCACTGCTGCCACACGATTGGCTGATTAGATAATCACATGAATAACTAGGTTACTTAGGTGTTCCTAATAAAGTGCTGAGTGAGTGTATATGGACATTTAAATACAAATACAGTATATACAATTATAGTTCTTATATCTTATACTATTTGGACATGTATATGTATGCCCATATTTCAAATTTCCACTATTATTTGTGAAAATAAATGTTATATACTGTATATGAAAATGGCCATTTCTGTAGTATTATATATATATATATATATATATATATATATATATATATATATATATATATATATATATATATATAAAACTGTTAGAAATTACATAATTCAATTTGAAATTTAAAAATCATAGACTAAATTAGTTTTTGAGTGTATTTAGCATTTATTAATCTTTATTAATGTTAATTTATACAAAAAATTCAATTGTTCATAGTTAGTTCATGAATAATGTTAACGTATACAACTTTTAATTTTAAGAATGTATTATTATATGTTGAAATTAATAAATGCTGTAAAAGAAATGTTTACTGTTAGGTTTTTTTGTACAATGAATAAAACTGTTCTATAAAATGAATAAAACGAAATCTGAAATTTATGCCGATAGATAGGAAAAGATTTGAAGTTAATCCTGGTAAATCTCAGAAAATCCTTTATTTATTAAAAAGACATGTGGCCACCTCACGTGGTCCCAGCTCTCTTTAGACCTCTTTAATGTTCAATTTCTTTTCTCCTCTTGTAATTCTCAGGTTGAACAGGAGGATGTGACTTTGCTGTTTAAAAAAGAGATGGCAAATTTGGAGAGATGTCAACGCCAAAGAGAGCAGGCTGTACTGTCCGCCATTGCTGAGGTAATCAGCACTTTAAAGCTTAATTTGTCTGTTTGTTGATTCATTTGAATAATACTTGACTTTAGGAGCATTCAAAAACTTCTATTTATGGTTTGGTTTTCAGACACACAAATCTCTCATCCCACCCATTGTCAAACTGATGGCTTCTCATAACCACACTATAAGGGAAGAGATTCACATGTACAGAAAGGTGAAAAGTAGAATTTATTTATTTATTTATAAATCAAAGTCTTGCTTTCCATTCTGCCAACCAAAAGGTTGATTGTTGTTCTTGGTCTATGTTTTTGTATAAATCTGATTTAATCTGCTTTAAAGGAGATAATGGAGTTGAGACAGAAGACCAAAGAGCTAATGAAAAGTATTCAGGAACTGAAACTATCAAGACCAAACCTGAGGAGAGAGATCTTTCCAGATGTTTTCCTGAAATCAGATAAGTTAGTAAATAAGTACGTTTAGTTATTGAGGCAAACAGCTTCCTTGCCACAAACACAGAAAAGACTTTAAATGTTCAGGCACTAATGCAAAATGTTACACAAGCTCATCAGTTTAAGCTTGCATTCATAAGTTATAAAATAACTGCTGTTGCACAGAAACGTTTTTATAAATTTGGCCACTTGAAAGGGATTTCAGTAAACCCCTCAAAAGGTCTAGCAGTGTTAGTATGACCTGACTCCTCTCGTAAACAGATATAGAACAGCAACACTTCGAAAACTTCATTTTCAAGAGGCTTCTTTAAAGGTGCAATATGTAACAATTTTCATGTACTGTATTTTTAGCCCTTTTTTTGCCAATGTGTGAACGGCTTGTAACACAACTTTTTGGAGAAAAATTTTCACAAAAATCTGCCCTTCCCAAACTTCCTAGGTTGCCTATTAAAGCCTGTTGACTGATTTTCATGCGAAGGGAGTGGGTCGCTTTTGCCAGGAAAATCCAAAGCATGTGACATTTATGTGCACTCCCGAGAGCCTTGACTCAGACAGTAATAGCTTCTCTTCCGCTTTTCAACAGCGGCAACAAACTGCATCACTAGGTAACGTTATCTTAAGCTGCGTACACACTGCCAACAACACCATCCCATTCATTTTCAATGAGAGCTGGCGACTTCCAGCGACACGAGCTGTCGCGACCGTTGGCGACCAGATGTGGGCGTGTCCAGCGACGCGACAAATTTGAGACAAGTTTAACATTAATATTCAAATGAAGAGCGACAGCCAATACGAGAGTAGACGGTAGAGCTCACATGATGCTTCTCTCTCTCTCCGCTCTTGCGGTAATGGAAAGATCAGGCGAGACACCCTCTGCAGCAGCTCATCAAACTGGGTCCTGTCAAGCCTGAAGTACTGCTGGAACCGGACTTCATCCAGCCGCAGCTCCTGCACCAGCCGGTGGTACTCACCGTGCTGACTCCTTTGATTTAATGGTTTTGTGGACCCAGACAGTCCGGTGTTTGGATTTTCACCACAGATAAACAGCCGCATTGGTAAAGAGCATGCCTTGTTTCTCGTTTATCTTTGATATAAAGCATTTTATGTACCGATTCCATTTATATTTAGTCTTTTCCCTCCAAAATATTTGTTTTTAGCAGCAAGAAAACTGATCATCGCTGTCAACAGCAATCGAATGGCATCTGTGAATATAATTTATAAACGTGACCTAACCATTAGCCACTGGCGACCTACAGCGACAAAGTAGCTGGTAATGTGAACGCAGCTTTAGAGATGGAATCCAGCAAACAGCCGGCTCCCAGCACAAAACCGACCCCCTATACAAACTCTGAGTAAGCCAAAAAAAAAGCCAAAAAGGGCATTTGATTCCTGGTGGGACCTTCGTTTGACCTTCGTTTGGTTTTGGGGATCAAAACTGACCCTGTATTGGCATTATTCTTATTGGACAGGTAAGCTTATGTAAAGCATGTGAAATATAGTGCCATAAGGATTAATCTGTGTAATTTTAGATAACTTGATCTTGCCTGCACAGTA
This sequence comes from Moxostoma hubbsi, assembly GCA_032164185.1. NCBI lineage: Eukaryota > Metazoa > Chordata > Actinopteri > Cypriniformes > Catostomidae > Moxostoma > Moxostoma hubbsi. The sequence continues at coordinate 16,425,104 of JAVLUX010000186.1, forward strand.
ACTGTCATTAGGGCTGGGTATCGAGTTCGACACATTTTAGGCACTGACCGAATTGCCTCTAAAAAAATCGAGTATCAAAAAATGTCTTGTCGTTCGGTACCAAATTTCGATACCTAAGGGGTTACTCTTGTCAACGTCAGTGATAAGCATGTAGCATGCTAGATGTGCCCAAATCTAAAAGTGCCGGTGATTGGCTGTGTTTTAGCATCAAGGAAAAACACTAGTTTACACTGGTTACGCCCAGAGACGCGGCTCAAACGTGAGGCTGTAGTGTGTATGCGTCCCAACCTCCATAGATGTAAAAGATGTGGAAAAGATCAAAAGTGTGGCTACATTTCACCAGGCTCGATGACAACAGCACACAATGCAATATTTGCAACAAGATAATATACAAGATTTGCAATCGGATTACCCAAATTATTATACTAATACACCAGCACTTTGAGCCAAAGTCTGGAGATGTTCTTGCGTGTTGTTGCGTTTCCTTGCATTGCATTTCCTTGCGTTGTGTTTCCTCATGTTGCTTGGTTCTTTGCGACAAGGCAACATGACAAATATGATGAAGCATTTGACAGTGCACGGAATAAACTTAAGAGCAGAAAGTTGCTCTGTCTTCGACTGCAAGAAGACCGAGCCAGTGCAGTCATCCTCTCAGTGTCCTCCTGCCACAGAGCTTCCTTGAATATGCCCACCACACGAGTCTTCCTTCAAAACTACTCAAGAATGCAGTGGTGCTATGATTGGGACTCAACAGATAAGGTTAACGTTTGCCCCTGCCGACCCTGGCATGAGGAGACCAGAAGGCTCAGGAGATGAGTCTTTGAGTCTTTGAGACTGTAAAAAATGTCAACAAACTGAAAAAATTAAACCAGCACTGAGGTAATGTAAAAAATAAAAAAGTCGATATCTAATTTTTTTTTAATGATACCCAGCCCTGACTGTCATATACAATGTTAATCTGTAATTATTCAGCCAGGTAAACTATAATAACACATGAAATGAATGCTAGACAGTGTTCAAGATAATGCAAAAAGACCCATCCATTAGTGTAACGTAACTTGGTTATACAGTGCATCATCATATCAAAATGACAGTTGTGATGGAATCACATCAATACTGAATTGTTTCAACCTATTTTTAATGTACAGGCTATTTTATAAACAGTTACTGTCATCATCCACCAAATTTAGATAACAGCTATTGATAAAGCTGGCTAGCTAGCTAACGCCGACATAGGTTATCGTATAAATGCAGTCAATGTATCATGCAAAGAAAAGTGATTTCTTCAAACTACAGTCTCGCATAGTTAGACCTATATCCACACTTTGTTTTAGCCCTGTTCCAGCACTGGAGAGTCAAATATAATATACAGTCTCAAAGTTTGTAGTAAAACAATCATAACTGTGCAATTTTAATTATGCTTCCTCATCTGTCAGCATGATGCCGGTGAATCACGGTTTATACATTGTACATCACATGTACATATGTACATTACAGAATTGTTTTGATCATGCTCGCTCGCGTCCCTATGGAGTGTGTGCAGGAGCGCAAGCACGAGCAACAGGCAGCTGGCTGCAGTTCACTTAACGGCCACAGGTGTCATTAATAACAAGGGTTTCTGGATCTTACATACTGCACCTTTAAGGCATTTCCAAACATTGTAGTGACGGCACACAATCAATGATAGTTCAAATATCGGTTATTCAGAAACATTCACAACATTGTGAAACATTTTCACCACGCAGATATGCATAATGACTACCACTTTCACTATCCTCACTATCTTGAAGAGCTTTTTTTTAGGGATGTCACCACAAGTATTCCCATAGATAAGTGTTCCTATGTTCACGTATAGTTTTCCCATAGACTGGTAGAGCATGGTGCTAACAATGTAAAGGTCATGGGTTTGATTCTTAGGGATTATGCATACTGATAAAAATGCATAAATTGAATGCACTGTAAGTTGCTTTGGATAAAAGTGTCTGCCAAATGCATACATGTAAATGTAGTGTTGCTCCAGCTTTGCAAATAAGAGAAAAAACAATTAAATACACTCACAGAGCACATTATTAGGAACACTGTGGTCTTCTGCTGTTGTAGCCCATCCACCTCAAGGTTCGACATTTTGTGCATTCTGAGATGCTATTCTGCTCACTAAGATTGTACAGAGTGGTTATCTGAGTTAAGCCTTCCTGTGAGCTCGAAACAGTCAAGCCATTCTCCGTTGACCTCTCTCCTCAACAAGGTGTTTCCATCTGCAGAACTGGCACTCAATGGATGTTTTTTGTTTTTTGCATCATTCTGAGTAAACTCGAGAGACTGTTGTGTGTGAAAATCCCAGGAGACCAGCAGTTACAGAAATACTCAAACCAGCCCATCTGGCACCAACAATCATGCCACGGTCATAATCAATGAGATGAAATTTTTTCCCCCTATTCTGATGGTTCATGTGAACATTAACTGAAGCTCCTTACCAATATCTGCATGATTTTATGCATTGCACTGCTGCCACACGATTGGCTGATTAGATAATCGCATGGAAAAATTAGGTGTACATGTGCTCCTTATAATGTTCTCAGTGAGTGTATATGATTACAATGGAAATCAGTTTTTAAAGTGAAGTAAAAAGCTTTGTTACGTTAAGGAGCTACCTTGCAACATAATCACATGGGAAGTTGACACGTTGCTTCCAAAAGTTCATGTACCCTGAAATCAAGCCCATTCAGCTGAATTACTAACAAGCACCATCCCATATCAGTCATTTTTGCAACAATTTAAGAGTGAACACATTTCAATCAGGCACTACTGATGGCACATTGAGCGAGCAGCCACAGAGACACTGGTTCTAGTTCAGTGGTAACCAGAAAGTAATTAATTTCACAGAAACAATGGTGAGCGCAATACTAAGGTTGCATTTTCAATCTCAAATCTCATTGTTACTCCACTGACGTTGGAGTGTGATTAGTGTGGACAAATTGCTGGTAGGTTAGGAATCGTAACCGCTCTATTTCAAACTAAGGCATGGTTTGGAAAAAAGTTTTGGGCTATTGGAGATAGTCTTATGTTTACACATTTTTGGATGAAGAAATGAAGAACAAGAGAATGCATTGCATTCATGGAATCTCCAGCGTTCATTAAAGGTTAATGAAGGTTTCACATTTCCCACCAGTCTGTTCCAAAACACTTTGACATTTTCCTCTCCATGGCAATCAGTCATATCTCCAAAACAATCAGACACTTTATTCCAGTGATCTGCACGCACAACATCTAACACCCATGGGACCTGTTATCACAGTTAAAGATTGATTCATTTGGGCCTTTGGTCCTTAAGTGTTTCGGCCTAGGGGACAAGGATGTGGAAAACAACCAAAAACATTTAGGGTTTTCACAGATCATGTCACACTGGTTTTATAAGCACCGAATTGTAAAGGTTTCCATTAAATGGAGATAATACTAAACAGATCTGGGATTTCCTGCTCTGCTCATGACAGGGACATGGGTTTAGTATCTGCAGATGTCTTGAGCTCCAGCAGAGAAAGTTCTCATGTTTCCTGTCTTAAACAAACTGTCTCTGGCTGTGGTGACCATGTTTAATGGCAGATGTTCCATAAGGAGTTTTGATTGCATCCTGATTTACAGACACCCTAGCCACAGCTGTGAGACTGTTAGCCATAACTGCCTATGTGCAGACACCCCCTCAGGGTCCATTTGGGGAGAAACTTTGCTTATCCAAAACTGGCAAGTTTGTTCCTTTTTCAGTATATTGTGCAGCTCTTTGTTCTCAAGCAGGCAAACAACTGTCATAAAGTTTATCCTAACTTAATTGTTTATTTAGTATCAAAGTGCATTACTCCATTGATAATTATAAAGCATTCACAATATGCAATATGTATTTTGGGCCTTGGCACACAAATGCCTCTGGTTATCATAATACTAGAATTATTCTTAAGTCTAAATGTTAAAGGCAGGATTTTTGATATGTCTTATAAGTTATTCTGAGTAAGTCTTCTAAATAGTTACAACATAAAACCATAGTTTAGACACATATCTGAGGTTGTATAATTGTTTTGTACTGTTTTCTCTACATTTTAGGTGTAGTCCAGATATGGATGTCCATCTCAATATACCACAAGTGGATTTACTTCCCATATAGCCCTGTGTCAAAGGCATTACCTTTTTAATTCCTCGCTTGAGCTGCTATATGTTTTAGTAAACTGAATGGAACCACTTAATTAAATAATTTAACCTTTTTAAAATGTTCACTGTTTATTCTTTGTTTATTTGTTTTTAATGTTTTATAAGCGGGACCCTCATTATTTAAAAAAAAATATATAACTTTTTAGAAACATGACATATTACAAATGACAGTAATACATGTGGCTTAATTGCAAATGCCAATTGCATATCAATTTAGTGCTGTGGGATCACATGTTACTACACAAGCTATGTTATGCAAAAATTACCACATTTATTTGGGCAAGCACAATTTGAATAAAAAGTGAGTTTTTCTTCCATGATATCATACTTAAAATTGTCTTGAAAAGTTTTAAGTCTAAAAGGGATAGTTCACCAAAAAATTATAATTCTCTCATTTACTCATTCTTATGCCATCGCAGATGTGTATGACTTTCTTTCTTCTACAGAACACAAACAAATCTTTTTATTAAAATATTTCAGCTCTGTAGGCCCATACAATGTAATTGAATGGCAACCAGACATCTCAAGCTCCAAAAATCACATAAAGACAGCATAAAAGTAATCCATATGACTCATGTGATGAAATCTATGTCTTTAGAAGCCTAATATTGTGTAGGTCCCCCTCGGGACACCAAAACAGCACCAACCCGCATCTCAGAATAGCATTCTGAGATGATATTCTTCTCACCACAATTGTACAGAGCGGTTATCTGAGTTACTGTAAACTTTGTCAGTTTGAACCAGTCTGGCCATTCTCTGTTGACCTCTCACAAGGCATTTCCTTCCGCAGAACTACCCCTCACTGGATATTTTTTGTTTTTGGCACCATTCTGAGTAAATTCTAGTTTGTTGTGTGTGAAAATCCCAGGAGATCAGCAGTTACAGAAATACTCTAACTGGCCCATCTGGCACAAAAATCATGCCATGGTCCAAATCACTGAGATACATTTTTCTCACCATTCTGATGGTTGATGTGAACATTAACTGAAGCTCCTGACCCATATCTGCATGATTTTATGCACTGCAGCTACAATTTGCTGATTAGATAATCACATGGATGATTGTTGGTGCCAGACTGGCTGGTTTGAGTATTTCTGTAACTGCTGATCTCCTGGGATTTTCACGCATAACACACTCTAGAATTTATATCCAGTGAGTAGCACTTCTGTGGACAGAAATGCCTTGTTGATGAGAGTGGACAACAGAGAATGGCCAAACTGGTTCCAACTGACAAAGTCTATGGTAACTCAGATAACCGCTCAGTACAATTGTGGTGAGAAGAATATCATCTCAGAATGCTATTCTGAGATAAGGGTTGGCGCTCTTTTGGTGGCATGAGGGAGACCTACACAATATTAGGCAGGTGGTTTTGATCGGTATATATTAAACCACAGGAGTTGTATGGATTACCTGTATGCTGCCTCTGTGGTTTTTGGAGCTTCAATGTTCTGGCCACCATTAATTTGCATTAAAAGTACATACAGAGCTGAGACATTCTTCTAAAAACTCTTTGTGTTCAGTAGAAAGGGATGGCATGAGGGGAGTAAATGATGAGAGAATTTACATTTTTGGGGGAACTATTCCCTTTAATATGTGCATTTTAAAACCTTTCTGATTAATTCTAGAGCACCAATTTGTTTTATTAATTACTGTATTAAACTATTTATAATAATTTGGTTTTTTTTTGCAAAGCACATAGTGTAAGTGCAGAGTTTCAGTCTGGGTTCAGTCAGCAAGTAAGTGTTATGACAGTTAATCATGCTTGAAAGTGTCAATCCTCACCATATTCCACTGTTTCAATGTATGGCTATATACGCCTTTATCTTGTAAATGATTCATTTCAAAGTCAATTTGTATTTTTTTTTTCTCTTTGAAACTGTAGTTTTGTGGCATTGGTGTAATTGATTTAAGTGTGGGAACAAGGCTTGGTCTGTAAACAGTTATGGATTTCAGCACCCCAGTGTAGGGGTGACTGGTTTGATTACTTTTGTTGTTTCAGTTGGAAAGAATTCAGCTGAGTCTCAGATAACTGCAACTTCCTGGTAAAAACAGCAAGATCTGTGCAGTGAATCTTTTCTCTGTTTAATTATAAAGAGGATTTGAAATTCTTCATTTCTGTATTCTTTATTTTTTCAATAATTAAACTTACAAATAACAAATAACCCACTAAATAGATGCAATAAAATTACAACATTCACTAAAATATTGCGCAAGCACAAATAAAAGGAACAGCTATGTTTGTCCCAACAGAAAAAATAAACAAAAAGAGAAGCATTTATAGCTGAATCAGAATTTGTTTTCTTGTGGTTTCACATTGCATGAATTTCCAGTGATGAAATCTTTAAAGCGAGACGCGCTCAACAGAAAACTGATAAGAAATCAGATATTAGCACCGCATTATGACAGGAAATGACAGCAGATCTACGTCATGTAGTTGAAGTGGGACGGTGCTAAAAAGAGACATTATAACTTTTCGTGGCCCTGTGTGATGTTAAAAGTCGCTCGTAGAGGACCCACGAGACTTACAGTCCATTTGTTGAGCTGTGTTTATGAGTCATGTGAGTAATATAAACAGAAGGCACGTTTCGCCGCTCCACGCGCACTGGACTTGAGAGAGTTGGCAACAGGAGCCCACCTGTGTTTGATCACAAAGACAGGATACAAGCAACTTCAGAGGTGACGCTCAATGTCTAGAAGTCGCGATTTGGACGCCTTAAAATTGCTTGTGATAAGATAAATGTGAGTGAAAGGTCACAGACGTGAACTTAACAATATTTTTCCAAGCGCGCGAGGACGCCTCACTGCGCGCGCGATGGGACAAGTGAGACCACTGAATGCGTGACAGCTCGCGAGATGAGAAAATGAAATCCTTGACTCCGCTCTTGAATTTTTAAAAGCGTTGTGGAACTCAGCTGGCTGTTGCTATGACTGCAGCGGTGTAGCGTTTCTGGGCAGGCTGGACCTCAAGCAAACTCCACTGCCCCCTAACTGATTGATTCTCTGGCCAGGAGGAAAGTCCAGTTACAGTTCACAGTAGCTTTAAACTTTATTCCATTTGCTGATGTGATCCTCTATGCTTTGGAGAATAAGCAACACAAGTAAAGCTTTAAAAGGCATGGTTGTGAGTACACTTCAAATTCTATTATGTATTATTGCATGCATATACACAGGGTTGGGAGGGTTAACTTTGCAAAGTATTCCACTGCAGATTGCAGAATACATGCTGTAAAATTTAATTTGTAACATATTTTGTATTAGTATTTTGATTACTCAAGGTCAGTAACGTATTCTAAATACTTTGGATTTCTTCTTCAGCACTGTTAGATTTTCCACTTGTTTAGACTTCAAAAATTCTGCCAGTTCAGTAAGACAAAATACATTCTCTGAAAAACTTAAATATCTTATAAAGTGTTGTTTCTAAAACACGATAAATCAGACTGATCTTGTTTTAAGGATTTTTAGATATTTTTCATAAACAATACAAAAGTTATTATCAAGAATATGATTTTTGCCCTAATATCAAAGCTCTTACTAGAAAAAAATTAATTACGATCTAACGTGAATATTCTTGTCTGGTAACGTGTATGTTAAATGGCTAGAAATAGCATTTTAGCTTAGCATTAAGCTGGCAATTTACTCAAGGTTTATTTCCATTTCTTCTGCTCCAAACTAATTTTAAACTTACTTCTCTGTCTGCTCCTATGTATGTAACACATCAAAAGAAAGTGTTTGATCGCTGTTCAAATGCACTTTGGATCGCATCATTTATATGTATAATGTTTTCCATCTAAAAGGACAAAATATTAAATGAAACAAATGACAATATAATCCAGATTAATCTCTCCAGTAACCAAAATACCTTTAGAATATAACTGTATTCTAATTACCAATTATTTAAATTGTAACTGTAGTGGAATACAGTTACTTATATTTAGAATTTTAAAAACGTATTCCTGTTACATGTATTCCGTTACTCCCCAACCCTGCATATACAGTATATATACACATATAATGCATGCACGTAATTGATGTACACTACCAGTCAAAGGTTTGGACACACTTTGAATGAAGTTTTTGTTTCTGAACTTAGTTTAATAATAACCTCTATCACATACACTTTCACACATTTTTTTGTCTCAAAATGGGACTGCATCTTGTTTACACACATGCACACACACATACAGTAACACCCCCCACCCCCCACCACACCACGATCAATGGGAACATACAAATGCTTCAGGCTGCAACACCCAACCAACTATGTGTTGTATAGTTGTTTTGATGATGTTTGGTTGGAAAAGATTTAGATTTAGTTGTTTTTCCAGCAGTAATGAGTAATTAATTAATATGTAAGTTAATATGAGAAGTATTAATAAAGTGAGAAATTCTCACTTTAAATATGTATAAAATGTAATGCAATATTATATTCAAAATGAAATGTAATTTAAACCTTGATAAACAATGCATCTTCACATGTATCACACTGGTTTAATTGTAGTTAATATATATTTTGAAATGTTAAAGAATTGTCAGAAAAAAAAACAGACATTACACATATTAACATTTATATTTTTCAGTTAACATGCCAAACAGTATGACCAGCTAAGAAGTAAACGATGAGCTACAACATGGATATTGATGAAAACAATTGGATTATGAATGTTTTATAAACTTAAAACTCCACCGGGTCTAAACTGACCCATGGATGCAAATGGTGTATGCAGATTTTGAATGCAAAAAGAGGGTTAAAAACCTTTTTAACGAAAGGCTAATGCTTAAAACATTTTACAGACCTTTACAGACTCCTCCAATTCTGTTTAAAAAGCATCTCAGGTGGCACCTTATGAAGAATGCTCCGTGTGTGCAGAGCTGTAATCTAGGTAGAGGGTGGCTACATTGAAGAATGTAAAATATTAGATGGTTTTGATTTGTTTAACATTTTTGGTCATTACATAATAACCATAATTACATTTGTGTTATTGCATATTTTTATTTACTATTCATTTAAAATAAAATGTAAATAAATAAATAAAAAAATACTAATAAATAATGAGTTGGTGTGTTTAAACTTTTGACCAATAGTGTATGTGCAATGACTTAAAACTATTGAATAACAATGCATTAAATACAGGGCAAGTTGAGAAAAGGACAAAAAGTGCTCAGTTAATTTTTGTTTCCATCATAACAACAGGCACACCTATGTTTATAAGATGACACTCAACACACAGAAAGAGGGAAAGGAACCACTGAGGAGAAGAGCAAGCACTCCCATACCCTCCTCACGTCAAGCGGGCCGGGGAGACAGAGATCCCTCAACTGACCCGTATCACCCTCCGCTCGCCCAGTCTGCCTCATACCACCCCGGAGACAAGAGCATCCACTCACGGGCCAACTGGTCTTCAGACTCTGAGTCGGACAGCTCTGGAGCAGAGTGTCTTTATCGTGTGGTTTTGTTGGGGGATCACGGAGTGGGAAAGTCAAGCCTTGCCAACATTTTTGCTGGAATACAGGAAAAGGATGCCCACAAACACATTGGAGGTTTAAAGTTTATTTTAATAAATGTTATACTTATTATGAACATCTGTTCCTTGGACAACACCATGTTTATTCTTTTGTCTAATACTTCTATCAAAAATGAGTTTTGTTGATAGCCATTCATTTGACTTATCAACTTAAATGTTGTTGCAACACTTTTCTTTAAAGCAAAATAGCTGTCATGCAGCGCTTTGCAAGCTTGTATCATTACAGTGCCTCAAATAACCTTGGCTAAACTGACAGGTCTGCCTGATTGATTGTGTTCACAAATTGTCACGAGTCACTATTGATTCTGAAACATTAATTGTATGGCAGTATTGATTAATATATCATTCAGAGCAAACACTACATACAGTACATTGATTTGTGTACCAGTTTTTCTCTGGAGCATTGTGGCCTGTTTTAAGCACAGACTTTCAGCTTTAAATGTCAAATTTGTATATATTTATTTTATCTTGATGGTACTGTATGTGTTCATCAATTTATTTCTTGGTGGCCCAAGTGTGTGACAATCTATTTTGACTGACATTGAAAACTGACTTTCCATCAGAGACCTTTGTGCCTTCTAATAAACTTTCTTTCTAACCATTGAAATGGCTTTAGCAGGCAGTACACAAATGAGTGTGGCTCCGTAATGCTTTGAACTACACCAAGCGCCTTTATGAAAGCAGTAGATATATGTCCGCCAGTGGGGAACTGTTGGCTTTCTAGTTGTATTTTGTGGCATGTGACTACGAGTCATGGCAATTTTGGCTTTGTCCAAAGCAGAACATAATGCTGTAAAATAATTTAATTGAAAGCCTGATGTCTGTTTATTGATCATTGTATCAGTGCAGACACATTAGTGGGCTATTCTTCTGTTAGACCCAAAACAAAAGCCTTTTGAATATTTTTTGCATGTCCTTAATGCATTAAGTTGCATGCCTTGGTTTGCCACAAACTATTGTCAAGGTATGATCACAGCAGATTGTAGACAAAGGAAGAACTATTACATTTGTGTTCTTAGCAGGTGCTTTCTTATTAAAGTGTCTTACAATATTAATATACAGGCATTGATCAATATTTGTAGTTTATTAAAACCCTGACAAATCTGAATATTCTTGATGAGAACGCATTGAATAACCAGGTTTAGAGAGAGATTTTTGTTAAGAAATGTTTTGTCATTTCTTCTTTTGATACTGTCATATCAGCTCTATTGAAAACTCTCTTTAAAATATTTTTTAATTTTACCTTGACTAGTTTTGAATGCTTTGCAATTGTATTGAAATTAAATTATTTCACTTACCATAGAAATAACTTAATAAATAATCATATCATAGCTGTAAAGATAAATTGTGCATTTGACCTAGCCGGTTTAGCTGACCTCTTAACTTTCCAGTAAAATCTGTAGGGTGATTCTCAATTATAATTAAAATTTGACATTATATGCTGATTACAGTAAACTGCTTATACTGTAAATACAATGGCCTCAAAAAGTGAATGGACACCTTAAGTGCTATGAATCTTAAGTGCTTTAAGAACAAACTTGGCCATGACTTGAAACGTGTGAATTCAAGATAGAAGAATATTGGCGTCCTTACTCAACTTCAAAAAATCATGTCACTTAACATCTAAATGTTAAAGGAATAGTTCACCCTAAAATTTTAATTCTCTTATCATTTACTCACCATCATTCAATGTGTATGACTTTCTATGACTTATCTCAGCTCTGTAGGTCCTCACAATGCAAGTGAATGGTCGCTAGAACTTTGAAGGCGCAAAAAGCACATAAAATCTTAGTGCATATCACCACCAACTGGGCAGGGAGTAGAATTTGTAGTAAAAAAGGACTTATATATTGATCTGTTTCTCACCCACATCTAACGTATCGCTTCTGAAGATATGGATTTAACAACTGGAGTTATATTGATTACTTTTATGCTGCCTTTATGTGCTTTTTGGAACTTCAAATGGTCGGGCCACCATTTACCTCAATGAGCTGAGATATATATATATATATATATATATATTTTTTTTTTTTTTTTTCTTTAATCTTCATTTGTGTTCAGCAGTAGAAAGAAAGTCATACACATCTGGGATGGCATGAGGGGGGAGTAAACTATGAGAGAAATACAATTTTGGGGTGAACTAACTCTTAAACATTTAGATGTTACGTGACTTGAATTTTTGAAGTTGAGTAAGGACGCTGTTATTCTTCTGTCTTGAATTCACATGTTTCAAGTCATGGCCAAGTTTGTGCTTTACTACTATAAATCTTGTAGAGGTCTTGAAAAGTGTCGACTAGAAATGAGACGCAGTCTGTTTTGCACAAGAGCAAAGTGTGTTTTTATCTTCGTGTCAAACAAGCTATGCGGTCAATTTTTAAGTAGACACGGCTCAGTGCATTTTCTGCTATACCCCTCCATCTTCGGTTTTCACGCTTGTGATTATAAAAAACATAGCAGCACTTTTAGATAAACACATTAATTCCAGCATAATGAAAATGCCTTTGTTTTTTAACAATTTTTGTAGCGTCTTCCCTTTGCAGTTTTGTTCTGAAAGTCTGTATACTATCACTGTTTTACTTGCCTTTTTCTCTATTTTAGATGTCAAATTGATGTAAAGTGTTTTGAAAGTTAATTGATTCGATTAAGAATATTGAAGCAAATTTGTGTTTCTACAGAGGACACGTATGAAAGAAACCTTACAGTGGATGGGGAGGAGACGACCCTAGTTGTGATGGACACATGGGAAACGGAAAAACAGGTATGGAAACATCATATATCAAAATGTCTCAACATATTTACAGTGACCCCAAAATTTATTTGGATAATATAGGACACTTGAGGCACACTTAAGAATGTATACATTTAACTGCATTAGATACAAAATGTTTCCTTGCAGAACAACCACAGGTTTAGTTCATCACATTAACCATGTACAGGTTCCATGTTATAATAAGTATGTTATTATTGTGCTTGTGCTATGTTTCTTTAAAATAAATGACACTTTGTTTAATATTTTGTTATGAAATGCAAATGCATTCATCCATTTTTATGTTTATGTTTTATGTCAAAAATGAAAATTCTCTCATCATTTACTAACCCTCATGCCATCCCAGATTCTTTCTTCTGCTGAACACAAATGAGGATTTTAAGAAGAATTGCTCAGCTCTGTAGGTCCATAAAATGAGCACATAAAAAGTACATGAAGGCAGCATAAAAGTAGTCCATATGGCTCCAGTGGTTAAATCCATGTCTTCTGAAGTGATATGATAAGTGTGGGTGAGAAACGGATACATTTTTAATCTCCACTTTCAAACAGCCCTCTTAAGTGCTCTTCTCTCCTAAGAGTTCTTCTTTTCTTCTTGCCGATTCACATTCTTTGTGCATGTCCCCACCTACTGGGCTGGGAGGAGAATTTATAGTAATAAAGGTCTTAATGTTGATTCATTTCTCACTTACACCTGTATCATATCACTTCTGAAGACATGGATTTAACCACTGGAGTCATATGGATTACTTTTATGCTGCCTTAATGTGCTTTTTTGAGCTTCAAAGTTTCGGACCCTGTTGACTTGCATTGTGAGGACCTACATAGCTAAAATTCTTCTAAAAATCTTTGTTTGTGTTCAGCAGAAGAAAGAAAGTCATACACATTTGGGGTGGTATGGTGAATAAATGATCAAATGATGAGACGAGCGTTTAAGTTTACAATCACTTTTTGGGACCAGTGTATTTATTAGCAGTTGACTGTAACCAGCATAAGCAATATAAGCTACTCAATGAATGAAGTGTGAAGAAAGTTTGTGCTCTGAGCTGAAAACACAAGTCCCACCTACAGGGCCACAACGCCTATTGTGCAGTGTTGTGGAAAAAAATGGCACTCAGTGCCAGTGGCCAAACTCCACTGACAATAAGTGATGCCCTGCAGAGCGCATCCCCAGCTGGCCTCTGCTGTTGACCACACAGCCAAGTACACTGATCGCTTTGGGGCCTAATTACACGGCAATCGATGGCTCTTTTCTGTGATGTCTGTCTGGAAACTAGGCTTTGTTGGATTCAAGAATTGTTTACAAAGATATGGAATTCTGTTCTTACAAATTAGTGGGATTTCTTTTTATTCTACAATGCACAGTACATTAAGGCTTAGCTTTGAATTGTCTGTCAGTTATCCCTAGTGCATGCATGTGTACACTTGCTGAAGTGAGTAATTTCCATGCCGTTGTGCCACCAAACAGAATTCCAAAAATAATAGTTTTCAAACAGATTCCAGAAAAATCCCTCCCTCTTACACTGGTTGAACAAACAGATAGTCCCGCACCAAACTCCCACCATTGATTGAGTGATTGTGTGATTGTTGCCATGTCAGGCTGGACGGGCCACTTAGATAAACTGGAATGTTTTGATAGTGCCACAGAGATTAAACCTAATCAACCAAAAATTGGCTTCTTATAAGCCGATGACTCTGCACATTAAGCTGCGATAAGAGAGCAGATTTTATGCACATTTCTGGTCCTACTGTGCTTCATCAGTGCACATCACTCCAAAGATAAAAATGTTGCTTCCCCTCTGGAACGTCTTTCCTTTTAGGTTTACATCACCAAGCCCTCTTACTTCTTCAACCCCTCCCCCCTTCAACCATAGATCACTTTTCATAATTCAAGCAATTCCTGAGTCCCGTCACATTGAAGAAGTAAAATTGGTTGTGAATGTTTTGTGTTGACTTCAAAGTGTTTAACTCTTCTTTTTTTAACCCTAATCCATAGGAGGAAGATGAGAAGTGGGTGCAGGATTACTGCATGCAGGTGGGCAATGCTTACATCATTGTTTACTCCATCACTGACCGCAGCAGCTTTGAGAGCGCCTCAGAGTTGCGAATCCAGTTGCGACGTATCCGGCAAGCTGAAAACATTCCCATCATCCTTGTGGGTAACAAAAGTGACTTAGTGCGTTCTCGAGAGGTGGCAGTTGAAGGTGAGGGAACCGTCCTGATTCTAATCATTTGCACACTTGCAGTGTGATGTTATATGTCGCAGGGTAACTTATGAATGCACGATTGTTTGATATTCGCTGCAGATAGCCTTATGACTGGCTGATATGATGTGATGTAAGGCTAATGCAATAAGTATGATGAAGTTCAGACCAATCATTTCACACAATCCTGGTCTTCTGTGTCAGAGGGTCGGGCTTGCGCAGTGGTGTTTGACTGCAAGTTCATAGAAACCTCCGCTTCTCTTCACCACAATGTTCATGAGCTCTTTGAAGGCATCGTGAGGCAGATCCGACTGCGGCGAGACAGCAAAGAGATCAACGAGCGCCGACGCTCTGTCTACAAGCGACAAGAAAGCATCACCAAGAAGGCCAGACGCTTCTTGGATCGACTGGTGGCCAAGAACAACAAAAAGATGGCCCTGAAAGTACGCTCCAAGTCCTGCCATGACCTCACAGTGCTGTGATCCCACAGTTGCAAATGTTGTCTACTTCCATTCCTTGAACATTGGGTCATCTGTTTCTTCATGTTTCATGTAAGCTCAAGAAAAGTTTGGGTCTTTACAGTATGTCCACTTTTGAACATTTACATTAAGTTTTTTTTTCTATTTTTGTTATTTATTTGTAAAAATATGACTAAATGGAAATTTTTTTACTAATTCCTTGTTCTGCAATCAAACAGATCAGATGTTTCATAGTTGTTTGAATTAAACCAAAGGTTTATTACTGTATATCATCAAACAAGTGGACTTGAACATTTATGAACATTTTTATCAATGTTTGCCTTATCAGACTGAATAGACTAGTTAGAATCAACAAGCAATATTTATTATTCTGTGTTGTTTATACAGTTTTTTTTGAAGAGCATTTATTTCACCTTGTTTTTGTTTTTCTAACAAAGAAAGTTGTTTGTGTAGCCTGCAAGTTATTTGCTATGACAAGTTCACAGCTCAATCATAATTTAAAAAGGGCATGTGAATATCCTCCTTAAAGGAATACTTCACCCAAAAATTTTAATTCTCTCATGCCATCCCAGATGTGTATGACTGACTTTATTCTGCAGAACAAAAACTGAGATTTTTAGAAGAATATCTCACGTCTGTAGGTCCATTCAATGCAAATGAATGGTGACCAGAAATTTCAAGCTCCAAAGATCACAAAAGCAGCATAAAAGTAATATATATATATATATATATATATATATATATATATATATATATATATATATATATATATATATATATATATATATATATATATATATATTCTGAAGCGATCCAATCATTTTGGGTGAGAAACAGATCAATATTTAAATATTTTTTTTACTAGAAATCTTTTCACTTACATAATGTGTACCTACAGAGCTGAAAAATTATTCTAAAAATATTTGTTTGCGTTCTGCAGGACACAGCAAAATCCTCTGTGTTAAATTAACACTCCTTGGTGTTGTCACGAGTTCACAAGAGTGGACACATAAACAGCGTTGAATCTACTCTGTATTGTTTTGAATGTTGAAATGGACAAACAGCAAATGAGATCAAGTAGATACACTCCCTGAGTGATGATTGATCATTAGTGATGACACCTGCTGCTAACAAGCAGACAGCTGAAGGAAAGAGGAACAACAAGAACAGGAAAACAAGAGAACAAACCATCAGACACAATCTGTCTAACTGAGATGTACATCAACTGCAAATAAAATAGATTATTGGACAACATTCTCTTAATATGTTGTGTGATGATGTTTAAGAAATGTGGGTTATTTTGTCTTTTAAGAGAGGTTTTTCTCTATTTAATGTTGCTGATTTCATTTTGTTTCATTTGTAGTCACCATTATGTTGATTATTGTTCACTTTGGTTAGACAGAAAAAAAATATATATTCAAGTATCTCTTACTAAGACTTAAAACAAAATATAATTTGGGAAATGCATTTTAAAATTCAGACTAAATATGGTAATTAAGAAGGTTCAATGTGGTACTGTTGTGTGAAGTTGAGCAGTTAATGTCTTTAAAATATATAATCATTTGAGCGGTCAATAAAATACACATACATCAACATTTCACATAATATGCCGCAATACATGCTGTGTGCCAATGTTGAGTTCTGTACTATGTGGACACCCACAATGCATTGCATTGTTGTCACCATTGTTGAATTTTGTATGCTGAGTCTTGATGTCTGTGTATCATTGACAACTCAAGAATTGTATCCCTGACAGGGAAGTATATGGACGCTTTGTTAAAATGTAATAGCATTTACCCATCTTTATTATTTACAAATTATGTTTCCATAATAAAAGCAAACTTTACGTTATGACTTCCATTCTCCAAACTTTGAATAATGTCTCAATGAGATGCTTGAACCTATCAAAAGCTATCCTCTCCATAGTACATCACAACTGTTTTCTTGAACAAAGCACTGGGTGGAAGACAATCACTTTATTATTAAACAAAGTTCAAGTGTCTAACCAAAGTGAACACTAATCACCATAATGGTGACTTCAAATGAAACAAAATGACATCTGCGACACTAAATAGTGACAACCCTTTATTAATTCGCAATAAAGAAAACAAAACAAAGTAACCCACATTTCTTATGCATCCTCACATGACATATTAAGAGAATGTTGTCCAATAATCTATTTTATTTGCAGTTGATGTACATCTCAGTTAGCCAGATTGTGTCTGATGGTTTGTTCTTTTGTTTTCCTGTTTTGTTGTTCCTCTTTCCTTCAGTTGACTGCTTGTTAGCAGCAGGTGTCATCACTAATGATCAATCAACACTCAGATGGTGTATCTATGTGATCTCATTAAGTGTTTGGCCAATTCAACATTAAACACACTACAGAGTAGATTCAACACAGCTCAGAATTATAGTGTGTGTTTGTGGAGACACCAAGGAGTGTTAATTTAACACTGGGGGAAAACAAAGTCATACACATCTGGGATGGCATGAGGATGAGTAATTGATGAGAGAATTTTCATTTTTGGGTGAACTATTCCTTTAAGCCTAACAGGAATTCATACTAACATAATTACATAACTTTCAGTGTTTTGTTATTAAATCACCAACTGTTTTGAGTTTTAATAAGTCTGCCATTCTTAAAGATTTTTTTTTTTTAAGAAGTTTACTAAATAATAGGATTTTGCATTTTATAGTTTCATGCATAAGGTTTATAATTGAAGAATTTGCTCAAGTACCATGGCCTCACCATAAAACTGGTACTATTATTTTTTACAATAATGAAGAGTTCAGATATCCAGTTTGAGTGGTTGCCATCCTCAACACACTGCTATTGTCCTTGTTCTCAGATACAGTTCAGTGGCTCAGAGGACTTTCCCACAACAATATGGAAACAATCATTGAAATCCAATCACTGAAACAATGTTCAGAAAGGATTACAATGAAAGGCCATGGTCAGTCCCACAGTCTTTTTGTGTGATGAAAGTTTAGTACTCCACTCTGCTAGTAAACAGATTATTTTTCTCAAATTATAATTTTCAGAGGACCCACTCAGTGAATGGGTCTGAGTTCCCAGTTATGGCACTTTTCCACTGGAGAGTTGAGCCGTACCATGCAGTGGAAAAGCCCCATTTAGGTCTACTACCTCTTTTGAAAACCATCTTGTCCCCCTGATTATCCCTACTCCACCTGAGTTAAAGGAATTTTCCAGGTTCAGTACAAGTTAAGCTCAATCGACAGCATTTGTGGCATAATGTTTATTACCACATAAATTAATTTAGACTCGTCAGTCCTTTTCTTTAAAAAAAGCAAATATTGAAGTTACAGTGAGGCACTTACAATGGACGTGAATGGGGCCAATTTTTGGAGGGTTTAAAGAAATGTGAATCTTATAACTTTCTAAAAGCATTTACATTAATTCTTCTGTTAAAACTTGTGTATTATTTGAGCCGTAAAGTTCTTTAAATCATAATTTTCACAGTTGTTTTAGGGTTTGTTGACATTACATCATCATGGCAATGAAGTTGTAAAATTGGCTATAACATTAAACCGAAAAGGTTAGTAAGCGATTTTATTGCACAAAAGCATGTTAACCCACATATTGTTTATGTCTTGCGGATATACTTTTGAAACAGTGAGTATTTTCTTCCTTTGTAAGTGCCTTATTGGAAGGTACGTTTTTGCTGGGCAAGTAAAAATATATTTTTGTGGTAATCAATATTATGCAACTAATGCTGTTGATTGAGATTAACTATTATTGTACCTGAAATATTCCTTTAAAGCTGAAGTGTGTGACTTCTGCACCACTAGCATCACTAAATGGAATTACAAATAGTAATCACTGTTTTCAAACAGATTTCAGAAGTCTCCCGCCGCCCTCCATTTGTTGTTCAAACCAATAACCCTGCACCAAATGTACACTGTCAATGTTGCTGAACAGGCCGCTAAAAAAAACAGAGACATTTTTTGACAAGAATCTTATAATCGATGTGAATGCGGCCAGTCCATAAACCGTAAAATACACACTGTTTTCATACTTGTAAAATTGGATATAACTTTAAAGTTGTTTAAATAATCCGTTTTTATAGTTGCTTTAGAGTTTGACTCTACATCGTCATGAAAACATTGTAAAATTAAAAAGAATTGGCTATACATTTACACAGAAAGGGTTAGAAAGTGATTTTATCACACTAAAATCATGTTATATTGTGTCTATACTTTTAAAAGAGTGAATATTTTAATGTTTATGGATTTTCCCCATTCACTTCCATTGTATGTGCCTCACTGTAACACAGATTTGTGCTTTTCTTTTTTTAAAGAAAAGGAGGGGCAAGTAAAACAATGTTATGGTTATCAACATTATGCCAAAAATGCTGTCGATTGAGCTCAACCTGTATTGAACCCAGAATATTCCTTTAACACCCAATAGTTGCTTTCTTGTCCATGTGGTTGAATGAGAATTTTGATCTCCATGGGAAGAACATTTGTTGGGGTGACCACTGTTCAGCACCAGGAACAAGCAGGGGGCCAGAAGTGCAATTAGAGCAGTCAGAGTGCTGCGCCTGGGTCAGCTCTTTCCACCGGCCCTCTTGTCACCACGGGAGTGGGGGAGGGGACATGGCTTGCAGGCTGGGAGCTCAGTGCATTGATTTAGTCTGGGTAATGGAAAGAATGCACCACTCCACACTGAACATTTCCCCCAGCTAATACAGATTACACACGTACATGAAAATACTCGTCTTTTTTCCCCTTTATATTCTGTGCATTTAATAGTAATCTTTGCTCATACGCACATAGCTAATGATGTGAAAATCCAACCAACATTTGGTACCATCTTCAGTTCAGATGTGCTGTTCACTAAACAGCTTTGAACTATGATTCATCTCCAGAGCTGTTTTACAAAGTAACAATTAACGTCCTCTTCAAATACCCAGCAGGTATGTTTGTGGTCGAAACACATGCAAGGTTGTTTCTTCTTTTCATAAAGTTTTTTTTTTTTCAAGTTTTCTCAAAATAACAAAAATAGCTGTATTAAGTGTTTGACATGAGATTAAAGGGGACTCCTTTACTAGAGCCATGCAGTAAAAGCTAACACAACAAAGAGTGAGAGCAAGAAAGAGAGCATAATGGAAAAAGGGAATAAGGCCAAGGAAGTGGCAGTGCATAAGATGAATGGCCCTGTACTGGTCGCACTGACTGGTTCTTGTAATGTGTCAGGAATCTGGCGTCCGCCAGATGTGTGTCAAGTTCATACTGTGGAAAGCCTCTGGAGAAATTTACATTTGGCTGCACTCTGCTGCAAAGAGAGCTAATTACGGAAAGTTGGCAGCCAGCAGAACATCAAGCAAGCTGTGGCAAGAGTCAATGGAAAGAATGAGATTAAAAAAAGAAAAATTTGGGGTCATATTTGTATTTTTTATTTATTTTTTGTTCTTATCAACAATAAAAAACATAGAATATCTTAGTATAGAATAGTTTCGTTGTACGGTGATATGAGTGGTATGGTGTAAAACCATAGGCCTACATATTTGTTTTATGTTAGCATAGTTGAGTAAAACCAGGTCAGTTTGAGAGATAATAATTCGAGAAGGTTAATTCTCCTCATTGCAGGCAGGCAGATAAGAGACAGACAGACATGGATGGATCCTATTATAGGCCTATATGCGGTATTATGACATCATATTAAGTCCTATTTTCCACATCAATAAACGTTTGACAGACAGATAGACAGACAGATAGATAGATAGATAGATAGATGTTTTTGACATCACCTCAAAGAGTACGTACGGGGGAGCTCATGGCAGTGTGGCAACAGGGCGATGGATGAAGGAATGTCCGGATACTTGATAGCAGGTGCATTTTTGCCAGTCCGACGTTTGGAAGGGTCCACCATGCAGAAGTAGCAGTTGCTTGAGCGGTCAGTGGGTTCCGGCAAAATTTATGAGATAACGACTTTCATAGCTCTCTTGTCCCCCTCTACATCATCCTACAAAAATACATGTATTTCACCCATGACTAATGTGTAAGAGATTCTCGCGACATTTTTCATATATGATATATTGTTTCAATAACATTGAAAATGGTAAAACGTTTTAAAATGAAAAACTTTTCCAACTGTTTTTTTTGCAGTGCTCGCAGGTGAAATTAGGTGCCCAGGGTTTGTCTTGATCCCTAACAGACAAGGCGAATGCCTTGTAGGCCTCACACATTTTAGCAGATGCTTCCACGGAGTACTTTTTCGCTCGTCTAGAAAAATTGGCTGAAGACATAGCAAAATGTGTCTGCCGGATGCTTGCAGCTTCTTGATGCCATCTGAGAAAAATGCAGATATGTATCCACTTAGGCAGCTGGAACTACACTGAACTGGTAGGCCTAAGCCCCCTGTATTATCCTACTATTTATGTTACTGCAAAGTTCTAGAAGTTACTCCAAGTTTACTCAGCACTGAATCTACCTGGAATGTTCTAGAAAATTGGTAAATTTCAAAATATCACAATACTGGTCACAAAAGCAAAGTTTGTGGGGAATAATAGCCTTTTTCTATACATTTGATGCATAAGCAATTAGGAAATAACACTTACTCCTCAGGAACCCCCCCCCCCCCAACAAAAAATTTTCACACGGTATTCTTAGCGTCTGTTCTCATTATGTAAACACGAGTTCCCTCTGGTGGACGGAACCGCGCATGTCCTCTTATGCAACACGAAGGAGACGTGCACGTGCCGGAGCTGTTTGACGTCAGTCAGCTTTTCGTTTGTAACCGCGACACACGTCTTGTGAGTAGTTTGTTAAAACGTGTACAGTTGGACAACATTCACGTGATTTTGGCTTGTGTAGGTTCGTTTATATTTATTAACCGAGGTAGTAACTGAAGCAGAAGCGGAGAGTAGACCGGGGTTTTACTGGCAGTGTTTTTGGGAGTCAGGACTTGTAAATCTCTGTAGGCCGCAGTATCTGAGGTAAGAAGGAAAGGGCTAATTTCTGCTTACGACGTGTTATATATTTTTTAGAATAGTATAACCAATATTAGCGTGTTATGTGTCACGGGGTTATTGATGTTATTAAATGTTTAATTTTTGTATTTGTGAGATTTGGGGTAGATAACTGTAGCTTGTTTGCAAAGACGAAGCGACTTTAGCCAGTTAGCTTCTAAGCTAACAAAGCAAGCTGCATAATTCTCAACTAAAAATGTTTAATATCTGGACGAGATTGAGTGAAATGAAGTTATAATGTTGTTATAAGTGCTCCGAGCGTCTAAATGTATTCGAAATATATACATAACGAGAAAGTTTAAGATGGCGTGTAACACGGGGAACAAGTCAGGAAGCTAAAGTTTAACGTGCTATTTCATGAAACCGTCCAGTCAGAAATATCATCCCGAGTTCAGAGTTATATCTTCCTGTTTTGGCATGTAATTTAGATACATTTTGTTGTAATTACGGATATTCTCTCTCTCCCAATATATATATATATATATATATATACACACACACCGTATTCAAACCAAGACAGTCTTTTTCTCTATTTTCCCTCTCCTGCAGATCAGCATCAACATGGCCGATGATTTGGACATTGAAGCGATGCTGGAGGCTCCATACAGAAAGGTGGGAGTTTATGCAAATAAATAAACTCGCAAAGGAATCTGTATAGCTTTCATTTGAAACTGCTAACCTGTGTTTTCTCTAAGTTTTTTATTGTCAGTTCAATAACTTGAATATTTCTGTCATAGTGGTTTCAATGAATAAATTGCCCATCTATCTCTTTTTGTAGACTTGCCTATATCTCACCTCTACTCCCATGAATTCCAGTGTGAACTGTCAAAAAAATGAAGGTAGTAATTGCCCAATATATTAATGTACTGTGGTACCCTTGGTTGAAATACATAGGCAGAATGATTTAGGTACCGCCAAAATAAATACAGTGGATGCACATAAGAGCTGGTATGAACTCTGTGTAGACTGTACTCATGATATTGTATGCATGGTATTCTTAGCTCCATATTTGTCATTAGAAGTTTCCCTCCTAAATGGGCATCACTGGATTGCATGACTTTAATAGAAATGTATTGTAGTCAACCACTAAAATATATTGGCTGAAAATGTCATAACTTTCAGTGCAGAAATCCTGGAGTTGACATATCCAAACAAATTGACATAGTTTTCTTAGACTCTTTACACCGCTTAAATTGAGAAGCTATTCAACTTTAAGACTAAGCATATCTTTTGGTGAAAAATATTTATGTTGAAATTAATGCATGCTGCTGAAAAATATATTTACAAATTGACATTTTTGCGGCCTTACTAGTAGAAAATGATGGGGCTCAGCATATAGATGACATAGTAGCGTTCACCATAACGTAACATATCTTGTAAACAATGTAGCCTGTTTTAAACAGATGCTGCTCATTAGGTACATTTAAAGAACAACTCAACTTTAGATGGTCTGTGGGAGTCGCTATTACTAAGCCGTGTGAATCCCTGTTTGCTTCAGGGCGAGATGTGTGACTGAGGTGGCATCGAGCTCTTTCAATCCATGAAGGCAAACGGGGTGAAGATCACTGGAATGGCATCCAACACTGGAGCTCGTTTAGTGGCTGGCTGCTTGCGTTGCCACTTTGGGTCTTAGGCTCAGATAGCCTTGGTACTGAATCCGTTGGGCTGCTTATTGAATGAACTTCTCTAAAAATGCTATTTTACACACCCAGCATAGCACTAGCACTTGACCTATTGGCCGTATTACCCAAGTAATACAAGCACTAGTATGGAAGAACGACGATGGCTGCCATGTGGTTGGTTTCTTTCTAAAGGTCCCTCTTGTATTTGTCCTCCTCCCACACAAACCCTGTAATTAACTCATATTTAATGATCATATCATATTCTCTTTTGTTCCCATCCCTTCTTTATCCTTGCGACTTGAAATGTTTCGCCGTCCTCCTCATGCTGTCTTCTATCGACCCTGCTTAGGATGACAACAAGTCCTTAAGTACCAATGGCCATGAAGAACGGAGCAAGAAGTAAGTGTTTAGTCTTCAGACTATTTTATTTAATCCGTTAGAAGTAAATTTCGTAATGTCAGATGTTTTTCTTGCATACAACTTTCTCCTAATATTATACCGTCCTTAATGTCAATACAGTTCTGAAGTAACTAACTTTTGAATTGGAAGGAAAAAGAAGAGCAGGACTCGCAGCAGAAGCAAGAGCAGGGAGCAGAAAAGAAGCAAGAGCCACGACCACAAGAAGAGTCACGACCGCAAAAGGAGCCGCAGCAAAGACCGGAAACGTAGCCCCAGCAAGGAGAGACGCCGTTCCAGGAGCAAGGAGCGCGGTGGACGCTACAAAGCTCCTTTGTACGTTAGCCGTGTTTTGGTTGTAATTGTCTTGTCAGATAGGTTTAAGGTTTTCACTTTTTTCAAAAATATTGTTCTTTGCGTGTTACTCTTACTATAGTGAGCATGTTAACTTGAAGTATAAGGTTCCCGCAGTGCTCTTGGTGAGTGAAAATGTCTGAGTATTACCAAGTATGGAGAGAGGTTTATTTGTGGTCTCAATTCATATGTCCGTTGTGAATCATCAGAGAAGCGAGGAAGATCCCCCAAAACAAGGCATTTGTTGTAACGTATACAACAATTACCATTGTGTTCCCCCATTGAAGCTTGCGGTATATATTTAGCATTAGCAGTAGAGTGATCGTAGTAGCTACTGAGATTACAAACCTTGAAAACCTTGTTTTTAAATCACAGTTCTGGGCTGAAATTTAACGGTGGTCCCAGGGGGAAGACTGGCCCACCACCTGCCATCAAACTAAGGTTTCTATGATACTATTTTTTGTTGTGTGTGTGGGTCGTTGCTTGTTCGGTGTATGAGTCAGAAGTGGAAAATCTTTGCAGAAACACTCACAGAAATTCTCTTTCACAGCCGTAGAAGATCTAGAAGCCACAGTCCTTTCAAGAAAGACAAAAGCCCTATAAGGTAAGCTTGATTCAGACTTGAAGACTACTTATTTTCCCCCAACATAGGGGGCTTTCACACTGAGCACATTTGTTGCAGTCCGATTCAGAGTACTATTGTTCCCGGTGCCCCCCGCAGCATTGGTCTGGTTTCACACTCACTTGATTCTAATGAACCCCGGTCCATTTGCGTTCATCTTACGTCATTACAAACACGCATGTGAGCACAATGCAACATACTTTTTGTTATTTTGGTGCCATTATGCACAGCAGAGTGAACGACAACTGCATATATGTGCGCTTTTTGGTGTAAATCATCAGATGTCCAGGGGAAGGCGGCTTTCTGCTGCTCGCAAACGGCGTTTTTTTTTTTGTTGATGAGTGATTGCAAGGAATTAATTTATATCTTTGTTTACACTGCACGCTTGCTTACGCTCGTGTCCAAGGTCATCTCCTATTATACCCTATATTTATAACCTATTATAGTATTTATAAGGTGTATAGTTAGGCAAACAGAATTTATAGTGTTGATTGTACTTATGTCATTGTGGTGTCTTTACTTTTTTGGGACTTTCAGGAATGTGTGGATCCTTGTGTATTGTCAACTAATGATTTCGTCTTCGGCTAAAACGCATGCGTAGGTTACTTCCTGAACGAGTGCTCACCCGAGTCGCTTTCACATTCACGCGAATCACGCTACAGTTCCATTGCAACCGAACTCGGACCACCTTCTACAGGTGTTCTCTGGTTTGGTACCACGGTGCACACCCGCATGACAGCTTTCACATTACCAATTTTTCATGTGAACCGTGCTCTGTTTCGAACTAAACTGCCAGTGTGAAAGGACCATTTACCTTTGCTAATTGTAGTTATTCATTGTTTGTTGTCTTTTTCAAACAGACAGCCAATTGATAATCTCACCCCAGAGGAACGGGATGCACGCACAGTTTTCTGCATGCAGCTGGCAGCCAGAATCCGACCACGAGACCTTGAGGAATTCTTCTCTGCAGTGGGAAAAGTCTGTGTTTGCACATCTTTGTCATTCTATAATGTTATTTGATTTAGTTGTGGGCTGCTTGATTTGTTCTAATAGTTGGCAAATCCATGTTTTGGAAAATACTTCTGTCGCCCACCCTGCATAGGATTTGTGGCACTGCTAATAACATGGATGTCCACTAATTATTTCTGTTCACTTTGAAAGGTAAGAGATGTGCGAATCATCTCTGACAGAAACTCCAGAAGATCCAAAGGAATCGCTTACATTGAGTTTGTGGATTCCACCTCTGTACCCTTGGCAATCGGCCTTTCTGGACAAAGACTTCTTGGAGTACCAATCATTGTCCAGGCTTCACAGGTATTTTTATACTTTGGCACACAAAGTGAAAAATGTTTTCATAATCAGTAAAAAAAAGTTAAGTATGTGTGTATTTTGATCACCAGGCTGAAAAGAACAGAGCAGCTGCAATGGCCAACAACTTGCAGAAGGGCAGTTCTGGACCTATGAGACTGTATGTTGGCTCATTGCATTTCAACATCACAGAGGACATGCTCAGAGGGATCTTTGAACCATTTGGAAGGGTAAATGGAGCCTTTTTTTTTATCACTACTAGATGTAGCTGATTTTAGGTTGGCAATGGGTCTCTTATATATGTTTGTGGTTTTTCCTTTTTTTAGATTGATAGTATTCAACTGATGATGGATACTGAAACGGGTAGATCCAAAGGATATGGCTTTATCACAGTAAGTTGTGTGGACAACCTAAATCAGTCCTTTTAATTTTTTTTTAAACAGCAACCGTATCATCCTGATTTTAAAGCTTTGGCACTGAAATTACAAGGTATGGAGTTTTCTGACATAAAAGGAGAAGGTTAGTTACGCATCTGCTCGAGCTTATTAGCTTTCCTCTTTTTTTTTACAGTTTGCTGATGCCGAATGTGCTAAGAAGGCTCTGGAACAGCTTAATGGCTTTGAGTTGGCTGGAAGACCAATGAAAGTGGGACATGTGACCGAGCGAACAGATGCTTCCACAGCCAGCTCCTTCCTGGACAATGATGAGTTGGAAAGGACTGGCATTGATCTGGGAACCACTGGAAGGCTTCAACTCATGGCCAGACTAGCTGAAGGTAAGGATTTATTTGCCACATCTGCAAGTATAGCTTTCTTACTGTTATAAAGTAAGCACTAAAAGCCATAGGTTTTAATATTGTCACTGCTGGTATCATTTTAAGGGAATACTATTTTTTTTTTTTTAAGGTACTGGTCTACAGATTCCACCCGCTGCACAGCAGGCTCTTCAGATGAGTGGCTCCATGGTTGCCATGGCTGCAGCTACTGGTGATTTTCTTAACTTTGGGTTCAATAAATGTTCCTTGATTTAATAAATATTCCTTGCATTGATTTAACAGTCCATGGTGTTTGAAATTGTACTCTTTTCTTTTTTTTAAGCTGCTATGAACCCTGGACTGAGTTTTAACATTAATGTGCCCACAAACCAAGCTTTGAATCTACCGTCTCAACCAATTGCAACACACTGCTTCCAGCTTTCCAATATGTTTAATCCAAACTCGTAAGTAACAGGAGAAATTGACATGCACACTTAGAAGGAACTGTATTTGAGTTTTTTTATGCCTTGTTGAATTTTAATCACTTGTGTTTATCCTGGCAGTGAAAATGATATGGGCTGGGAAGTTGAAATTCAGGATGATGTCATTGAAGAGTGTAACAAACATGGTGGAGTCATACACATATATGTGGACAAGAAATCTGCGGAAGTATGAGTTTGCCTTGAACATTCATCACTACAATAAATGTGGAGTTTATGCGCACTCTTATTTGATCTTAACTTTTGTTTTCACCTTGTCAGGGAAATGTCTATGTGAAGTGTCCCACCATTCCTGCTGCCATGGCTGCAGTCAGTGCATTACACGGACGCTGGTTTGGAGGTAAGAACAGAGAAGATTTGGAAGAGTTTCGCACAAGGCCTATCTGTGCTAATTGGAGTATAGTGTTTTATTTTTAATTTAGTAAATCTGCTTGTTCATTTTATTGTGATTCTACCATTACAAATATGTATTATCAGGGTTCCCATGGTCTTGGAAAACCTGCAAAGGTCATGGACATTTTTTTGTGAACAAATTTTTCTAGATATGTTCTGCTCTAAAATATTTCATTGGCTATAGATATTGGTCTTTTGTAGAGTAAAACTTGTTTGTAAGGATGTCTGATTTGTGAGCAAATTATTTTTTTGAGTTGGATCTTTAACGAATCGGTCAAATCGCTTTACAAATTGATCTGAATGATTCATTAGCAAATCATTCCTAACGGAGTCTATTTTTTTTCCACATTTGGATATGGAGGATTCAGTAGTGAAATTGTCAGAAAAATTAGTCAATTAGTTTTTGTTTTCTTCCCCTTATCCATTTAATCCTTATCATAAATGAACAGAAATGTAATGGAAATCCATAGGTCAAAAAAAGTGGGAACCCTTTATTATGGTCTGATGTCTCATTGATTTTATATTTTTACAGGTAAAATGATCACAGCGGCTTATGTCCCTCTTCCCACATATCACAACCTTTTCCCAGAGTCCGTGCAAGCCACACAGCTTCTTATGCCCAGCCGCCGGTGATCCCTTACCCCTGAACACTTTTTCAGCCTTTCTCTTTTTAACTTTTGGACAACAATACCAGTTCTGCAAGATGTGGCACAGTTGTTTTGTTTCCTTTTAAGTTGGTTACAAAGACAGTAAGGTAAAAAAAAAATTAAATTCTGTATAGTGTCCTTACAGATCTGTTCAGGCATTGAGAGATGTTCTTTGGTTTAAAAAAAAAAAAAAAAAAAAAAACCTTTCTTATGTACAGCCTACTTATTGTATTTTGCCTCTTGATCCTTTATTGTTTGTGCATATTTTTTTTCTTCCATGTTTTTTGTCTGTCATATATCTGACTGGCATGTTTCCCACTTTAAGATGTGAACAATTAGCCACATACAAAATATAAATAAGCCTTAAATTAATTAAAAATCCTGCAATTTTGATCAACTCAACATATTGGATTTTTTTGGCTCTATGAGCTGTGGGAACTTAATCGCTGGCATATCTTTTGTTAATCTAGAGACCATAAGGTTTAGCAGCATCTTGTTTTTCTAATCAAGATTTTATTTTGTAAAGTCCTTGATGAAAGTTAATTTCAAATAAAGCCAAAATACTGGGGGAAAAACAATTCTTGTTTGATTTTGAACCATTTAATTTGTGGATTCTTCTGCTAAAAGGAAAAACAAACAGACACAGCAAAAGGTCATTTCTGATAAATTGTTGCTCAAGTCTTCAATCCTTGTTGGCTGAAATGAGAAAGTAACATAATTTATGTCTCCTGTTTTGGCTAAATAAGCACAGGGACTTTAAGTTTCCTTAAAGATTAAGCAGAGTAATTTTCACAATGAGTACAAATTGGGTCAAATGGTGCACAAAAAACATTATTTGTTCTGTAATAAAGTATGGTAAATTCCTTGAATTTTCTGTGATTGCTTTCTGTGAAGTTTTCAGATTAGCATCAAGTAACTGAGCTATTAAAGTGGATGACTATGATTGTTATATTATCTCTGTACAATCTTGCCAAATCTTGGGGCAGGCTGAGCATTCTGACTAATCATTTAGGTTCAATAGAACTACAGCCATCACTACCCAGAGTGTGGTGGATCAGATGAGTAATTCACTGTTCTCATCCTCCAAAGCGGTGAGTCCTCTTTCTCTCCTGCAGTAGCCTATGCATCTGTAAAATACAGTCCAGAAACTGACTTATTCCATTGGAGTTTAGACAGGGGATCCCCAAAGACCTGCACAATAGTAAGTCTCTGGAAACTGATGCAGAGACGATCTGTTGCTAGAATCAAGAATTTGTCTTGAGGTCACAGTTTGTGATATGTGATTTCTGGCTCTGCTGTGAAGTATGGTGGTGTGTGGTAGTTTGGTAACAACATTTTTGCACATTGATTGCCAATAACTCTGGACGTGCCTCATAGATGCGATGCAAGAGCTCACTGCTGTTTGAATTTAATGTCCCCAAAGGCCTTGAAAATAATTGGTAGGCCCAGTAGCCTGTCACGTTTAACTGCCTTTTGTTCAGAAGCAGGGTGTTCAGTGAGAACCTGTTGCATCTTGCTTGTGTTGTGGGTATTGTGATCATTGGTAATGGTGAGAGCTGACCATCTTCCAACATCCCCTTGGACACCAAGCACTGCTCTTCTGTCTCTCAGATTGATGACCAGATGAGCCACACAAGCTATGAAGGCCACTCTGAGAGGTGTGAAATTGGCAAAAGGAACACCAGAATATGTTTCATAAATGACACCAATCAGTCACTGTATTTAAGGAATATTCCGTGTTTATTACAAGCTAAAATGAATAGATGGCATCTGTGGAATAATGCTGATTACCAAATAAAATGTATTTTAGATTTGTATCCCCCATTAAAACAAAGCAAAAATGTGGGTTACAAAGAGGCACTTAATATGGCAGGGAATGGGGGCCAAATGTATACAATAAAATACTGTTTCTAAGGTATAGACGAAGACGTAAACAAAAATGTGTGTTGATATGATTAACTGTGACAAACTCGCGTTCTAACCTTATCTATGTAAAGTTACATCCAATCTTACAATTTTGTTGCCATGACGATGTAACATTAAAGCATGTAATCCCGCAAAAAACGACGATTTAAAAAAAATATATATATACAGCTCAAATACACGAGTTTTAACAGAAGAATTCATATAGGCCTAAATGCAGTTTTAATATTATAATCGTCACTTCCATTGTAAGTTCCTCCATGCAACCACGATTTTTTAATTTATTGATTTTTTTTTTTGAAAAGGAGGGAACAGTCCAAATAGACATTAAGGCATGCTGTCGATTGAGCTGAACTTGATTTAAACCCAGAATATACCTTTAATGAGACAAACATGTATGCATTTTAACAGATTGAATCAGCTGTACTGCACAGCATCAACAACTAAATAAGTGCATTAAACGCAACAATTAAATCATTCCTTATCAAGAAACTTTTAGAGATGAAATATTGTAAGTGATATTGTTGATCTGAATATTTTTAAAAACTTTTTTCCCAAGACTTTATATATTTCACTGACCCACTTATCTTTACACGCTCTTTTCAAGTTATGTACAAGTAAAGGGAAATTACAAAATCTATTCTGCTTTTCTTTAAAGCCTACCTGCAGATCGTTTTACTGGCAGCTTACTGGGATTTTGGAATAGATGTAAGCCACGGTTTAAACATATTTATGTGTTGCGACAGGAGCTACGAAAACTCTTCTTAGTCTTCATTAAATAGTTCTATATTTCATTTATTTAATTATTATTTAATATTGCAAAGGGCAAATGCATCCATTACAGAACAGCATTGCATTGGCGCATATTCTGGAGCCCACTTTCTCAGCCGCTTTGGTTCCTAAAAAGTTATCCCATTTATTTTCTCCATATGGATGTTCTAAAATA
Organism: Moxostoma hubbsi; assembly: GCA_032164185.1. Taxonomy (NCBI): domain Eukaryota; kingdom Metazoa; phylum Chordata; class Actinopteri; order Cypriniformes; family Catostomidae; genus Moxostoma; species Moxostoma hubbsi. The sequence goes on from JAVLUX010000186.1 coordinate 16,456,727, forward strand.
TTAACCAAACAACCAGCTCCGATGTAGATGACATGATTAAAACCTTGATTTTGAAGCAAACTAGTATATGAAAATCGGACAAAAAGACAAAAGTAGAGTGAACTACAATCCCAAGGAGCATTGCAAATCATGTAATTTTATTAAAAATGACGTGAAATATAAACTATTGATTTAAAGTTGCTCGTTATAAGTATATAATTGTTATATTGAAATTATATTTTAAATATCCAGGCATATATGCAAACATATATTTTGAGTGCAGGCAGAATCGATTGCGTCATTCCCCGTGCGTCGTCACTGCCGGCAGTGGGCTCTTTTGCCGCAGCTGATTGGTTGATTTTCTGCTTCAGAATCATGGGTAGTGTAGTTCTTAACAAAGGATTCCACAAGTAAACACGATTTAAAAGTTGAATAAAACGCGGGCTGGTGGCTTCGATAGAAGCTTAAACCATCAATTAACATCCTCGTAGTTCACGGTAGGTCTCTCTTTAACGGTTTATAAGTCATCGTTAAAAATCAATTCGCTAATAAAAACAATATTAGCTTCTTACTTCTGGAACCAAAGAACCAGCCACTTTTATTCCTTTAGCCAATCAATTTCGTCAACGTCTTGAAAATCCCGCCCACAAGGAAAACAGATAACCAATGAGAATTTAAATAACAGAAACGTCCCACCCACTTTCCTTGTGTAAGCGTAGCTAAAAAGTGTTATGAAGGTTGATGACATTTGCGTTCTCTGGTTTTAGTAAGCGTGTCGTCTTCTTTGAAGGCGCCCGAATAATTCAGTCATTTGTTGAGGATTAAAGTTAAAGCGAAGGTTTTATAAGAAGCGATTGTTGACATTCTGTTGTGGCGAACACTGTAATTCCACAAACATGATGAACAGGACATTAGCAAGGAAACTTCTAGGCTCCATGTGTGGGCTTTCCAACCCTCGACTGAGCTACGCTCAAACAGCCGTGGACGCTGTGCAGAGACAGAAAGGTACAGGAAAATTACATCTAATTCTTTAGAGAGTATGAATTTAATTGAATTTAATATGTGTACAATGGGACACTTCGCTAGCTGGCTTTTTTGTTGTTGTATATCGCTATTCTAAGCCATCATTACTTTATAGCTCTCAAATTGCAGTGAGTGTAAATAAACATACCGATATTACTTCCTCCACAGAGCTGATCAAAAGTAGGGAACTGGAAAAGGATGAGCTCAGACCTCTGTATATGGACTTTCAGGCCACCACACCCATGGTACCCATCTGCTGTTTCCCTCCTAATTACACTCCTGAATCTAGTGAATGTGTCCATGACAACATTTCTAAAATGTGTGAATTGCATTGTTTTCATTAAACAATGTTGTTTACATCTGACTCAACAGGACCCTAGGGTTTTGGATGCCATGCTACCCTATCAAGTGAATTACTACGGTAACCCACATTCCAGGACACATGCTTATGGATGGGAGAGTGAGAGTGCCATGGAAAAAGCAAGAAAAGTAAAAGACTTTATTCTCTATAAAACCTGTACTTTTTATTATAAAAGCAATAACTTGTTTACTTGGTTTCAGAGTCCTGCATGAGACTGAAATAAGGCAGAGATCGCTTTATTTATGAATGTCAAAGCATACTATTTTGTTAAAGCCAAAAATGTTCTGTTAACTCTGTCCTCTTCAGCAAGTAGCAGATCTTATTGGTGCTGATCCGAGAGAGATTGTTTTTACCAGTGGGGCGACTGAGTCCAACAATATGTCTATCAAAGTAAGGATCTCATTACACTGTAGCAAGATTAGGATTATGAGAAAGTGGGAGGCTGGGATTTTAGACACAAACATCATGACAAATCCTAAAATATACAAATAAATAAAGTACACAGCACAATATTTTGGGGTTCTTTGAGATTCTGTAACCACTCATTGAGAAGAACTTAAAGGGATAGTTCACCCAAAAAATGGAAATGCTCTAATCATTTCCTCACCCTCATGCCATCCCAGATGTGTGACTTTCTGTTCTCTGGTGAACACAAACAAAGATTTTTAGATGAATATCTCCGCTCTGTATGTCCATACAATGCAAGTGAATGGTGGCCAGATCGTTGATGCTCCAAAAAGCACATAAAGGCAACATTAAAGTAATAAAATCCATATGATTCCAGTTGTTTAACCCATGTGTTCAGAAGCCATCCAATCAGATTTGGATGAGATCAGAGTAAACTATAACTCCTTTTTCACTATAAATATTGACCTCATCATTCTCCTTGGCAACCATGATTTGAAGTTTGATTACATTTCCTAGTGCCATCTAGCACTCCGCACATGCGTCAAGTGCTGGGATGTGTAATCGAGCTTGAAATCATGATTGTGCCTAGAGACTGAATGACAAGATTCACAGTGAAAAAGGCATTATTTTAATCTGTTCTCACACAAAAATGATTGGATTGCTTCAGCTGACATGGATTTAACCACTGGAGTAATATGGATTACTTTTATGCTGCTTTTATGTACTTTTTGGATCTTCAGAGTTCTTGCAACCATTCACTTGCATAGTATGGACCTACAGAGCTGAGATATTCCTCTAAAAATCTTTGTTTTCAGGAGAGGAAAGGAAGTCATACATAATTGCTATGGAATGAGGGTGAGTTAATGATGAGAGAATTTTTATTTTGGGTGAACTATTCCTTTAAAATCTTTTGGTTATTATTCACATTTAGGGTGTTGCCCGGTTTTATAAGGCTAAGAAAAAGCACATCATCACCACACAGACCGAACACAAGTGTGTGCTGGACTCATGCCGTGTTCTGGAGGCAGAGGGTTTTGCTGTAACCTATTTACCTGTGAAAAGTAATGGGCTCATTGACCTAAAGGTAAGCTGTCTTTAAAAAATGAGTGAGAGAGATCGTGGGAGGTTTAAAAATCTATAATGCATTTTTATCCTGTCAGAATCTACCCTTACAGAGCAGTTTTATTGTTTAATTCTTTATTATATTTGAGCTTAGTTGGTTGTTTTGTTAAGATATTACATAATGATGTTATTGTATTGTGAATTTTGTTTTATAATTCACTTTCTCAGCAATTAGAGGAAACAATCCGTCCTGATACAAGCTTGGTGTCAGTCATGACTGTCAACAATGAGATTGGTGTCAAACAACCAATCAAAGAGATAGGTAATGTTCATTATCAACATCATTCTCTAAACCTATAATTGTCTCCCTTGATTGCATTCATGCCTATGCTATTCTCAATTTTTTCAGGTCATCTGTGTAGATCCAAGAATGTGTTCTTCCACACTGATGCTGCCCAGGCTGTTGGAAAGATTCACATTGATGTCAGTGACTGGAAAGTGGATCTGATGTCCATAAGTGCCCATAAGATCTATGGGCCCAAAGGTACTGCGTTGTAGCAAAATTTTGTTAAACAATGGTTATGTGATGTGAAGATATCATAAAGTTGTTGCCGTTTTATCAGGAGTTGGGGCTTTGTATGTCAGGAGAAGGCCCAGAGTTCGTATTGAGCCTTTGCAGAATGGAGGTGGTCAGGAAAGGGGCCTGCGTTCAGGTACTGTGCCCACACCTCTAGCAGTGGGCCTCGGAGCTGCCTGTGAGATTGCCCAGCAAGAGATGGAGGTAGAGCTGTAAAAAGTTAACTGTTTATTTGAGTAAAAATGCATTTTAATGGCTAGTCTTGCTGTAAATTTGTATGCAGAAAAAGTTCAAAATCGAGTTTCTGTCCCTCCCCCTATTTTCAGTATGATCACAAGCATGTGGCGATGCTTGCGAATCGCCTCATTCAGAAGATCATGTCTGAGATGGCTGATGTTGTATTGAATGGAGACCCAGAGCAGAGGTACCCAGGTGAGATGCAGCTTAACAGTGATCAAATGTAGTATAAAGGCATCTTTACACTGATTTAATGTTAAGGTTGCTCTGAGTGGGCTCTGTGCCTGCTCAAAATTTAGGTGTGAAGATTTAATGCAGCACAAACGCCAGACTAAAAAATGCCTGCTCTGATCCACCTCAGCCCTCAAAGTTTGTTCTGAAGCTGCTTTGATTTCTTTGTAAATGAAATGCAGAATCAGAGCAGCCTTAAATTTTGTTGTTCATTTTAGAATTTAGAATTTCTAAAATGTCTGAATATATTAAATAATACATTTAAATATGAAACTATTTAGTCATAATTTCATAATATTTAATTGTGCAGCATTAAACAGTAATGCATTAAACATGTAAATGCACCTTTTCGTGGTATATATGCCGCTTGAGAATAGGGTTGGAAACTGAAAACTGGTTCTAATTGGCCCCTTTTCCACATACAGTCCTGGTACTTTACCCTTATGAACTTTCTAGATGAGAACTCTTGAAGGGATAGTTCACCCAAAAATTTTAAAATAATATCTCCGCTCTATAGGTCCATACAGTGCAAGTGAATGGTGACAAAAACTTTGAAGCTCCAAAAAGCACATAAAGGTATCTTAAAAGTAATCCATACGACTCCAGTGGTTTAATCCATGTCTTCTGAAGTGATCCAATTGGTTTTTGGTGATGACAGACCAAAATATTACTTTGTTTTCACAATAAACCTTGACATCAGCAGTCTCCTTGGCAATTATGATTTTAAGCTCGGGCCATATAGTGCACTGAACTAGAAAGTGTAATCGAGCTTTAAGTCATAATTGTGCCTCGAGACTGCAATGGCAAGATGTACAGTTAAAAAGGAGATTTATATTTTGGTTGGTTTTCACCCAAAATTGATTGGATCTCTTCAGAAGGCATTGATTAAACCACCGGAGTCATATAAATGACTTTCACGCTACATTTATGTACTTTTTGGAGCTTCAAAGTTTTGGTCACTCTTCACTTGCATTGTATGGACCTACGGAGCAGAGATATTTTTATGAAAATCTTTGTTATTTGAAGAAGAAAGTAAGTTATACACATCTAGGATGGCATGAGGGTGAGTAAATTGGAGAATTTTCATTTTAGGTGGATTATTACTTTAAGATGAACCGCAGACCCGAGGAGACTTTTGCCTCTTGCATTCGAGCACACAAAAGTAATACACTAGGTGACATTATCTAGTGTCGACTGTTTATCTTCTGACGTTGTTTGCATGCATGATTTAATAGCAGCAACAACAAAATTAACATCACTGATGGAGGACGCCTGGATTGGAGCAACGCTATTTTAAAGAAAATGTGTCCTCAGGTTACAGTCTTTACACTGGGCATGTACTTGTGTGGTGCAGAGGCCCTGAAGCTTAAGTTGACTTCCAATTGTGGTCTGATATGTTTTTTTGTAATTTTTTTTAGGATGCATTAATTTATCATTTGCCTACGTTGAAGGGGAGAGTCTGTTGATGGCCCTAAAAGATGTTGCGCTTTCATCTGGAAGGTCAGTTAGAAATTGAAAGTAAATAGAACCTTATATAAAGTCTTGCTAGATGCACTGACTTATGTTTATTCTTATTGCAGTGCATGCACTTCTGCTTCCTTGGAGCCCTCATATGTACTCAGGGCAATGGGAACAGATGAGGACTTGGCACACTCTTCTATTAGGTTTGTTGTTATAGAATGTCAGTCTAGATGTATCTCTTTTCCCAGGCCATGCTCATCACGTTACCTCTCTGCAGTTCTGTGTTGTGTAATAGAGACCTTGTGTTCAGATTTTATCAAAAGTCTCAATGCAGAAATGTATTGTTTAAACCATGACCAAACAAAATGAATCCATCTAATGGCAAGTTAAACCATTCAGATGCAATGGCTGATGTTTTCTCAGGTTTGGAATCGGAAGATTTACTACAGAGGAGGAAGTAGACTACACAGTGGAGAAGTGCATTCAGCAGGTCAAACGGCTAAGAGAGATGAGGTGATACATTTCACACTTGTTTTGAATAAATCATCTGCCTCATGGTGGAAAATTTTGAAATGCTGTGACATTGAACATTTTTGTCATTGTCTTTTGTCATCCTTTTAGTCCTTTATGGGAGATGGTCCAGGAGGGCATTGATCTTAAGAGCATCAAATGGACCCAGCATTGAACTGTCTTCAAGCCCTGCTGCGGTGTGAATGCTTGTTTTGTACTTAGCTTAATTTGTTAGCTATACCGGAATTCCTTTTGAACTTCTTGTTCCCTCAAAAAAAAACACGCACAATTGAATTTTTCGATATGCAGGGATTGCTGAGGATATGTATTTTGTAATTTTTATAACTTTCTTTGAATTTTCTGAGAGCATTATGGATTGGTTGATATTCCAGTTACATAGTTACTCTCTGTTTAGTCTGTGGAACTAAATCTCTCAAAATGTGTTTCTGTAGACACGTCTTAACACAAACATGCACTGATTTTTTTTTTTTTTGTGTGTGTGATCACATCACAATATACCATGAAACATTTTATGGTACACGTTGTACCATATTGTCTCAAACTGTGACCAGCATTTTTAATTTCAATTATCAGTTATGCTTTGTTTAAAGAGGTGCAGTTTATGGATAGTTTATAAATCATGTACATAACATCAGGAGAGAAACCTTAAATAGTTTGCAGAAGAATGTGTCTTTGACATATGTTACATGTGTTGCTTATATGCAGTGTTTTTGCTTCTAACTTCACGGAAAATAAACAGAAAATAAAATATCACATTATTATTTAGAGGAGATGAATCTTTAAAACAAGCCCACACATGCCATAATAGGATGCATAGATCATTAGATAATCCACACTAAGCACATTGTGCACTGGCTAAAAACACGTTAGCTTTCCTTGATCAGGTGACTTCATCAGAAATTATGTAGTATGTTGCCCGACATCATGGAAAGTTAAACCAATCGTTTCAGGATTCAGATCACTTCAACTGGAGGTGTAAGTCATCCAAATATGGGCAGAGAGTATCATTCGCTCTAATTACATATAGCCACCAGGTGGTGCCATGTATGTGGCAGATTCAATGACACAGAATGGACCTCAATGAGATCATGTTACTCATGCCTACATGCTTTGGAGAGAGAGCATACCATTAGTCGTTGTATTTGCATGTGTAATTAGTATGACAATCATTGTTATATTTGTTTGGAGAGGTTTTTGGACATGGATAAAGTATATTTGTAATGCTATAACTTTTGATCGCTTTGTCGTATCAACACACAATTTTACTCTGTTACGGGTGACATGATTGGGAACAAAAAAGCATTTTAATTTTTTTTTTTGGTGGTACCTTGTTTACACCCTGAGATATAATGTAAAATAATTCACGCAAAATAATTTTTGGCTCAAGCTTTTTTGTGATTTGTCAGCAGTTTCTTAGGGTGAGTTTCAGAATTTATCATAATCTATATAATAGTGTTTTATTAGGCTATATTTTTATGTAATATCAATAAATATCCAAACCCAATATGTTTTTGTTTTTATTGAATTTTTCAGAAAGTTATGTTGGTACTAGCCTACAAATGAAAAGGAGCAGACAACTTTTTTGTTTTATTTTGATAAGTTTTACTGACAGATGGATAAATACAAGACAAAGAGCAGAATTATTTTTTAAAAACTACCTTCAACAAAAAACCCACAAACTCAAAATTGCAAAGTGCAATTTATATTCTACATAACTAAACATGGCATGAGCAGAAACTTTGTACATATCTTTTATACAATTATACAACCATATACAACAATTTCCCCCAAATCTTCCAAAGGGAGAAAAACAGACAGTGCTCAATCATCTGATAATGATGTACACTGTTTCACAAGAGAAGTGCCTTTTTCTTGAGCTGAGTTTTTCATTTGAAACACTACACATACAATAGCATACAGTCATTATCCTTAATAATCTTCCTTCATTTAGATCATTCAAACTTTTTCAGATTAACAGGTTACCAGTACCAGATATCAAATCATACAACTGACACATTATCCCAGGGGCAAGAAACTCTGTAGGACTTATGAATATACAACTAATTATGGATCTGTGTCTATGGAGCTTTTTTTTTGATAACATAAAAACAAAAAATCAAGATAGTGCATCATAGCCAAGGGGGCCACTCTCCCATATTTCAAACCTATTAAAAATTGGAAACATCCCCAAAATTATTAATTCCTCCTATATTTGTCATCCCAGACAGTTTTGTTGTGCACAAGAGATTTAAGCATCAATAATGTCATGAGCATCATACAATGGAACTGCAATATTAAGATTGGTTTTAAATAGAGATCTTAAAAGGAACAAATAAAACATGAAAATACTTTTTTGACTGTTATTCCCTTGTGTTCAGCAGCCTAGAATGACTAACAGCTCCTTACCAGCACAAGGCATCATCTGATTGTCTTTACTTTTTGAATGTGTGAACAGCAATAGTATTGTTGGAGATTCTTTTATATACCAAGATACTATCCTTCACAGATTAACCATAGGAGAGAGAGTAAAGGTTGTGAGAGACTGAATCACATGAGATTTCCAAGCCAATCAACCACGTTCAGAGTGTTATGACAGTAAGTCACTGTTTGTGGATACCATACAAATGAATGGGGAGAGCCATAAACTGACACCTACCTGCCCCAAAATGGCCTGACTTCTCTTATAAAATAGCAATTTTATCATAGTAAACTCCAAAAGGATTGTTTAGTAAAAAACATTTGTTTCCTTTTTTGTTGTCAAACTTCTTGATGTATATAGGAATTTGCCCGCTAATCAACACATGACTATTTGGTGAAAGTGTACCATGTATTCTTTATGGCACTGGCTGCATCTTTAAATACACATCAAGGCAACAGAGGGGCTGTGATAGGTTACAGAATGAGTTTCAGTGTACTGTTTTGATCTCACCAGATGATTACATTATATCCACAAATAACTCACAAGGGTTGCCCATTGCATGCTGAAAGGACTGGCGACTGGCAGTGAGTTCAGGAGGTATGGCCCCTAGCTCCCTTACTGGTGGGGCCCCTGGGGGGGGTGCTGCTGATTGCCCCTTTAGTAGTCAATTTGGCTAGACTGTAGGGAGGAGGCAAGCCTGGGGGTCCATAAGAGGAAGCATGACTCCGTTCACTTAGTGCACAAGAGGTGTAGCCGTACTTGGGAAAGGGAGCGTGGCTGTATGAAAAGGATGTGCGGCTATGTTGGGAGGAACCCCGGGAATGGGTGTGGCTGTGTCCAGAGTGGGCGTGGCTGTGAGATGACACAGCATGGCTACGATGACTCAATTGGCTGGCTGAACGTTCGCCCCACCTTCCACCTCCACCACTGCCTGAATTCGATTTGCTGTTGCCACTGCCTGCTGACTTCCGATCCTTGTCCCTTGGCAGGAGCCACTGGCTCCTCCCAACACTTGGATTGGAACTACTGCTTTGAATTCCTGAAAAAGAAATAACATGAGCTTTTACATCCATATATATTGAGAACAAACTGTGAAATAAACTAATGTAGTTTACACCCATTTTTCAGCCATCTTGGTTCAGGAAGTGTTTTTCACCATACATTTTTTCCATAGGGATTTCATAAAATCCTTCATAAGAGTTTTTAGCCATGAACTAAACTAACCAGCAGCGAGGTGAATCACAACATAAACTTTGATTTGAAGCAAAACTTTTTGAAAATTTTAAAATCTTACAAAAAGAGGAAGGTACAAGACTGTGTACCGTTTTTCATGAGGCAAATAACTACAATCCCATTTTCTGATTGGGGGATTTTCCTCTGCTGGATCATGGGTAGTGAGTGTAGTTCTACACCAGCAATTTGATTGAAGTTGAAATAATGCGGATGAGAAATTACAATAAAATAAAAAAATCAGAACAGTCAGAAGGAACAGTTTGTTTATGGAACGGAACTTATTTTCTCACTAAAGCTGCGTTTGGGCATATGCTTTCTACAGCAAGCCCAGAAGGGATAAATCTTCAATCACACAAATATACAGGGCAAAGTTACTCTATGAATTGCATCCTATTCCCAGAGATGCAAACTCATGAGAGGAGAAAAAGGTGAGTCAAAGCAGGCGTTCCAGATGTAAATTTTTTGTTGATTTGTTTGTTGTATTTAAAGCTTTTTTTAAGTGTTTAAAAGCATATCAAGTGATTTAAATAAGGAAAATGTAGAACATTTTACCAAATAATCTGGGCAAAATAGCTTCAGAAAAGGTGATTAGTTCAAAAGTGAGTAGTTTGCCTCCCTGTAATTCAGTCTTTTACCATTGTATATGTTCACACGGCACTTCTTCTGTTGTTATTTTGCTGATCTCCAAATGACAGGGAAGCAAAGAGAAGGAGCCTCTACGTCCGTCATCTCCTGACCATTCTAAATTGGTGTGTGTTACAAACCTTTGACAGAACAGATAAACCTCAAGCAAAACCAAACTGTCGGTAGGTGTCACCCTCATCCAAAATCAAGTTGTTCTGAGCCAACTATTGAAATATATACTGTCAAGAGAAGGATTTTAGACCAATGATTTCATTTTTGGACTGGGATGCCCTGCACGACATTGCAGGAATAGAAACCAAGTTAAAGATAGAATGCACTTTTGCTCGTCACGTGTCGCAACTGTTTAGGACAAAAACTCTGATTAACATGGAAAAGATACCTTTTATCAAGTATCATGGCATCATCGTCTGGTTAGGGCACTGTTTTTGGGATGCACCAAAATTTTGTCCGAAAATCTGAACAGAAACCGTTCCATAAATAGACCCGATAACAGAAACATTTACATATGGATAAGGTGCGTGTATAATGTAAATTCTGTCTGATAATGATAATGAAGTCTAGCTGGAAAAGAGCTTATGTTTATAGTTGTCAAGACTATGGAGTAAAAACAGTATCATAACCTCCCACACTTGCATGCAAACAGATAAACAAATGCACACGCGAATCCAGAAATACACTCCTGTCTCCTCATTCTTCATGCTGGGACTGCAGGGACTGATGGAAAAATAAAAGAAATTCAGATTCATTGATGCACTTGGTATGACAATAGAACCTAAATGGGAAGGGAGCGCGAGCGCGAGAGAGAGAGAGAGAGAGAGCGCGAGCGCATCTTATCACGTGGCTTGTTGAGCGTTACCACGGAGAGGTAACATGCATGGAGGCTCACGCTATTCTCCACGGCATCCACGCACATCTCACCACGTGCCCAACCGAGAGCGAGAACCACATTACAGCAACCACGAGGAGGTTAACCCAATGTAACTCTCCCCACCCTAGCAACCGGGCCAATGGGTTGCATAGGAAGCCTGACTGGAGTCACTCAGCACACCCTGGATTCAAACTCCTGGTGTGGTAGTCAGCATCTTTACTTGCTGAGATACTCAGGCCCCCCTCAAATTAATTTATTGAAATATAGTTATAAGTAATAAACATACACTGAAATTAGTGTATGAAATCCATATTTATGGATCCATATTTATGACTTTTACTGTGTTTGACTGCTTTTTGGGCCTTTCCATGTAATTCAGCAAACATTCCACACAACAATGCATTCAAACCTTCACTCAAGATGTCAGCCTTTCAAGATGACATGGAAAAACAGACTGCTGCATTGCTTTCCTGACACCTGAGCTAGTTATTTCAAGAAAAATGCATGACACGTGTGAAATGAGCAACAGGTAATGCAATATTGTTAAGCAGGGTTGAAGATGGTGTGCAATGAATCAGAGTTCAAAGCTAATTGAATTAAATGTGGCCAAAAATGATAAAAACAAAGAACTGAGAAAAGCCTGAAAGGTTTCCCCCTTATTTCACATATTTTGTGACAGTTATTAGATAAAATATAATTCTTGTGCAGAGATAGCAGGATACATGAATGTTATAAATCGTAATTTTTTTTCACTGAGGGCCATTTCATAAAGCATAATATTTAAGTTGAAATTGTATTTCAAAAGCTGTTTTTTTGAGCCTGTTAATTTGAATGTCTTAAAGGAATATTCCGGGTTAAGCTCAACTGACAGCATTTGTGGCATAATATTTAGTACCACAAAAAAATTTATTAAAAATAATCTTCTCTTCTCTTTATTTCCAGATATTCCAGAGTTTTTGCTGTGTTTGTTTCCTTACCTTTCCATCGTGACCTGCAGTGAAAATGCGCTTCAATAGTGGGGTTTCCCTTTACATAAATCTCCGGGATTCCCTTAATGTACCAGCGCATATACTCAAATGTGAGGGACCTTCGATATTTTACAGCGGTCTTTATAAATGGGTATACTTTATTGTGTGCAATTGAAGACAGAAATTACACCATACACCTTAGCCAAATACATTTAAACTCAGTTTTTCACAATTCCTGACATTTAATCATAGAAACATTCCCTGTCTTAGGTCAGTTAGGATCACTACATTATTTTAAGAATGTTAAATGTCAGGATAATAGTAGAGAGAATTATTTATTTCAGCTTTTATTTCTTTCATCACATTCCCAGTGGGTCAGAAATTTACATACACTTTGTTAGTATTTGGTAGCATTGCCTTTAAATTGTATAACTTGTGTCAAACTTTTTGGGTAGACTTCCACAAGCTTCTCACAATAAGTTGCTGGAATTTTGGCACAATCCTTCAGACAGAACTGGTGTAACGGAGTCAGGATTTTAGGCCTGCACAAGCTTTTTCAGTTCTGCCCACAAATTACCTAGCGGATTGAGGTCAGGGCTTTGTGATGGCCACTCCAATACCTTGACTTTGTTGTCTTTGAGGTAAGCTTGGGGTCATTGTCAATACGGAAGACTAATTTGCGACTGAGCTTTAACTTCCTGGCTGATGTCTTGAGATGTTTTCATCTCAAGACATCAGCCATATTGCGAAGTATTTTGTGAAGTGCACCATTCCCTCCTGTAGCAAAACACCCCCAAAACATGATGCTGCCACCCCATGCTTCAAAGTTGGTATGGTGTTATTCGGCTTGCAAGCCTCACCCTTTTTTCTCCAAACATAACGATGGTCATTATGGTCAAACAGTAACATTTGTTTCATCAGACCAGAGGACATTTCTCCAAAAAGTAAGATTTTTGTCCCCATGTGCACTTGGAAACTGTAGTCTGGCTTTTATATGGTAGTTTTGGAGCAGTGGCTTCTTCCATGCTGAGCACCCTTTCAGGTTATGTCGATGCAGGACTCATTTTACTGTGGATATAGATACTTGTCTACCTGTTTCCTCCAGCATCTTCACAAGGTCCTTTGCTGTTGTTCTGGGATTGATTTGCACTTTTCGCACCAAACTATGTTCATCTCTAGGAGACAGAATGTGTCCCCTTCCTGAGAAGTATGAAGGCTGCGTGGTCCCATGGTGTTTATACTTGCGTGCAGATGAGTGTGGTACCTTCAGGTGTTTGTAAATTGCTCCCAAAGATGAACCAGACTTGTGGAGGTCCACAATTTTTCTGAGGTCTTGGCTGATTCCTTTTGATTTTTCCATGATGCCAAGCAAAGAGGCACTGTTTAAAAATAGGCTTTAAAATACTTCCACAGGTACACCTCCAATTGACTTCAATTAGCCAGAAGCTAACTGGCTAATTGCCTAAAGGCAATAATTTTCTGGAATTTTTCAAGATACTTAAAGGCACAGTTAACTTGTATGTGTATGTAAACTTCTGACCCACTGGAATTGTGATAGTCAATTAAAAGTGAAAAAATCTGTCTGTAAACAATTGTTAGAAAAATTACTCAGTAGATGTCCTAAACGACTTGCCAAAATGAAATCTGTGGAGTGGTTTTAATTTCTTCAACCTAAGTGTATGTAAACTTCTGACTTCAACTGTATGTACTTTTCCCAGTGTACTCCCAGTAATGTTTTGTTGGGCTCCGTCCTAAGATGTTTGTTATTCAGTCTCATCAAAAACATGATAGAATGCCGCTTATGTTTTTCATGGCCACATAAACGGCTTTCTCCGTGGGAAACATAGGTGCATTAAACCGCTTTCCCTTAATCCCCTAAACGGCATTAGGAAATCATCTTTCTCGTTTACATGACGTTTCAGAACGACACTTTCTGCAAAAACACTAGAATAACCTGCTTGCTTAAGTGCATGTAAATGTGGTCAGTGAGGCACTTACAATAGAAGTGAATGGGGCCAATCTGTATACGTTAAAACACTCACCATTTTAAATGTAAAACTTCAAGGCATTAATAATATGCCTTAACATGATTTTAAAGTGATAAAATCACTTATTAACATTTTCTGTGTATGTTATATCCAATTCATTGCCATGATGATGTAATATAAACCCTAAAACAACTGTAACAATTATGATTTAATACCTTTTCGGTTCAAATAATACAGTACATGAGTTTTAACAGATTAATTAATGTAAGTGCTTTAATAAAATTCTAAGCTTCACGTGTCTGCATTTAAACCTCCAAAAATTGGCACCATTTACTTCCATTGTAAGTGCCTCATTGTAACCTAAAGAGTCAGAATAACATTTTGTGGGTATCAACACTATGCCACAAATGCTGTCGCTTGAGCTTAACTTGTACTGAACCTGGAATAAGTCATGAATAACATTTTCCCACTCACCCTCACTGTGCTGGATTTCTGCACTGCCACTGTGGAAGCTGTGGCATGGGTCGGAATATCCTGGAGGGAATCCAGAGGGTGCTGTGGAGAAGGGTGGGTAAGGAAAGGGCTGGCCACCCATAGGCCAAGTGTTAGTGGACGGCGGGGGGAGAGGGGCCAATGTATCCTCTGAACCACCACCGCGTGAACCATCATTCAAGTTTAGAGTAGCCATATCTGAAAGGAGAGAAAGACTGAAATAATTAACAGATGGAACTGGAAAAGAAGGGAGTATCTTAAAATTATGAGAGAAGTAAAGTAAATGCACATAGCAAACTAAAATAAATAGGATACAAGCAAACATTGTTTTGCCTAAATGGATAACTGCATGGATGTGTATACTGAGAAAGGAAAAGTAGCAATATGTTTGTACTTTGGCAGAGATCTCCAAATGTGTAGTAGCACTGTTCAGAGAAGGTAATCTTGTTGACGGTGTGTCTGAGATAGTCGTGCTTCAGAAGACTGCTAGCATATTTCCTGGTATCCCGCCGGTCTTTGAATCCTTTGACCCGCGAGTACAGCCAGTCAACTACATCACCTCCTGAGACACACACACACACACACAAAAAACATGTTTTAAACATTCTAAAAGAATAGTTCCAGTCTAGGATGCGTCTAGAATACATAGAAACATCTCACCTATAACAGCATTAGCAATGGTAATCTTCAACCACATTCTGTCCCTTATTTCTAGTCCTGAGTCTGGGAGCTGCATCACCTTTACAATAGTGGCCATGTCTGTCTTTCCCACTGAAAGAGGGAGATCATCAAACTCTGTGAAGAGCACAAGGACAACAGGATGATAAGGGAAGTGCCTTGCAACAAAGAAGATGCTGTCACCTACCAGAAGGAAGACTGTACCGTTTTGTGGGTAAGATCCAGTAAGTGCAGTAGTGTGGGTAATCCATGCTGCTGGGTCAATGGGCCTAACCGGTTCAGCTTTGGAAAAGAAAGGAAAAAAAAACCAGGAGAGAATGAATGCATGTCAAAATAAGCAGAATAAACCACACCAGTAAAGTTAATGTTTTATGTGCACCATTCACAATGTTAAACGAGGAACAAAGGCAGTGAAATGTTTTCTCTTCCAGATGCCTTTGACATAGTTGTTTAAGAAAAGAGAAGCTACACACTGCATCAGTTAGGGTTAATGAATTGTTGCCAGCTGAAACATATTAATCACTGCAATAATGATCCAATCATAGACTCTTAAGAATTGCTTATTTAAATCCAAACGTGACTTTGTTTTTGGACAGGCAGTGTAAGAGTAAGAAACATAGATAGAATATGTCAGAGAGAGTTTGTTTGTGTACTCACCTCTGGGAATTGTAAAGTAACTGCGAGAAGGGTCCCAGCATTTGGCAACAGTGAGACCAATAGGGCTACAGAAGACAAAGGTCAGCTAAAACACATTTAAACTTTAGCAAATGTTACTTTTTCTGTGCAATTTGGACATCTACCTCCTATCAATCCTTACCCATTTTTTGAGACCATCTCTCTGAGGATCCTCACAGCATCATCATTGCTCATGTTTTCAAAGCTAACTTCATTTACCTGCAATTCAAATGTGGCACACCAAGATATTACCTAATCAGCAAAATCAGACCCTCTGATATTATCTTTCATTTACACATAGAATCTGACTAAAATGACTGTAACAAGCAAGTGTGGTATAAGGCTGGGCAATATGCAAGAAATATGTATATGATATTTTTATTTTATATATTGCGATATTTAAATACATTGTCAATCCCCCGGCCGAGGGATCTGTGAATGTTTTTGCTTTATTCATTTTGCTTAAAAAACTTAAACCAAAAGGTATTTCTAAATTCAAATTGCACTTCAAATGAAACGAAAATGCAATTAAAATAACGAAGTGGTCAAAAATATATAACCACCCTTCCATTTACAGTCACGCAAATATTCGTCTACAACAGTTCAAAAATTACTAATAAAAAATAAGACAATAATAATAATAATAATAATAATAATAATAATAATGATGATAATGATAATAATAATTGAAATATAAATACATTTTAGGTTCACGTTTAACTTATTTATGTTATATACACATGTATAGGCTTTAAAGTGAACCTGCAGTGTTATGTTCACAATGCATGTTAAGCATTAACTGCTTTGTGAAAATAAAGCCAACTAAATTTCAGGCACTTCCAGAGATGGTCTGAGGTAATTTGCAGCATTTCCATAGATGACACTATTCTTACAAACAGTTTTCAGACGCATGAAACAGAAAAGAAAGAGTAAGAACTCTTAAAATGTGTGTGTTCGACAATTTCATACCCTTGGCTACTATTTAATATATTTGGCGACTTCCCAGCTCCATGGTTTTATAATTCCCCAATATTGTAAAGTAGATCATTGTATGTTAATGTCGCAATCGGCATCGGATATTTATCAGATATCGCCGATGTCTGATAACATCGTCCTATAGCCCAGCCCTAGTGTGGGATACTCATACCAGACTATTTGGGACTTTTTGTTTTCCTACTATAAAGCTGATAAAACGTGATAGCTCAACCTCCACAGGGTATATAAACCCAACCGAATATTATACCTGAGCTAGAAATACCTTTATGGTAATGGTGATAATATCAGTCTGCCACACTGTGCTGTAAAGTTTGAGCCTAATCCACCAGCATTACTGTAATCTGCCACTCAATGGGGATAAGCAGCTGCTGAAGGCATTGAATGGCTTGTCCTTGAATCTGGAGACAATCACTAATGCCGCAGAATGTAGAGCCAGAGGCCAAATTCCCATCCTAAAAAAATGATGTAAATGCAAGCCACATAACCCTGCAGTGTTTATTGCTTTAATACACCACAGTAGCTTCCAGTGGTTAATCCACCATATTATACACTCACCTAAAGGATTATTAGGAACACCTGTTCAATTTCTCATTAATGCAATTTTCTAATCAACCAATCACATGGCAGTTGCTTCAGTGCATTTAGGGGTGTGGTCCTGGACAAGACAATCTCCTGAACTCCAAAATGAATGTCAGAATGGGAAAGAAAGGTGATTTAAGCAATTTTGAGCGTGGCATGGTTGTTGGTGCCAGACGGGCCAGTCTGAGTATTTCACAATCTGCTCAGTTACTGGGATTTTCACGCACAACCATTTCTAGGGTTTACGAAGAATGGTGTGAAAAGGGAAAAACATCCAGTATGCGTCAGTCCTGTGGCTGAAAATGCCTTGTTGATGCTAGAGGTCAGAGGAGAATGGGCCGACTGATTCAAGCTGATAGAAGAGCAACTTTGACTGAAATAACCACTCGTTACAACCGAGGTATGCAGCATAGCATTTGTGAAGCCACAACACGCACAACCTTGAGGCCGATGGGCTACAACAGCAGAAGACCCCACCGGGTACCACTCATCTCCACTACAAATAGGAAAAAGAGGCTACAATTTGCAAGAGCTCACCAAAATTGGACAGTTGAAGACTGGAAAAATGTTGCCTGGTATGATGAGTCTCAATTTCTGTTGAGACATTCAGATGGTAGAGTCAGAATTTGGCGTAAACAGAATGAGAACATGGATCCATCATGCCTTGTTACCACTGTGCAGGCTGGTGGTGGTGGTGTAATGGTGTGGGGGATGTTTTCTTGGCACACTTTAGGCCCCTTAGTGCCAATTGGGCATCGTTTAAATGCCACGGCCTACCTGAGCATTGTTTCTGACCATGTCCATCCCTTTATGGCCACCATGTACCCATCCTCTGATGGCTACTTCCAGCAGGATAATGCACCATGTCACAAAGCTCGAATCATTTCAAATTGGTTTCTTGAACATGACAATGAGTTCACTGTACTAAAATGGCCCCCACAGTCACCAGATCTCAACCCAATAGAGCATCTTTGGGATGTGGTGGAACGGGAGCTTCGTGCCCTGGATGTGCATCCCACAAATCTCCATCAACTGCAAGATGCTATCCGATCAATATGGGCCAACATTTCTAAAGAATGCTTTCAGCACCTTGTTGAATCAATGCCACGTAGAATTAAGGCAGTTCTGAAGGCAAAAGGGGGACAAACACAGTATTAGTATGGTGTTCCTAATAATCCTTTAGGTGAGTGTATTTATCTGCTTTGCGACCAAGGAGTGAGTGGCAATACATGCATCTTTTTTTACCCTAAAAACTGAGCTAGTAAGTGACATGTGATATGTTTAAACCAGGCTTCTGACTATTTTAATAAAGTACATGTAGTTAGGGGATGCTAAAATCATTTTAAAATATAAATTTGACAAAGCCACTTTGTCAAATCCCAAGAAAATAATAGTGTAAAATAAATGGAACCTAACTTCGATCTGCACTTAGTTTATATTGCTTTAATGGAGTTTTTGGTCCTTTTTGGAGCTTGACAGATGTGGTCACTAAGAACTATCGTTGTATTTAAAAGAGCTGTCTGAAGATTCCTAAAACACTCTCCTGTACCACCAAGGAAAAAATAACAGTAAACTGGTTTAGAACAACACAAGAGTGAATCAATTATTGAAGATTGTGGGTGAACTATTCCTATTATAGAATTTTCATAAACATAAGTACCATTCCAGATGCTGTACAGCCTACCTGTAACAGCATGTCTCCTGGCTCTATCCTCCCGTCTGCTGCCACAGCTCCTCCATTCATGATAGAGCCAATGTAGATACAACCATCTCCTCTATCGTTACTCTGGCCCACTATACTGATGCCAAGAAAGTTATACTTCTCTGTGAAAAAGAGAGAAGGAAAGTGAAGAACTTGTGATCTACTGTATGTGAATAAGTGCAATATAATATGAGTAGCTGGTCTTACCCATATTAAGAGTAACCGTGATGATATTGAGGCTCATGGTTGAATCTATGATACTGCTAAAGGAAGAGGACTGTGGAAACCACAAAAACACAGAAAATGTATTTCACATGGACATCTCTAGGCAATACGGTGCAAATATTATATCACAGAGAACAATTCATTTAATGTCAGGGTAACAGTATTTTTGCAAGACATTAAATAAAAAAAAAAAAAAAGGTTTATATATTAAATATATCAACCCTAGAATGCATATATGGGACAAAAATTGCACTGCTGTCTAATTTTTGACTATAATTTCAACATTTAGGTATTCCTCAATTAAGGTATCTCTGACAATATGAACTGATTTTTTTTAGATTTAACTGAATTATTATTAGAATTTTTTTATTATAAGAGAATTTGCATCAGTACCCCTAGAATACTATGTAGGTCCTCTATGACCCATACTGTATGTGTTTACTATGGTGTTCAAAACATTATTCATGTATTTCATTGATTTTTTTCAGACTGCATTTATTATGTAATTAAATATGTTAAATACCACGTTCACTTTCATATTTATGCATCATATGCAAGTATAGCGAGTTGTCATTCATCCGATGCTTTTATACAAAGTGCATGACATTAAACCCCTTGGAGCATCCTGAGGATAGATGCCTAGTTAACAGCAAGAGCACAATGGTAATAGCTCCAGGCCCATGTCTACGAATGTTTGCACGTGCAACTTTTCTCAGGACACCTTACCACTAACCAAACACCAAATATAGATACATAAAGTATACAGACTTTTTTTCCACTGTCACCCAAAAGACCAATTGCATTTTTTATGTGATCACTATGTATAGTCAGGACATTAATAAAGTGAAAAATTACTATTACAATTAAACTACTTTAACTACTACTTAAGCTGTCAGCTGAGGACATGTGAGGCATCCATTTCTAAAACTAGACTCTGATGTACTTATCCTCTTGTTTAGTTGTACATCTGGCTTTCCACATCTCTTTCTGTCCTTGTTAGAGCCAGTTGTCCTTTGTCTTTTTAGACTGTAGTGCACACATTTGTATGAAATCTTCAGTTTTTTGGAAATTTCAAGCATTGCATAGTCTTCATTCCTCAAAACAATGATTGACTGATGAGTTTCTAGGGAAAACTGTTTCTTTTTTGCAATTTGACCTAATAATGACCTTAAGACATTCCAGTCTATTTCATACTGTGGCAACTCAAAAACAAACACATGGATAATGTTAAGCTTCATTTAACAAGCCAACTAGCTTTCAGCTGTGTTTGATATAATGAAAAATGATTTTCTAGTACCAAATTAGCAATTTAGCATGATTACTCCAGGATAAGGTGTTGGGGTGATGGCTGCTGTAAATGGGGCCTGTCAAAAATTTGATTTGATCAAAAATGACTTTTTTCAAATAGTGATGGTGCTGAATTTTTACATCAATAATGTCCTGACTATACTTTGTGAAACTTTTGGATGCCTGTGTGTGTGTGTGTGTGTGTGTGTGTGTGTGTGTGCACACATATATCAACTATTTAAAATATAAATGATTCATAAATGTATCATTACAGTTAATTTTACTTGAAAAAATTGTAGATTTAAACAAGAAATAATTCATTTTATACTCAATATCATCTGGGTCTTTTTCAAACAAACCTACATTTGCATTTAAGGGGGGTAAAGTTGCATATGCATTATAGGGTTAAAGTACATTTCTATTGTTCTCCCAGCACTTCTCTAATATACACTCACTGAGCACTTTTTTTAGGAACACCTGGCCACCTACTTATTTATGAGATTATCGAATCAGCCAATCATGTGGCAGCAGTGCAATGTATAAAATCATGCAGATACAGGTCAGAAGCTTCAATTAATGTTTACATCATCCATCAGAATGGGGAAAAATTTGATCTCAGTGATTTGGACTGTCGCATGATTGTTGGTGCCAGACAGGCTGGTTTGAGTATTTCAGTAACTGCTGGTCTCCTGGGACTTTCATGCATGGCAGTCTCTAGAGTTTACTCAGAATGGTGCCCAAAAAATACATAAATAAAATCCAGTGAGCAGCAGTTCTGCAGGCAGAAATGTCTTGTTGATGAAAAAGGTCAACGGAGAATGCCCAGACTGGTTCGAGCAAACAGAAATGCTACGGTAACTCCTATGTACAATTGTAGTGAGCCTAATAGCATCTCAGAATGCACAACACATCAAACCTTGAGGTGGATGGGCTACAACAGCAGAAGACCACATCGGTACTTTATTAAGACCATAGTGTTCCTAATAAAGTTCTCAGTGAGTGTATACACACAAGTCTCACTCGGTCAATTTTGGCCACTTTGTGTCGCCGCCGTCTGCGCTTGTGTCTCTTCATAAACTGAGAAGAGGAGCTCTGCTCTGTGGAACTGCTCAGTCTGAGAGAGACAAACCAACACATTTAGCATATGCATGGACATAGAAGAATAGATTGATTATGAAATGTACAGTTGTATACTAAGAGCCAAATTAGGCTGATTTAAAGGGATAGTTCATGCAAAAATAAAAAAATCGGAATCATTCACTCACCCTCGTGTTGTTTCAGACCTGTTTGACTTTATTCAGAGGGACACATAAGGAGATGTTAGGCAGAGGGTAGCCTCAGTCACCATTCACTTTCTTCGCATCTTCAATCTTTCATTTACATACATGTACAATGAAAGCGAATGGTGACTAAGGCTTTCATTCTGTCTAACATCTCTTTTTTGTGTTTTGTCACTGAAGAAAAAAGTAATGCATGTTTGGAATCACATGAGGGGAAGTAAATGATGACAGATTTTTCATTTTTGGATGAACTATGTCAAACATGTCATTGAGTTTTTGTCTTTAATCATTCAAACCTGCAAGCATTCTCATCCTCCTCGCTGTCAATGAAGGAGCTTGACTCTAGATCACTGCTCATGGAGGCACTTTCACAGCCCATGGCCGTGTCCCTCCCCACCCGCTCAGCGTTAGAATGACCGTTCACATGCGGGACTGAGGACAAGAAACATTCACACAGTGAGGCTTGTCAAAGCCTTGCAAAAACAAAGTTCCTATGAGGATGTCAAAGCACAGTATGTGGAAAAATTCATGGCTTCATCACACCTTGAGCGACAATCAGGTCTACACAGACAAATTGCTATATAAGATCTTAATAAAAGCAAGACACATACATTGTTTTGGGTGTGGCTGTGCCTCAGGGTGGCATCGGATTGGCTGGAAGGCTCTGGTGAGGCGTCTCAGAGAGCCGGGCTTTGTGTATTGCCTCTGTTGGAACCCGAAACACTCCAGGAGAGTTGTGTTGCCCATTATTCTTCCACTTGGTGGATTTTGCTCCCTCATACTGTTACCGTGACTATCGGAAATGCTCACTCACTCACACATGCATGTCTTTTGATTTTTTTAATACACACAAGGAACATGCTACTGTCTCCAGTAAATCAGTACAAGTTTGATTGACAGAAGATTGAAGAACAGTGGAGGGTCATGATGAACAGTGATGAAAAGATATGGAGAAAAATAATGTGTGACATTGAGGTGGAAAATGCACAATGAGAGTAAAGGAGAACAAAATATGTTTGATTTATATTTTGTGTTTATTAACAGAAATGTCCATACAACTGATCTTCACAGCCTACAAATGGTGAACTTGCAAGACATAAAAGATGGCAATATAGCATATTATTAGTATATACGTCCAGACAGGGAGCAAATTAGGCAATCCATTTCTGAAATGTAAACAGAAACCTCGATACATCACCCCTATTTGTGTAAAAACCCAGTTTAAACCTAGCCATAAGATATTTTGATACAGTGCCAACCAAAAGTCCATTTTGGAAATCTAATTTAAACCTGGAAATAAAAATATTAAACAAAGAAACTCTGACTTAAAAAAAAAAAAAAAGTCTTAAATCTCTGCACTATTTCTAATTCCAGGCTATAAAAATCTAAATATATAAGCATTTTCATTAAGTGTTCTCAGTTCACTCTTTTGGACCCCATATAACATGATTAGAAGGATAATAGAGCCTAACAATAGATCAATTATGTGTAAAATGGTTTAATTAGATTACAATATTTTTTTGAAACCATAAAGTGCTAAAATGTTTATGAAATATAAATTGAGATATAAATGTAATCTAATGGGCAAAGTGATGGATTTAGGCTAGATTATGTCCAAGAACTTGTGTCAATCTTTTCAGTGTCAGCTTATAAAAAAAAAAACAGTTCAAAAACTATATGTAAAATATGAAAAATTGTAAACATTTTTTTAAATGTCAAATATTTGTTTAGTAATTCTGATGTAAAAACACCTCAAATCTAATTTCACTGCCATTAACAACTGCACTCTTGCAGTAAATTACGGTAGTGTAATCAGTTGTTTTTCTTTTATTTACCATCGCTTTTCACTTCACTCTACTAGCCCAAAATTAGTTTCAATGATGAATATGTATCTGAAAAATATAATTAAAGCAACGCTACGATCAAAATGGGAAACATATGGAAGACAAACAAGATAATTCTCCGTATTTTATGTAGATACATAGTCAAGTCACCTTACCTCATAAAACGATAAATGCCGAAGAGATGCTCTCCATCGTTGCACACAAATAAACTACTACACATAGAAGCCCCATAGGAGTGCGGAATATGAATTTATTACCCGCCTCCTTTGCTTGTTGAGCGTGCATGGCAATTCATCACAACTGCAGCGCGTGGACAATGAGCGAGTGACCATGTGGATTTTTGCATGTGCAGCAAGAACGTGATACGCAATAATCATAATTTGCATTATAATTTACATGCAATGTCCGCTAGTGGCTAGAATAGATGAGTACAGCATGTTCATGAACCCTCTACGAATCGAATAGTGAGGTTTTACAGGCTGTATGTTGTATTGAAAATGGAAAATAATGAAATGTGATAGCGCCTGACTTGCGTCTAACATTTAGTTAACTAACAGCAAATAAAACCACACCTGCAAGCCATTTTATCAACAGTGCGGTGTGAAAGTTTGAGACCACTAGTAAAAATGCTTCTATTTTGTATTTTTCTGATTTAATATAAAAGTAGGCTACATTATTAAACAGAAACAGTTTACTGTATCACTGCTCACAGGTCAATGTCACAAATTAGCATTCATCTTATAAGTGACCTTGATATAATGCAGAATCTTAACCCTGTAATGCTGTCACATATGATACACAACGTTTGACTCTCTGTTCAAGCTGGCGAGCCAAACAAAATATGGTATGTATGTTTCACATGTGTATGGCACCATCTAGTGTTTATTTGTGAAAAAAGTGGCTTCAATGTTTATATCGATTTATTTAAAATGGCGTTGGACTTGCGTGAAAAGTGACTCTTATGTTGGGATAAATGACAACAAGAGACAGTAATGATTATATTGTTACTGATATTTTAAAATGAGTATTTGCTGAATATAAGCAACTTGTGCTTGGTTCAAATTTTGTTTATTATTTTACAAATTACAAAAAAAATCTTTAAAATCCATAAATTGTCTCTTAAAGTGTTAACTAATATTTCAGCGTATTTTCATATATGCAGCCGGCTCTGTCATTATAAAGATCACATTATTTACATTACAAGTTATTACGAGTTCCTGAGACAGTGAAAAAAGTTTCACAATTTCCCTTTGTTAAATGTCAAAATAGTGTTTGGTGCATAAAAAAACATATAATAAAAATTGTTTCTTGAAAAAATATTTTATTAATATTGTATGGGATGAGCTGAATTGAACTGTGATACATTTCAATCCATATTTATAGACCAAGAGGAGTACGTTTTCAAGGCCATACTCTCATATATTTGATATCTCTGAAAAGCCCACAAAGATCTCTGAAAAACGCAGGCCTTGTCCACACTAATATGTTTTCGTTTGAAAACGCATCTCTTTCTCTCCGTTTTGGCCTTCCGTCCACACTGAGCGAAAACTGAGCTTACCCCAAAGTGGATATGAAAATGTTGTTTTCGCGTTGCAGTGTGGACTGTGAAAACAGATATATCGGAAAATGATGATGTATTTGTTGTCATGTGACAGTCATGACACGTGATCTTTCCAACCAAAAAAATCAAGTTGGCGGCCCGTGTTATAGCGGCGCTGTTGTACTTGATACTCACTTTGATATCGTTGTTAAAAAATAAATGTTACTTTGAACAACCATCACATTGCGTTCCTTCAAAGGCGAAGGGAAGTTTACTCGGAATTGGAGTCCGGCGACGGAACACGAGGACAATTGCGTTTCAGACCGTACATGCAACGGGGATTTTCCGCATGCGCAGTAACATGATTTAAGCCTTTAAGCCTTTAAGTCTTCATACGTTTCAGTGTGGACAAGCAACATTTGGAAAACGCTAATGTGGGCAGAGAGCGTTTTGAAACGGAAATGTTTTCAAATATATCCGAATTAATGTAGACGCAGCCTTAAATAACAAATTTCCTACACAAAAATGAACTGCTGGGCCTCAGGAGGATTTTTTTTCCAGTCATTCATTATTACTGGATAAAGATTTTGAAAAATAATTTCATAAAGTTCACCCTCACAAAGATACACTTCTAAATGATGACATATTTTAGCTAGATAAGTTGATATTCACAATAGACATTTCTGATTTTATTCATTTCTTTTCAGGCCTCCAAATCATCATTTAAAAATTCCCTGATATTTCCAGGTTCTCCATGACTGTGGGAATCTAAATATTAGTTTATAATTCACCAAGACTGTTTTAGCTTTTCCCAAAGGGAGTGTGTTGTACACCTTATATTTGTGTCTCCATTCCATCCTATTATTCTGAACTCAGAGCTGTCTGTCTCCACTGACAATGCCTCCAGTCTGGCCACCTAATTAAGCCACACTGATTAATGATCACTGAGATTCAATGTGAATCTCAGTGAGGCCGACAGAGAAAAGCCAGTGCTACCATCACACACTGATAAATGACTGTGAGAGATCTGTGTTTTTGTGGGAGAGGACTATACAGAGTTGGAGACAGGAAGGTTGTGTTGTGTTGTCCTGTGAACGCCTAATGTTGTAAATAAATTCACGCATACCAATTGCAAACTATGGATGTGTTCCAATCTGGATTTGATGTTTGCAGATTTTTGCATTGTACCAAAAATAAATTAAAGGAAGATCAAATAGAAAACATAAAAAAGAGAGCGTGTACAAGGAGTGTGTCTAGTAAACATTTAAATGAGATATTAAATAAAGTCTTTCAAATCTCCTGTGGTATGTAATCAAGGATAAATTGAGACTTTTCTCTATGAAGGGTTGCTAACAGTGCTTAAAGCAGAATAAGCAATTGTACAGCAGAGATGTGCATATGTACACACAAATATGTAGACACCAATAAACAATAAACATATAAAATGCAGACATGCCCAAATAGATTGTATCAAATAGGAGGCTGAACAAACATTTGTCATACACAGGGTGGGATCAAGCCACAATTCTATCCAGTTTGTGAAAGAATGACAAAAATACAGTGCCTTGTGTGACAGGTATTTGATCAAATATGTTAAAGTGTTCAGATTAGGTTTCCTGCAATCTTTGGTTAAGAAATTTCGAATATATTTACTTAGCTACACTCACATTCTTCTCTCCTCCGTCTGGTCCTTTCTCGCTCCCGCTCTCGACGGTGGTGGAAAACAGACTTGCTTCCAGTCTCTGTGTCCAGTACATCTCTGCTGTTCACTCCATTATCACTGCAGCACACACACACACCGAAACATACGCACAATGAGCTCTGAGCTTAGTTTAGACCAAAAACTATATCATCTAATGATCTCAAAGATAAAAGTCGCAGCACGAGCAGTGCAATACAATGCTATACATCATTCAACTTACAGCTCATTCTGGCTTAAGATTTTCAATCCTGTTTAAATACACATCCAATGCATGAAAGCTATATGCAAGCAATAATCTTCTGACTCAAAGATTGGAATTTCTATTAAGTAAATATAAGTTGACATTGAACAGTGTGTACTGACATGCCCTGAGATTAAATATTTTAGCTTTTGAGAGAGAGAGAGAGAGAGAGAGAGAGAGAATACTCCGTGAATAATGGTAATGATGCATAGGGGGTGTTTTACCACAAAAGATCGGTTTATGAATTACACCCCTGGGGCAGGCAAGTGTGTGTCTTTGTGCTTGTACAGTACATGTATATGTGGTTTCTATAGAAACCTAAGCAAGGTGAGAAATGTACAGTATTCCACCTTCACTAAGAAATATTGCTAACACAAAACACATGCACACCAGTATTAATATAGAAAAGGTGCCCTTTAGAGAGCTAGCATGTATCATCAACCCTAAATATCTATATCTATATATTAAAAGTGAGTCCACCAAATTGGACACACAGAAATGCCATGAAAAATAAGACTTAAGAGACAAAATAATAATGAAGCTATGAACAATTCTCTAGTTCTTTCAATGTTTAATAATGCAAGACTTTACGAAATTAAAAATAGTTACTTAATTTATATTTAATATTCCAAGTTAAGCTCAATCGACAGCGTTTGTGGCATAATGTTGATTACCACAAAAATACATTTAAATTTGTTCTTCCTTTTCTTAAAAAAAATAAAATAAAAAATGTGGCACTTACAATGGAAGTGAATGGGGCCAATCTGTAAACATTTCAAAGGCCACAAGACATTATGCTTGTTAACAGGATTTTAGTGTGATAACATCACTAGCTAACCTTTTTTTTGTGAAGTTATATTCAGTTTTACAACCGCATTGCCATGCCGACTTGTTTAATACACTAAAATGGCCATAAAAACAATGATTTGAACAACATTAAAGCTCTAATAATACATGTATTTCTTTTATAAAATTATAAGCATCACATTTCAAGTTTCGGTCAATTTTTGTTCCTACCCTCACCTATGGTCATGAAGGTTGGGTCATGACCGAAAGAACTAGGTCGCGAGTACAAGCGGCCGAAATGGGCTTCCTCAGAAGGGTGGCGGGCTTCTCCCTTAGAGATAGGGTGAGGAGCTCAGTCATCCGTGAGGAACTCGGAGTAGAGCCGCTGCTCCTTTGCGTGGAAAGGAGTCAGTTGAGGTGGTTTGGGCATCTGGTAAGGATGCCCCCGGGGCGCCTCCCTAGGGAGGTGTTTCAGGCACGTCCAGCTGGGAGGAGGCCTCGGGGAAGATCCAGGACTAGGTGGAGAGATTACATCTCCACACTGGCCTGGGAACGCCTCGGGGTCCCCCAGTCAGAGCTGGTTAATGTGGCTCGGGATAGGGAAGTTTGGGGCCCCCTGCTGGAACTGCTTCCCCCGCGACCCGACTTTGGATAAGCGGTTGAAGATGGATGGATGGATGGACATTTCAAGTTGACTTTTTTTTTTCTGTGGAAATCTGCATTATGCCACAAATACTGCTGACTGAGCTTAACTAAACCTGTAATATTCCTTTAATACATTTGAATGAACAATTACAACATTGTATTATTCTGATGTGCATCACATAAAAACAACATTAAATGTTTTGCAAAATGTGTAATCAGTGAAGCAAGTATGATCAGAAAATCCAATATAAGAAATGAGGACATGCCGTATAATTCAATGAGCTTGTGCTTTACTATGCAGTTCAAAAATCTGTAAAAAGATGTCAGACATACCACAGCATTATTGTATCATTTGCATGGGCTCAAAGCACTTGAGTCTTAAAGGAATAGTTCACCTAAAAATGAAAATTCTCCCATCATTTAATCACCCTAATGCCATCCCAGATGTGTATGACTTTTTTCTTCTGCAGAACACAAACAATGATTTTTGGAAGAATATACAATGCAAGTGAATGGTAACCCGAACTTTGAAGCTCCAATAATCACATAAAGCCAGCAAAAAATACATCCATTTTACTCCAGTGGTTTAATCTATGTCTTCTTAAGCGATCAAATCGATTTTGGGTGAGAACAGACCAAAATAGAACTCCTTTTCACTGTACATCTTACCATTGCAGTCTCTAAGCACGATCATGATTTCAAGTATGATTACACTAACTAGTGCTTGACGTATGTGCAGTGTAAATGAGCTTGAAATCATAATCATGATTTATAGTTAAAAAGGAATTATACTTTTGTCTGTTCTCACCCAAAACCAATTGGATCAATTCAGATGACATGGATTAAACCACTGGAGTCTGATGGATTTCTTTTATGTTGCCTTTATGTGCTTTTTGGAGCTTCAAAGTTTTGGTAACCATGCACTTGCACTGAATGAGATATTCTTCTAAAAATGTTTGTTTGCATATAAAATTAAATAATGCACATCTGGGATGGCATCAGGGTTAGTAAATGATGAGGAAAATGTACATTTTTGGATGAACTTTTCCTTTAACTCCACTAAGAATCAAAAACATACACGCACAAGGACAAACATTTAAGTGAGATGAACTTAAAGATTTAGTGTCTACTTTTTGCATTGCTAATGCCACCAAATGGAATCACAAAGATAATGACTGTTTTCAAACTGGTTTTCCAAACTCTCTCTCACCACTGGTCGCGCCAATCCTATTGGTTGAGCCAATGTTGCTGTGTTGGGCTGGCCAGGTCGCTCAAAACAACAGCAATGTTTTGATAGCGCCACAATGTTCACACTTATAGGTGAAATGAATATGGTGGAATTCAGGGTGCCCACTTGGGCGGCTGACAAAACTCCCTTCAACATTTGTGTCTCATTCTCATCAGCTTTACTGTTGACAGTCCTATTTCCACAAAATTAACGTGCGTGCGTGTGTGTGTGTGTGTGTGTGACAAATATTATGTAGATGAATGATCAGAGAGATGTGTCTGTGTGGAAGTAAAACTCTCACATAATGTAAAAAAGGTACGGAGGTGTATCGTCTCGTGTAAAGTATACATATATTTAAGTGTACCCACATGTGCAGGTTAATAAAGGTGATGTGTTTAAGAGGAGTTAATCGCTAATATGAGTGTGTGTGTGTATGTATGTGTGTGCACTCGTGAGATAACTGGCACATCTGGTACACAATATAAATGGAAGCATTTGGCAGATGAGCATGACACAAAATGACGGCATTAAGTGTGATTAACTTTTAAATAACTATGGTGCAGAAAATAGATTAAGTTATTCTTTTTTTTTTTTTTTTTTTTACAAACAAAAGCATGATGGCGGTCCTTCCGGGTTCCTTTGGCACGCAAGATAAGAACTGCAACGGGTGCTTTGGGTGACAATGCCACCACAGTGCATAGGCTACAGTTTGGGAATAAAAGTAACATAATACATCTAAAATTA
This sequence comes from Moxostoma hubbsi, assembly GCA_032164185.1. NCBI lineage: Eukaryota > Metazoa > Chordata > Actinopteri > Cypriniformes > Catostomidae > Moxostoma > Moxostoma hubbsi. Next base: position 16,487,362 of record JAVLUX010000186.1, read on the forward strand.
TGCCTTTGCATTTATTTTGACTGTAGTAAGTAACTTGTTCAATCAAAACCAACTGTTATTAAATTTGTGGAAAAGGGTGAGTTATTTTCCTTTAGCTTGAGCTGTGTAACATATTTTGTGATTGTACACTAAAATGGATGTTTATCGGCTGGACAAATTTAGGATTTGTCATTAATGAGAAGCTTTTTTTTTGTCTGAAGAAAATGTGAGTGGTGCTTGCAGAAGTTACCATGATGCTAGTGTGTTGTGGGTGGTTGCTAGGTGCTTTTTTCCTGGCCCAAATCAAAACAGCCAACCCTCAAGCCTCTATTATATTCTGTTCCATCGCAAAAATATGTTATGCACGAAAGTTTACTACTTAGGGTCAGGGGCAAAAGTAATAGTGATGACTGCTTTAGAAGCACCACTAATTGTATAATTGCAATATAATGATACATACTATTTCTCATATCTAACGGAACTTAATCCAAAGGCAATAAACAGCAGTCTGATCTCTGATTTGTACATCACTAACATCTCACTAATATACCATAGAATGAGGCTTTTGAGTTTTTACAAGTGGATATAGATTGTTTGCTTCACTGAAATTGAGCATACTCACTGGAATGAGGGGGGTCTGGAGCCTCCAAAGTCTCCTGTTCTCTCCGGCGGAGGGGGCAACTCAGTATGGCTGTCGGTACACACTGATATTACATCAATGTGGGAGCTCTCAGTCAATACAAGCTGGACCACCACACACAAACACAGATACACGTTAACTTGGGAGACAAATATGGATACATCAAAACCTGTATCAAAACACCTTTCAAAACTCACTACAAATTACTACTCTTTACTCTGACTTTACTGATTATAAAAAAGTAATGGTTATCACATAAAAAAAGGTCTATTTTTCTTCCCTGTTCATCGACCCGGGGGGTGGCACACACTTAAGCTTTCACAAAATGCAAACAGATGTACAGTGGAAAAGGAAATTATATGAACCCTTTGGAATTACCTGCATTTATGTATAAATCTTAACATTTGGTTTGATCCTTCTCTTAAGTTACAATAATGAACAAACACAATTTGTTTCAACTAATAACACACTAATTATTGTATTTTTCAACTATTTTTCAGAGCAAATGTATCGTGTCTGGTATGTAAGAGTTTACTTTTACATGATGAGCGCAATGGGTGAATTAATTTTGTTGTTATAACTTGTTTTAATTAAGATATAAAATGTATGAGAAAAACATGTACTTTTTTGAGCGGGAATTTTAAGAGGCCTTTACACAAACGATTGTAAATCAACTTTGAAAAAGGAAGGAAATAGGTGATCATGTGACATCTTCCGAATGGCTCAAGACACCTTTGGGGTTCGGCCAAGCTCAACTCAACAAAACCTCCCCGCCTAGGATGAACTCTTGACTCTTTCTTTAGCCCTGCTTCAGGTAAGAGTTCAGATAAACTCAGAACGCAAAGTTTTGAGATGTTCTTCTCTGCGCTAAGACTCACACACATGACAGAGAGTCGCGAGTCTCCATGCGGGAGGCCTCGCTTCAAGTCCTGATCATTCCAGCACCGAACCACCCGGCATCCGCGAAATTATCAGAGGTCCAAAACATCAACACAACGACCAGAACTTTCAATGGACCCTGTCAAAGAACCATAGCTACACAAGGAAATCCAATAAATTGCAAGTACACCTCCAGACTTTTGCTAGAAAGTGCTGGTGTTTTATTTCAATTGAGGTATACTTAATGATGAATCGATGGTTCAGGGCATGGCCTATAGACCTCATAAAGTATAATTTACTCTGTTTCAGATCATTTCCATTCACTTTCTGCTACAATTCACTCATCAACCTGGTTTTATGTTTGTCTATATTTGTTAGTTTGATGTTGTTGGTCAGAAAATTATGTCTTGTTTGTATTCAAAGAGGAACTGACTGTGATATATTTTGATAAATAATCTTGTCAATTGATTCTTAAAGGTCTATGCTCCATGCTCGAACAATATTTCAACATATTTGTGATATTATTTTCGATGGCCATGAGAATAGTATACTCTAAAGATTTAACAGATGCGTCATATCAACTCTGCGTGGCCGAGTGATCAAACGAACACATTAATTCTTTCAATATTCCCTGAATTATTCATAATTGCCTTCTTGAGCTAAAATTCCTCATATATGCATTGTGAGCAGATACAACAAGCCTGTTGTATTACATATTTAATGGTGAATTTTTATTCAGATTTCCAATCTGATCATTTGTGATTTATAGTTCATATAATGGTGGTCGAACGTGGCCAAGATTCCTAAACTAATTTATAATACATGTGTTTACACTTATTTACATTGTGATTTTCATGTCCTGAGTTGGACTTTAATTACGGTCACTTTATAACTGTCTGCTACCTCAATAACTGCTATGTGCATAGAACACTATCTCATAGTATGTTATGTTTACATTTGGCATTTTAATAAACTGTCATCTTTTTGCACTACTGTGTACTGGCCGGCGCTGCACTGTCTCTCACTGTGTCTAATGTCCTGTTCATTGTTAGTAATTTATTGTACTGTCCCATACTTTTTGCACATGTTTGCACGTGCACTTTATATAGGTATTTTATTTAGTTTGTGTAGTCTCATGTGGTTCTGTGTTTGTCCTATGATGTTTTATGTAGCACCATGGTCCTGGAGGAATGTTATCTCGTTTCACTGTGTACTGTATTAACCGTATATGGTTCAAACGACAATAAAAAACACTTGACTTGATATAAAATCCTACATATTGTTGGGGATGAATGCTGGCAATTATAAATATACCCTGCCACAAAGTTGCTAATTTCCTACAACTACAATGCACATTCCTGAATTATGCATTCCAGTTTAAAGTCAGTCCAACTTCAAACATAATTACTGTAATGATCAGTGAACAGAAAAGTGATGTGCAGTATATGATTCAGTGCAGGTGCTACGTCTTTATGACATATGAATGCATGACTGCCTGCTTCTTCCACTCTGATTCAGATGTTACATAAGGCAGAGGTTATTGCAGCTCACCCATGACACCACTCTCCCATTGAAACAAGGCAATTTGGTGTTATCGTCCGAGACTTCCTCTTTGACAACCCTGCAGGGACAGAGAAAGACATAGACAAGGTCAATTAATAAAGTAAAAATGGACATGTGTTTGTATGAAACTGTGCTAAATCTGTTTTGCTTGTTGCATATACTGTATCAATGGTGATTCATATATTTGTCAACCACTATGTGTTAACAAATGAGGGCCTAGACAGCATCTTACTATGTGATGCACAGTTCAGTGGTACTACGTTACTGTACATAGTAGCTTTTTTCAAAATGTGTACTTGCTTATTTAAATTTGGTGCAACATTTACTTCGCTACTTTTTTTTAGTCAAACAAATATTTTATACTCTGATACAGACCCACTTGTTACTCATTATCTGGATGAAAAAGTTTGTTTTATTATTTGCCAAATGACAGCAGTAATGCAGTGCTATATCACTTTATAAAAGTTACAGTATACGGGGAACACAGAAACAATAGAGGACTCTTATAAGATGCTATGGAATAATGACAGTAGGCATTTTTTTTTTACAACATAAATTTGATCCATTCATGATTGAAGATGAAAGGAAAACTGGGTGCCTCCGTGCTTTTGGTTCTTTCTACAGGACTGGGAACACAGTGTGTTGAATCAATTTGGTACCCGCACACTGTTTGGGTGCTTTCAAACTTTAACATGTGTGCATATGACTGCATGTGCTGTAAAGAACGCTCATGTCGAGTTGCCACCCATCCAGGATTTCCTGGGATCATCCCAGTTTTTGACCGTCTGTCCTGGAACATTTTTAATTCCATTCACAAAATGTCCTGCAATTTGGACATTTTGAAGACAGATGAAACATCCGATTAATTTCAGTGAATCGGTTCATTTGGACGATTCATGTATATGAAGCTCTCCTAAATGGTCCTCTCCCTCTCATATAAAGCATTGGGAAGTTCAAATCACTTCAGTGAATTGTTTTGTTCAGAGGATTCATGTACATGAACAGTATTAAGGGACGATTTCTTTGAGTTTCAAGCAGAATACCCTACACATTATTTAACTTCTTATTTGTTGCTGAATATTTATTTAAATGCCGCTGTTCACTACTGTTTTCAATTAATTTATTTACATATCTGTCCCATTTATTTACACTGGTGAATCTGTTCAAATGCTGTTTAATACTGTTTAGCAGGGCGGAGGGCAGAGGGCGGGGCCGCATCGTGAGTCTACACACCCGGTCCCTTATTAGGCTAATCAAGCCTCCGAGAGGAATAAAGGCCGACTGCAGAGGATGGTGCGGGAGAGAGAGATCGTTTACGGACATGTCCGTCGTGTGTGTGTTTTGTATTTTGATTTAAGTTCATTATTAAAATATTATTTATGTTGCCAAGCCGGTTCTCGCCTCCTCCTTTCTTTTGAACTGCTTTACATACTGACAATTTTATTTCGTAATAATGGTAATTATAAAAATAAAGTGTAGTTAGGCCCTACTGTTAATAGCTTGTAGTGTAGTAACTATTTTTTAAAAGAGCAGCTTCAACTCAAAAATTGACAGAATAAGTAAATATGTTGAATTTATACATAATAAAATTATTGATATTATTGTTTAAATTATATTCTGTTCATGTTCATTTCCATAAACTATAGCTTATTTTCTCAATAATATACCCAGTCCTTATCCACCTGCGACTCCGCTTTAATTATTGTATACTGAACTATGTATTTTATATATATATATATATATATATATATATATATATATATATATATATGTATATGTGGCAGGGTGGAGGGCGGGGCCAGGTTGTGACGATACACACCCGGTCCCATATCAGGCTAATCAAGCCTCCAAGAGGGATAAAGGCCGATGGCAGACAGTTGTGTGGAGAGAGAGATCATTTATGGACATGTCCGTCATATGTGTGTTTGTGTCTTTTAAGTTTATCATTAAAATATTATTTATATTGACAAGCCGGTTCTCGCCTCCTCCTTGCCCTTGAACTACGTTACAATATACATAAACATATGCATTAAAGCAAAAAAAATTTTTATTAATTAAATCAAATATGCACATAGAGATTGTTGCACATGCTAATGTGCATCTCAGGTCCCTAGATAGCCTTAAAAAAGTAAAACAAGCATTTGAAAATTGAAAAGAAAATATTAACTATAAAATTGTATCCAAGATTACCTATATGAGACTCAAATATACGGCTTTGAAAATAACATGAATGGGTCGCATTATATAAGATGAACGGATTTGAATTTGTAGTACTTTTAATTTTTGATACTTAAAGTAATTTTAAAATCAGGTACTTTTGACTTTTCACCTTAAGTAATACCTAAGCAATACATTTGTGTGGTATTTCTGTACTTTTATTTAAGTATGGAAATTTCATACTTTTTCCACCTCTGGAATGCATAACATGCTGTAATCCACGTTTAGGCTGTCTTTTCTGAATGCATGTGATGAATGTGTATGTGCTAGAAAGAACTGTGAAAGAGGGAGAAAAGTGTGCGTGTGTATTTAAATGAAAGGTCAGTGATTATGTCAGTGTTTGTGTACAGCTCATTTGTATACTTTGCAATGGAAATTCTCCAAAACTCCTGAATTTTACAGAAACAACACTCTAGATCCCTATCTTATCTGTTTAACAATGGTGATTTCAGTTAGGATCTCGACAGGACAAAAGACTTAAGATAGAAAGTTTCTGTAATATGGCCCCTGATCTTGTGACAAAGCAAAGCATTGTGATAAAGGACAGAGTATATGACATCTGTCAGAAAACAGAACAACGGAAGTGTAATTTCATATCAATGACAGTTCACTTTTTCACCACATGGATGTCTTATACAAATTGTGATAAACCTTGTGATTATTTGAATTATTCATTTAACATATACTTCTATCCAAATGAGATACAGGGGTGCCGTATCATGGCTAACCTTGCACTCTGACCCCAGCTGGGATATGTGATAAAAAAATAATTTCACTGTATATATGGAGAAATGTATGTATAATGTGTGACAATTGATCAATTATTATTATTATAGAATTATACAAGCAGAATTGGTTAATTAATCTAAGAAAACAATACAAGAGGTGTTACCATTCCAAATTTCAATTGAGTCACTATGCGAATAAAATGTATATATTTGGCAACTGACTGGTAAATGTTTACATTTCACTCACCAGTAATTGTGTAGTATAGTGGTTGGGTAACCAAAATTTGTCATGTGCCATGACACAAAGATGGCCGTCATGGTTAAACCAAGTAAAATAAAAATTGAAAACTGGTGATTTTGCAATACCAATAAATAGAGGTAATCACTAAAAAAAAAGAAGAAAATTAAAAATGGTCAAGCAACCAACTTTACAATTATTGGACCACTTGATACAGACTGACCCTTTTGCCATTGAATAATATCTCTTTTAATATCCTTTCTGTTCTCTATAGTTGTTGATCAAAAACAAAACAAAAGTAAACATTTAATTCTAATCATGCATGGTAAGTCTTCTCTCGTTACCATGCTCTCATCAATTTTTAAAGAAATGCAATTTTTGTTAATGAGACAGTAATGAGTTTAGCATGTGTACAACAAATCAATGTAAATACTTGTTAATAGTAAACAATTATGGAATTAAACAATAAACATGCAAAATATATATAATATATGCACTATTTTATAATATGTATCAATTAAATACATGGATTTGTAAATTTTTTAAAAGCCAAAATGTGACCAAAAATATGAAAAACTAATTAAGTATAAGATGTCAAATTAACATTTTCATAATGTACATAGTTAGAAGGTCCCCTGTATAATTCACAGCATTAGCTGCGAGAGAATGTCTTTCATATGTAATCAAAAGGGACATTAGAGAGTACGCGCATGCCTAAATGGTCAAATACCAATTTTGGTGATGTTGTTGTAAAAACAGGTTTATGTTAAATTGAACGCAACATTGGGGGACAAGCTGATTTGTATCTAAACGTACGGCTTGTAAGTTTAAATGTAAACTAATAGACCTGCCGCAGTCTAGTGTATCATTAATATTAATCAAACAACAATAACAAGAAAACGAAAAACCACTCACTGCTCTTTGCTGGATAACTTTACTTGTATTACTCTAGTATAAATGTATTAAAGTATTATTCAGGGAAGGACAGTAGTAGTTTTATGTCAAATTCATTATGAATGTTTAATTGAATACTTGATTCTGTTAATTTTTTTTAAAAGCTGTAACAGTTTTTGTTGTTGTTCTACAGTGTTTTTTTTAATAATTCTATTCATTGTTTTTCCTTTGCTATTTTATTACTGATTGTTTACTACTCTTGAATATTAACTTGAGAACTTAATTCTTCTAGCACATCACAATGCTTAATGTCGAGCCCTGCATGTCATCTGTAGAGAATGCCATAAGCAGGTTGCATCCAAAAGTGGAAGTACTTTAAAGCTCTTCCACCATTTACAACAGCACCATAAACTGTAGTATATGTTGAACTTCGTGCTGCTGCTGCAACCCGGTTGCGAAGACTTTGCAGCCTGAAAAGTCTTCTGGCCCAAAACAAAGCAGGTTGTGAGCTTCATTTACCATCTCACATGTGGCTTTGACTTACAACTAAACATTTAGCCCACTTTGTATAAAATACAGAGAGATATATCATGTATTGCCATTCAGCATAAAAATATCAAGATATGATTTTTGGTCCATATCGTCCAGCCCCACTGGAATAGTGCAATACTACAGTGGAGAAAGGAATTTTACAGTGCTCTCAAGGCAGCATTGTACTGAGATTTCTTTCTAACAACTTTTTTCCTAAAACCTTAACCCTGAGTATTCAATATCTGCAATCAATTCAGTCTAACATATAGGCTCCATTAAAGCTTTGCTTTGTAGAACATTTCGGTCTTAGATCTGACTATTTTTGTTTCTTGCACACTTTGTTTTTTAATAAAATTTAGATTAAAGTTTGAAAATCTGCCATTGACTTGCACGGATAGAAAGTTTGCCTTTCAAAATCTAACTAATAGCGATGACTGCGAATGATACGTGCATATTTGATTCTAAATTAAGTCTTTTTTTCTTTTTGATTATTTGCATACTGAATTGTGATTGGTCTTATTGTCTTTGCATATTTAACCATTTATTAACACTTCAAAGTGACGACGTACAGTTTATTCTTGCAGCTGACACAAAAAAAAACCAAGATGGGTGCGTCATAACAACGTCAATTAGTGCCTGGCCGATATATCGTATTGGCCATACTGGAAATAGATACTGGACAGTTAATCAAAAATGACCCCATCATTTTCCCTTTTCAATATAACTAATATAATAGTAACCCTGTCCCTGACAACCATGTCACTCATGTTTATCACATCTGTTTGCTGTGTTAGCCAGCTATAGCTTGTCAGTGCAGTCAGTAATGTGGCAGACTGAAAGGTAAACATCAGAGCATCTTTTTGCAGCTCAGCAGACAACAGTGCGGTGGTGGATTGTGTCTGTTGATTGTTGATTTCACATTACATTGTTACATAGTTGGTGAGATGCAATGCTGGACCATCTTTTAATCTCTGTGACAACAAGCTTATAGCTAACTAGCTAATCACGTAGCTACTTTCATAACATGTCAGCTGAGTGGAAGCTAATGTGTAAACATGTTTTGTTTACCAAACTGTTTTGTTCAGGGTTCAAAACCGAACATTTCCAGCATTTATAAATTATAAAATGTAATATTTAAAAGTCTGGTTCCCCGTCTGTCGCTCACTTCGACGTCGTGTCGAAGAAGCGACACTAGGGGTCTCTCTTGAGCGCCGAATATGCCTCTAGTCTATGAAAAAAGGCCAATGAGAAGTTGGCAGACAGTATTTGCATACCCCGCCCGGACATACGGTATAAAAGCAGGGAAATATGTTGAGTTCATTCTGGATTTTTCTGAGGAGCCGGAAATGGTCCGGCCACTGCAGTGGCTCGGCTCAGTGACGTGGCCAGGAGGACACAACGTCTCGTTCCCTCCATCAGGGAATGGAGGTTACATACGTAACCTAGACGTTTTCCACTGTTGAAAGTTTCCATTGAACTTTCCCCTAACAGAATACAGTGTAACACCAATGTCGCGGTTTACTCTAGTCCAGGGGTTCCCAAACTTTTCCATGACAAGGCCCCCCAAATACCACTAGGTTCTGGCCAAGGCCCCCCTTTTCCATGATGTGTTATTAAACCCATCGACAATACTACAGCAAATGTAGAAATAAATAAAACATCTAGGTGAACATCCATTAACATGTGTTGTAATAATAACATTTGTATGTCAGATCTTCATATATGGTAAAGTAATTTCAACATTCAACATTGTATCTGTGTGTCAGTGAATGGAAAAAGAGAGAGATCTTAACGTGTGTGTGTGTGTGTGTGTGTGTGAGTGAGTAAGTGTGTGAGTGAGTGAGTGAGTGTGTGTGTGTGTGTTTGTGTGTGAGTGTGTGTGTGTGTGAGTGTGTGTGTATGTGAGTGTGTGTGAGTGAGTGTGTGAGTGAGTGTGTGTGTGTGTGTGAGAGAGTGAGTGAGTGTGAGTGTGTGTGTGTGTGTGAGTGTGTGTGAGTGAGTGTGTGTGTGTGTGTGTGTGAGAGAGTGAGTGAGTGAGTGTGAGTGAGTGTGTGTGTGTGAGGGTGTGTTTGTGTGTGAGTGAGTGTGAGTGAGTGAGTATGTGTGTTTGTGAGTGAGGGTGTGTGTGTGTGTGTGTGTATTGTCTCCAATACGTCTGCTCACAGTGTTATCAGAGAGTGGTACAGCGTCAATTTTCTTGGCAGCATCCTCATCCAGTAGCTCTTTTACAATGTCTTTGTAGCAGGTAGTATCAAATCCTCCCCAATTGTGTGCGACTTTTTAGCTCGCGCAATGTGCAAGGAACCCAAAAACGATGCCTTCGATAATCTCAGGGACAGTAGCGAATGTTGCTGACTGCCTGGTCAAATGTTCTTCCTTTCTTTTAAAAAAGTCGATTGGTTTTTCGGCCTCTGCTGGATGCTTCTGGTTCAGGTGACGTTTAAGTTTCGATGGTTTTAAGCATTCGTTGGAGAGGATCTCGAAGCAGAGAACGCGTTTGAGGCACTCATGTCCATTCTTCTGCGTGACGCATGTAAATCCATACTTTATGTATGCTGCCTCATACCTACGAGTCTTACTCGGCCAGGAGTTCGTTTTCGTATTTTTTTTTTTATCTGAGGTTTCTATAGCTGGCTCGTCAGGTTTTTTCCTTTTTAAAAATCTATCCATTTTGATAGAGCTAGCCAGCTAACTAAATAAATAGCTGAATAGCTGAGCACTGGCGGTTGTTACCAAGGCTACACTGACAGATTACGTGTACCAGCCAATCAGAATTAAAAGTTTAATGTTCAGATATGCGACAAATTATTATAATGCTATTTCATAACAATACTCATAATAATATAAATTTTTTTATATATTTTTTAATATTTTTAAAATATTTATAAAATGTATAAATTTTTTTTTTTTTGCTTTTTTTTTTTCTTCTTCCAACTTGCTACGGCCCCCCTGGCGCCCCCTGGCGGCCACCAAGGGGGCCGCGGCCCCCACTTTGAAAACCACTGCTCTAGTCTAATGGTCAGCATTTGACTGATACTAAACAGTACTGACAGTAATTTATTTAGCAATTTATTTGATTTGAATTTATTCTTTATTTGATTGGTCAGCAATTGACTGTTACTAAACAGTACTGATGTTTACTTGGCTCTTTATTGTATTTTTATTTATTCTTTATTTAAATGGTCAGCAACTTACTGATACTGAACATACAGTCCTGATGCTTATTTGGCTATTTATTGTATTTTGATTTATTCTTTATTTTCTCAATGTTCATTTCTAGAATTTGTTGACAATGTAAAATAATAATGTCAAATATTCTTTGATAAAAATATTTGTTTAAGAAAGCAGAGTACCTTCTGAGTACCTTTGCAGTCATATTGGTGTAAAATTGGTACACAATCTACATAGAAAAGGTCTGTTTTCATTCCAGATCAAAAATGAACTATATCAGCCTCAGTCACAATTCACTTTCATTTTATGAAAAAATGTGTCCGCATCAGGAGGTCCTATTGTTTAATTAGGCCTGCTTCTGCTACCCCACACCCAAGTAACCAGTTTGACAAGACCAGTCATTTCAGAAGCAGGGTCCTTTGATTACACATGATAGCCATTAGTGTGTCAGACCAGAGTTTTATTTTCAACACGGAATATAAAAATGTTGTAATGACTGCGTAATACATACAACTTATTCCAAAGATAGCATATCCTGTGAGAATGGCTCCTAAATCTTACGTTGAAAATGCATTGTAGAAAATAACATAAACAGAGATTACACCCATTTATTATTTGATGTTGTACAATGCAACAACTACAAGGCATTTTATGAACACAGAAATACAAAAGAATTGAAAAATGTATAGAAATGTACAATGTTGCAGTACTGTACATTTTTTATTGTTAAACCCCATTCTACAAAATTTTTTAAATGTAACATTTATAACGTGTTCTGGAAATTAAAGATTAATTGTTTTTCAATTCAATTGAAATTCTACTGCAATTATTTAAAATCTCTTGCTTTTCATTAGTAACAATTCTAACTGACAGATCCCAACCATAAAGGTCCAACAGAGTCTACAACTAAATATGTAGCATACATTTTAGCCAAGCTTTGCATTTACCTATCTTAACAGTTTCGGTCATCTTTAAAAGGTCTGGCAGTCTTGCTTTTTAGAGACAATCCATCTTCAGACAAACTAAGCTATTAAAGAAACTAACTTCAATAAATTCTCTTGTTGCAGTACTTCAGCAGGTTTTTGGGTCTCTCTTTACCACTATCAGAGTTTCCACACTTTTGGACCAATCAATTTCCCTGACTTTCAGTCATTTGTGATTACTGGATAAAGATAAAAATAAAAATCATTTAATAGAGATTGCACTCACAAATGGCAGTTTCTAGCCAACCAATTAGTTTAGAACTGATCATAACTGGAAAAATGTATTCACTAATAACATTTTTCATTATCTTTCCAGGCCTGAAAATCAGTTTTTTTTTTAAATTCCCTGATATTTCCAGGCAAGTCACTGCTGGAAACAGAGAAAGTCCAGTCTTTCCTCACATGGCCTGGCCTCCCAAGTCCCATTTGTTACAGAAAGGGCACCACAATGATTAGGAATGGGGCACTGTTGCTGTCCCTCATCTGTCCAGTTCTCATACTCTAAACTATCCCCATACACCCAGAACCAACTACCTTCCAGAAAGCGTAGCCCAATCCATACATAATCATTCTGGTCATGTTCAATTTTCCTCTGGGCCACCTGCTGTTCTGCGGATGACACCAGACTCGCCAAGTCCACATATGTTCCTCTGCAGTACTCCATGGCCTCCTCCCATGATTTGGGTTCTGAAACCAGGATCATGGAGCGCACTGTGGCCAAACAAAAGAAAGGGAGTGGCTCTGTACAGGCCTCATCGAACCATTCACCATCCATTGATGCTGCACAACTTTGAACATTTATTGGTTCGTTCCAGAAATTTATATTATCAGGCTGCATGCTGTGCCAGTTTCGAATGATTGAACTGCTGTTAGCCCAACACCAAGGTTCATTAAACAACCCAATCCAAAAGTAAAGATCATCCACAAATGATCTGTGGATTCCATGGATATACACCACCAGTGCATTGATTTCTTCTTGGGTTTTCACCATGACTAAGGTCATGTTAAACAGCTTGCAGTGGGTCAAAGATTCATTCCAGGTTTTATTCTCACTGACCAGCATGAATTCAAGGCTACTGTTGATTTTTCTGAAGCAGACAAATGGGAGTTTCTCAAAACACATGCGGTCATACCAGAATCCTCTGCAATCCATCACAGCGCAAAATTTGGTGGTGTACCAGTTGGAGTATGTAAGGAAATCGTTGTTCGCCCATGTCCATTTATCTAAAACTTTAGTCAGTCCAATCCAGGTTAAAACGTTTGGTATCAAAGCACTGATATTGGTGTTATTTACTGCATTATGTATAATCGCAGAACCATTATGCGCCGAATCACAATATGTTTTAGCATCTAACCAAGTCTTAACACTGCCATAAAATTTCCATAGTCCCGTATCTAGATGGCACACAAAGCTGAATGATTCATTACATGATCTGTCATACCAAAATCCATTTCGGTTTATTGTGGCACAGTCCCCAGGTTTATACCAGTTTAAATAAATTGCTCTGGTTTTATCTACCCAATACCACACTGGATTCCCACGATAAAGTCCGATCCATGAGAGCTGTTTGGCAGAACCGGAGAGATTCTTCAGATCATTCTCATCTGAGACTCTAAATAATTCTGCATGTTGATTATTGCAATAGTTCCTTGCATCATACCAAGACAAATTCTTTTCCACATAGAAGTAGTCCTTCACTAATCCTGGTATAGGTTCATCGGCAAACGCATGTACCACCAGCAGCAGGAAGCTAAGAAGTCCAAACTTCTCCATGATGAGATTGTCAAGTTGACTGTTACAAGAACTGATGTCATCTTATACTAGTCTTGAGAGTCATTTGCATGGCTTCTAAGAACAAGCCTAGACACCAAGCAGTCTAATCAAATAAGTGGCGTGCAACGAAGGAACGCCTGGAGATTTTAGTTTTCAAATTCTTGCAGAAATATTTAAGCAAAATTAATACACACTGAAAAGAAGGGGAAAGTTATGAAATTGTAGACTATTAACCTTGTTGAAACATGATGGCTAGAGTGTATTAGTAGAAATATGTGACTTTAATGACAACAGTGTTATTCAACTTTCTGTCAAAGCAAATGGTATTCAAATGAGTGAGACATTCAAAAACACTGAATCTTAGTTTTCCAACCAAACTAAACCACATCACACCATTAAGATCTAGTAGGAAAGAAAACAACAAAAAACAAATATGTTTGCTGTTTTTTATATACGTACTCTACCTCAATAATTGTGTTTGTGTACATATCATCATATTCCTTTTGTGCAAAAGTCCCAAATGACATTTTAATTCATGATACCTTTATACTAATCCCATAAACTGGGCAAAATAGTTTGTCCAAGAGTCAGAAATAAAGTAATAAATAATTTTTTTTAAAATTTAGAGATCAGCAATTAATTAGCAAAAATATTTTATGAAAAATACTGTATATGACACTGTCCTTGCCAAGGTATAGAAACACAAGAAGTAAAGCCACAAGTCTGGCCATGCAGTTACAATCTGAGAATGACAACTCTAATGTTTCTAAAAGTGTTAGTAGTTCCAAAAGCCAACAGGTAACCTGGTTATATAGGCCAACTCAAAGTCATTTGATTCTTTTGACTGATATGTCTCCACTCCACCAATTTTTCCCATGTGAGATTTAACAATAATTTTCTTTTGTCTTTTCAAAATGAAAAGTCACACATTTATTTCAATAGTTTAGATGAGCTTAGATGTTCACGAACCAGCATTGTAACTCGCAGCATAAACATAGAATTCAATTAATGTGCAGTCACATATATCAGGTATCAGCTTTGAATTTGGCTCATCCAAATAAAATTACTATTATATTAGTTTTACTGTTTTGATTCTAGTGTAAGTTATATATATAATATGAAGCTGTTTTTGCACAAACTAGGATTGCAATATAAAGTAAGCAGTATTTAAAGAGAGGAGTGTACAAAGAGAAAAATACATAGGGTTAAGCACAGTTTTACATAAGCAAAAAAAGTAAAAACTCAACATAAAAAAGAACAGATTACATTAGTCGGTCACATTCACTATATAATTAACTAATATTAATATAACATATTACAATATAAAGAGAGGTGACAGGGATAACAGCTCAGTGTGCAAAGATAATCTCACTAATAATATCATTTAAATAGTAAACAATTTGCTTTACACTACTGAAAGTTCAGATCTCAGATATCTGTCAAGTGAAACATT
Organism: Moxostoma hubbsi; assembly: GCA_032164185.1. NCBI lineage: Eukaryota > Metazoa > Chordata > Actinopteri > Cypriniformes > Catostomidae > Moxostoma > Moxostoma hubbsi. The sequence continues at coordinate 16,502,412 of JAVLUX010000186.1, forward strand.
ACCAAATAATACTGATGAAAAGGTTGAGATTTGGCCATTTTTAAATGGCCAATTGAAAATCAGTTGAGCATTATCATGTTTAATTATAGGATTTTGTTTAATTTGGGGTGGCTGTGGCTCAGATGGTAGAGCGGGTTGTCCACTAATCACAGGGTTGGTGGTTCGATTCCCAGCCCACATTACTCCACATGCCGACGTGTCCTTGGGCAAGACACTGAACCCCAAGTTGCTCCCAATGGCAGGCTAGCGCCTTGCATGGCAGCTCTGCCGTCATTGGTGTGTGAACGGGTGAATGTAAAGTGCTTTGAATATCGCTAAGGTTAAAAAGTTGCTATATAAGTGCAGACCATTTACCATCTGAGTATTGGTTTTAAAGCTGCACTATGATTTCTTTTTCATTTACACTTTTAAAAAGTTAATTGTTGAGTGAGTACATAAAAAGGTGTTCAAAACCCTGGTCTTGTTTTATTCCAATTAGGGATGCACCGATACCACTTTTACTCTTCCGAACCGATTCAGATACCGGAAATCTCAGTATCGACCGATCCCAAGCCAATACCAGTGTTGTTGTTTTTTTGCATAATCAGTTTAGAATATCTTTACATTATTGTGTGGAACTAATTGGGAGTACACTTTAATATGTAAAGAAACACAAACCTCCAACTACACATTATTTCAAAATAAATGTATAGCTTATTAAGAAACACTTTATTATTAACTAGTATACTGGGTAACGTAGCAGCAAAATTAACAGTAACTCCAAAGTTTCAAATTGCATCTGGATTTTGAAGGATTCAGATCTCTTTTTTTTGTTCAATTTAGTTGTAAGTCATCAGCCCACTTTTCATTCCCACAGTTATTTTTTGGAACCCATTTCAACATAAATATTGTTATAAATTGTAAACAAATACTAATGATGACAACAATAATAATAATAATAATAAATTGTTATTAATATTATTATTATTATTATTGACCTTTAATTTTAAATACAACAGTAATATATTTAAATTGTGCATTTTTAAACCCTCACGCTTTTATTTTGACATTCTAAACTCTCCAGAATGTCCTGTATGTGTCTGTTTGTAGGCAAGTTCATAGTAGTTTAATTCGCTTCTTTTGCTTCTATTCAAATTGCCATTCTAAGTGCACATTATAAGTGAACTGAACTATTGAACATCTACATCTGAGATGTTGTTTGTGAAATATTTGTCAAATATAGCGCACCATGTGCAGGCTAAAAATAGCCGCAAGTGTGTATAAACAGAGCAGCGCCATTCACTAACTTTTGTGATTCACAGAGCTCACACACGTCTTTAAGTGGCTTTGAATAAAATGCACGAGTCATATGAACTACTTTAATGGTGTTTTTATGATTCTTTTATGTCATTTTTGGAGCTTGACATTAACGAACATGACTAACACACAGTATCGGATTTGGATTGGGCTTGTCGTGCTGATACCTGATCCGTCTAATATCATCAGTATCGGAGCCGATACCGATCCAAGTATCGGATCGGTGCACCCCTTATACTAATTCAAAAGCCTACAATAATGATTTTTATTTAAAGATGTAGGGTCGGATTTTGCACAAAATCACAGGCTTACATAATTCGTCCTTGCGTGTTTACATCATGTCCGTAAGCGCAGAAAAGAAGATCCGGCTGTGTTGCGTGTGTGTGCCGGCAGGTGAAGCTATGGCTGTCCAGTCAGTTACTGTTTGCGATGTTGCATACTTGCTATAATGCTTGGATATGTATTTTGTTTTTTAGGGTTGTTGAAGCTTATATTATCATGCTTTAATGAATCGAACATTACTCATGTGTTTATTGATCACGTTGTGTGTAACAGGCTACATTTTCCAGTGAAGTTACTGTAACATGTTTACTAATATTCATGACTTCTGAGTATTTTATAATATGGATGCAGTTTGCGATTCCCTGAGTGTTTTGTGTGTGTCACTTTTTTCTAATTTCTTTTACACCTGTCACAGAAATGCAAATGTCCAATTTACAACTGCATCTAAAAGCCACTATAAGAACAAGGTAATGTATGCTCAGCTCAATTTGTTTATAAAGTACCGTTTTCATGGTACAGTAATTTACATACTAATTTGTTTAGCATGCAACTATCTCTCTATTATAACTTTACCTCCAAAGAAATTATTAAAGAAACTGTTAACTATGTTTCCATTCACTTTTTGCACTGTTCTATTATCAACAAAGTGAAAATGTGCAAAAAATAATAATTTTGAAAAATGTAAAATTGCTCTCTCCTACTCATTTTCACTCAAATGTCCTTTTACCGATAAAATGGTATGCGTCATGATGTCATTCTTAAAAAAAAAAAAAACAACCTCTTCATCACCTAAGCTTTTGTGTAGCACAAAAGAAATCTGCCCTTGAGGCAATTCCAAACAGAATTTTGTGTATATCTCAATTTGTGCACCTTTCACATCCCAAATGTCCCCACATTTGCGTGAAATGGAGAGCATTGAGACAATTTATTGAAACTGGCCAGTTTACTGTCATTTTTATTTCACATAATTACAATAGTAGGAAATATCAAAATGGCATTGAAATGGAGAAGCTCGTCTCTATCTGGGATTATTAGAATAAATTTATTGAATACCTGGCAAAATACAACCGAACTGTTGGCATTAGTGAGCCTGTAATCCTTATCCTATATTACAATCTTGAATTAAAAAGACGGACAATGCATTCACATTATGTAATGTTGTTTGTCCCTGCAGAAAATATGTTGTGAAATGCAGGGCTGCGGTGTCCGGTGTATTTTTCTTCTACGTGTGTAAATAATCACTCGATAGCATGAAATGACTGAGACATACATGCTTTAGTCCATATCCGCAACAGCCAGCATTATCTGCTTTTTCAAAGAGATGATGAAATTTGCAATAAACTCTGTCCACCTCTTCAAACAAATAAAGCCATCAAAACATAGAATGTGTCTTTTATATAACTTTTGGTATAATATGGCCCCATATATCTGTTATGACTTTATTTGTCTGTCTCTGTACACTTATGATGTATGTTTCTACATTTAAGTTAATTACACCCTCCATATCCATTTTCTCTTACTTTTATCTGAGTATTTATTATTTTTGCAGTTTTGTTTAATGCCATTGGCACTAAATGCTATTTCTCTTTTTGTTTTTCTGTGCTGAAACACAGAAAAGGTTTTTTTCTGCTGTCTTGTTGGCAATTGGAGAATTCAAACAACCATAAATAACGAGCTTACAGGCTGGTCCAGAGCAGTTTCACTATTTTTATACCAGCATGTCAACCGAATGGGATTAATGGGTTATTAATGGGTTATTTTTACCAGGTGTTTTTGTAAAAGACATCATAATCTTCTTTACCGGTGCATGAACGCACAGTCCATAAAAGGTCTGGGGAAAATTACATCAAGAATAAATGTAATGTCATTGTCTTTAATGAAATTAAGGAAAACACGGGACTCCTTATCAATCCATGTGTGCCTCTCAAGTATGACTCTGCATGTGATCACAGGTAAAGTAGGTAACCATGAGATTCATCTGTGCAGAAGAGCAACATTGAAACACAACTCAAGTAAAATGTTCCTCTGTAAGTTACCTCCCATTGTAGGTTTCAACCACAGATGTTGCTAGAGAGCCCAACTAACTTTAAAAAATTACAACATATATTAATTCTGAAACTTGGGAAATAAAGCCCGTCTTTCAAAAGATACTACAACTGTGTCCATACTCCAAAGGGTCCAGTAAATACAACCATTTAAGTTCAGATATTTCATTTTCATGGTTTGTGCTCAAAAAGGGGGTGCACATCAACAGTGGCTAAATTCCAAGGTAATTAGGACACTAAATAATGTTTGATATCACTAGCCTATATTGTGATCTCTACAAATATCATTGTGGTCTTGACTGTCTGTTTTTAATATGCATTCAAAATGGTTTGAACCGCTGCCATATGGGCAATATGATAAGGAACAGCAACACATTTGACTCATGGCTTTAAGTGATGTAGTTGTCACACTAGTTCTACTAGTATGTACTACATACTAGGGGCTAGTTGCCACACCATTGTACTCCAGTGACTATTTCTCTGGGTTGGTTTATTTTAAGTCAATATGGGGTTTTTGAACCCAAATTAAAAAACACTGCTAATCAAGACACATTTGTGCATTTGGACTTTTGAAAAAGGTGGTTACTGTGATATCACCCTTGTGACATCTCATTTGTTTGCGTGTAACTTGCAAGCAAGTTCAAACTCACACCAAAGACTTGTAGCAGATACTAACTACCCCTACACCACACAAACAGCTTGACAGGTGCTTACAGATGTGCTTCATCAAGGGCTGAGACTGATAGGAGGCTTTAGACTACAAAATACTGTCGCTACTGAACTAGCCTTCTCCAGCCGTTCATAATCACGTCAGACTACTCAAGACTATCATGGATCACGTAACTTCCGACTACCTGACCTCATTTATGCATCATACACGGAGGTCATGTCTCCAAACTGAGTGAGCTGTCTACCTACCCCAACAAAACAGCTAAAACCAGCCTAAACCCCTCTAAAAACAGCCAACTGACTAGCCTGACCAGGTTGGGCAACCAGCTAAAACCAGCCAATCACCTCAGGCTGGTTTAAGCTATTTTTTTAACATGGCATACAGAGTTTTTAGACAGCAGGTGCTAAAATGCTGTTTGGTACATTTTGAGAAGCGTTCACACTGTAAATTGAGCCCCAAAAAGATCAAAATGTCCTTTCTTAACCAGTGTGTTGGCATTATGAGGACAATGTCAAGATTATAACCCCACTGAACAGACGTATGCGTAACATGTTTTCTCTCTAAAAAAAAAAAACTAAAAAAAAAACAAAAAAAAAAAATTTACATCATAAATGTCTTTTTGAATGACATGTTGAGATGGAAAAAATGTTCAGTGTTACAACATCTAGACATATTTAATTGTTGAGGTTTATGAAACAACATTTAATAAACTAAGTGAAGATAAAGTCACAATATGGAATAATTGAGATATCAAGCAGCACCAGCCACTGCAAGAATGTGTCAATGTTCTTTATGACGTAGAATGCATACAGTATGTAACACTTTTTTAGCTAATCGTTTTCTTACTCCTACTTGCCAAAGGTCAAACTTATTTTAATACGAAACAAACCAAGCAGGTGATCAGTTCAGTATGCAAATAAAAGAAACAGAACGAAGTACAGTATATGTATATGAAGTTATGTTACATTCAACAGCTCCAGAGCATTTCTGACAACCGTCTTTCTGATGCTGATCTCACAAAGGAGGCGATGAAACTTAGATAACGAGAGGCGGGTGATAATGATGACAAATCACTGCCAAGATGACAGCTTCATTTGCACAGTGCCAAAATAGAGGAATTCGTCTTCAGGTACATTCTATATTGTATTGCTACATACACAGAATGGCAATGCATGAGATTATTCCATCATCAAATCAGACATACCCAAAATCTTGATCCATTGATTTAAAGAAGTATTTGTAGTTGTTGACCCGACGGTTGCTGAGGACATTTTTGAAATCTGCCAAAGTTACCTTCTCAGGTGCCAATGACAACTTCACCAAATAAGGAGTTTCCTCCTCGTCTATATGGTAAATTATTTTAGTCTCCGTCATGAGAATATGGTGAGAACAATTGCCGGAGAACTGCGCGTTTCTGATGCTGTCTATCGACAATAAATAATATGTCAAGAATAATGGACGCTAACTTAATAACTTAACGCATTTTGTGTTATTAAAGATATAAATGAACCGCCTTTCTGACGCTACGGATAAGAGAACAGGCATTATGGAGACCTGACTGATATGACTATTACAGTTCACTAAGCGTAGTTTCTGCTGCCTGTGAAACAGTGTTGCCAGATTAGAAATGTCGAAGTATCGTACCAAAACCTCAAAATTATCGTTTTTTAAAAAAAATTATCGTACACAAACCAAACGCATAAAATATAGTTATTTTCCAACAATTTTATTTTCCAAATAATTTTACAGCCAATTTGAACGAGCTGTATAATACGCTCACATTAACTGGAGGAAGTCTGAATAACTTTTTTTTCCAACGTGCAAAAGATATGCCGAAAAAAAGTGCACAAAAAAGAAAAAAGTGCACAATGAACACAAAAAAGATTCAAATTCGATCTCTAAGTCGCTGTCATCATAGGATGCCACATCCACGTGTGTGTGTGTGTGTGTGTGTGTGTGTGTGTGTGTGTGTGTGTGTGTGTGTGTGTGTGTGTGTGTGTGTGTGTGTGTGTGTGTGTGTGTGTGTGTGTGTGTGTGTGTGTGTGTGTGTGTGTGTGTGTGTGTGTGTGTGTACGTGCTTGCGTGCAGGATGCGTGCAATGATTCGGGGTCCGAGAGAGAAGCGGTAGGATGTGTGTTTGGACGAATGACTGAAAACTCTGAAATTATCGTACATTATGGGATTTTTTTTCATTATTGATCGTACATCGTACAGAGGTCAAAATTATCGTACAAATACGATAATTATCGTACATCTGGCAACACTGCTGTGAAACTTCTTCTGTAGGTTTACTTGCGGGCTGCAAACCAACTAAACAGGTGCATGCCGCCACCTACTGTGCGGAAGTGTGACGAGGATGATTAAAGGGGATATATTATGCAAAATTCACTTTTACATAGTGTTTCAACATAAATGTGTGTTGGCAGTGTGTGTTCACAACCACCCTATAATGATAAAAATCCACCAAGTCCTTTTTTTTAATCCCCATTAATCATGAGCACTGTCTCAGAACAAGCAGCTCGCAGATTCTGTACAAAGTGACATCAATTTGTACAGGCCCTGCCCACGACTGTTGACGGACTCTGCCGACAGACATGTTTGTTTGTGTGTGTTGTTTTGTTATAGCACATAGCGAAAGTTGTAACAGTATTTGTGTGTGTGTGTGTGTGTGTGTGTGTGTGTGTGTGTGTGTGTGTGTGTGTTGCTCATCCATGCAAAACTGCTGAAAAAACTCTACAACAAATAAATAGATTTATCAAATAACCATTTGGAAACTTCCTGGTTCATTCTCAAAGTTGTTACTTCTGACAGAGCCTCTCCCTCATCGGTGTCTGACTCTGGTTCAAACATATAGGGCTGAACACCACTATTTTCGCTGTCCGTCATATTGCTTATGATGTCTAGTTATCTGAAGCAGAGATGTGAAAACTCCGCCCTATTTCTGACAAATCTACCTGCGTTGCTGCTACTGGTGTTATTTTATTGGCTCCTGTGATACACCTTAATGCTCTGGCTTGTATAATATCTAGTTTCTTGAGCAAATAATGTGATGCAGACCCATCACAATGCATCCATTCTTTGTTGACCTCTCTCATCAACAGTGTTTCAGTCTACAGCAGTGATGCTCACTGGAGGTTTTTTGTTTTTGGCTCCATTCTGAGTAAATTCTATTTTCCATCAATATTAAAATGTATCAATCAGGGCTGGACTGGGAAGATATGCATAACGTGGCGGCTTATTTTAGCTTATCATGGCAGATTCTGCACATTTCGCGGCCGACCCACCAGCAAGCTCGGTTCTCACGATGGCCAGTCCGCCCCTGATCGGCCCCAAAGTGTGTCGGCCCACCACGAAAATGCCCGGTATGCCAGATTACCAGTTCAGCCCTGGTATCAATCCCTCAATACATATTATCTAAAATTTCACCCAGTCAGCTTTTCAGAATCTTAATTTTTTTTTGCTTTTTTTAATTGTTCTCTTAATCATATATATTCCTACTCTACATATTTTTAGGAAAATTATGGGAAAGTGATCACTTCCAATCATAGTGTGTTCTAACACATCCCATTGATATTTTAATGCAACTGTTCCTGATAGTAATGTTAAATCTATGCAGGACGTTGATGAGTTCCTCTTCCATCATTTAAACATAACACTGAATGTTCATCCATGTATTCTTCCAATACTACACCATCCAATACTACAACACTTCTATCAGTGCTAGAGCTCCCCCAAAGAACATGAGAATTCAAATCCCCACACCATATTGCATTACAATTACCATCACCCCCCAATGTATTTCAACTTTCAATAGTTAATTTCTTACAAGGATTATAAAAATTCTATACTCTTACCTTCCCAACTAATGTCCACACCTCAACCTCAAAAAATTAATTCTGTGTTTCCATTACTATCTCTCAATATCAGTGGTGGTTCTATATCAGTCAGCATCTCCTTTTCCCTTTACACACTGCTGCTATATGACCCAACCTTTAACAACTAAGTGGAGGATGTACATATCAGCATACTGTATAACAGACATATCCTATTGTTACACGTTCTAGGCTTGTGCAGTTAAATGTTATTAACACCGTGATACTTGCTTCTCTTCTGCTATTCCTGTTTGTAGATAAATGTTGCACCTGTCACCATTTCACTCTTTATCTGTGTTTTTAACACTTCATCAGCCAAAGAAATAGGCACCCTTGTGATCACTCTTTTACTGTTTTCAGTTGCTCCTGGTATATGGACATTTACAGCTACCCCTCCCATCTCCTGTATTTTCAATGCGGCATCTTGTTGTTTCTTATCCACACAAAAAATAAGGACATGGTTTTTGGACAAGTATCGTGCAGATTTAATATTACCAAACATTTTATTATTATTATTATTATTATTATTATTATTATTATTATTATTATTACTATTATGGTCAATCTCAGCAGAAAACATTACCATAGCCTTGTACTCAACTTCCACCCTCCTTGTCTAATTATTTCTTCCTCCTGTTTCTGTTATGTTGTCATCTGAATATTGTCATCTGGATTCCCTATTTTTCCTTTTATGTGAAGTTTGAACCTGGTACCATTCCTCACCATCTATGATTGAAGATTCATCTTCTCCATCCAATTCAGTCAAAGCACAGTCATCACTAACCCCCCCCCCCCCCCCCCCCAGAAAAAAAAGAAATAAATAAAGGTAGCCTTTCCTGTGTAACTGAAACAGGAAGAAAAGGTTCACATTCTTGATAGAGAACCAAACTGGAATTTTTAAGCTATTTCCCTGCGTAGTGCTGCCACCATGTGGAAGAAGGAAGTCATCCACTCTGCTTTTCACAGTACAGGTCGTTTTAAAGCAGCTTTACAGACAGTCATGTTGTAACGTCTGTAATGTCTTGAATGTCTTTAAGTCCCCCATTGAACAGAAGTCCTACATTGTTCCATTCTCTGTATACGTTCTGTCTTACAAAAGTATGTACATTTTTATTATTTTTTTCAAATATCAAAAGAAAAGAAAGGAAAGAAAGAAAGAAAGAAAGAAAGAAAGAAAGATAATAAAAGGTACAACCAAAGGCCTCCCGGGGGTAAAGGGTCATTTTTTAATTTATTTTCTCCCAAAAAATTACATAGCAACAAAAAACACCACAGTTCTTTGCTTAACACATGCTTGTCTCTACACTATACTATATATATATATATATATACTGTATATATATATATATACGAGTCAGTCATTGTCTGCAACGTCTAAAGGTTAATTCTGAGGTAATTTTATCTAATATTTAATCATTTTAAAAATGTTACAAATTTATGTAGCTAATGAGATTCCAAAAAACTAACATGTGGAGTAAAAAATAAAAAAACAAATAAAAAAAAAACAAAAGGGGGCTGAAGGCTAAAGTGGGGAAAATTTAGATTTGTTATGAAAAACTTTCAAAGTGAGTTATATTGACTGATCCAATCCCAATGGTGATTCATTTGTTTATAGAATACTTGAGATGTTATGAAATGCAGAACGTGAATAAAAATAACAGAAAATGGTTAACCCATTTCTGAAGTGGTTATTTTGTGTCTTAATTTGGAACTCAAAAAAGCATCTTGCTGTCTCAAAAGTATTTTATTTGTATTTATTTAATTTTTTTTTAAAATAAAAACCTTCCATTATTATTTATTTTCACACAAATTATGTTGCTCCATCAAAATTCAATAAAAAATTTATAATTTTTTCAATATTTACACACTTTGTGACCAGAAAATGTACACATAAAAATGTAGTCATTATTTACATTCTAAACCTGTATGACCTTCTTTTCATCCACTGAATATAAGGATGAGAGACGAGGGGGTTGTGATTGTGACTGTCAGGCCCCAATAGCATAAAGACATTAAAGTAGTCCATATCAATTGTGGGCTATACATCAAATCCTATTAGGATTGTTTTGTGTGAAAACATTCCCCATTTAAAATTTGAATTCAGTGCGCTTACATCATTTTAACAACATTTTAAAGCTAAACAAAATCACATAAGTCAGCATAAAAGTAATCCATAAGACTCCAGAGGTTAAATCAATATCTTCAGAAGCAATGTGATGATGTGGATGAGAATCAGATCATTTTTTCACACACATTTCCCATTCTCCTCTGCATATCGCCTCCTGCTGTCTTGCAAAAAATGACAAATATTGATCTGTATCTCACCCACACCTATCGTATCACTTCTGAAGACATGGGTTTAAGACTCCAGCGGTTAAACCCATGTCTTCAGAAGTGATATGATAGGTGTGGGTGAGATACAGATCAATATTTGTCATTTTTTGCAAGACAGCAGGAGGCGAACAGAACAAAAATTAAGATTTTTAAAAGAATATTTTAGCTCTGTAGGTCAAAATTTTGATGCTCCAAAAAGCACATAAAGGTAATTTTTGTTCTGCAGAAGAAAAGAAGACGTACACATCTGGGATGGCATGAGGGTGAGTAAATGATGAGAGAATTTTAATTATTGGGCAAACTATCTCTTTAAAGTGAGCTCAGCCATAATTTAATATTATGTCATAATTTCTCTACCCTCATGTTGTACCAAACCAGTGTGACGCTTTGTATTATGTGGAACATAAAAAATGTTAGACAGAATGTTACAGACTGACAGACTCAGTCACCATTCACTTTCAAAATATGGAGAGAATAAAAACATTTACTGACAGTAACTAGTGACTCAGGCAAACATTCTGTCTAAAATCTCCTTATTGTGTTGCATGGAAGAAATATGAAAGAACGTAAATAATACCTGGAGGTACATTACATACACTGATTGCCAAGGCATGAGAAAAAGGTTGATTTTTTTTGAACATCATACTGTAAGATACTGTTTGAAAATGTATGCCACAAAGTCATTTAAAAAAAAATACATATGAATATGTAAAATACAAAGAATGACCAAGAAATTCCTATATACTGCATGGAGTCTCCTAAGTTTAAAGCAAATCTGTCAGTGTTAAATCAACTCTTTGAGAGCTCATTTTAACACTACTGGTATTTTTATAATTCACACTGTCCAGAGTCAAAATAACACTTTTAACTTTTAAATCTGGTAACAAATTAACACTATCTCAAAGTTGATTACATAGGCTATCACTCATGGAGCTTCTCTAGTCTCGATCAGTCTGAGGAGATTTATTTGTCCAAAACTGAATTAGCAGGAAAGTGTAGAAGTTGGTAAAAGAATCACCACAGAAAATGTTAAAAACAAAGTGGCTTTGAAAAGTTAATTAAAAACTCCCAGATGAACAACCGCTTGACAATGGATAAGCTTATCCTTGGTGATGGAGTAGTGTTTGTCCACTACCACTCGCTTACAGGTGCATCATCAAAATGATTGTTGGCTATATGGAAAAGCACACACATTCTTTGTTCTCTTCTCTCCTTGGTTTTTATTTTAATGCTGCATTAACCATCTTCATAACAACATTAAGCAGCCATAAAGTTATGACAGCTGCAAAAAGTCAGTACAAGTCCTTTGGTGATGTTGCTCCAAATTCATTCTTTTGTTATCTCGATTTGGTCTCATGAGAAGGTCATAATAACTTTATCCCTTTTCAGTAAGTCTTTATATGTGCAGGAAAAATCCTATTGACAAAATAGTGCATAAATCAAATTTGCTTTGCACAGAAAAAAATGCAATAACAAATCTGATCAATTTAATTTAAATAAAAAATAAAATTAAATAGTACAATTTTGTCTAATAGTCAGTTTTTCCCTCAAATAAACTTTTTTTACACATAACCTTTAAATTTGTATATTATAAGACTGAAAGTCTTGATAAGATTAAAAAGATAATACAATAAAAATCTATACATTCGTGCTTGTGCCTGTGAATAATAAAGGTTTGGTTAAAAAAGGTTCCCTTGACAGTTTATTTTGTTTTCAATAAAAAATAAAAAAAAAATGTTAATTATCTGTAAATTATAAAAAAAAATCCACCCTGACATTAAAGTTGCATGTTGACTAAACATAAAATACATTTATATAACTTTTTTATTTAATTAAACAGCATTGGTGCTATGAATTTTAATCAGCCTTTATGAACTTGTAGTTTTGTTATATTCCAAATTTAATTTACACAGGTATTACAGTTGACATAAAACATGTTTTAATTAAACTGTTAAAGCTTTAAACAATTTCTGAATTAATTAGCATAAACCAAAAAGTGTTTCAATTATCCCTGATCTCCCATGATTTAGAAGATGATTAAACAACATTCATTTAGTAGAAAAATCAGATGAATTGGTGATGAAATCAGTCACAGACACATTATTCTTTATTCCACATAATACAAGACTGCATCAACACAACCAAGATAGCACCTTTGTAAATTACATGAGGACATGACAGGAACATAGGCCTGCACCACAAACAATAAATAAATAAATAAACATGATAGCCTATTTCGCATTGCTCATGACCTACAGCCGTGGCCAAAAGTATTGGCAGTGACATAAAGTTTGTGTTTTGCAAAGTTTTCTGCTAGATTATTGTGCAGAGTGATTAAACGCATTTTAAATAATTGCAAAAAGCTTCATTGGCCAAAAAAACTACCGTTATCACAAAAACCCAAATTTCACTGTTTTTTGGCCCTGGTACAAAATGACCAGCTAACATAATTTCACTAATCATATCAGCAGCACCTGGGAAAGTGTTTACGAGTACTAGTCAGGTGAAATCGCTCTATCATTCTGATTGGATTATAAGAGCAGACTGATTGCTATATAAAGGAGGGAAGAAGTGCTTCCAATCGTTGTGTTCTTGTTAGCAATGGTTTCCTCTAAAGAAAGACGTGCAGGCATCATCGCTTTGCATCAAAATGGCCACAAATGCAAGGAAATTGCTGCAAAGAATATTGCACCTGAAAGAACCATTTACTGGATCATCAAGAACTTCAAGGAGAGAGGTTCAACTGCAGTGAAGAAGGCTTCAGAACATCCCAGAGTGTCCAGCAAGTGCCAGGACTGTCTCCTAGTAGTGAGTAGTGAGCTAAGGAATCGTGTCACCACCAGTGCAGAGCTTGCTCAATATTGGCAGCAGGTTGGTTTGAGTGCATCTGCACGCACAGTGAGGCGAAGACTTTTGGACAATGGCCGTGTCAAGAAGGGCAGCAAAGAAGTCACTTCTCTCCAAGAAAAACATCAATGACAGACTGAAATTCTGCAGGAAGTACAAGGATTGGTCAGCAGAAGACTGGTGCAAAGTTATTTTCTCTGATGAATCCCCCTACCAACTGTTTGGGCATTTGGAAAATCGATAGTCCGGAGAAGAAAAGGTGAACGCTACCATGAGTCCTGTGTCGTGTCATCAGTGAAGCGAGACCATCCATGTGTGGAGTTTCTTTTCATCCAAGGGAGTGGGCTCTCTCACAATTCTGCCCAAAACCACTGCCATGAATAAAGAATGGTATCAAAACGTCCTGCAAGAGTAACTTCTCCCAACGATCCAGGAGCAATTTGGTGATCCGTGCATTTTCCAACATAATGGAGCTCAATGTCACAAGGCAAGAGTGATAATGAAGTGGCTCGGAGATCATTATATTGAAATTTTGAAACTTTGGCCAGGCAACTCCCCGAATCTTAATCCCAAAAAGAACCTGTGGCCAATCCTCAAAAGGCCACTTGCCAAGCAGAAGTTGAAGAAGTAGACAAGCAGAAGACCACAAATTGTGAACTCCGAGCACTAATAAGGCAAGAATGGATCGCCATCAGTCAGGATTTGGCCCAAAAGCTGATATCCAGCATGTCAGAACGAATTGCAGAGGTTATGTAGAACAAGGGTCAACACTGTAAATATTGACTCTTTGCACATATTGAATGTTTTTGCCAATAAAAGCCCTTAAAACTTATGAAATGCTTATGATTGTTTTCCAGTATATCATAGAAACTGAAGCAGCAAATTTTGCAAAACACAAAATTTATGTCACTGCCAATACTTTTAATTTTAGGAGTAAAGTGCAGGCCTCCGTTTTATTGGTGAATGTCCAGAAAGCGCATCTTCTAAGCAGCTCCTTATTTTGCGCTGCTTAATAACACGGAATAACATTCAATGAATGCTTGTAATTAGCAGGACCATACACAGGGTCTTCACTAATCCTGTAAGCTTTCACATCGAGAGAAATGTGTGAAAACGAAATATAAAACAAGCACGCTTGATTATGGAAGCATATTGTAAAACAATATGCAAATATGTAGTTAATTAGGTCGAATATTTAAGAAAAAAAATGTAAACAAATATTAGGTAGGTGCATTACAAATTACTGTAAAGCACTTAAAGCGCATCCCGTTCATGTTAAGTGCAGTTTTGGGAAACGCACGTAAAAACGTTCGTACAATCGCTCGTGGAAAACCCTACGATCGATGCTTATCAGCATTGTGAATCCAACAGCCAAATTAGATTGTTTCTTTTGGACTTGAGTTCGAATTCGATGACAATGATGCTCATGCCTGCGTCATAAAGCTTTATTTCGCACGCGGCGAAAGGGTATAAATAGCACGTTTCCATGCCCACATCCACAGATTACACTTGGTTTGAGAACAGTTAGGGCATTATGACTAACTCTACAAGTGAGTCGATCCTGTCCACTGGTTCGCTGATTCGGTGGCTGGCGGCCGAATGGGCAAGGGAGCAGAGTGCCTGAGCGCAGGTAAGTAATAATATTATAATAATTATATTAATGTGAATTAGTGCTTTCTGTCAATCGATAAAAATGTAATCAATAATTTTTTTTAGACAAATGATATGCTGATTAATAAATACAATTAATTGCAAATTAATATTTGCAGAGAAGGGCCCTCAAATAACAAAAATTCAATATATAATGATTACATAATATAAATAACGTTTTATATATATATATATATATATATATATATATATATATATATATATATATATATATATATATATATATGTGTGTGTGTGTGTGTGTGTGTGTGTGTGTATGTGTGTGTGTGTGTGTGTGTGTGTGTGTGTGTGTGTGAAAAACAATTAAAATTTTACAATTAAAATTTGAAAAAAAAAAAAAAACTATTCTTCAAAGAGTTCTCATAAAAAAAAATCAGCAATATCAGCTTTGCAGATCCTTGGCATTCTAGCTGTCAGTTTGTCCAGATACTCAGGTGACATTTCACCCCCCGCTTCCTGTAGTGCTTGCCATAGATGTGGCTGTGTTGTCGGGCACTTCTCACGCACCTTACAGTCTAGCTGATCCCACAAAAGCTCAATGGTCTGTTTCTTTGCCCACTCTAACATTTTCCTTATGTTTTTCTGTTTAAAAAGTGACTTTTTCTTTGCTATTCTTCCCTAAAGGCCTGCACCCCTGAGTCTTCTCTTTACTGTTGTACATGAAACTGGGCAGGTGGAATTCAATGGCATGTGATCATCACCAAATTGCTCCTGGATCGTTGGGAGAAGTTACTCTTGCAGGACGTTTTGATACCATTCTTTATTCATGGCAGTGGTTTTGGGCATAATTGTGAGAGAGCCCACTCCCTTGGATGGGGCGTCTATTACTCAAACTAGAGACTCTGATTATGGTAAATGGTGCTCTTCTTTGGCGCCTTTTTTAGCCTTAGAGGTTACCAAAGCACTTTACATTGTGTCCCATTCACCCATTAACACACTCATACACCAATGACGGCAGTCCTACCATGCAAGGCGCCATTGGGAGCAACTTGGGGTTCAGTGTCTGTGAAAAAGTGTTAAGCTTCATTTAATGAACCAAATAGCTTTCAGCAGTGTTTGATATAATGGCAAGTGATTTTCTAGTACCAAATTAGCAATTTATCATGATTACTCTATTATAAGGTGTTGGAGTGATGGCTTCTGGAAATGGGGCCTGTCTAAATTTGAGGAAAAATTATTGTGATCAGTTGAAGGTTTGGTCCCAGGTGTGCTCAGTGGAATTGAGATCCGGGCTCTTTGCAGGCCATGGCAGAACACTAACATTCCTGTCTTGCAGGAAATCATGTACAGAACGAGCAGTATGGCTGGTGGCATTGTCATGATGGAGGGTCATGTCAGGATGAGCCTGCAGGAAGGGTACCACATGAGGGAGGATGACGTTTTCCCTGTAATGTAGACAACAAGCTCAGTCCGATGATGCTGTGATTGTGTGTTCCTGGTGTAACTCGGGCAGTTGTTGTTACCATCCTGCACCTGTCCCACAGGTGTGATACCTCAAGAAGTTGGTTAAGAAAATGTCAAGAGAACAGTACATGTCTTAAAATTCTAGGCAAAGTGTGACTACTTTAAAGATGCTGAAATATTACTCAGTTTTTAATTATTTTGGATTTTGTTTAGTCATAAACCCATAGTTCCATTTATGTTATTCCATAGTTTTGATGACTTTACTATTATTCTAAAATGTGAAGGAAAATATTATAATAAAGAATAAGTGTTTCAAAACTTTTGACCGGTAGTGTATGTACACATATAACCCAAATTCTGAAAAAGTTGGGACAGAATGAAAAATGCTAATAAATTAAAAATTTTAATAAAATAAATATCTGTAATTCAAGTAACAACAGAACAGAAACTATAACTGGACTGGCAATAAATGAAGCGTCATCCATTCCATTACATCATAACAGGGAAAAGACCAACACTGCTCAGCAGCATCCATACATGTAGGGTAGAACGGACACACCTTAAGGAAAAGGTGCTTTTTCTGGTCACAAAGTGTATCAAGATAAAAATAAATAAATGTCTTTCAATTGAATATTGATGGAGCAACATCATTTGTGTGAAAATAAATAATAACGGAAGGTGGCGAGGGATCCTTTTAGTCCACACTTTAGACATAAAAGCAGTGATCTCATGGATCAAGAGAATTTTGTAGTGTATAGTGACACACAGGTGTAAAAGAAAGTACTGTGGTAGTTTTACAATGAAAAGTGCCTTTTACCTCGAGGGGCCTTTAGCCCTGCTGTACCCTATGTGCTTTTCAGTGACAATGAATGGACATCAAAGATAAAGCTAATATGTCATCACATGACCCAAGGGCAGAAGTGTATAAGTGTGTAAGTGTTTTTACTGTTTATACAAAGTGTGTTTAAAACTAACACATTAAGCATATAAATGTGATGTTATGGTGGCAATCTAAAAGCATTCAGGCCCTTTTTTTTAAGTTATTACAGCAATGTGGCCCATGACTCCTAATTATTTTTCTGCATCTGGCCTCCAATTGAAAAAGTTTGGACATCCCTGCATTACAAAATCCTTCATAAACCTGCCTCAAAGGCCTTGCACCTCAAAGGCAATTAATAAATAAAACTCGTTATTATTTAATCTTTCTGTTCAAAACCAGGCTGACACTGCTATCAAAGATGAGATGAAGCAGCTGAAAGAACAGATCAGTGAGAGGGATTGCATGGTCTTGGCTTTGGAGGACCGTGTGAAGAAACTGGAAAGTGTTGTGAGGGAGTGTGCAGAAGTTTTGGCAGAGCAAAATGTCTTCATTAAAGAGTTGAAGATGCCACCAAAGAAAAGCAAAGTTGAGATGGACGCAGAGGACCAGAGAGTCAAAGCTGAGCAAGAGGCAGACATCAAGAGAGTCAAAGCTGAGCAAGAGGCACAGGACAAGAGAGTCAAAGCTGAGCAAGAGGCACAGGACAAGAGAGTCAAAGCTGAGCAAGAGGCACAGGACAAGAGAGTCAAAGCTGAGCAAGAGGCACAGGACAAGAGAGTCAAAGCTGAGCAAGAGGCACAGGACAAGAGAGTCAAAGCTGAGCAAGAGGCACAGGACAAGAGAGTCAAAGCTGAGCAAGAGGCAGACATCAAGAGAGTCAAAGCTGAGCAAGAGGCACAGGACAAGAGAGTCAAAGCTGAGCAAGAGGCAGACATCAAGAGAGTCAAAGCTGAGCAAGAGGCACAGGACAAGAGAGTCAAAGCTGAGCTTAAGGCAGACATAAAGAGAGCGATGTCTGAGCGAAAGTTTGAGGAAAAAATAACTAAAACCCAGCAAAAGTTTGAGGAAATGAGGTCGAAAGCCGAGCAAAAGGGGGAGACAGAGAGAGCCAAAGCCTGGAAAAATGCAGAGAAAGAAAAAGTCAAAGCTCTGCAAAAGGAAGAGGAAGAGAGAGATGAAGCTCAGCTAATGCAAGAGAAAGAAAAAGCAAAAGCTCTGCTAAAGGCTGAAAAGAGGGCTAAAGCCCAGAAAAAGGAGGAGGAAAAAGGTTGAGGAAAAGGGGCCAAGCCCAAGCAACAGTGTAGAGAGCAAAAGGTTAAGAAGTTACAAATTCCATGGCCGCTTTGAATCATGTGGAGATGTCTCAAATTAAGTTGAATGTAAAAAATGCCACAAAAATTGGAGCATTCAACTTTGTCCAAAAAAAAGAATCTCATTTGCAAAGAAAACATATTGTGCAATAAAAAGACAATAGTGTTCACATATACTTGGACTGTATTTCATTGAACAAAAGAAAAACAGCATTTCATAACATTTCTTTATTGGACATGCAGGGCCAGCCCTGTGCACACATTGTATTTTGACTTCTCTATACGTAACCCATGGTTTAAATTAATTATACCAAATAATCTCAATTCAGGAGACTCTATGCTGTCATTAAAGGTTTAAACTTTTCAAACGCCAACAAAACTACATCTAGTAAGAAACCTAATTAAGTTTTACATTGAAACCTGTTTAAGTCATAAGAGTCTCTAGTTTCATCTGATATGCCATTTTTAAAAATTTTGTGATTTATCGATGTATACTAATGTGTACTTTTTCCTGAGAAATCCTATATGTACTGTGCTTTATCACATTGAGAAACAATGCCTTCATTCCAAGGCTGAAAACTCTTGCTTTCAAATGCTTTGTGGAGTTAGTAAAATAAAGAGCATTTTGAAATGTTCTGAGACCAGTGCAGAAAGTGGAGGTTACTGGAGGTTAAGTCATTCACTAAATAGGGAGAGAGGAAGCTTCCTATAGTGCATTCAATCTAAACTTCCAATCAAAAGTTCAGATTTGGGGTGCAGATGATATTTGAACAACTCAACATGTTTGGCAGACATGGGACAATGGTAATCAGTACACAGATTCAGAATTTATAATCTGTCATTTTATTTGAACGTACTAGCCAGTGATTGGAAGATGCTGGCCATTACTTTGAATCAGAATTAATTATGCTAATTTCTAATGTCTGTAACATCTCAAAAACATGAATAACCAACAGTTATTGAAGCATAATAAAATTGGATTTATAAAATAGGAATTTTTTTAGTTTGTTTTTATAAACATTTCACGACTTAGTCCCACTGTCCACATACTGTATGTTGGCATACATTTTTATGAAAACAATATGCTATGTTAATTAGAGGCTGCTAGTTATAAATAAAAAAGGGACAAAGCAGTCATACTTGGGTCTAATATATTTGATGGGACTAATATTTTTATGAATAATACATTTAACATAATTCGATTTAAAAATGTATTTAAAACGGAAATTAACGTGCCTACATTACAAGTTGACACGTATTATTTTCACAACAGTCTTGCTCTCAATGGACAGAAAAGCGAGAAAGAGCTGGTCATATCTCCTGAGACACGGAAGATCTTAGATTGGATTAGATTAATTTCAGTTTGCTGAAACACGCTGTGTTTGGGAAAGACTTCATGTCTTTGTTGACCAAATACTGCAGTATTTCATATGGTGTATTGACTTCATTTGGCAACAAACAAGACATAAAACTTGGTCTTGCCAAGTCTTCTAAGTCTCCAACAAATTGTGTAAGTTCATCACAGGCTTCAGACAGTATCCAGTATTTTTTAAGTCGAAAAAAATGGCAAAAAGATAAATGGAAAAAAATATTTTACTTCTATGACAGTGCAGAGTAAAGCAACTCAATGCGTGGGCATTATTCATGCCCTGTTGCCCCCACAACAGACCTTTTTCACAGACTCTAATGACGTGTTTCTGTCTTTACCAGCATTTATAAGCGTAAATCTTGCACATTGTTTTTTATAACATTATTTTTTGTGTTATATTACCCTGGAATTAGTTTCAAAAAATGAATTACCTCAGCTGTGAGGGGGTTTCTATTACTGCTGAGAGAGTGACAGTAAATTTGGCATCTTCACCCATTTTACTGTCTTAATCCACCACTCTCTATTTTTTCCCTCTTCTGGAAAGTCATTCAAATGTAATAGTGGATTTTTTATTTGGCTCTTGGAGCAAATAGGTACGTTAAAATTAGATTTGCTGTGGTATCACATTTACTCCCACTCACCATTGTCAAAGTTCACCCTGCAAATGTTTACTTTCATGTTCCAAAACCTTGAGTGTGAAAAAGGTCTACAGGAACCTAAGTTATGCTGTTCTAAGCACAATTACAGTGGAGAAAGTTTGCTTTTACTGAGGTTCAGTAACTTCGGTCTAAGGTGTCAGGTGTGTGGCCGAACTCTAGCACAGATGTCCTGTCTTGTTTTTGTCGCCTGTTGTGTGCAGTAAAGCGGGTTAAGGGAAAGGAGGAGGCGAGAACCGGCTTGACGATAAAATAATAGTTTTAATAATAAACTGAACCAAAAAACACACAAACATAAACACACAGGGCAGCTGCCTGTAATTCTCTCTCTCTCAAACCATCGTCCCGGCCACCTTTATCCCTCACGCACCCCCATCAGGCTGATTGGGGACCGGGCATGCGTTGTTGCAGCCCAGTCCCGCCCTCCTCTGCTCTACACATGCATACATTCCAGTTTCGTTTAGTGTGAGAATGCATGGTATCGCTTTGTTTGGCATTGCTATGCATTTTCTCGTCTTGTTTGTCGGTTGGCATGGGCATGTATTGCCTCATTGTCCTGGCGATGTGCACTCATGCCATTCAGTTGTTTTGTTGTCTTGTGCGAGCACGTGGCTTTGTTTTGCTTCTGTATCGCTGCGTGTTTCTCTGTCTTCCATCATACCCTGCTTCCTTGTTTGCCCATTATTAGTTTATTTGTCACACCTGTCATCAGTCTTGTTAACCTGTTGATTTCTCTCCCTATTTTAGTCTCCTCGTGTTTGCTGTCCAGTGCCAGTTCGTCTTGTTTTCCAGATGATCTGGAATTTAGCCCTGGATTTAGTTTTCCCCTATGGGGTTGTTTTTTTTTTTTTCCCCTTTGTGGGAGTTTTATGTTGGATTTTGTGTTGTGTTGGAATAAATAAACCTTTATTTTTCACTCTGCGTTTGGGTCCTGAGCCTCTCTGAGCATGACAATATGCAACATTTATGACTATAACATTGTTCAGTACATAAGATGTGTTGAATACTAGATGTGTCTGCATCTTGAACACTGTTAGGCTGCTTTAATTTGGTCTGCCGGAACCAGAAACCAGAAACGTTGGTCATGATCTATAACTCTTCAATAAATTGAATGGCATCTATGCTAATATGATTTTATTTGTTTCCATGTCTCAACCTCGAGACTCCTATCCCGAGGTCACCAGAACCGACTGGATCCAGCTCCATTCCTTCTTGGTGTCGGACTCCACTGCTACGTGTCGCTGTGTGATGATGACTAAATGCAGCCGGTGCAAACCAAACATCACTTTTATTACTATTATGATGGACTTCAGAGGATGAACTGATGCCAACTCCAACCATAAGACATGGGATACTTCATATACCATTGTCTGAACCTTGGACTTAGGATGGACCTCACCAAAATTACCGGCCAAGTTGAACTGCGATGCGCCTCACTGATCTCTGCCTGCATCACCTCAGCCTATTGGATCTTATAATGGAATACATAGACTATCAATTGCCAACAAAAGCCTTCAGCAGCCACCTAACAAGGACAATGCATCTATATGAACTTCTGCATTTAACACAGGATGGACTTCAAAGACATTAGTCATTAATCTTACAAAATCTGTTTAAACACTGTCCCTTAACACTTACTTAGTTTAATAATTTTAATCCATGACTTGCACTGTACTTAAGTAATATTGGCATTACATTCATGCTGTTAGCCAGAGGGGAACTGGCCCCCACAGTGAGTCTGGTTTCTCCCAAGGTTATTTTTCTCCATTAATCAACATTTTATGGAGTTTTGTGTTCCTTGCCACAGTCACCTTCGGCCTGCTCACTGGGGTTATAAATACAATTATTATTTAATTACTTATTTTTAAACACAATTCACAATCGTATTTTAACTAATTACACAATGATGACTTATAGACATTACAGTTTTCTGTTAATGCCTGATCTTCTGTAAAGCTGCTTTGAAGCAATGTGCGTTGTGAAAGGCATTATACAAATGAAAATGACTTGACTTGAAAATGAGGCACAGGTGAAATGAATAATGACAAACAAGCATGGGAAACACAGGGAGAACACAATGGCGACATCTAGTGAACAAAGTAAAACATGACAAGACCAAAACACTGACAATAGTATATTTAATATGTAATTTTCTACAATGCAGAAACTACTGTATCTATTTTGCAAACACAGAAATATAAATCAGTGAAAAGTGTACACAACTATAATGTTTCAGTCTTATATACTTTTAAAGACTACAAAAACATCATAAAATCATTAACATTCCTAGTGTCTTTCATTAGGATTTTCAAAATGTGTTACAAAATGAAAGAGCATTAGACATTTCTTTTACAATAATTATTTCTTGAATTTTTATCAATTACTTTGAAATTCAGTTGCTATTACACATAATAATTCACTAGCAATGCTTCTTCTAATAGACAGATCCCAACCTTAAAGGTCCTACAAAGTCCACATCTACTGTAAATATTAAGCATACATTTTAGCCGAGCTTTACATTTACCTAACTTTACAAAGTTTCAGCCATCTTTGGAATTATGCAATCAAAATTAGAAAAACTATGCCACTAAAGATGAAACTACATTCAATAAAAATTTAATTAAACTCTCCTGTTACTGTACTTAAGCAACTTTGGGCGTTTTCTTTATCTCAGTCAGGGTTCCCATGCCTTTTTGACCAATTAATTTACCATGAATTTTTAAGACCTTTTGGATTACTGGATAATGATTTTTAAAATGTATTTATTTAAGATTGTACTACTCACAGTGCGATTTACAGCCAATAAAATGTTTTAGAACTGTGAATAACTAGAAAAGTCATATTCACTAAAGAAATTTTCATTACATGCATACAACCTTTTAGAATTTAATTACATTACATGAGTCTTTCTGGCCTGTAAATTTAAAAAATGGACCTGGGTAGTTCCTAGTTTTTCTGCATTTTGTCCAATCACTTCTGGAAACAGAGAAAGTCCAGTTTTTCCTCACATGGCCTGGCCTCCCAGTTCCCATTTGTTACATTAAGGGCACCACAACGATAATGAATGGGGCACTGTGGCTGTTCACCTTCTGTCCAGTTCTCATACTCTAAACTATCCCCATACACCCAGAACCAACTGCCTGCTAGAAAGCGCAATCCAATCCATACATACTCATTCTGGACATATATAATTTTCCTCTGGGCCACCTGCTGTTCATCAGATGACACCAGACTTGCCAAGTCCACATATGTTCCTCTGCAGTGCTCCAAGGCCTCCTCCCATGATTTGGGTTCTGATACCAGGATCATGGAGTGCACTGTGGCCAAACAAAAGAAAGGAAGTGGCTCTGTACAGGCCTCATCAAACCATTCACCATCCATTGATGCTACACAACTTTGGTAATCTTGTATGGGGTTGTTCATGAAATCTTTATGATCAGGCTGCATGCTGTCCCAATGTTTTATTTTTGAATTGCCATTAACCCAATACCAGGGGTCATTAAACAACCCAATCCAAAAGTAAAGATCATTCTCAAAGGAACTGTAGATTCCATGGATATACCCAACCAGTTCATTTATTTCGTCTTGGGTTTTCACCATGACTAGTGTCATGTTATACAGCTTGCAGTGGGTGTGAGCATCACTCCAGTTTTTATTATCATTAAACAGCTTAAATTCAGGGCTACTGCTTATTTTTCTGAAGCAAACAAATGGGTGCTTCTCAAAACAAACATGGTCATACCAGAAGCCTCTCCAATCCATCACAGCGCAAAAGAACTGGGTGGACCAGTTAGAGTATGTGAGGGGCTCGCCGTTCACCCAACGCCACGTATCTTTAAAAGGGTCTGCTGTAACTTTAGTCAGTCCAATCCAAACAAACCTATCTGGTATAACATCCCTGAACATGCCGTTGTCATTTACATTATGTATAATTGGAAGACCATCATGTTTTATCTGACAGTGTGTTTTAGCATCAAGCCAATTCTGATCAGTTTTATGAACATTCCATTCTCCTGTATTTTCATGACATACAGTAGTTAATATATCGTCACATGACCTGCTATACCACAATCCATTCTTGTTTATTGAGACACAGTCCCCAGATGGATACAAGTTAAAAAAAGAGGCTCTGATGTCATCTACCCAATTCCACAATGAATCTGCCCTATAAAGTCCGATCCAAGACAGCTGTTTGGCAGAACCGTAAAGATACTTCAGTTCATTCTCATCTGAAACGCTAAAGAGTTCATCATAATGAATATTGCAATATGTCCTTGCTTCATACCAAGACAAAGTCTTCTCCACATGGATGAAGTCCTTCACTAATCCTGGTATAAGTTCATCGGCAGACGTACAGAGCACCAGCAGAAGGACACTAAGAAGCCCAAACTTCTCCATGTTGAGACAGTCTAGGTGTGTTTCAAGATCATGTAATTTAAACTAGTCTTGAGTTTCATTTGCATAGTATCCTAACGAGACCATGTCTAAACACCCATCATTCAAATGACTGACATGCAACGAAGGTAGGTCTGCATCTTCAATTGGACACCTGGTGATTTCTAATTTTACTAGTTTAATTGGCTGATTGAAGTGGTAAATAATGAAAAAAATAACTATATGTGCATTTAGACCCCTGAAAATGATCCAGAATGCAGCAGCACATCTGATCTTTTATGAGCCAAAGACAGCGCATGTTACACCACTCCTTGTCTCTCTTCACTGGTTGCCGGTTGATGCACGTATCAAATTCAAGGCTCTGATGCTGGCATAGAGAACAGTCACTGGGTCTGCTCTAGCATATCTAAAATCATTTCTGCAGAGCTACGTTCCCACCAGAAGCCTGCGGTCGGCTAAGGAACACCGCCTTGTTGTACAAACACAAAGAGGCACTAAGACACTTTCCCGACTTTCGGTTTCATCATACCACATTGGTGGAATTACCTTCCTAACTCCATCCGTGAAATGGAATTCAAAAATGGCTAAAAACATATCTTTTCCATGTGCTTTTAACCAGTTACTAAAAAAAAAAATTCTTGTTGCACTTTAATATGTCTTGAATACTAATATTCTGATGCTTGTGAAACTTTGTAATGCAGCACTTTTCATACCAATGTCTCCTTAAGATGATTTGCTTATATCATATTCCTTTTTTGTAAGTCACTTTGGATGAAAGCATCTGCCAAATGAATAAATGTAAATGTAATTAAAATGAACTAAAATGAAAGAAAAATTATAACACTGAAAAGAAATTAACACTCTTCAAAGAAAATATAAACTATTGCCTTGCTGGCTACAGTGCAGCTAGAGTGTTTGAATAGAAAAATGTGTCCTTGGTAAGGACAAGAAGGTTATTCAACTTTCTGCCAAAGCAAATGGTATTCAAATGCATTCATTCCTACCACATCAAATCTTACCATACCAAAAAGTCCTTCAAAGTTTAAAAAACAATCATACAGTACATGCTTTATCATTTATGATTTTACTCACAGACAATGCTATTTTCATAAGAAAAAATGAGATGGCTAACATTGGATGTTTTAACGCAAGATCTTTCCTGAGTATCAAAACAAAAAACAAAATAAAACACATTTAATTTCACACAATTTAAGATCTCAAATATCTATTCAGTAAACAGTTACCAGATAATACAAACCAAACACATGTTTACGATTTTGCCAAATTTAAGAAATCCTTTACACTATTATGTTTAAAAAAGAGGGTTTCAGAAAGAAGAAGAAATATTAACCCCAGTCTGATGCTCTGCTAGTGAAGACATAATGAATAACAGTATCGGCTTACCACTTATAAAAGAGTTTGTGAGCTAATTAGGATCTAATAGTGCATTCTGTTAAGAATAGTCCAAGGCCACAGACCTTGCAAATAATCTTTATCAAGACTTGAATATATTGGTTTTAAGTGGTTCAATTCAAATTAAATTAGGAGACTTAATTTGAGGAAAATCAAGTGGAGCTGCAAGAAGATCAAAATAGCTTTTCTGAACTGGTGTTTAGACCACATTCAATTTATACAGTAAAAGGTATTACAAGGGCAATGTCAGGATAACCTTAGTGAACAGATCCGGCATGCATATTTGCATAACACATTTTCCATATCAAACAAAAGATTTACATCACAGATGTTGCCATTTTGAATGACACGTGTTGAGGTGAAAAATGTCATTAATGTATTACAAGACCTTGACACATTTAATCCTTGATGTCTGTGAAACCACATTTTGTAAACGAACAAAGATAAAGTCAGAATATGAAATATTTTAGATACGAATCTTTTGCCAATGTTGATGCATCTCTATTAAGGAGCACCAGTCAATGCAAAATATTCTTTATGCAACACTGTAGCTGAAATATCAATGACAGCTTTAGATTAAATATTCTTTTGGTTCATTCTATATTTTATAATTGCATGAATAGAATGGCAATTTAGAGATTATTCCATCAACAAAGCAGAATTTCTGCTTCCGTAATACACAAAGGGCTTTGTTCTTACAATACCATTATGTTTCTGTTTAAAGGAATAGTTCACCCAAAAAGGAAAATTCTCTCATCATTTACTCACACTTATGCAGTGTTGATGTGTATGACTGTTTTGATCCATAAATGAATGAGAAGCTATTAAACTAAAATCAAAATCATCATAAAAGTAATCCATATTACTCCAGTGGTTAAATCAATGTCTTAAGAAGTGATTTGACAGGTGTGGGTGTGAAACAGAACAATATTTAAGTCCATTTTTACTATAAATTCTCGTCCCTGCCCAGTCTTTCTCTAATTTAACTTTCTCATTATTCTTCTTGTGTTTTTGGTGATTCACATTATTGATGCATATGCCCCCATCTGGGCTGGGAGAAGAATTTCTATAACAAACCCACACCTATCAAATCACTTCAGAAGATATGGATTTAACCACTGGAGAATTTTTATACTTCCTTTGTGCATTTTGGTGCATCAAAATGTTGGTACCAATTCACTTGTATTGTATGGGCCTAAAGAGCTGAGATATTCTTCTAAAAATCTTAATTTGTGTTCTGCAGAACAAAGAAAGTCATACAAATCTGTGATGGCATGAGGCTGAATAAATCATGAGAGAATTTTGGGTGAACTATCCCTTTAATGTCTTGTTAACTGTTACACTTCTTTGTAACATTTACCTTTCACCATCCGAAATTCATCCGGCATTCGAAATGTCAGAGTGTGTAGTGTATGTTCTTCTAACAGTATGTTCTTTGGGTATGCATGCAAGTGATATTTTAGAGCTCCTTGGTAGTATTAATAGATTCGTAGACCCATCGCTCTGACATCTGTGGTCATCTCAAGTCCTTTGAGAGACTGGTGTTGGCATACATGAAAGACATCATTGGACCCTTTCTGAATCCCCTTAAATTTGCTAATAAAGCAAACAGATCTGAGGATGAGAATAGCATCATATCCTGCGACATCTGGACAGACAGGGACTTATGCAAGGATCCTTTTTGTAGACTTCAGTTCAACTTTCAACACCATCATCCCAGCTCTCCTATGGAATAAATTAACCCAGCACTCTGTTCACACATCTTTCTGTCATTGGATCAATTGAGGCTGGGGGAAATTCACCTCTAACACATGCACGATCAGCACTGGTGCCCCCCAGAGATGTGTGCTCTCCCCACTACTCTTCTCCCAGTACACCAACATTGACCCAGCTCACCATTCTAAACAGCACTGTGGCATTCAGGTTCTTAGGCACTACCATCTCACAGGGCCTGAAGTGGGAGACCCCACTTTTTCATTCAGTGTGGAAACCACAGGTGTTGCTAATCCAGTTCTACTCAGCAGTCATTGAGTCTGTCCTCTGCACTTCAATAACTGTCTGGTTTGGTTCAGCTATGAAATCAGACATCAGAAGACTACAAAGGACACTTTGGACTGCTGAGTGGATTATTGGTTGCCCCCTGCATTCCCCTTCAAGAACTGTACACTAAGAGTGAGGAAATGCTGTAAAAATCACTCTGGACTGCACTTACCTTGCCCGCTACCTTTTTGAACTGTTGCCTTCTGGCCGGCGCTACAGAGCACTGAGCAATAGAACCATCAGGCACAAGAACAGTTTTTATCCTCAACTGGCTATCCATCTCATGAACAATTAAAACTACCCCATTGAGCAATAATTAAGTGCAAAAACAGCTTAGTCAATTATATTGATTTAAAATAACCTACCTCTTCTGCATTACATTTCTTTGTACTGTATATAACAGATTTGAATTTGTACATACGTATATATATATATATATATATATATATATATATATATATATATATATATATATTTATTTATTTTAGTTTTTTTTGTCTTAACACGTATTTCGATATACTTTTATTTTCTATTAGTATGGTCTCCCTGTTGGCAGACCGTTCAGGCCAACTGACTCTGAGTGAGAGATGCTTTGCCGTAGCATCAATACACATTTTATTATAATTATATTATTTTTATTGGTCTTTAAACTTCTGCATATTTTTAGCATTTCTCATGACCTTTGCACACATGAGCACATGTTGAAAGAGAGATTGAGCACACCTTTAGTTACAGTTGCTAACACATCATCCTTTTAGCATTTGTTCTGCCACAAAGCGCAGAGGGAGAAGCGATGGAGTAAATTACCTCAGAAATTATTAAACTTTTGTTAACCACTGTATTATCTATAAATATATTATATGGGTCATTGACAAATAAGATTGCCAGATGTGATAAAAATAAATATATTTGTAAAAATCTGTTTTAAAACACAAGTGTCAAATTCGTAGGCATGTAAAATTTTAGATCATGTTGTTTTTACAATCTTTTTTGAAAAACATTCATAGCATTTTGCAAAAATAAAAATAAAAGATTTTATGACTTTAAAAATGTCATGTTGTGCCCAAGTAAAATGTTTTAAAATAGTTTCCTTTATGTGAATGTGTACACAAATTCATCAGTAATTTCAAAAAGCTTTCAAACATAGGCTCTGTTTCAAGATGAATTATATAGTTTTTTTGTTTTGTTTTTTACAAATATCATGAGTTGAGGTCAAGAATATCAATACGTTTTTCATGGTTGCACCAAATGACCTGAACAAAATGTACTTTTGTATTAAAATGTAAAATCATTGATATTTAATGATTTGACAAAATAATTCATTGTTTTTAAATCTTCACAAACAGTTTTGTGGGCAGGAGTGTTGTTTCTAGTGGGGATGGTGGTGAGGTAAAAACAAGCAAGTACAACATTGCAAAATTTATTCAATGATCAATAGAATCATGTAGATGCTTCACCCAGCAACCCCCCCAATATTCAAGCCAAATCTACACCATAGCTTGTGGGTCTAAAAAGATCTTCCCTGTTTATGATTATTTTGGCAGATGACAACACAATTTCTAACTACATGTTGGTTGCACCACATGACTTTGATTTTGTGATTAAAAGTTTTTCAAATATTAATCATTGTAAGAACTCCACGTTCGGAGATGGAAGGGAGGAGACAAGGGAGCAATGATGCAGTCAAGTTATGCTCTATATTTCTCTGCCTTCAACACTCTTTGTGCACTCTTCTCAGAGCTTTTCTCAGTTCAGTCAGATCAGTGTCATACAATCTTCGTCAACATAAACTTCTCTGACTTCAGCTTCACAGTACGTATAAACTTCAATATAAACTCTTCAGCTTCACAATAAACATTTAATAAGACACGCTAGTCACTTATGTCGTTCTCTCTCCCCCCTCTGGCGGTGGAGTGGCCGTTTATATGCCGCTCTTCCCGTGCTCACTGGAATTAGAGACAGACGTTAGACATAATTTAGCTCAGGTGTAAGCACCCTTACCGCTTTCTCTCTCTCCAGACGGACACTTGACCACACCCCGCTTCCACAATCATATTTTTAAATAATTATTTCAATGCATTTTTAAAAAAAATAAATAATAAGAAAAGATTATTTGGCACAACTCATTGTAGCATTTTGTTTTTCAAATTTAGCTTTTAATGAGACTGAATTCTTACTGTCTCTGGATGGTTGCACCACATGCCATTTTTACTTTAAGCCTAAGAAAACAAAATATTAAAATTACTTTGAACTCATTCATTGAAAACATGTTCATCATAGAAGAGATTTATTCAAGTAAATGTTTTTGTGAATTTCATTTGTAATGGTTTTTGTATAATTTATTAGACACACACAAAAAAAATAATTAGCATCTTGTCATTGACCCATATACAGTACACACACACACATACACACACAAACACACACACACACACACACACACATATATATATATATATATATATATATATATATATATATAAATACATAAACTCAGCAAAAAAAATAGCTTGTATTTTCAGCAAACAACATGTGTAAATATTTATATGAACATAAAGATTCAACAACTAAGACATAAACTGAACAAGTTTCACAGAAATGTGACTAACAGAAATCTAACACAACCAGATCTAACACAAAATTAAAAGTATCAGTCAATATCTGGTGTGGCCACGAGCTGCATTAAAGGGTTACTTCAGGATTTAGCATTAAGCTTTGTATCAGTAGAAAACCAGTATTATTTTCGAATTACCGAGCTCCCCCCCTCATATCCCCCTGAGACGAGAGATTTATTTATTTTTAGTCCAGAAAAAATCCTCCGATGACGCAAAAATCGTCATTTTGCGTCATCGGAGGATTTTTGGTCCAGAGGCTTAAAACTACAGCCAGTATTCCGCATGTTTTCACCACGCCCATATGGGGCGGGATCTCACTCGCAGAATGTGAAGATAGTGTCAGCCATCTTTCTGTAGAAGCTAAGAAAACAGGCTCTTGCTCTGTGTAGAAAGTTTGTATACAAGTATGCTAATCACGATGGCGGAATATAGTTTTGAAGTTGAAATGGCAGAAGGGGATTACGAAGATCTGTTGCGAGAATCTGTTGCGAGAATCTGATGCTCGCGGCTACCTGTACGAGCCGCAATACAGCGATGAACATTTGCGGGAGATGGAGGAACAAGAGGCAGCCGGAGCAGCTGCTGTAGCAGGGGAGCAAAACCTGCTTGGCAGGCAGGAGGAAGAGCCCGGCCAGACTCGAGTTGAGGCGGACTGGTGGTGTCAGTGCTCTCGCTGTGCGCCTATGGAAACAGATAGAGAGTCCTATTGCTGTCGCGAATTTCAGCGATACTGGACGAGATCGCTGAATCCGCTGATGAAACTGCACCGATAACATGAGCATGTATAACTGAGCACCCAAGTTTTGTATCACACATGGACAGGGGAGTCCTGGAAACTTATTTTAGGATCCCGAAGATAAATTGGAAACGCCAGCCAAAGCCCGCAGGGACAAACGGACGGCTTAGTGTAAAGTGAGTATTTTGTTTGTTTTTCTTTTTTGTTACTAAGACGTCATGTACAGAGTTTGGACACCTGGAATTATAATGTTCTTCCTGCGTAGTCAGTCAATTTATCAACTAACTCACGATTTATAGAGGTACGATGTATCAAAGCAAGCATAGTTGTATCATATTTTCAGATACTGCCGCCTGTAACCGGTAGGCGTGGTTTGGGAGTGGCCTCGTAAGGGCAGCAAAGCAAGTGCATTCTGGGAGTTGTATACATTTTCTGCCTTTTCTCTGTCTAGAATGCTTCAAATTCAAAAATAATTTCACATTTATACTATATAAATGACCAATTTTAAATACACATTCATCTTCCCAGAGGTGAAGTATCCCTTTAAGTACTGCAGTGCATCTCCTCCTCATGGACTGCACCAGATTTGCCACTTCTTGCTGTGAGATGTTACCCCACTCTTTCACCAAGGCACTTGCAAGTTCCCGGACATTTCTGGGGGGAATGGCACTATTATAGCCTTCACCCTCCGATTCAACAGGTCCCAGAGGTGCTCAATGGGATTGAGATCCGGGCTCTTTGCTGGCCATGGCAGAACACTGACATTCCTGTCTTGCAGGAAATCATGCACAGAACGATCAGTTCAGCTGGTGGCATTGTCATGATGGAGGTTCATGTCAGGATGAGTCTGCAGGAAGGGTACCACATAAGGGAGGAGGATGTTTTCCCTGTAACGCACAGCATTGAGATTGCCTGCAATGACAACAAGCTCAGTCCGATGATGCAGTGACACACCACCCCAGACCCTCCACCTCCAAATCGATCCCGCTCCAGTGTACAGGCCTTGGTGTAACGCTCATTTCTTCGATGATAAACGTAGGTCCGACCATCACCCCTGGTGAGACAAAACCATGACACGTCTGTGAAGAGCACTTTTTGCCAATCCTGTCTGGTCCAGCGAAAATGGTTTTGTGCCCATTGCCGACGTTGTTGTTGGTAATGTCTGGTAAGGACCTGCCTTACAACAGGCCTACAAGCCCTCAGTCCAGCCTCACTGTGTCCTTGGTGTAACTCCGGCAGTTGTTGTTGCCATCCTGTACCTGTCCTGCAGGTGTGATATTCGGATGTCCCGATCCACATCTGCAGTCCTCGTGCCTCCATGCAGCATGCCTAAGGCACGTTCAAGCAGATGAGCAGGGACCCTGGGCACCTTTCTTTAGTGTTTTTCAGAGTCAGTGGAAAGGTCTCTTCTTCGGTTTTATGGCGGGTAGCACCAATGATAAGGTGCATTATTACTGTGCTGGAGTGTGGACAAGAGTTTACCCATTTCATAAAAAACAAACTCAATTCTCTTAATCAGCTCTATTCTCTTGAAATACACTTTGCTGAAAGTTTCTCTCTAATCCATAAATAAATACATTTTTAAGCTTTATTTCTTCCACTCCCACCTTTCTAAGTTCCTTCTTTATTGTTGTAGAAAAGTCACTTTACTGTCCTAAGTTTTTAATAACTGTGACCTTAATTGCCTGCAGTCTGTAAGCTGTTAGTAACTTAACAACCATTCCACAGGTGTATGTTCATTAATAGTTTATGGTTCATTGAACAAAATTATCTTTAAAATACAGTGTCCTGAAAAGGGGACTTTTTTACATACATACCAAACAATTTAAGTAAGAAGTTTACATACACTTAGGTTGAATTCATTAAAAAAAAAAAAAAAAAAATGTAACCACTCTACAGATTTCATATTAGCAAACTATAGTTTTGGCAAGTCAATTAGGACACCTACATGACACAAGTAATTTTTCCAACAATTGTTTACAGATAGATTGTTTCACTTTTATTTATAAATCACAATTCCAGTGGGTCAGAAGTTTACATACACATTAGTTAACTGTGCCTTTAAGCAGCTTGGAAAATTCCAGAAAATGATGTCAAGCCTTTAAGAAATTAGCCAATTAACTTCTGATAGGCTAATTGGAGTCAATTGGAGGTGTACCTGTGGATGTATTTTAAGGCCTACCTTCAAACTCAGTGCCTCTTTGCTTGAGATCATGATAAAATGAAAATAAAAATCAGCCAAGACCTCAGAAAAAACAAAACAAAACAAAACTGTTGACCTCAACAAGTTTGATTCATGCTTGGGCGTTGGGCTACCCCTAACAGTCGACCAAAGTTTAGTCAATGAGAAGAGTCTTGGTCGACCAAGTTTGATTGGATGGTTGGTTGAAGAAAAAAAAAAAAAACGGGCAGACAAGATCATTAATTAATTATTCACGTTCAAACCAACGAACACCGGTATTACTGCTGGTTAAACGCTAGTTGCTACTATGGGGTAATTTTCGTTAAGCAGGTTTTGGGTAATGCCTACACAATAAAGCAAGACACCTTGATTTCAAAGTTTGAATTAAATGTTTATTTATTTTAGCTAAAAAAAATCAAATGAAACTGGAAAAAAATTAAGTGCAATTAAAATGTGTGTTCAACATTTTGAAAGATGGCTCCGGTTGACTCCGGTTCAAACATATACGTTTGAACATCAGTATTTTCGCCATTAGTCATATTGCTTATCATGTCTAGTTGTCCGAAGCATATATGTCAAAACTCTGCCCTATTCTGGATATGAGGCAGAGCACCAGCTTATTTGCATTTATAGACACATACACACACACACACAAAAACAGCTCGTTTTTATTCCCACCCAAAAATTGTATTTTTCAACATAGTATAATAAATGATCTGTAGGGTATTTTGAGCTGAAACATCACAGACACATTCTGGGGACACCAAAGGTTTAAATTACATCTTGTGAAAAGTGGCATTATTTTTTTTTGCAGGGGATACCCATGAACCCCCCTAAAGTATAATTTCTCAGTCACAAGCGTTTTTATGTCCCCATACTTGGGTATTTGAATGTAAAGAAATATAAAAAAATATATATAATTTGAAATGTACAAATACTGGACTGCTGTATTTATGCTTCAAAATTAGAAGATGATCTTTTAACATTCATATCCAACTGCACTTGACTGATAAACTCTATAAAACATTTTCATATTTTGGTAGAAGATCCCTCAGACCCCGCTGCTTTATATATATATATATATGTAGGGAGGATGTTATAAGCCAGGCTTCCACCCTCTAGGGGAAGTTGTAATTTCTTTTGTTCCAAATTGTGTTACTGAGCCTTTCATTAGAGTGTTGAAGCTGCTGCTATGCAACAGATTTGTGTTCCCTCTGGGAAGGTAAGAAGTGTGCTCTTTATCTGAGTGTTAATCTAATTAATTTCTTTATCAATATTGCCCATCCATGTTCTACAGTACAATTATTCACAGGTTAATATGTTTGTAGAAAGGCAGATGTTGTTATTTGTGGCAGATGGGCGTTCAAATGATTTTTTTTGTACTTTTGAGTAATTCCATGCGGCTGATTGCGTTTCAGTATATCTAATCCTGTTTCTGAGACTCATTTAACAATTACATCTGTCTTTATTTTTGTATATCAGACTATTTATCTTTGTTTTCTTTACTTTTATGTGTTTTGTGAACCATATTTAATTGTAACATTCTACCACTTTTATTTAAAAAATAAAATCGTTTATTTGTGCAGTTACAATGAATATGTGAACTAAACAGATTTGTGTTCACTCTGGGAAGCCTGCTGTTCCCCTTATGCCTGATGTAGAGAGAGGGAAAATAATAAAAGAGAGCACAGCAACGCCTGGTGTCCCCTCTCCTTTCTCACTCACACCCTAACACAACGCAGAGACTAGAAGAGGGGGCCTATGGTGCAGACATTGCCGAACAAGCAATATATATATATATATATATATATATATATAATGACCCCTTAATGAAAAGGTTTCCGAGCGATGTGGGCAGGTGGGCTTCATTACATTTATCTATGATTGGGAAGGTTGATGTTATTAAAATGAATTGTATTCCAAAATTTAACTAACTGCTCCAATCTCTCCCTGTAGATGTCCCCCTCTCTTATTTCAAGCAATTTGAATTAATCCTTCATTTGGAATGGTAAGAATCCCAGATTACATTTCAATAAGTTACATAGGCCAATTGTTTTATTATTATTAATTCGGTCTCAGACATTTGGCTCATTGGTCACTTCCACCTGAGAGAGCCCCCCCCCCCCCCCCGGTTTGTATTGAACAGGAAGTTCTTGCCCCTATTTCGCCATTGCAGAGCCTTTCTATCAAACTAATCGGAGAAATTAAGTTACACCCCGTTATCTCACATTTACATGGACAAAAGTGTACAGTGTGTTTAATTCTGAATTTATTTAAAAGGTTAGTTCACCCAATAATGAAACTTATCCCATAATTTAAACACCCTCAAGCCGTCCTAGGTGTATATGACTTTCTTTTTACAGCCAAACACAATCAGAGTTATATTAAAAAGCTTTAGATTGGGAGTGTAGTAACACATATGGCTTAAGGGGGTTAATAAAATCCTTCTGATGCGAAGTGATGCGTTTTTGTAAGAAAAATATCCATATTTAAAACTTTATATACTGTAATCACTGACTTCAGGTAATGGCCATCCGCACGTTCACAAGAGAGTCGAGTTCTGGCGTATGATGTAGGTGTAGCGTAAACTCTGGTGAGAAGTGACTTTGCTGATTGTTTACAGCAAAGGTGAAAAGAAGTGAGTTGTTTCAGCTATACTGTAGATTTGTTTTAGTCTTAAAATGGTGCGTTTGTGCGTCTATACATTCATTCCAATCGTCCATTCATGTCAGCAAACACTCTCAACCTCTGTTGGCATTACCTCGCATTTCTTGCATGAGCACCACCACTTCTCCCGTACTCTTCGTCTTCCAGATTCTTTTGTTTGTGCCGCTATTGCAGCCTCCTCCAGCTCCTGGAGTTCCTGGTTGGTGTACTCCGGTTCAAACAAATAGGGCTGGGCAAAAAACTATATCTCCTCTTCTCTTATATTGAAATTCTCTGACATTGTTCTTAAAAATCCTTGTTGTTGTCTTATAATTTGTGACTGCTGTTGTATATTTTGTCTTACTGTACTTATAGTCAAAAAGAGTGAAAAAAAATCTACAAGTGCTGAAGTAATCCAAATTATTTAGAATACGTTACTAACCTTCATGTCCCAATCTAACGAATTACGTTACAAATTGCATTTTACAGCATGTAATCTCTTATCTACAGTAAAATACATTTAAAAAGTAACCCTCACAACCCTGAATGTATATATTTTGTGTTTTTTTCTTTTTGATATGTCGATGAATCAATAAAAAAAATTGTATTGAAAAAAAAATGCATCTTGTAATTGCATACATATAATCTACAAATGTATTTATAATTAAATGTTTTACTACTGTATCTATTTTACAAACACATAAATACAAAACAGCGAATAGTGTACACAAAACTACAAAGTTTCAGGACTATATATTTTTAAAGACATAACACCAGTCTATGAAATTTTTTTCAATTAAATGCAAAGTGTGTTTTCATTTTAGGAATCATACAAATGTTTTTGGAAAATTAAATGGTATTAGACATTTCTTCAATTGTTTTTACAAGATATTCTTTCTTGGATGTTTATCTATGACTTTGAAATTCTCAGTGCATTATCCATTAGCAGCTGTAGAATAGTTTATTTCCTGATTTTCATTGGCAACTGTTCTTATTGACAGATCCCAAAAGGTTCTTAAAGGTCCAACAGAGCCTACAGCTATACATTTTAGTCAACCTTTAAACAGAGTTTCAGCCATCTTTGTAGTGATGCTATCAAATCTCAGAAAAACTGCAACTAAAGGAGGAACTACGTTTAATTCTCCTGTTACTGTACTTAAGCAAGTTTTTAGGTTTTCTTTACCTCTGCCACTTTTCCAATACCCTTCGACCAGTTAATATTCCATGACTTTTTAAGTCCTTTATGATTACTGCATGAGGATTTTAAAATTCACTTTATAGAGATTGCACTCACAAATTGGGATTTCTAGCCAATTAAATAGTTTAGAGCTGTGCATCATTTGAAAAGTAATGTTGACTAAAAAAATTCCATTACATTTTCATGACTTCTTAGAATTCAATAAATTTCCATGATTTTTCCCAGCCTGAAAATCAAAATTTTAAAATGGACCCTTTTCACAAAATGTAATGACACATTTCCACCTTAATTAGCACCATAAATCATGTTATTTTACCATGGCATAAATTTCTTTTACCACTGCAGCAATTGGATTTCTTTTGCTGGGGCAAATGGGTACACAAAAATAGAGAGCACAGCAAATATTTATTCACTGCTATTGTTTGTTTTTTTCCTCCACTACAGCAAATTTGAAAAGGGTCCGTTCCCTGGTTTTTCTAGGTTTTTCATGACCGTGGGAACCCTGCATCTTTTCCATAACTGTCACTTCTGGAAACAGAGAAAGTCCAGTTTTTCCTCACATGGCCTGGCCTCCCACTTCCCATTTGTTATATTAAGGGCACCACAACGATAATGAATGGGGCACTGTGGCTGTCCACCATCTGCCCAGTTTTCATACTCTAAATTATCCCCATACACCCAGAACCAACTACCTGCCAGAAAACGTAGTCCAATCCATACATAATCATTCTTGACATGTTCAATTTTCCTCTGGGCCACCTGCTGTTCTTCATCTGATACCAGACTTGCCAAGTTCACATATGTGTCTCTGCAGTGCTCCAAGGCCTCCTCCCATGATTTGGGTTCTGATACCAGGATCATGGAGCGCACTGTAGCCAAACAAAAGAAAGGAAGTGGCTCTGTACAGGCCTCATCAAACCATTCACCATCCATTGATGCTGCACAACTTTGGTCATCTTGTATGGGGTTGTTCTTGAAATCTTTACGATCAGGCTGCATGATGTGCCAATTTCGAATTTTTGAATTGCCATTAACCCAATACCAGGGGTCATTAAACAACCCAATCCAAAAGTAAAGATCATGCACAAAGGATCTGTGGATTCCATGGATATACACCACCAGTGCATTGATTTCTTCTTGGGTTTTCACCATGACTAGTGTCATGTTCAACAGCTTGCAGTGTGTCTGAGATTCACTCCAGGTTTTATTCTCATTGACAAGCATGAATTCAAGGCTATTATTGATTTTTCTGAAGCAGACAAATGGCTGTTTCTCAAAACAATCACGATCATACCAGAAGCCTCTCCAGTCCATCACTGCACAAAACAAGGGTTTGTACCAGTTGGAGTATGTGAGGGGCTCACCATTTACCCATTGCCAGGTATCTTTCAAAGGGCCTTCTGAAACTTTAGTCAGCCCAATCCAGGTAAAATCTTGTATCGAAGCACTTATGTTGGTGTTGTCATTTACATTACGTATTATTGCAAAATCAGCATGAACTTGTTGACAGTGTGTTTTAGCATCAAGCCAATTCAGAACTAAATAATGAAAATACCATCCTCCCGAAACTTCCTGACATACAAAGTTTAATGCATTGTCACACGAGCTGCTATACCACAATCCATTCATGCTAATTGAAACACAGTCCCCAGATGTATAGTATAAATAAGAGGCTCTGGTGTCATCTACCCAACTCCATAATGGATCCTCCTTATGAAGTCCGATCCAAGACAGCTGTTTGGCAGAACCGGAGAGATTCTTCAGATCGTTTTCAACTGAAAAGCTAAATAGTTCATCATAATGAATATTGCAATATTTCCTTGCTTCATACCAAGACAAATTCTTCTTCACATGGATGAAGTCCTTCACTAATCCTGGTTTATCAGCAGATGCATGGAGCACCAGCAGCAGGAAGCTAAGAAATCCAAACTTCTCCATGGTTAGGCTGTCTGGGTGACTGTTACAAGAACTGATGTTCTGTTCAACTAGTCTTGAGAATCATTTGCATGGCTTCTATGGAAGAACCATCCTAAACATCCAGCCATCTATTCAAATGAGTGCCATGCATTGAAGGTCTATCTTCAATTGGGCACCGGGTGATTTCATTTGAGCAATTTATGAGCAAATATTTGCACTAATTAAAACAAAAGCAAAATTTTAACACACTAAGAAGAATTAAACTGAGGAATGATGAAAGCGTGGACTGTTGTTTTGATGGCTACGCAAGTGTTTGAATAAAAATTTGACCTCCTTGGAAATGACAGCAAGGTTTTTCAACATTCTGTCAAAGCAAATTATATTCAAATGCACTTAGTTTTCCTATCAAACCATACACACACACACACACACACACACACACACACACACACACACACACACACACATTACACTGCAATGTTTATCTTTCTGTTTGTTTGTTTGTTTTATAGTTTTTTTTATCATTTTAATTTTCCAGTGCTATTCTCACAAGAAAAAACAATCTAATATTCATTGGATGTTTTAACGCAAGATGCAAGTAAGATGGCTTACATGAGTATTATTATGAAATGCAATGCAACAAATTTAGTTAATAATTTTTTAGGATTTATGTAATTTCACACAATTTAACATCTGAAATATCTATTCATTAAACCATTACCATAACCAACCCAAATAATATAAATCAAACAGGTGTTTTAGATTTTGGCAAATTTAAGTAATCAGTTCTTCTATCATCTTATCATGAATCTTTATCAAGATCTGAGTATGCTGGTTTTAAGTGGCTACATTCAAAGGTAACTAAGGACTTAATTTTAGGAGACTCATATGGAGCCCCAAAAAGATAAAAATAGGTGATGTAAGACAATTTCAGAATTAACTATAGGCTAACCTCAGTGAACAAACCTACTTGTGTATTTTCGTAACATGTTTTCCATAACAAATGAATGCTTTACATCACAAATTTCCATATTTTGAATGGCTCAATGGTTGAGCAAAAAATAAATAAATTAATTAATTAGTAAACTCTGATGTTTGCAAAACAGCATTTAATAAACTAACAAAAGATAAAATCAGAAAATGCAGTTATTTTTTGACAATTTAATTATAGGAGCAACAGCCAATGCATCAATATCCTTTATTCTTTATGCAACAATGTAGCTGAAATTTCAACGGCAGCTAGACCATGCCTAGCCATTTTAAGTGGCAGTGGCACAAAAGGTGTGCCATAATAAATGATGCAACTAGAATTGAATTGAACTAGAATAGTTTTATTTTGTTTTAGTTTTGAGTTTTTGGTGTCATATTTCATCTTATTTATTTCTTGCATTTTATTACATTGTTAAAAAAATTATCAGTAATTTATTTGTCACACAACTTTTCCATAATAATCAATCTGGTAATAAGAGTTAGATAATACTATATCCTCCTGAGACACAAGCATGACTGCTGTGTGAATTTTGCATTTGCCTTTTTGATTTGTAACTAAGTAGCACCCAATAAACATGCAAACAAAAACAAAAAAGAAAGAAAAAGAGATGTTTCTACAGCAAAAAGTTTTCCTGCAACATATGTGGACAGCAGGACAAAGTTGTGAAATTTTAAATAATACCAAGCTATAGAATATTTTTTAATAAAATTGTTTATTATGTTTTCAGAAGTTTTGGTTATCCATGTTTTTGAGACAGTATAGACATTACACCAAAAATTTGCATAGATTATTCTTATTCAAGTAATGGCCAGCATCATCCAGTCACTGCCAATCAGGGACTAAAAACGATTCAAGGAACGAAAATGAAAACCAAATACGAATTAATTTTTTAACAAAGAGGATTTTCAATTATTAAATTATTAAATTTTTAAATGCTGGTAACTGATTATAGCTGGTTAATTTTGTTCAGATAATTTTTTCATGAAGCAAAGGGTTAATCAGTACATTTTTGGAACTACACTTCATGTTGCCCAAAGAAATGAAACGTGTGCTTTGATACTGAAGGAAACTGCTGCATCACACATTTCTTTGCCTAATCACACATTGTGGATGTCAAAACCTTTTTAACAACTATGTTTAATTATTATACATACATGCAGAGCTAATACAGGTACAGGAAAAACATTATTAGAGGTGCAGTAAAAAGTACTTTTCTCAGTTGTTTCCAAGTTTTGACTGAATTATTGTTAGATATGATGCAGCCAGGTTTTGACTCATAAGCAGATCTGTAAATAAAACTATACGTAAATGTTAATTAACTGCTTGTTATGATTGCTATGCCGATTAATCCACCACACAAGAAAAACATTTATTGCTTTGTAGTGGTGGAGGCGCGGTTAAGCGCCGGTTTGTGTATGGAGAGTGAGATCAGGAGATGAGAACAGTAAGGATAATCACCTGGAAATGATTTCTAGCAGCTGTTTGTCATCGCAGTGAGAGTGAAGACAAGCTTTAAGAGCGAGCCAGATGCCAGTCAGAGGCAGAGAGTTACGAGACACAAGCTGAAAGAGACTGAAAAGCGTGGTTTGAAGTGTGACCGTGGAAAAGCATGAATTTTTTAATGTAAAATTAAACAGACCATTTGAGTTGGATTCACTGTGTCCCACTTCCTCCTTTTCCCTAACTGAACATTGTTTCAGTGGTGCCAAAACCCGGGATTAAGTCCTTCTTGGAGTTCTTTGGGGAGACGGCAGGGGCATGCGGATGGCCGAATACCCAGTGGGTGGTTCAGTTAATTCAACTGCTGTCTGGGGAATCCCAACTCATGGCACAGCAGTTACCAGCAGAGAACCTCCTGGTGTACACCATCTTGAGAAAAGCCATCCTGCAATGGGTCAGCTAGATACCCAAGCTGCAGCGCCAGTGTGTCCGCTCCCTGACCATTGGGGAGCACCTTTGCCCAGAAGCTCCAGGATGCAGCTGGAGGTGGTTGTTAGCTGATCAACATGACGTTGGAGCTGTAATCAATTTGGTGCTACAGCCCGGTGTCACTCCAAACGGCCATCCATCTGGCAGAGGATCCTTCTATCTCTCTCTCTCTCTCTCTCTCTCTCTCTCTCTCTCACATTCTCCTGTCCCCCCTTCTCTCCCTGCTTTCTGTCCTGTTCCTCCTCCCCAGAAACAGGGCGGAGCCCCTCCCATACTGGCTCCTTGACTCCGGGTATTGCACTACCCACCGGTTTCCCTTGCCCCTCTCTGCTCTCACTCCCAGGGTGGTGGACACACTGTCACGGGTGTGGAGCCTGGCCCAGTCTGTTGAATCTGAGGGGAGCCCAGGCATTTCCAGAACCAATGCCCGGTGATGGAGGTGGGGACATTGGTTCGGATACCCGACGTGCCGCAGGCCGCCCCCGATCGAGCTGGGACATATCGCATACCTGTGAGTATTAAGGGGGGTACCAGGCCTTGTTGGATTCGAGTTACAGCCAAACCTCCATCCATCAATGCCTGGATCAAGATTAGGCTTTGGGTGCTAGTCACAAAGTGAATGTAAGGTATGTGCATGGGGATATCCATGATTATCCTGTAGTAACCATGACGATTACATTTCAGGGACAAAAGCATTGTGTCGAAGCTGCGGTTTGTTCGCGCCTCACCCATCCGCTAATTTTGTGCACGAATTGGCCAGCGTTTTCCACATTATTAAGGGAAATTTGTGCAGATGGGTCCTGTAACAGAGCGTTTTGGTGAGGGATTTGTGATGTGCTGGCTTGGGGAGGCGGAGCCAGGGCTATGGAAGTCACTTCCACGTCAGGGAGGTGGAAGTCTCGGCTTCCCCGGCCCTTAGATGATTTCCCGCAGGGGATTTACCTCTGGAACAGATGGGAGATGAAACACTTAGGCACGCCTTCGACTAAGTAAGAGTGATTGATGGGTAACCATCTTCATCCAGACAATGCACTTCCATATGCTATCCATGCCTATACATACTTTTCTATAATAAATGAACAGTTATATTGAGTGATGCAGGAAGCTCAGACAAAGGAAGATATGACCCAGTTATTAATACTGAAGAGCCATCGGGAAATGTTATTCCAGGCGGCTCATTATAATCCGATGGTGGGTCACTTAGGGCAGGAAAAGACACTGAAACATCTAATGTCCTGTTTTTATTGGCCGGGCAATTGTTGAGATGTTAGCAGATGGTGTGCGGCATGCCATGAATGTCAGCTGGTGAATCCGCCGGCCACCCCATGAGCACCTTTGCGTCTGCTTTGTGTTAGTTCTGGTGGACTACGCAACGTGAAATCCAGAAGCACTGACATTGCGCAACATCTCAGTACGTAGTGTTGCGGAGGCACTCTTCAAAATTATCATCCAAGTGGGGATTCCGAAAGAAATCCTCACTGATCAAGGCACTATTTTATGTCACCATAACGTGAGCTGTTCAAATTATTTGGCATTACATCGATTCGGACAAACATTTACCACCTGCAAATGGACGGCTTGGTCGAACAGTCTAATAAAACCCTGAAAAGTATGATTTCGTTGGGGTAAGTGAATTGAACCCCTGTTATTCGCAATGCGAGAGGTCCTGCAAGCCTCTACGGGGTTCTCCCCAATTGAATTATTGTATGAGTGTGCCTCTCTGTGTCTTAGATGTCATGAGGGAAAATTGGGAGGAGGGACCTTCAAACAGCAAAAACTAAATTCTAAAAGTTCTTGACCTGAGCACAAAACTCCACACATTGGGGCAACTATCACAGGAGAATTTGCTATAGGCTCAAGAACGTCAGACCCAGCTGTATTACAGGGGAGCTCAGCTAAGGAAATAAAGTACTTGTTTTACTACCCACATCAAGCTCTAAATTGCTCGCAAAGTGGCAAGGGACCTTTGAGGTCATATGGTGAGTCAAGGAAGTCAATTATGAGATTAAACACACAGATAGGAGCAGGGAACATCAGATTTACCACCTCAACCCCTTAAAACCATGGAGGGCATTGGTCCCCATGACTTTGGTGATGGTGGTACTAGAGAGGGAGCTTCGGCCAGAGGTGAACTTCAAAGCCAATCGCTGCACTTGCGGAGACCACCTCTCACGTCGCAAATCACGGACGTTGCCCGGTTGCAAAAAGAATTCTCGGATGTGATCTCGCCCCTTCCTGGTCATACGAACCTCATAAAACAACCCCGGGGTAGTGGTATGCAGTCATCCCTACCGATTACCTGAGCACAAAAAAAGTGGTTC
The DNA here is from genome assembly GCA_032164185.1 of Moxostoma hubbsi. Lineage (NCBI taxonomy): Eukaryota > Metazoa > Chordata > Actinopteri > Cypriniformes > Catostomidae > Moxostoma > Moxostoma hubbsi. The sequence goes on from JAVLUX010000186.1 coordinate 16,547,371, forward strand.
GAGAAGAATTAAAGGCCATGCTAGATATGGGGGTAATATAAGAATCCCACAGTACTGGGCCAGCCTGGTGGTGCTGGTTCCGAAGAGCGAAGGCTCGATGCAGTTCTGTGTGGAATATAGAAATATATTGGGCGCGGCTCGCTTTTATTCAACACTGGATTTAACGGAAGGTTATTGGCAGATCCCCTTAACTCCAATGTTCTGTGAGAAAACAACCTTCTCCACACTGTTTGGCTTACACCAATTCGTGACCCTTTCGTTTGGTTTGTTTGGGGCCCCGGCTACATTTCAGCACATTGTGGGCCGAGTTCTCAGACTGCACTCTGCATAACTACCTACCTGGATGATATTACATTATATACAGTAATGATGGGCAACAGCATATGTTGCATCCGAGGGTGGTTTTTCCAGACCATGTTTCTTCTTTCTCTTGCGAGATCTGGCAACACTGCAATAGGTATTTCACCCACTCCTTATACCACAGAGTACTGTCATTTTAAAAAGAACATTATTAACCTTTCTTTTATATTGTTCTAACCGGTAACCTTTTGGAAAGTAGGCTGTGGAACTTTTGAATGGAACGATTTTGCTCATAACAAACCAAAATGAAAAAAAATGTTTTTATTCTCTGCTGCCAATCATATTAAAATAAAATTGTACATTATAAATTCTGAATCTATGTTCTTATTACAATATCTGATTACACATCTGCCAAACATGTTGAGTTCAAATATCATCTGCAGCCTGAAAATGAACTTTTGTTTGGATTTTAGGAGTGAATGCACTTAGCTGCATGGAGAGCTATAGGATGCTCCCTTGCTCCCTATTTAGTAAATGACTTGACCTCCAGTGTGCTGTCTGTCTGCGCTGGTCTCAGAACAGTTTGAAATGCATTTTCATCCAAACTTTGAAAGCAAAATTATTCAGCTTTTGGGTGAACCCATTGATTCTCAATGTGATAATGCACAGTAACTATAAGATTTGTAAGAAAAATGCACTTAAGTACAATATGTTTAGCAGTGTGACGTTTCACAATAAATAAATAAAAATAATAAAAAGGGCTTATTGGATCAAATTAGAAACTCAAATCTTTTGTCTCAAACATGTTTCAATGTAAAAACTTAATTAGGTTTCTTACTAGATGTAGTTTTGTTGGCCTTTTTTCCCAAAGACAAACTCTGTTCAATGCTGTGATCGGTGTCATGTTGTTTTTTCACATGATTCCGTTTCTTCGAACATTTAACACTTTACTGACAGCACAGATTCCCCTGAACTGAGATCAGTCAGTTTAAATGAATTTAAATTATGTGTTGCTTATAACAAGGCCAAAATACGTACACTCAGAAATTTGTTGTACTCTTGGACTAACACTGACACTGGCTATGGATGCAGCATCATTCAAACACATTAGTTTTCATTTACCGATGCAATTATAAAAATTCACTATTCACAATTAGTTCATTTAATCCATAAGTGAAAATATCCAATAATAAGCCCATTACTGAGATTAAGAGAGTTGTATTTGGCTGGTCATAGGCCCTTACCCACTGCAGGAACAAAAGCCCATTTTAGGAACTTTTACCTAGAACAATAATTTTTTGTTGTTTTTACATATGAGGAACAGTAGTTCCTCTTAGTCATTTAGATGGACTTTAGTCGAGTCTTTTTATTTCCTACTTGGGGGTAGGTACTTCTAACCCAGAAGAGGGGATGTGGGAAATGCTGCAGCTTGTAATTGGACAAAAATGGATAAACTCAGAGGATTGTGCTAAGTTTCCAATTCCCTTAACAGAAATAACATAAAACCAACAAAGTTTTACATGTGTATGCGAGTGATGACCAGAGTTGCTGCTAAATACAATGGGAGACGTGCTTTGAGTTCCCCTTCTGTCATTCACTCGACATTGTGTTGAGTTAAGTGACACAAGGGGTCTTCCTTGGGAGTCTTGCGTACCTATGAACTTGAGAAAAGGCCAATGAGAAATTGGTAGACAGAATTTGCATCTGTATAAAGGTAAGCGGGCGTGTGTCTGTCAGTCAGATTTTTTGTGTAGCAGCAAGCTGAAGTCTCACCACTGTTCCACTCACCTCTGTTGGCAAGAAGCATTGCTGTTGGATCCTATAGAGCGTTTCCAGCAGCGTTCTCTCTCTGCACGCTGTGCAGTCCACGCCTCTGGGCGCTTCGCACTTTTTGTCTGAAAGAGTGTTTTCCCCTCCTAAAAGAGTTTGATTTCTCTAAAAGAGTTTATTTTCACACATAAAAGAGCAATACACGAGCAGGCGTTGAACGTCCTTTTCAGGACGCATCTTTTTAAAGATGCCTTTCCACCTATGTGTAGTTCCCGGGTGCGGTCGATATCTCTCCAAGACCGACGGTCATAGGCACTGCCTCGTGTGCCTGGGCAGCGATCAGACTGAGGCAGTGTTTGTGGATGGTTCATGTATTCATTGCAAGGCCAAGCTCAGTGGTAAAGAGGCAGACAGAGGTTATATCCCACATCATGCCGCGATGCTGCTCCAGCGCAGCCCGCACTCCGCCTGCCCAGACCCCTGCGCCTAAACAATAAGCAGCTCCGCCTCAACCCGGGCCCAGCTCTCAGCCCCAGCGTCGAGCACCCTGCAGGTGGTGTAATCCCACAGGCCCCCCTCTAGGACCCGTAAAGCTCCGAAGTGCTCCTGAGACAGAAGACCCGTGAAGTCAGATGTTTGCTCCGGAGCTGGTTCCAAGACCACTCTGTCTACCGGAGGAGGGCCGGGAGGAAAATCTTTATTTTCCATTGCAACACCCCATTTGGGCTGCGGTACCCACATTCTCAATAAAAGGTAACCGACTGCGTTGGATGACTCGGACAATCCGACTCGGCTATGTGATTCAATTCGCCCGGCTCCTGCCTAGTTTCAGCGGTATTCGCTCCACCTCAATACGTGGCGAAAAAGCCAGCGCTTTATGGGCAGATATCATAACTCTGCTACTCAAGGATGCGATAGAGCCCGTCGCTCCAGCCGAGATGAAGAAGGGTTTCTACAGCCCTTCATCATACCCAAAAAAGGCGGTGGGTTGCAGCCAGTCTTTGACTTGCGAGTTCTCAACCGGGCTTTGCACAAACTCCTGTTCAAAATGTTCATGCAGAGACAGATTCTAACCTGCGTTCCACGTCTCCATCTTGCCTTGACACCAACCCTTCCTACGGTTTGCATTCAACAGCCAGGTGTATCAGTACAAGGTCCTCCTCTTTGGGCTGTCCCTGTCCCCTCGCATCTTCACCAAGGTCGCAGAGGCAGCCCTTGTCCCGCTACGGGAAGTGGGCATCCGCATACTCAATTACCTTGACGACTGGCACATTGACAGCGCGCCTCAGGAATGAGTGCAAGCTATCAGTGCTCAGGTGCCTCGCTCACTTCGAGCCTGGCACAGCGGTTCCTCTAAAACAATCCCAGAGGCTCCTGGGGCATATTGGCATCCTTGGCCACGGTTGTGCCGCTTGGGTTGATGCATATGGGACCGCTTCAGCACTGGCTTCAGACTTGAGTCCCGAGATGGACATGGCACCGCGGCACATACAGTGTTTTGATAACCCCTTCCTTTCGTCAAACTTTCAACCCTTGGACAGACCTCTGTTTTTTGTGGTCTGGAGTCCCCCTACAGCAGGTGTCCAGATGTGTCATGGTCACCACAGATGCCTCTCAACTAGGTTGGGGCACCGTGTGCAATGGGCATGCAGCCACAGCAGTTGCTGGTTGTACTCCTTGCCCTGCAGAGGTTTCTCCCGCTGGTTTGGGGTAAGCACGTCTTGATCCATTCAGACAGCAACACGACGGCGGACGTGCTGTCGCGACAGGTTTCGCCCAGCGGAAAGTGGAGGCTCCAACCCCAGGTGGTCCAGCTGATTTGGCATGGCACAGGTAGATCTCTTTGCCTCCCAGGACAAGACTCACTGCATTACCTCTACACTGGTGCCAAAACCCGGGAAAATGTATCCTAAGTGATGGAAGGAAGACTCCCCGTAGAGTCCTCCCAGTTGACGCAGGTCCTCCAGTTCCTCGCCACACTGCATCAGAACCACCAACAGACCCTGCTTGAGCTCCGGCAGGACCAAGATCATCGGCTCTTCGAGATCAACGTCTACCAAGAAGAAGGGCAGAGTGGGTCCAGTGCCACAGCACGGTGTCGCTGGAGGCAGCCGTCCGTCCTCTCTCTCTCTCTCTCTCTTCCCCCGCCCCGTGTTTTACCCTGTTCTATCCCCTTCCTCTCTACGCTCTCACTCTACTCTCTCTCCAGGGCCCATTCCTGCCCCGCGCAGGCGAGGAGGTTTCCCCGAGGCCAGCTTCCCGGCCGTGGGGCGCGACACATTCCCCTTCCCCGACCTTCAGCCGCCATCCCCCTCAGGTGGAGGTGCCCGCCGCCGCAAGTACGGGCGTAGCGCCTGGGCCAGCGTGTTGGAGATGCGGAGACCCGGACCACTTCCGGGATCAGTGTCCGCTGATGGAGGTGGGGACGGTGGTGCGGGTCTCCGATATCCCACAGGCTGCCCCCGATCGGGCCAGAGCGTACCGGATACCGGTAAGAGTCAAGGGGGTACTCACCATGCATTGCTGGATACAGGTTGTAGTCAAACCACTATCCACCAACGCTTGGTTCAACACGAGGCTTTGGGCACATCTAAACTGGTGAGGGTGAGGTGTGTGCATGGGGATATTCACAAGTACCCTGTGGTGACCTTGGTGATCAACTTCCGGGGAAAAAAACATAGAGTGGAGGCAGCGGTTAGTTGCCGCCTCACACATCCACTGATTTTGGGGGCCAATTGGTCGGATTTTGGATATTTATTAAAAGGGGTTTGCACGGACGGGTCCTGCACTAAAATAGGGAGATGTGCAATGCTTTAGCAGGGGAGGTGGAGCCTGGGCTGTCCTCAAACGCTTCAAGTCAGAATGACGAGGGAAGGGGAGAGGCTACCCTCTTTCCCTGAGGGGGACTTCCCTTTGGAGCAGTCTCGGGACGAAATCCTCAAGCACGCCTTCAACCAAGATTGAGTAATCGATGGTCAACAACTCCGGCCGGACATCGCTCTTTCATATCCTTATTTTGCCGTTATAAATGACCAGTTATATAGAGTGACGCAGGACGCTCAAACAAAGGAAAACATAACACAGCTTTTGATTCCATGGAGCCGCCGGGAAATGGTATTCCAGGTGGCTCATTATAATCCCATGGCGGGTCACTTAGGGGAAAGGAAGACACTACTCCGTCTAATAGCCCGTTTTTAGTGGCTGGGCATTTGTGGCGATGTCTGCAGGTGGTGTGCGGCATGCCGCGAATGTCAACTGGTAAACCCACCGGCCACCCCAAAAGCGCCATTGCGCACCCTTCCACTGATCGAGGTCCCCTTCGAGATTTGGGATGGACCTCGTCGGGCCATTAGAACGGACAGCATGCGGACATCGTTTTGTATTAGTACTGGTGAATTATGCAACGCGATATCCAGAAGCAGTGCCCCTGAGCAACATCTCAGCATGTAGTGTTGCAGGGGCACTCTTCAAAATAATCTCCCGGGTGGGGATTCCAAAAGAAATCCTCACCGATCAGATATAAAATATATGTGTCAAACATATCACCTCAACCTCCTGAAATTGTGGAGGGAGGTGGTCCCTGTGACGTTGGCTATGGTAGTTCTGGAGAGGGCGGAGCTTGGGCCAGAGGTGAATACAAACCACAATCATAACACCCTGATCACTTGTGGAGACCACCTCTCACCGTATCAATTCGCAGAGGTTGCCGAGTTGCAAAAGGAGTTTGCAGATGTGTTTTCCCCTCTACCGGGTCGTACGAACATCATCCAACACCACATCGAGACCGAGCCAGAAGTGGTGGTACATAGCCGCCCCATCGCCTGCCCGAACACAAAAAGAAAATAGTTTGGGAAGAATTAGATGCAATGCTCGATATGGGAGTAACAGAGGAATCCCACAGTGATTGGTCCAGCCCGGTTGTTCTTGTTCCCAAGAGTGACGGGTCTAAATTTGACGCATACCCAATGCCTCGCGTTGATGAGTTGCTCGATCGGTTAGGTACTGCTTGGTTTTATTCGACCTTGGATTTGACAAAGGGTTATTGGCAGATCCCCTTGACACCAATTTCCCGTGAGAAAACAAACTTCTCCACGCCGTTCGGATTACACCAATTTGTGACGCTTCCATTCGGTTTGTTTGGGGCCCCGGCTACGTTTCAGCGTCTCATGGACCGTATCCTCCAGCCACATACGGCTTACATTAGCAACATCTGAGGGCAGTTCTGAGGTCGCTGCGGCAGGCAGGGCTCTCAGCAAACCCCAAGAAGTGCGCGATTGGGCGTGTGGAGGTACGGTAATCTGAGGTTCCACTTGGGCCACGGCTGCGGCGATTGCAACCTGCACGAGACCCAAGACCAAAAAGGGGGTGAGGCAGTTCCTGGGGCTGGCTGGCTATTATAGGAGGTTTGTGCCTAATTATTCGGATGTCACCAGCCCGCTGACTGACATCACTAAAAAGGGGGCTCCAGACCCGGTCCAGTCAGAGCAGTGCCAACAGGCATTCACGCAGGTTAAAGCCGCACTTTGTGGGGGGTCACTTTTACATGCACCTGACTTCTCTCTCCCTTTCTTATTGCAGGCAGACGCTTCAGACAGAGGGTTGGGAGCCGTACTCTCACAGGTGGTGGAGGGAGAAGAGCGCCCGGAGCTGTACATCAGCCGTAAGCTCTCCTTGAGGGAAACCAAGTACAGCACCGTGGAGAAGGATCCAGCCCTTTAAGTTCAAGATGGTCCACAGACCGGGGGAGCAGATGGCTGTCGCTGACTTCCTTTCCAGAAATTGGGGGGGGGGGGGGGGGGCTTGGGGGTGGTAGGGGGTATGTGGCAGCCGGGGCGTGGTCAAGTGCCCATCTGGGGAGAGAAGGAGCGGTAAGGGCGCTTACACTTGAGCTAAATTATGCCTAACACCTTTTTCTAATTACGGTAAAAATGGGGAGAGCGGCATAAAAAGCTGACATGGCGAGCAGCTCGGGAGAGAGAGACAGACTAGATTCCAGTGTCTGCGTTTATGAAGCCAAAGTTGTCTGAAGTCTTTTGTAAAGCCAAAGTTTTGTAAAGTGTTTATGTACCTGAGTTGTGAACTGAAGGCAGAAAATAAAGAGCCTTACCTGTCTCACTGTTCCCGTCTTCTGATTACCTCTACAATAATTAACTTGATTTCATGAAGGACAAAAGAAGCACCATATAATGCTTCTCATGTAATTAATAGTACACCCAATTATTTATTTATTTTTTTGCCCCCTAAACAATAAAAGTGACTGGCGCTGCAATTTTGCCTAACATCTATGTTTGTGTTGAACTGAAGAAAGTAAATCATATGAGTTTGGAACAACATGAGGGTGAGTAAACAATGATTTAATTTTTCAAAAAATTGGTAAACTCTCCCTTTAAAATTTCTTGAAACTAACTTAAAATCTTGCTCTTACAAGCATTTTTTTTTTTATTTAAACTTATATATATTAATATATACACTCACCTAAAGGATTATTAGGAACACCATACTAATACTGTGTTTGACCCCCTTTCGCCTTCAGAACTGCCTTAATTCTACGTGGCATTGATTCAACAAGGTGCTGAAAGCATTCTTTGGAAATGTTGGCCCATATTGATAGGATAGCATCTTGCAGTTGATGGAGATTTGTGGGATGTACATCCAGGGCACGAAGCTCCCGTTCCACCACATCCCAAAGATGCTCCATTGGGTTGAAATCTGGTGACTGTGGGGGCCATTTTAGTACAGTGAACTCATTGTTATGTTCAAGAAACCAATTTGAAATGATTCGAGCTTTGTGACATGGTGCATTATCCTGCTGGAAGTAGCCATCAGAGGATGGGTACATGGTGGCCATAAAGGGATGGACATGGTCAGAAACAATGCTCAGGTAGGCCGTGGCATTTAAAGATGCCCAATTGGCACTAAGGGGCCTAAAGTGTGCCAAGAAAACATCCCCAACACCATTACACCACCACCACCAGCCTGCACAGTGGTAACAAGGCATGATGGATCCATGTTCTCATTCTGTTTACGCCAAATTCTGACTCTACCATCTGAATGTCTCAACAGAAATCGAGACTCATCAGACCAGGCAACATTTTTCCAGTCTTCAACTGTCCAATTTTGGTGAGCTCTTGCAAATTGTAGCCTCTTTTTCCTATTTGTAGTGGAGACGAGTGGTACCCGGTGGGGTCTTCTGCTGTTGTAGCCCATCCGCCTCAAGGTGGTGCGTGTTGTGGCTTCACAAATGCTTTGCTGCATAGCTCGGTTGCAACGAGTGGTTATTTCAGTCAAAGTTGCTCTTCTATCAGCTTGAATCAGTCATTCTCCTCTGACCTCTAGCATCAACAAGGCATTTTCGCCCACAGGACTGCCGCATACTGGATGTTTTTCCCTTTTCACACCATTCTTTGTAAACCCTAGAAATGGTTGTGCGTGAAAATCCCAGTAACTGAGCAGATTGTGAAATACTCAGACCGGCCCGTCTGGCACCAACAACCATGCCACGCTCAAAATTGCTTAAATCACCTTTCTTTCCCATTCTGACATTCAGTTTGGAGTTCAGGAGATTGTCTTGACCAGGACCACACCCCTAAATGCATTGAAGCAACTGCCATGTGATTGGTTGATTAGATAATTGCATTAATGAGAAATTGAAAAGGTGTTCCTAATAATCCTTTAGGTGAGTGTATATATTGCATGTAGAGCAGAATTTATCCTCAAAAATAAAATTAAAGCAACTATAATCCAGGCTGTTTTGAGCTTTTAATTATTATTAAACCATTAAGGTTCACATACTCATTGAAGCTGGATTCATTGGGATATATACAGCATGCCTGTTCCATTTTCCTGGTCTTTACCTTCTGATCCCTCTGGCACTAAATCTTTTACTCGTAAGCATAAAGGCATGACCCTCTGTAGAAGAGCCAAAGAAGCACTACAGATGAGGTCGAGGGAGATCTGACACTGGTTTGGGATAAACAGATGTTGGAGGTGAGAGTGAGCACACAGCTGAAGGTAGTATTTTCTCCTGCTTTCATTTCAGCTGTGGAGTTTGTACACCTGTTAATTTCCATTTTATTCAAAAATCTGCTAAGCAACTGGCTTGTGTTTTTCAGACAGAATGAGATCCACTGCTTTGTGTTTTTTCCTGACAGTAAAACATGGAGTTAAATATAAACAGTGGGTGGAAAACACAGTGAGTAATGTAGGGAAATGGGAAAGTACTAAGTGGTTGATTTAACTGAGTTAATTTGCCATTTTGCTTTAAAAGCTAAATGTAATTCTAAAAGTATTATATATATATATATATATATATATATATATATATATATATATATATATAACTTCTGAAAAATGTTGCATAGTGAGGATGTCTTCAAAAATAATGCCATAAATGTTTTCATTTATCAATTAACATCATACAAAGTCCAGTAAACATATAAAATCTAAATCAAAATTTGGAGTTGCTACCTTTGCCTTTAGAACCACCCCATTTCTCCTAGGTACACCTGGACACAGTTTATCTTGGTTGTTGGCAGATATGATGTTCCAAGCTTCTTGGAGAATTCACCACAGTTCTTCTATCTATTTTGGCTGTATCAGTTGCTTCTGTCTCTTCGTGTAATCCCAGAATGACTCGATGTTTAGTAGGGGGTGGATTATATATATATATATATAACTGGTGAATTCTCCAAGAAGCTTGGAACATTCTATCTGCCAACAACCAACATAAATTGTGTCCAGGTGTACCTAGGAGAATTGGGGCGGTCATGAAATATCCTATAAAACGCATTAAAATCAATTGGGGGAAAATTGAAAAGTTAATTTCTGAACACATTTCCCAGGTTTATACCTGTTGAAATAATTTGCTCTGGTTTTATCTACACAATACCATGCAGGATTCCCCCTAAAATGTCCAATCCAAGAGAGCTGTTTGGCAGAAGCAGATAGATTCTTCAGTTCGTTCTGATCAGAGACGCTAAAGAGTTTATCAGAATGACTATTGCAATACTTCCTTGCATCATACCAAGACAAAATCTTCTCCACATAGATGAAGTCCTTCGCGAATCCTGGTATAGGTTCATCAGCAGATGCATAGAGCACAAGCAGCAGGAAGCTGAGAAGTCAAAATCTCTCCGTGGTAAGACAGTCTAGGTAACTGTTACAAGAGCTGATGACATGTTTTGAGATTCTGCTTTTGCATGGCGTCCAAGCAAGACCCTGTCTGAACACCCAGCAGCCTATTCAAATGAGTTTCATGCTAATGGGAACATCTTCAACCTGGTGATTTCACATTTTATTACTGCATTCACAAATATTTGCTAATTAGCTAATTTAAACAAAAGAAATGGAAATTAAAGCTAAATTTGAACTTTAGGAGTAATGATGAAAAATTAGATATGTGTGACCTCATCTGTAATGACAACAAGGTCATCATGATTATTGCTATTCAAATTTCTGCCAATGCAAATGGTATTAAAAAGCATTCAGTCCACACCAAACAATACTGTTCAGTATATGGCATTGCTATTTTCAGAAGACAAAGCAACTACTTCTAACATTCATTGGATGTTTTAGAGAAAGATCTGTGACCTGAGTATCAATGTGAATTACAATGCAATATGTTTATGTCATATCACTTTTTAAGATACACATTTATAATTTCAAATTATTTAGGATCTGAGATATCTGTCCAATGAACCATAATCAAATAATCGTCGGAGTTAACTAGGTTTTTAAGGTTTCACCAATTTGCAATTTAAGCAATTAATTCCATTTATTATTCTGTTTGATAAATAAATATTAACCTCAGTCTGACAACGTTACTACAGGGAAATGCATTACTTCTAACCAGGGGCGTAGCAATCATTTCAAAAGTGTGGGGGACAGAACGATTAGCGCAAGACGAACATAAATTTATAAGATACACTTTTAAAGCTCTCAATCGATTTAAACATTTATTGAATTAATTACATGATTAACCAGTGAATTTTAACTTTTGCATTTACGCATTTAGACATTTGCTGTATGAAAGACACGTCATAAACATATTTGCCCTGTGAAAAAAAACTTTGGTTTTATTGAAATTAAGGGAGACATGTCTTCTTCGTTAAAAACCTATAAAAAGTGTCCAGCACTGTTGAGTGAACTGTGGATTTATTATTTTATTTTAATTACTCTAGAGGGACTAGCTGTATGGAAGCAAATCTGTCTCACCAGATTTTGAAATTAAAAAGCCATTGAATTTCTAGCACTGAATTTTTCAGCATTGAAACTATGTATGTGCATATTTTGCCTTTGTATTGAACTCTTCAAAATTTCAATAACTCATTTTCACTTGAAATTTTCAATGTTCACAAATTCAGAATCAAACATTCAAGTTTAAAAATTCAAATCATTTATATTCGAGTTGCTCAAATTCGATAGGCCAAATTCAGATGCCAAAATTCTGTGTTGAAATTTTCAGATTAAACATCCGGGACACTGAGGATAAGCAATCGATTCTGTATGAAATCGAACCATGTGACAGGAGGACGCCAGTGCTTGAAATTTCAGGAATGTCGTCAGCAATGACAACAAACCCAAATGATGGTGCTTCGGTGAGTATATTAACCGTTTTATTTTTTGCCTAACAAAGGCTTTTTAATTTCAAAATCTGGTGAGACAGAATTGCTTACTACCCATTCCACTCTTACTACTACTACTGCTATATCTATAGCTACATATCTTTCTATATATTCTTTCCATTTTTAAAATCATTACGATTTTTTCATAATTAAAAATCAGGTAATAAAGCATTAGATAATGCATTAAATTGTATTTGTGTGAAGGGCTAAAAATCAGATTCATTAGGTGAGGTCTCTCCCAAGCCTGGAAACTCCAAGTCAATTCCCTGCATAGAGCTGCCATCATGTGGTAGAAAGACATCATTTATTCTGTCTCACAAATAAAATCTAGCTATTACTATTGCAGTAATTAAAGCAAGTCAATGGAAAACAGCTAAGCACAGGAGGATAAGGAAGTAGGCTACCAGGTGATTTACTCTGTCCTTTAGTTTAAAAAAAAAATTATACATATTTATTTTAATAAAAAAATATTGAGTAGGCTACTGCATATGAAATTTGTCCCAAAAATAAATAAATAAAAAAATTAAGAGTAATGTCAAAACTAGTTTATCTTTATCATCCACATGGATGTGTTATACAGAACAAAGTAAATGTGACAATCCGTGGTATTATTTGCATTTATTAGTTTAACAGAAACGTTTATTCAATCTACGGTACTTACAAATGAGAATAATACAGGAAGAACCAGTTAATTCAAGGGAGAAAACAATGCATTACAATGCAATAAAAACACTAAAGCTACCAGACTACATTTCAAATGAGCCCAGGAACAGTAAGATAGAGCATAAGTGTATACAGTGGAGAAAGACTTATTTTATAGTGCACACAAGGCAAACCACATACTGTGACCTACACACTTAATCAGGAATAAAGGTTGAATATCTTAATGAACTTACACTAACAGAACATTTAAAATCTTGCCAAGTTTATTACGTAAATAAACCACTTACACAGAAATACAAAACAATGAAAGATTTACACATTATAAATGTTTCAAGATTATATATTATTAAAGACTAAATGCAGTCTACAAAAACATCAAAAAAAAAAAACAATTATTCAATGTGTTTTCATTTTCAGATTTTCAAAAATGTGTTAATGAAATTAAAGAGCATAAGACATTTCTTTATTAAAATATTTTTCTTTTTGGATGTTTATCATATTTTTTCTCTTACAATTATCCATTTTAAAATAGTTTATCTCCTGCTTTTTCACTGTTTTAATAGATCCAAACCTTAAAGGTCAAACAAAGTCTACAGCTAAATATGTATGCAAACATTTTTGTCAAGTTTTACATTTCTTAAACTTTATAGAGTTTCAGGTGTCTTTGGAAATGTGATATCCAGAAATGAAACATCACCATATAATAGAGAAATAAGGAAAGAAACTGCATTTAATAAACTGTCCTGTTACTGTACTTCAGTACTGTAGTTGTTGGTTTATTCTTGACCTTCATCACAGTTCTCACACTTTTTGACCAAATAATTTTTCTGACTTTTTCAGGCTTTTACATTCCTTTCTGATTACTAGATAAGGATTTTTAAAAAAAAATTATTAATAGAGAATTCACTCACAAATTGCATTTCCAAGCAAACAGATAATTTTACTAAAGAAATTTCCATTACTTTTCCTAATATCTCTTAAATATTTAATTAATATATATGTTTTTCCAGGGCAGCAATTCACACTTTTAAATGTGCCTGATATTTCTAGGTTTTTTCATGACAGTGGGCACCCTGCATTTTTTCTAGTCACTGCTGGAAACAGAGAAAGTCCAGTTTTTCCTCACATGGCCTGGCCTCCCAGTTCCCATTTGTTATATTAAGGGCACCACAACGATAATGAATGGGGCACTGTGGCTGTCCACCATCTGCCCAGTTTTCATACTCTAAACTATCCCCATACACCCAGAACCAACTACCTGCCAGAAAGCGTAGTCCAATCCATACATAATCATTCTTGACATGTTCAATTTTCCTCTGGGCCACCTGCTGTTCTTCATCTGATACCAGACTTGCCAAGTCCACATATGTGTCTCTGCAGTGCTCCAAGGCCTCCTCCCATGATTTGGGTTCTGATACCAGGATCATGGAGTGCACTGAGGCCAAACAAAAGAAAGGAAGTGGCTCTGTACAGGCCTCATCAAACCATTCACCATCCATTGATGCTGCACAACTTTGGTCATCTTGTATGGGGTTGTTCTTGAAATCTTTACGATCAGGCTGCATGATGTGCCAATTTCGAATTTTTGAATTGCCATTAACCCAATACCAGGGGTCATTAAACAACCCAATCCAAAAGTAAAGATCATGCACAAAGGATCTGTGGATTCCATGGATATACACCACCAGTGCATTGATTTCTTCTTGGGTTTTCACCATGACTAGTGTCATGTTCAACAGCTTGCAGTGTGTCTGAGATTCACTCCAGGTTTTATTCTCATTGACAAGCATGAATTCAAGGCTATTGTTGATTTTTCTGAAGCAGACAAATGGCTGTTTCTCAAAACAATCACGATCATACCAGAAGCCTCTCCAGTCCATCACTGCACAAAAGAAGGGTTTATACCAGTTGGAGTATGTGAGGGGCTCACCATTTACCCATTGCCAGGTATCTTTCAAAGGGCCTTCTGAAACTTTAGTCAGCCCAATCCAGGTAAAATCTTGTATCGAAGCACTTATGTCGGTGTTGTCATTTACATTACGTATAATTGCAAAATCAGCATGAACTTGTTGACAGTGTGTTTTAGCATCAAGCCAATTCAGAACAAAATAATGAAAATACCATCCTCCCGAAACTTCCTGACATACAAAGTTTAATGCATTGTCACACGAGCTGCTATACCACAATCCATTCATGCTAATTGAAACACAGTCCCCAGCTGTATACCAGTTTAAATAAGAGGCTCTGGTGTCATCTACCCAACTCCATAATGGATCCTCCTTATGAAGTCCGATCCAAGACAGCTGTTTGGCAGAACCGGAGAGATTCTTCAGATCGTTTTCAACTGAAAAGCTAAATAGTTCATCATAATGAATATTGCAATATGTCCTTGCTTCATACCAAGACAAATTCTTCTTCACATGGATGAAGTCCTTCACTAATCCTGGTTTATCAGCAGATGCATGGAGCAACAGGAAGCTAAGAAATCCAATCTTCTCCATGGTTAGACTGTCTGGGTGACTGTTACAAGAACTGATGTTCTGTTCAACTAGTCTTGAGAATCATTTGCATGGCTTCTATGGAAGAACCATCCTAAACATCCAGCCATTTATTCAAATGAGTGCCATGCATTGAAGGCAATTCACCCATTACAAAAGGTCATATCTTTCAAAGGGCCTTCTGTAACTTTAGTCAGCCCAATCCAGGTAAAATCTTGTATCGAAGCACTTATGTCGGTGTTGTCATTTACATTACGTATAATTGGAAAACCATCATAAAAGTATTGACAGTGACTTTTAGAAATAGTCCAAGGCCATCCACCTATGAAAACAACCCACGATTCTGGAAATCTATAACACACTATGTCACTGCTTTTGTCACATGACCTTTCATACCAAAATCCATTCCTATTTATTGTGGCACAGTCCCCAGGTTTATACCAGTTGAAATAATTTGCTCTGGTGTCATCTATCCAATTCCATAATAGATACCCGCTGTAAAGTCCGATCCAAGACAGCTGTTTGTCAGAACCAGACAGATTCTTCAGATCATTCTCATCTGAGACGCTAAAGAGTTCTCCAAAAAGATTATTGCAATACATCCTTGCAAAATGCCAAGACAATTTCTTATCCACATAGATTAAGTCCTTCACTAATCCAGGTATGAGTTCATCAGCAGATGCATTGAGCATCAACAGCAGGAGGCTTAGAAGCCCAAACTTCTCCATGGTGAGACAGTCTAAGTGACTGTTACAAGATCAGGTAATTTAAACTAGTCTAGAGATTCATTTTCATGGCTTCACAGTAAGACCCTGCCAAAACACCCTGCAGTCAAATGAGTTTCATGCAATAATAGGCCTGCATCTTCAGTCTGATACCTGGTGGTATCAAAGTTCAACATTTCATGTGCAAATATTTGCACTAATTAACTCCTATAATTAAAATAGTACAATTCAAATGAAAGCAAAATTATAACACACTGAAAATAATTTTACAACTTTAAGGGGCAGTTAAGAAATTGTGGACTATTGTCTTGTTGGCTATACTTCACAGCTAGTGTGTTTACAAAAAAGAAAAGTGTGACCTTGCAAGGCAATTACAACAAGGTTATTTAGCTTTCTGCCAATGCAAATGGTATTCAAATGAAGGAGTTGTTCATAAGCATTCATTTATAGTTTTTTTTACTACACCAAACCAAACAATATCAAAAATATCTATCATGAATAAAGAAATACAAATAAAAACATTATATTGCTGTTTTATAATTTAGCTTTATCCCAATAATTGTGTTCGTGTAGTAGTCAAAATCTTATTCTGTGTTGTCACAATGTATTTATGGAAACTACAAATTACCACTATGTTCATACTTTTCTATATGTATAATATAAAAAATGTTTGAAATATTAATTTAGGTGCTGGCATATAGGCAATAGGCAAAGAATGTGCAACACATTTTACTCATGGCTGTGAGCTAAAACAACAACATAAGGTCAAACTCACTCTGAAAACCTGAACGAAAGCAGCTGACTTCCATCTGATTTAATCCGTGTATCATTCGTTGATTTTATATTCAATTATGAATTAAAAAAAAAAAACACTTTATTTATTTATTTGTTTACAAAACCAATATTAAAAACAATAATGACTTGTTTTTCGTCATTTCGATTTAATGCTCAAGTTAAAAAATCACGGGGCACAGTCTGTTTTGATTATTTGAGTTCACTAATCTATGTGGACCTGAAACGCCAATTTGTTCTGATTGGTCAACATGCACCGTCGTCTTTCTCAATGCTGTGAGACAGAATAAAAGTTCCCTGCTGTTTAATTGTTCAGATAAAATCTCGTTTCAGTTAATATTAAATTCTTTACCATTCATTCTACCAAACTCGCAGCTTTTTGCACCTGAACTATCTCTCTCATCAAGTAGCCAGATTTATCAGACAGTCCTAATCATAAACCTGCTGTCTTTGACGTTGGTCAGGTTTGAAAAGCCATGGTTTTAAATTAGATGACTAAAATAACCATTCATTCATAATACTATTGACGCATATGCTTACATTGTAAAGACATATGGCTTACGTTTAACTGCGGGATCAATTTAGTTTTAGATATATTCGCATATGGTACGTAAGGGACCGTCTGAAAACTTCACCTACAACTAAAACGTCTCTGGCGTCAGTGCAGTCTTTAAACCAGTGACTTGCATGTTCTATGGGTGAGACCTTCTCAACTCAGGCTTTTCCATTCCAAGGAAAGTTTCTGACAAAACCACTTCAGAAGTATCTCCCAGTTTTTGTTTTACCTGACTTTCCTCAGTGAATGAGTAACCCGAGTCTTTTGTAGATGATATTAGAATGTCAACATCTGGCAATGAAGTGTCTAACAACTCTGGTGTTGGTGCTACGGACGTTGCATTATGCCTGTCTCTCACCTGATCAATATGTCGGCGCACTACTTGCCCACTTCCCAATGCTACTGTGCACGATACAGGGACCAGTCTTTTTCTGAACAGTTCCTGAAATCCAAGTAGGTCCTATTTTTATCTTGAGTATTAAATCGAAAAACAAGTATTTTTTTTAATTTATTTATTTTATGTATATTGGTTTTGTAAATGAATAATAAAATAAGTCATTTTTTGGATTTTAAATTGGAATATAATTGAATATAATCTGAACGAATGATACACGGATTTGACAGCTCTGCATGTTGTAAAGCTACCTGCATACCAAGGACATGTGTGTCACATGCCATGCGTAACACATGTTTTCCGTAACAAATGAATGATTTACATCACAAATGTACACTTTACATGTGGAAGTGGGGGGAATGTAATCCATGTTACAACTCCTAGATACATTTGAAGTGTGTGATGCAAGATTTAATGAGCTAATATAAAGTCATAATAGGGAATAATTCAGAGATTAATTTTAAAGATCACAAACAAGCATGTGTTCAGTTCAATATGCAAATTAAATATATAGAAGGACAAATATTTATGTATATTTTATTTTTATGATGGGTAAGTATCAGATTTATGAGGCGAGACGTCTCCTAATCCTGTCTTTTCAGTTATTTATTTCCCTGTATATGCTTCCATCATGTGGTAGAAAGAAGTCACTCTCCCTAACACAAAACGAGTTTGTAGGATCAGTTGAACTACAACTGTGCATAATATAATATAATATAATATAATATAATAATAAAAACATGATAGATAGATATATAGATATAGATAGATAGATAATCAAGAATGTTTATTGTATTTATCTAGTTTTGCTTTGAGTGAGAGAATATCAATCAGTAGTGTAATGGAAAATTAGATCATCTATAACAAAAGTGGTTTAGGATGTGCATTATCAAGGATCATGCAGCATCATGTATCATTATGAAGAATTGTTGTCTACCCAGCAGATTCATCTATCAATGTGATATTAACACATTTTTATTTTATTAAATTACAAGGGCAATTATGTAGCTTCAATTTTTTAAATCAATGTCTTTGGAAGAGATATGATAGGTGTGGTTGAGAAACAGATCAATATCTAAGTCAATTTTTACCATTATTCTGCTCTCTGCTCAGTCATTCTCCAGTTTAACATTCACTTTCTTCTTGTGTTTTTGGTGATTCACATTCTTCAATCATATGTCCCCTACTGGGCAGGGAGAAGAATTTCAACTAAAACTGGCCTTAAATATTGATCTGTTTCTAACCCACACCTATCATATCACTTCTGAAAACATGGATTTAACCACTGGAGACACATGGATTACTTTTATGCAGCCTTTATGTGCTTAAAACTTTGGCACCCATTCACTTGCATTGTGAGGACCTACAGAGCTGAAATATTCCTCGAAAAATCTTAATTTGTGTTCTGCAGAAGAAAGTAATTCATACACATCTGGGATGGCATGAGGGTGAGTATATGATTCGAGATGTTTAACTTTTGGCTGAACTTTTGGCTGAAAGCTGCCAACCTATCTGTTAGCATAGAGCTGTAAGCATGTAAGCAAATACATTTAACTAATAGACTTTTCAAACAAACTGTGACAAAGGCAATGTTCCAGTTTGCAACATGAGAAAACATAAAAATGTTAAATATATAATAACATAGGATGGTAGGATAGAGAAGGTTTTGACAGTGAATCAGTGATACATAATTATAATCCTTAGAATATCAGACAATTGAAAGAATGTATTGATGTAAAAAAGACTAGAATATTCTTAAGTGCCTACAAAACCACATAGACAGATATAACAATATCAGCAAAATATACTTGCATTTGTATGATTTCAATAAGGAGAAATGTACACATACAGTGCCAGTGCTAGCCTTTTGGGGGCCCTTAACAAAACTTCATGTGGGAGCCCCCATCAGTATGTTCGTAACTTTACTTATAATGTTAGAATGTTGACAGTGTGGGGGCCCCCTGCCGGATCGGGGGCCCTAAGCAACCACATTAGTTTGCTTATAGGGAGGACTGGCACTGTACACATATACATATCACACTGCTCATGTCATACAGAAAAGGTATTCAGGTGCCTGAATTAGAGATATTACATTTATTAATTGTCACAATAAGCAGCTTAAACAATTCAGAATTTAAAAATCACAAACATGAACATTAGAAATGCATTTGGTGATGTACAGTAGCAATAGCTTTGGCAATATTGTGACCATGCAACTGTAAATATTTTAATTCCACTTAGGCTTAAATGAGTTCAAGTAACTGTTCTGTCTAAATGTAGAGAGAGACATAATTTGAATTTAGAGTGTTACAAAGTGTATAAAATATAAGCATAGTGGTAAAGGTTAAAAGGTTGTTAATAAAAGAGTACTCCACAAAAAAAAAATTAAATTTCATAACACATTTCTATCTAACTGAATTGACTAACCTTTAACAAAATAAAAGAACGTATCACAATTTTCAGCAAATTCAAAGTTTCTTTTATTTTATACATTTAATTTAGTTAAAGATTACTTAATTCAATATAATGGAAAATTTTATGAAATGCATAAATCAGCAATATGCTCAAATTGTTTTTTTGAGTGAAGACACTAAAGTTAAATGCAAGATTTAAAAAGAAAAACACTTTTTTATATTGATTCCACATACTTGATGAGTAAGAAGTTTCATCCTACGTAACGCTTTCTGAACTAACAATTTATTTATGTCAAACAAAGCCCAAACCTCACATCAATACACATATTCTGACACTCAAAACACTTATAAATCTGGGTGTACTTACTTCCCACTCCTAGAGTGTGTGGCAGCATTTGGCAAAGAAAAAGCATATTACTATTTTCTAATATTTTTAAGCTTGTTGATATAATGCTCTGAATAGAAATTATTTGCCATTAGTCTGCTATATCTGTTGTCCAAAATACTGACTCTGCTGTGTACTGCTGTGTCACTCAGTCACTGGTCAAAAAGACAAAAAAGATTGATCTCGAATAAGAAAAAAACTGTACAATCATGCTACTCTCCCCTTCTTTTCTTTCTTGTCCTTGCCATATTTCACCCATCTTTATTTTCTTCTCTTTTCTTTTCCAAAATTGCCTCTGGACCAGCCAGTGACAATGTGCCTCCTATTTCCAAGACAACTTCTCTATCTCTGCAGAGAGAAAAGAGAATAGAGAGTGGCACTCATTCAGTCCTATAATAGTTTTAAAACAACTTAGGTAAGAAATCAAACAAACTAGCAATTATTCTGTACAGATTTAGTTACCTCGGTCCAAATCAATGGCTTTTGGGGAGCACAGTTTGGACATTTCTGCTTCTTTCAGAAGATTGTTCTTGTAGTCTGAGGAAACAGAACAGAAACAGATTAGTATATCCACAGTGGTTTAGCATTATGGGAGGAAATACAGAATAAGGTAAACTTACCCAGCTTTGTCTCTTCCTGGTTGCTTGACTTCATCTCTGAGATGCTTTGCTCACATTCTTTCTTAACATATGACTTATGGCCCCTAGTTGCATGATAGACAGACAGTTGATGCTTTATGCACAATAGTTTAAAGGGGTGATGAAATGGAGAATAATATTTTCCTTGATATTTAGACATACTTTATAAGAGGTAACTGTACTATAAAAACATTGTGACAGGGCGGAGGGCGAGGCCATGTCGTGATGCGACACACCCGGCCCCTAATCAGGGTAATCAAGCCTCAGAGATGGATAAAGGCTGACTGGAGACTACAGTGGGACAGAGAGAGAGAATTACGGGCAGCTGCCCTGTATTTGTTTGTGTGTGCCTTTTTATTTAACTAAATATTATTTATATTGTTAAGCCAGTTCTCGCCTCCTCCTTGCCCATCTAAACTTCTTTACATTGGTGCCGAAACCCGGGAAGGAGGAAGGATGTGCTGTAGTAGAGTCCTCGCAACTACCATCCACCCAAATGGAGCATCTGCAACCATCCGCCGGAAGATGGAGGAGCCCGGCCACCTGAGAGCGGATGAATGGCCGACGACCGTGAAGGGAGAAGGGGCTCCTAACCGACCGCCTGGAGTGGTCAGGGCCACTGCCAGGGGCGGAGGAGACCACTTCCAGCCGCTGAAATGCGGCGGGGTATGATACCGCCAACCGCGAGCTGGGTGGGGCTCCTGGCTGACTGCCTGGAGTGGGAGAACTGCTGCCAGGGGCAGGGCAGACCCCTTCTGTTTCCCGAGAATGTGGCGGGACGTTCCATCTGCAAGGGGCTGGAAGACTGCCTCCGACCCGTCTGGGGAGGCGCGGCTGTCGTCCGTTGGTGGAGTGGCCGAATACCAATCTACGGCGTATCGGAGAACCGGCGAGTAAGTGTTTTTTTTTTCTCTCTATCTCTCCTCTTTCTCCCACTGCCACTCTGTGTTGGCCTTTCTCTCTCGTTTTTAATTTGTTTTTGTTAATTTGGCACGATCGCCGTTACGGCGTGTAGGTGCCACATTTTTTTTTGTTTCCCTACCCTCGTCCCCTTCCTCATCCAGTTAGACAGGAATGACCTGCCGGCAGATGGTCCAGGGAAAGGGGGGGGCCGGGATCTCCCCGGCCTGAGAGAACGAGGAAGGAATGTGAAAGGGCGGAGGGCGGGGCCGGGTCACGAAGCTACACACCCGGCCGCTATTCAGGCTAATAAAGCCTCAGAGAGGGTTAAAGGTCGACTGGAGACTACATTGGACAGAGTGAGAGAATTATGAGCAGCTGCCCTGTATTAGTTTGTGTGTGTCTTTTCATTTAATTAAATATTATTTATATTGTTATGCCAGTACATGCCTCCTCCTTGCCAATCTAAACTCAAATTTCAGAACTCAAAACTTCCTCTCCAGTCTAAAAAGAATATTTCTAGTTACCACCCTGCTGAAACATCTAGTTTTGAAATCTGTCTGTTTGTGATGTCATAAAACATTGCTAATTTGTATTTAAACATCCCACAACATGCGTTATTGCACCATTGGCCCCACCCACTGGCGTGCAGTTCGAGTCTAGATGGCAGGCCTTGAGTGGCTATTCCTAACATAACACCAAAGTGGACCCATCTGGACTATTTTTAATTGTTTTGTATATACGCATGAACTACACAGTCTCTTTGACCACTGCCATGTATCTCAGTGCTTTATAATATAATATGTGGTGTCAAGTTACAACTCTGAAAGGGAGAAGCAACTCTCTTTCATTCGGCACTTTCGCCCATCTGTGCTTTTTTTAATGTTGGTTTTAATGACGTATTTGACGATGGATGTCTTTGACGATGGATGTCTTTAACCATTTCGGTGTGTTTCTGCCAATGTGGACCTCAGTTCAGATGTTCACCTTTCTTTGGACTATGTGTTAGTTTGTCATGTCAGCAAGCTTTACAAAGGAAGTGTTATTGAAGGAGGGGGGAGTTAAAAACACTTCAAAAAGGCAAGTAAACCATTTAATTCCTGAATATTTCAAATGTCATGTCTGTTTGATAGTTTATGGTGTAAGTGTTAACAGTTGTGCTAGAGTTCTCAGTTTAATATATTCAGATGCAATGTGTTGTATGTGTGTTATGTGTAAACCCTGCCATTTTATTTTATAATGTCAAGGTTCATTCACTTCCGATTGTGTTTGCTGAATTTGAAGGGCTGCATGATGTTAGCCAATCATAACAGTGGGCATTCACGCTGAAGTCTTAAGGAGGCGTTTCGGCCAAAACCGAGCGTTTCTGACAGAGGGTCAAAAACAGGGTGGAAAATGATCATATATTACTAAATTGTGACAGTTTTGGTGCAAAAACACTTTTATAACATTATCATAGGACCTCAGGGAAGATAATACAATTATTAAAAAAGCACTTCATGAAGCTTTAAAGGTCATGTAATTTTTCTATGTTAAAGGAATATTCCAGGTTCAAGGTTAAGCAGTGAGGCACTTACAATGGAAGTGAATAGGGTACATTTTTATTTTATCGAAATAACTTTCTCACACTATAACGATATTAACATGCATAATGTTTACGTCTTGTGGATATACTTTTGAAACAAACGTTAAAAAAAATCTGAGTTCCAGTGAGGCACTTACAATGGAAGTGAATGGGGCCAATCTGCAAACATTAAAATATTCACTTTTTCAAAGGTATAGCCATAAAAGATGATATTAGTTTGTTAAAATCACCTAGTAACCTTTTCTGTGTAAAGTTATAGCCAATTGTACAACTTCGTTGCCATTGACCATGTAATGTCAACAAAACACAAAATCCTAAAACGACTGTAAACAGGAACATTTACACAAATTTACAGCTCAGAGATTTAACAGAAAAATTTGTTGTAAGTGCTTTTATAAAATTATACACATCACTTTTCTGCCTTTAAACCCTCCAAAATGTCCATTCACTTCCATTGTCACTGTAACCTAGATTTTTCATTCTTGTAAAGAAAAGTAGGGACGAGTCAAAATGATCTCGTGGTAATCAATATTATGCCACAAATGCTGTCGATTGAGCTGAACTTGTTTTGAACATGAAATATTCCTTTAAAATACTTTCTTTTATTCTAACTTAATATGGAATAACTTAATATCCAGATACAACTATAAGTAAGCCATTCTGAGGTTGATTTTCCAGAAAGATTTAAACATTGTGGCTTGTGGCACTTTCAAAACAATGGCTCAACCTATAGTGTGACTGTGGGGTTGGACTATCTGTTTGTTCAACCAGTACCAGTCAGGGGGAGTGTTAGTAGAAACTTGTCTGAACACAGTCATTGTTTTTGCAATTACATTTAGATTTTGAACATCAGTCCATACTCACTCATACTTCACTGTTGGCAGAGGTGGGCTTTCAATTTTCTGCGGATCAAACTCTTGGCCTACATTTAACAAACCAAATTAGTTGTAAAGATGGAATCAAATATAGCATAATAATATAAATATTATTATTAATAATAATATTTGAGCACACAATGTCACACATGTCATAAAAATTGACATGTATGTACTTGCAATTTAAAAGTGTAACAAACAAACTATTTTCACCAAGATTACTTGCATTGTTTTGCAAATACATTGAAAATTTGGACACTGAAAACACTAATAGAAGGACAGAATAAAAAACCTTGTCTTTTACGGCGACGTGTGAGGAGAATGATAGCCAACACGATAAGAGCCAGAAGGAGAAGAGTGGCCAGGATGTAGCCCAGCTGCTGAAAGAAGAGACTTCTGTGCTCCGGCAAGATGACGTTGATGACATGTGGTGGCACTTCCACCATGTTGGTGTCTAGGAAAAGATTATCAAGAAAATGCATTGAGGAATTTTGCCCTTGAACTTGGTCCTTTTCTTCTATCATTGCAAGTCACCACCAGAGGGCGCTTCAGACTAATACAGAATCTGTTTTGAAATGATTCTGTGAAAAAACTTCTACACAGTCAACTGTTTCTGGCATTAATTAAACACCGGAAATATCTGTATGTAGTGAAGCACCCTTCCAGGAGAGATAGAGGTTTAGATTTAGACAGAACATGTGGTTTCCATTTCATTTATTTAGTTATTGTTATATAACCATTTTCAAAGTGTTACTTTGAGTTAGGAAATAAAAATGGAGACTGTGTCCTGTGTAATCTTAAAGGGACAGTTCAACCACAAATATTTTTTTTTAAGTTTTAGGTAGAAAGACATTGCATCTTTTCTTATTTATAATGAAATGAATGGTGACTGAGGCCAGTGGTGGACACAGTACTGATTTATTTTTTATTTTTTACCTAAGTAAAAGTTCTGCTACTGAAGAAATAATTCACATGAGTACAAGTAGAAGTAATGAGAATTATTATGACTCAAGTAAGAGTAAATAAATAGTTTTCTGAAAAACTACTCTAGTAATTATGCTACAATTTACTTTATGAAAATTATATTATACTGTATATAGTTTATACGCTTCCATTTTTAGAACACAAAGACATTTTGGTTCTTGAAAGAAATAGATGCTTCCTTTCACCAAGGATGCATTCAACTGATAAAAAACACTACCAAAATCTTTAACTGCAAATTATTATTATAGTTTGAAATACCTGTTTTAAGTGGTATTTATTCTATTTTTTCTTTACCCGTGATGGTCAACATATACTGTGTCACATATTCCTTACAAAAGCATTCTAAAGTGATAATTTGGTACTCAATAACATTTTCTTATTATTAGAACAATTGGAAATGGTTAATGGGGGGGTCCCCATCATTTGCTGAGATATTAAGATCTTACAAGTTGCTTTACACTTGCAAGTCCAATTTTGGTTTTAAAATAGGCAAAAAGAAACACATTTCTCCTGAAATTCTGTTTTCTCCTAAAGTGTATTGTTTAAGACAAATGCATTACTGTTTTGAAAAAAATAATCTCTAACCAGGATAGAAAAGAATGGCCCAGATGCACAACAAAAAGACTAGTAAATCCCATTCTCTAGTTTGAGAAACATACTCCTCACAGGTCATAAACTAGCAGCTTCTAAATACCAAAGACCTACATTGCTGCAAGTGGATTCTTGGACAAACATAAAACATTAATTTAAATACAAATAGCCATTTGTAACATTCTAAATGTCTCTAAATCATCTCTAAACTACATAATGTACATTGTGACTGAAACACATTCCTATTTCAGGTATATTCTCATTCACATGTGTCCAAGTATTTTGTCTATTAAACTAAAATACTGTTCAAAACTAATATAATGCAATATCATAGAGGAGGAAATGTATCCTCTATGATATTGCAGCAATTATCCAGATATGAAATTTGATTATTAAGCAAACTGTTATCAACTTCTACATGCCAACTGAATAAAATAAGGCACAAATAAAAATGTCACACAGAGTTTAGTGAGAGATATGATTGATTCAAACACTAAAAGTGGTTGTTCTGTATATGTATTATTGTAGTAATGTTGTAATAATAAAGTTTTAATTAACATTATGGTTATTTAACATACTGAGATATTATTATTAAATAAATTGTATCATTTGGTTACATTATGTTTTAAACCTTCTTTATATAATATCAATCCCTTGCGCACTTTTGGCCTCTAGCGGGTGTGGCTTTTCAGACAGATAAACAGCAGCAAAGGGCAGGGAAGTACAGTACAGCACCGTGAATGAGAGTATTGCCTGCTAGGACAGTTTATTTTGAACAAGAGGGGCAAACATTTATGGAATTTAATGCAGGAGTACAATACCAAACTGATGCGAATAGATAGAAGCGGAGAGCCCATCTCTGCGTGTGATGGTGTGAGGAACTGGATGGCGGGAAACAATAATGTTCAGTGAAAAGTAAAAAGAAGATCGCAATGCATGTAAATGCAACTATATCAGATATTATTAATAAAACAAGAGAACTCATAGCGTAGGCATTTGTTGCCTCCATATTTTGAATTTTGGGGATATTTTTGTTAATATCAGTGGCATTTTTGCCCAGAGTCCCTGTTCATTTCCAACACTATTGGCATTGTATCTTTCAAATGTATTTAAAAGTTTGTTTAAGTCATATAGTAGCAAGTAAACAAGATATCCCCACAACGTACCCCCTACATTGTGTTAATGTATAACACAGTTATAACATTGCCTACTTTAAAAACAAGTGAAGTTTGATCAGTGGTTAAACGTGTTCAGATGGTTACCTCGTACCTGAATATACGGCTCCTTTCCAGAATAAAATTAAATATACAGAAAATCATAGTATTACAGTTCTTGTATAGTGACAGGGCAGAAAGTCTTGAAGAAGCAGTTTATGCAAGCTTCTGTGCTCATGATGCTGTGCCCAGCAGGCTTCCGTCGTGCCTCGCACGGTGCGTATTAGTTTATGAACAGATTTAGCGCTTAGAACTTTCTTCTTCCCAAAAATTCTGAAATATTATGGATTTTTTTGTACTTTGTAATTGTGGTGAAAAATAACTGTAGCGAAGTTGAATACTTCATTTTTAATCTACTCAAGTTAAAGTACTATTATTTATTTATACTTAAAAAAAAATTCACTCAAGTACTGTGATGAAAGTAGTTGTAATTTGCTACTTTCCACCTCTGAATGAGGCAAACATTCTGCATAACATCTCCATTTGTGTTCCATGTAAGAAAGTCACACAGGTTTGAAACAACATGAGGGTTAGATGGAACAAAATGATGAAAGAATATTCATTTTAACTTGAACTCCTGCTGTTCCTATTAAAATGTACTTACAAAACTTACAAAAAAGAATCTCTCAAAGAAAAAAATCCTCAAACATAAAATGAAAGAAAATAGGCTCCTTTGAGCTCTAAATCAGTATAAAACCAATAAAGATCCAAATATAAATTAAACCTGGATTCATGGGGATATCTACAGCATGCATTTTCTTTTTCCCAGTTCTTTACCTTCAGATCCCTCAGGCACTTGTGAGCATGTAAAGGCATGGCCCTCACTTGAAAAGCTGATGAAGCACTACAGATGAGGTGGAGGGAGATCTGTCACTGGTTTGGGATAAACAGATTTTGGAGGTGAGAGAGTGCCGTAATCTCTCCTGCCTTATTTTCAGCAGTGGAGTTTGTGCACTTGTTTATTTTTGTTATTCAAAAATCTACAGAGAAACTGGCAACTGGCTTCTTTTTTTTTTTTTTGGATCAGAATGAGATCCACGGCTCTGTTTCTTTTTTCCTGGCAGTAAAACATGGAGTTAAACAAAAAAAAGTGGTTGGAAAAGTTGAAGAAATGGGGGTAAATTGGGAGGTACTATGTGGTTTTCTTAACTATGAGTATCTTTGCCCTTTTGCTTTTAAAGGAAAGTTTAATCCAAAATTTAAAGAAATAGCAAGACAACGAGTGCCACATCATCTACGCTACAGACGTAATAAAGACACACAGCCATACATGACAACAGGACATGACAAAATATGACATCATAACATAAAAATGAAAGTCGAAAGAAAGGTGTTGTGGAAAAACACCCTCCTGTTTTCATTAGGCATTGCAAAAGGCTGAAAAGTTAAACTTTTAAAGAGATATTCTTCCATCTTATTATTCTCAATGCAATAATTAGAAAGTGGAAGGTCCAAAAAAATATTTATTTTGCAGGGAGAGCTCAACCAAATTTTTACATTTGCTTTGCCTCAGAAACAACTTTCCTTTTCAGCTGATGTCTCCTATTTGTCAGCTCATGGATAAAATCATGTCATACATTTTTCATTTTACATTTTCTATTGGAAAATTCTGTTTCACTTGAAAATACCAACCTAGTCTCATAGAATGAGCATTATTCTAAAAAAAAATTCACAAACTGAAAAGCTTTTCATGAAACATTTTCTTTTATAGAACACTATTGGTTAGGTTTAGGGGCTAGTTTAGGGTAAGGATAGCTGTTTGTTTACCTCTCAGTTGCTTAAAGACACCATTGGTTAGGTTTAGGTTCAAGTTTTAGTTTAGGGAGGTACGTTTTACTCATTAAAACCTCCATCTAATATTCACCTTAAAAACCATGTCTGATTACAACATCGTTTTACTTGCTTTTGGCGCCCCCCTCTGGAAATTTCACAGGGAAACTGCAGCAAAATGTGTAATAAAGTACATAATTTAATTTGGCAAAAATGTAGCTACATAATGTTCACAACAAAAGGCAACACAACCACAGAAAATCGACAAGTTGCTTCCGAAAGTTCCCTGAATCAAAGTGTACCCTGAAATCAACTCTATTCAGCCAAATTACTAGCAAACACCATTCCTCATCAGACATTTTTGCATAAATTCACGCATTAATATATTTTCCTCTAGTGTTACTGAGAGCGTGTTGTGCGAGTAACCTCCAAAACAAAGGTTCTGGTCCTATGTTATATAAGAAAAAAGCTGTATACAATTACTTTCTACTCCAATAAAAAAAACAAAATATATATATATATATTTTTTTATGAGTAACCATGTGGTTCTAGTCCTGTAGGTAACAGGAAGTAGTCACGTTCCCATTAAAAATGGTCAGTGTACTCCAAATACTACTGGTTTAAAGTATCCCCATTAAGTGATTGTTACCTGTGAAAAACTGTCTCTACCTTGTAATCTCAATCTAAACCACTTATTGTGCCTGACTGACTCTGAACCATGCACAGAGGGGAACACAAGCTAATATATTTAGGGAGATTACTGTAATCAGTGACAGCTGAAGGGTCCTCTACCAAAATTTTTCAGAGGAGCTCGTAAAAGTCCGGAAATGGCTGGTTAATGGCAGTCAGGAGCCTGTAAAAAGCAATATGGTGTATTCTGTCACCACATTGCTCTCTCAAGCTCTTATAACTGCCAATTACCAATTGCTTAATTTTGCTTCTCTTGCCAACTCATGTCGTTAAAAACGTCATTTTGCTCCACTGACGGTTAGGTGTAGGGTTGGGGTTTGGGTAGAGTTAATAAAATATGCACTCCTGTTGACCATACTTCCTAATTTTCTAATGTTCACTCTGTGACTTTTTCACCTGGAAACTGAAGCTAACACGTGCCTCTACGCTCAACAACAAACAGCTTTGGCCACTGGGGGTAGTGATTCGAATTTTGGTAAGCACAGACAGTTTTTAGCAGCAAAAATGTCAACCTACTGATCACAATTAACAGTGTGATCAGTCCGAGTAAGGGTTCTTTTAACCTAGCACTTGAGGTGCACACCCAGGTTGTTTGACATCAAAGTTCACTTTGTTGGTGATGTGAATGCTGTTTTCCCAAATCGAGTGAACGCCCATGAACCGCTCTACCAGTATGTTTGAAAAGGTGGTCTAGGGTACACTTCATGTTCAAATGAAAAGTTATTTTGCTCAAAGGCATTAAGACATTATACAAGGTATTGAGAAGCAATCTTTACTATTTCCTGCTGCTTCTTGAATAAATGTATTCAAGGACAGTCATGTTCAGTCATAAAGCACTTGAGTGTACTGTAACTGGTTTAGTTCCAGGGTTTGAAAAGAAAGCATGACATTTATGGGCCAAATAATTCGGAACAAGGGTCCCACATGGAAAACATTGGACAGACTTGTACTGTCCTGCTTTTAAGACCGAAGGAAAACAGCAAAATCCTCAAACCTTGCAACTGCAGAGAATAGTCATTGATCTACCAGATCCTCAGGAAAGCTTTGAGTTTGTGAATTACATGATTAATACCATCTGGCTTAAAATGGCTGAACTCTAAGAAGATAAACAGAATTAAAAATAGGAAATAAAATATTTTTCCAGTAATGGTTAAGCTGGATCCAAACAGTTGTCTTCTTCTTCATGCTTAAACAAGACAGAGGAAAGTTCTGACAGGGTGGCTGAAGAAAGGGATGAATGAAGGTTGAAGGGGGAATGAGGGGATTTTGAGGGTGGGGTGACATAAATCTAAAACAGTCTCCTCCTAATGGCTCACAGTCTTGCTCTAACAGCTGGCCAGATGCTTTACAGATGAAGCAAACATCCCTTTTCCCGCAGATAAACAAAACACTCTCCAAAAAAACTCCTGAACAGACGGAGGGTAAAAACAGAGGGAATGGCCAAAAAAGAAAAAGAGAAAACTGTGCAGGGGAGAGGGACGAGAGAAAGAGACACAAGCAAGAAAGAGAGACAGAAAGAGAGAAAATTAAAGAAACAGAAGAAGGGAGAGGATATGCACAACAAGGGAGGAGACAAAATCATGAAAGAAAGCTAGGAAAGAAGGGGGATAATGGGCAGAAAAAGTCTGACTTTTTCTGAAAGTAGTCGGACATTCGTATGAAGAATAGTCTGCATATTGTAAAACAAAGCAAAGAGTAAGTTCACAAAAAAAAGCATATTCTGTCACTTTTGGGGGGAAAAACAAGAAAGTGAATGGTGAATGAGGCTAACATTTAGCCTAAAATGTCCTTTTGTGTTCCACAGAAGAAAAAGAGTAATACAGGTTTGGAAAAGTGATCGATTGATATAATGGAGAGGCCGATAAATCATACGATATTTGATATTTTAAAAATGATCTGCATTGGCTGATTAAAGGGATAGTTTGGAACAACATGAGGGTGAGAAATTAGAGAATATTCATTTTTGGGTGAACTACTGTATCCCTTTAAGAGACAGTGATCTAGGAAATGTTTTGCTTGAACTCAAATATCAAAAGAGTGCCAAGACATACAATTAACAAATGAAAGACAGACATTGCAAAACAAAACAACAGTGTATACATAAAAAAGAACAGTCGCTGCAGATGCACAGAGTACTTACTTTTTTTTTCTTTTTTTTTTTACAACAAATAAATATGGCCATGCAGAAATATTTAATTGACAATAATGAGTGCAGCAGCACAGAAATACATTTCTTGCTTGCCCAAAAAACTGTGTGATGTTATTCCACAAAATTCCACTGAGGTTTGTATAGTCTAGGGTCCAGCAAATGCAATATTTCAAAACCGTAGAAAATGACTTTCCCACATTCTCTTATTAGTGGTTTTGAAGCAGAATCCCCATACTATCCTAAACACACAATATTTCTCCTACTCCCACCATTCTCTTTGCCTCACTAAAATTATTAAAATTGATGTATCAATTCCTCTCCATCTCTCATCTGTTTCCTTCCTTATTTTTTATCTCTCCATTCTCCTTACCTACCTCCCTCTGTCATATGCAAATAATCACCCTCTTATCCTCATTTTCCACTGTCTGCCTGGCAGGACCTCAAAGGAAAATATGGCTATCAAATGATCTGAACCAGAGCAGAATTTAAACTGAGAGAGCGAGTTCTTAAAGTAAGAGGGAGCATCAGTGGAATGTGAGTGAAACAATGATGAAAGAAATAAGAAAGATATGTGCAAGAAGCAAAAAGGAGAATAAGCTTTAAAGAAGAACTACTGTATTTCAATAAGTGCTAAACATTTCGGCCTAAACAGCAGGTTACCAAGATCTTTACATTAAAGGAATTGTTCTTCCAAAAATGAAAATTCTCTCATTATTCACTTACCCTGAAGCCATCCCAGATGTGTATGTGTGACTTTCTTCAGCAGAACACAAATTAAGACTTTTAGAAAAAGATAGATCTCTGTCAGGTCCTTAATGTACTTAATGTCTGTCTAATGAATGTACACGGGTGCCAGCACTTTGACGGTCCAAAAGTCATATATTTTCAGCATTAAAGTAATCCACACGATTCCAGTCGATTAATGAATGTCTTCTGAAGCAAATCCATAGGTTTACTGTATGTAAGAAACAAGTTGATAATTAAAAAGTTTTTAACTTTAAATCGGCGCTTCCATCCAGGGCTCTGATGCAATAACTCTCGCCGAACTCTCACACAAAGTTTGTAAAGGATGGGCGGATCGTTACAAATGTAGTGATACTTTTGATACTGGTGTGGTATCAAGAATATCGGTCCTTACATAAAATAAAGTTCTAAAGTTTTTTCTTCTTTTTTTCCTTTAAAAAGTGATCTTATTATTTAGATTTCATGACTACTAATGCATCTCATAAGCTTTGAATTGGAAAAAAGTATTATATGAGCGAATAGTTGCATGGCACTGGAACAATCTTTTCTTTCGCTTATCTTGATAGAAATTCTGTGTAGAAATGCTAAAATACACTAGCAGTCACAGACAGCGCTCACCCTTTCAGTCATATCGCTCGTTCAAATAGGGAGCAGAGGTAATGACAGAAAAACAGCATCTGGATTATTCACACTAAGTAATGACAAACCTTGATGTGACATGTATTATAATGGGCTTGTTTGACCATTTTTACAGGTTTATTTCAATTCAGAGTTGTTAAAAGATTGATAATGATCTTTAATCCTCATTAATAAATGATACCCTTATGAAAACTTACCATAATTGAATGTAGTAATATTGTATTAACCATGATTAGTAACCATGACTGTAGAAACCATGTTTTTGTTTTCTTTTTGGCAGTAACCATGGTTTTACTACAGCATTACTGTATTATCCATATTGTAACTTGGTTTTAGTAATAGTAACCATATAATAATTTCTATGGTTAATTTTGAGGTTTTATATGTGGCTTATACTAACTAAGTTTTAAAGGGTAAACAAGGCAGTCTAATAATTTTCTGTTTAGGCCCATAAATATTTAAAAAATTTAAGAAATAATAAAGTTACTAATTTTATCCAAATTAGTCAGTATTGGTATTGACATCGCCGATATTAGCCTAAAAGTACTTGGTATCGGATCGAAAAGAAATTAAGTGGTATCGTCCATCCCTAATGTTCGTTCTTCTGTTGTAAATAACCGCAGCTTCCAAATTCTCGCTTGAACTCGCAGATGCGATTATGATTTATTTTTTACACAACATATCGATTTGCTTCAGAATACATTCATTGATCAACTGAAGATGTGTGAATTACTTTAATGCCTAAATATAACTTTTAGACTGTCAAAGTGCTGGCACCCATGTACATTCATTATAAGGACCTGTCAGCTCTATCTTCTTCTAAAAATCTTAATTTGTGTTCTGCTGAAGAAAGACAGTCATACACAACTGGGATGGCATCAGGGTAAGTGAATAATGAGAGAATTTAAATTTTTGGGTGAAGTTTACCTTTAACAGTGCATTTGAGATACTGTGGCTGAACTGGTAGATCACGGTGCTAGTAACACCAAGGTCATGGGTTTGATTCCCATAGAACACACAGAGTCAAATGAATGTCAATGTAAAGATTTTAAGACTAACATAAGACTGTGACATTATGGGTGATAATGGCTTGTGTTCATGCACTCTGTTTACATCCAGTACATTTTTCTTTCTTTTTTTCATCCCTTTCTCACAAGCTTTGTCTTCAAACTTGACTAAATTTAGAAGTTAGACAAAGGAAGCAGATGTCATTCCTGGGTGGTAGTACTAGAGTTATTTCTTTGGCTCAGCATATGCTGGCTATGTTTGTTTGAATGTAATTGTGTGAAATTGTTCTGTAAAACAAGTTTCAACTATACCAGGAACCAACCATTCCCTCTTCTCTTGTAAATATGGTAATTTAACAAACTTAATGACCTTAAATTAAAAAAAATAAATGAGGAGGACTCCCAACTCCCTAGCCTAGGGCTTTCGAATGCGACATGATCACACATGAAGTTGACATGCTGCTTTCGAATGTTCATTTACCCTCAAAAATGCCAAATCACAGAAAAAGCACAAGGGTTTTAGCTATTTTTGAATCTGCCCTTAAATCTTATTTTTATTTATTGTCCTTTGATGCTATTTAATGGATTGTTTGATGGTCTGGATTTTACTCAATGTAATGGTTGCATTTTGACTACATATTGTTTGGCTGTTTTTATATATGTTTTATTTGTAAATTTTACAGCACTTTGGATCAACTTCTATTGTTTTTAAATGTGCTTTATAAATAAAGTTTGACTTGACTTGAGACTTACTGCAGGCAGGGCAAGATGAAGACTCAAACACAGCTAGGAGTGCAACTCTAAATGTAGGGGTCTCAAAAATGTTCTAAGTTTCAAACTATGTTTTAACTTGACTCCACGTACTAAAAGCGTTGTGTTTGTGACGCGATGCAACCAAAGTGAGACACATCAAAAAACGTCTGTCTGACGCATGTGTACATAGACACATCCTTACAAAAGCCCTTATAATAAGTCTACCTCTGACAGCTTGAGGAATTCAATTGCAAAATGGATTTGCACCAATTGATTGGCTTATTTTCAATGATCTGGAAATAAACAATAATACAATTCCAATGTGTGAAAATGATTCCTCATGCTCCCTGAACCAGTCTTTCACAATTTGAGCCTGACGAATCTTGGCATTGTCACCCAGGAATATGCCAGTGCCATCAGGGAAGAAAAATCCATTGATAGGATAACCTGGTCAATCAGTACATTCAGGTGGTCATTTGACTTAATTTTACTGCCACATACCTTTGCTGAGCCAAGCCCTGGCCAATTGAAGCAACCCCAGATCATAACACTGCCTCCAGAGGCTTGTACAGTGGGCACCATGCATGATGGGTGCATCGCTTCATGCGCCTCCCTTCTTACCTTGATGCACCCATTGCTTTGGAATAGAGTAAATCTGGACTAATCAGACCACATGACCTTTTTCCATTGCTCCACAGTCCAATCTTTAAGCTCCCTAGCAAATTGAAGTATTTAGCCTCACTAACAAGTGGCTTTCTTGTAGCCAAACAGCTATTTAGTCCCAATCCTATAAATATTTGTTGCATTGTGCAAGTAGAAATGGTCTTACGTTCACTATTAAATATAGGTTTGAGTTCTACTGCAAATTTTTTACGATGCGACTTGAAGACTTTTAGCGATCTCCGATCACGATTATTCAAGATTTTTTTCCGACCACATTTCTTCCGTGAAGCTGATGGTTCACCACTATCCTTCCAGGTTTTAATAATGCATTGGACAGTTCTTAACTCAATTCGAGTGATTTCAGCAATCGCTTTATTTGTTTTCTTTGCTTGATGCAGGCCATTAATTTGCACATTCTGAAACACTGTAACATCTTTTCCACGACCACGGGATATGTCTTTCGACATAGTTGTTTAAGAAATGAGAAGCTACACACTGCATCAGTTAGGGTTAAAAAATATTTGCCAGCTGAAACATATTATCAATGCAATAATGATCCAATCATAAGCTCTATCACTTTGGACAGAGATCTGAACACTAAAGTGGTCATTGATTGGTTTGGTGCAACTTGACAGAGATGGCGGTGTGACTGGCATGTCGTAAGGTGGAGGGTTTGCCTATAAGTGAATCAGAAATATTGCTAAAATGTCCTCGCCCTTGATTTTAATCATTGTTCTCTGGAAAAGACTTTGAGAGACTTTCATCAGCATGTCTCATGCCCAACCAGACACAACAAGATGCTGGACTTGTGTTAAAGGAGCGAACAAAGCTCTCCACTTCACCGGCTGGGTGGGGCTGACCACAACTGCAACCAGCTCATCCCATTGTATTACACTGCCCTGAGGAAGGGAAAAACCCTTGTCATAGGGATTTAGGACTGATTCCATCCTGAGCCTACGGGGCTGTTATAACTGCATAGATTGGGGAATGTTTAAGGAGTCCTGTACGGACAATGATTATCTTACTGACTTTGTCAGCTGTTACGTTTCCTACTGTCAAGACAAGGGGTCAGCAACCTTTTTGACATGGAGTATAATTTTGTATTTTTCTGGTCAATGGCTGTGCGAAAATTATGTGATTTTCCAAATTTTGAGTACACTTGTGAAAATGTATCTATTTAGCATTTGTCTAATTTAATTGTTTATTTTTCATTACAAATGTCATTATCAGCATAACAGTTTGAGTTAAAACATTTACCAAAACCCAATGATTATGATGTGATCATCATCCTGCATGTACATTTTCACAGAACATCTTGTGAAAGTGCTTTGATTAAAGAAAACCTGTACTTTTGTACGAAATGAGTTAACACAGTTAATATAAAAAATGTGCTTATTTGATTACTGATCACAAATTGTGTGGAATCTTAAATATTTCTTATATTAGGGGCCTGTGTAGCTCTGCAATTAAACATGCTGATTACCACATCTGGAGTCACAAGTTACAAACCAGGGTGTGCTGAGTGACTTCAGTCAGGGTTCCTAGGCAACCAATTGGCCCGGTTGAAAGGGTGGGCAGAGTCACATTGAGTTAACCTCCACGTGGTCACAATAATGTGGTTCTCGCTCTCGGTGGGGCACGTGGATGCCATGGAGAATAGTGTGAGCGTCCACATGCGCTAGGTCTCTGTGGTAACGCGCTCAACAAGCCACGTGATAAGATAAGATGATAAGATGCGACGTGATTGACTGTCTCAGACGCGGAGGCAACTGAGTCCTCCGCCACCCGTATTGAGTCAAGTTACTACACCACCACGAGGACCTAGAGCGCATTGGGAATTGGGCATACCAAATTGGGGAGAAAGGGGAAGAAAATCATGTAATCATGTAATCACTAGCACACAAGCAACAGCGAGAGAGAAGTTTTTCACACTTGCAATCCAATCTTGATGTAACCCTTCCTCATGATCATGCAGCACGTTTTCATCAGCTTAATGGGAGATTGAACACTATTGAAGTGTGACGAGACTCATGCTGTCCATGCAAGCCATTCGCAAATCACAAGCCTATCAACTATTTAGCCCTTAGTGGTGAATCGCACCTGCAAAATCCTAAAACTTTATTGCCAGGTTTAATTTATATTTTGAATAGACTTTTATTTTTGAACCACACAATGTGGGTTTATTTTTTCTCTTTAATCGTTTAATGTAATTTTTAGTGAGATCGTGGTTTAAGGAGGGTGTACCTGTATGCTTGGTTGGAAATCTCAAGAATTAATATAGGTGTTTCCTTATTACATCATGTGTTGTTCTTAAAGCAAAAAGAAACAAATGTAACAGAATGTAGTCATCGGCGTAGACTGACTGAAGCAAAGCGGGTGCATTTACTCGTGCAATTAACCGAAAGTGAAGAACTGCTGGCTCATGATGCACAAATGGTTTGCACGTGCAGCACGAATCTGTTGGGTATAATGCAGTGTCATTTTAACTTTTTCTTTAGCCTACCATTCAGCTCATGAAAACACGCTGCGTGATAATGAGGAAGGATTACATCAAGATGTAGATTGGAATGCAGGTGTGGAATTCATATAAATAAAATAGTCCACTCCTCTCACCGTTGCTGGCATGCCAGTGATTACCCCTCCATTGGCACACGTGCCACAGGTTGCCGACCCATGGTGTAGACAGTGTAATCCATGGGTGACTAAATCACTTAAAGTGTTGTTAATTAGAAAGCGGCGTGCATTTCGAAACCTCCCAGAATTGATCAGGTTGAAAGAGGAAGTGAAATTTGAAATAATGAAAGCAAAGCAAAGATACATAGGAAAGATTGAGAGGGAGCTTGGGAACAACAATCTGGGTTCTGCCTGGGATGGTATGAAAATTATTGTTGGCAAAAGGAGCAATAGGAACTCTAAGGTGGCACTGGAAGGTTGCAAATGTGACAATTAGTTTTACCTTAGGTTTGACACCCACAATTTCAGGAATGTCATTCTAGAGCAGAAAACCAATCTATCTGACAGTGGTCCCACCCACTTTTGATGAATGTGATGTGGCAAATATGTTATAACACTCTAGAGCCAGGCCGCCTGCTCATCTCCTGTGCATAGCAATTAGGTCCTATTTTTCATTACATTTTCCAGCTGTCAACAGAGAGTGCTGAAAATGTGGAAACAGTCTACAGTTATCCCAGGCCAAACACAACCACCCCTAAGTGCTCTAGTCATGAAGATGGTAGAGATGTTGTTTTTCTCTTTGATAATGATAAAAGTGACAATGACGCTGAGGATGTTTGTTATGACAATTTTTCACGATGCTGCCGACCTTGGTTACCTGTGTGGATTTTGGATATGCTATTTACATAAAGTCATTGAATTGTATTTTTATTTTTTATTATTTTTATGATTGGGAAAGTCTTAATGACTGGGAAGGTCAACTTAGGACCACTGCTGTGTCCCCCACCTCCCCCTCCTTGTGTGTAGTGCCCTATATATTTCATTGTCTTGTATTTTGGTATTTTCTTGCTGCAAAACCAATTGCCCTCCGAGGACAAATAAAGTTGAAAGTAAAGTAAAGTATCTGCTTATTTAAATCCAAACAGCCACTTTTTTTGGCCATGCACTATATATTGCTTTGATTGCACTTTTTGTATTACCTAATCAATACTGTACTTGTCTTCTACAATGTAATTTATATTAATAATCTAAATTATAGGCCTATTTCTTATAAATATTTTATTCATAAGAATTTTGATATCATTATTTATAATTATTTAAACATTATATATTTTATTATTTTTATTTCTGGGCAATTTTGTATATATGTTATTAATTAAATTAATTACATGGCATATCATGTAATTAATTTGATTAAAAAAATTTAATCAATTAACAGCCCTATAAATATGCATTCCTTTTAACTGTATTGAAGCATTTTCAACTAGAAATACAACTCACTTTTAGCACCATCCTGTGGACAATTTAACTCAACAACACCCCCAGCTTCGGCCACTGGGGGCAGTGATTAGAATTTCAATAAGCACAGATCAATTTCAGTAGCAGAAATTGTTATCTCCTGTCACCGAATTCAGTGTGATCAGCCTTTTTAAATTATCTGCTACTACATTCTACAACTTCACCAAAGGCAAATCTATGCACGTGGCAATCAACGCATTTCTTCAAGAACACACTGAAGATAATTTACGATGGAACATCTATTGTCCATATGGCCTACATTTACTTCTACCACCTTTAGTAGTCTGGACTGGCATCCAGCCTCAAACATCTTGACAAAGTCTACAGTCAACTATTTCACATTGTACACTCTATGAACTGCAGACATGTTCTGCAAAATATTTACTGGGTTCTGTGGTGCATACAAGTTGTTACAAGCCAAAGCAACAAACGGGAACTCAAGACAGCAGTAACTATTATGTTTGGGACAGTTTGGGAAAATCCCTACACACCACCAGTCAAAAGTTTGGACACACTTGACTGAATTTATGTTTCTCATTATCATAAAAATAATTTGATTTAAAAGCTTATGCATAAATGCTAGAAATTTGGTTTGCACACATATTTAAATTGTGCATGCCTACATATGAATTTCTTCACAAACTCCAATTTTAATATATATATATATTTTTTTTTTATTATTATTATTATTGGCCAACAATTGCCCAGCATACACAAGAAATGCTTCAATACATTTTAAAACACATCCCAGGTTTAACAAGTCGGTTGAGACAATGCACAGAAAGTGCAAATCTGTAATCTACAACAGTAGGCTCAGTTGAAGAATCGAAAATATAAAATAGCTCCAATTTATTTTATTATTTTTTTTAACGATTTTTAGTTACATTTTTAACAATTCAATTTGTGTTATTTCTTAGTGAACCTTGAAAATTGTAATAATAAAAAATGCGAAAGTGTATCTAAACTATTGACTGGTGGTTTACACAACATTCTTATGGAGTAAAAGAGGGTGCTTCTCTTACTTGGGTCTTCATTGGGAAGGTATTGTGGTTCATCGGTGGGTTCTTGAGGGACCGGAGGGGTCACGGTAAGTTGAAAGATGCGTCTTTCGTGCAGACCACAGTAGTGATGGTGAAGATGGCAGGAGTATAGACCCTGATCAAGCTGCTGGATGTCTGATATGATGAGAGAGAAATCTCCTTGTGAGAATGCCATGGCAGAAATATTCATCTTTCGCTGAACGAATAGTGGCCCATAGTGACGTCTCTCGCCGGAGGCGTACAGGTCGATTAGACGATCGGCGCGGTCATGTTGGACCCCTGGAGGTTGCCGGTCCCAATGCACAACCTGCTGTTGGTCCTCCTGATTGTTACCTTCTGTCCATATTGGCCGGCGGTTAACACAAGGGAGAACCACCGTGCTGCCCACCAAAACCACAAACACAGCCTTCTGACCATCCCAGAACCGTCTCTCCTTACGTGCTGAGAAAAAACAACAGCTGGATGAGTATGCATTGCTTCACATGATTTCATACTGTATAAATACAGTGGCATTTAGAAGCACTGATGCACCACACTCAAAAATGTATACATTTCACTGTATCGGGCATCAAATCAAGTGGCATCTGCAAACAAATTATGCTAAATCTTTTCTCAGAACTAATTTCAATCTTTTGAGACAATAACCAGCTGCTCTTAAAAATCATTTTTAGGCGATGCATGAAGTCAGTTCTCCTCAGGTTCACACAGGTGTACTAGCAGAGTAACCACAGATGTAGTTCATTAAATGAACTCTGGACATGTTCCAATAATGACTAACAACCAAATGGTGTCCAAATACAATCAAACAGACTTCTTTTTGTGAAATGGTTTG
The DNA here is from genome assembly GCA_032164185.1 of Moxostoma hubbsi. Lineage (NCBI taxonomy): Eukaryota > Metazoa > Chordata > Actinopteri > Cypriniformes > Catostomidae > Moxostoma > Moxostoma hubbsi. The sequence goes on from JAVLUX010000186.1 coordinate 16,588,537, forward strand.
CTTGAAAGTATGCATGTGCTATCTTTCATTAAAAACTTGGTTTGATATTTTGTTATCTAATGCAATGATATTTAAATATGGCTTGTGTCCAAAAACATTTTGGGGCCACTGTATATATACAGTGTACTCTGTGTTATATACACTCACTGAAAACTTTATTAGGAACACCTGTACACCTACTTATATATGCAATTATCTAATTAGCCAATTGTGTGGCAACAGTGCAATGCATAAAATCATGCAGATATGGGTCAGGAGCTTCAGTTAATGTTTACATCAACCATCAGTATGTGGAAAAATTTGATTTCACTGATTTCGACTCAGGCATGATTGTTGGTGCCAGAAGGGCTGAGAATTTCTGTAACTGCTGATCTCCTGGAATCTTCACACACACACGCAACAGTCTATAGAGTTTACTCAGAATGGTGCCAAAAATGAAAAACATCCAATGAGTGGCAGTTCTGCAGACGGAAAGGGCTTGTTGATGAGAGAGGTCAACGGAGATTAGCCAGACAGGTTCGAGCTGACAGAAAGGCTACAGTAACTCAGATAATCACTCTGTACAATTGTGGTGAGCAGAACAGCATCTCAGAACACTTTGAACATTAAGGCGGATGGGGTACAACAGCAGAAGACCACTTCGGGAACTTTATTAGGACCATAGTATTCCTAATAGAGTGCTCAGTGAGTGTATTTTCTTGGAGCACCATGCAAAAAGGGATTAAAAATACTGTGATATAAAATAGCACATCAAATAGCAAAAAAATAGCTATAATGAAATTAAAGATTGGTGAAAAGAGATTATAACAGGAGTGCAAAAGTTTCTTCCCAATTGTCCTTACATTCTTTTCATTCTTTAACTCGCAGTAAGCTCCTTATTTGGCATGTACTCGAACAGTTTTATCATGAGGCTGGTTAAAAGCCAAGCATAGCACAAACCACCTCATGGAGGTGAATTTACTAACCTTTTTTCAGTAACACTTTACAATACGGTTCCATTTGTTAACATTAGTTAATGCATTAGGTATCATGAACTAACAATTAACAATATATATTTTTACAGCATATATTTACAAACCTGACTTGGTGACATTAAGCTGCACTTTGATTGACTCATATAGGTGGCAGTAATGATGATGCAGATTACAGGAGTAGATTCCTTTGTCAGTCATGGCAATGTCTGTTTGAAAAAGCAGACAAAATGTCTTAATTTAATTAGGTAGCACCAAAACGAAAGGGATTAGAATGAATAATTCTGAACATTTGAAGCTACTACATTACTTGCACATACCTAGAATTACAGTAAGAATCTAATCAAAGACTTTTTGTGTTTGTATTATTAGGTTGCAAATCTCACCTTTAATAACTAATGAGAAGTTGCCATCTTTGAAAGCAGTCTTGGGCATGCCAATGCGTCCCTGGTTGTAGCCATTGTAGATGCGCTGGTCTCCAGCAGAAAACATGTCTATGACACGCTCCATTGCATGATCTGGGATACTACGAAGGAGATCCCAGTGTACTACACGTTGGCGGTCCTTAAGGCGGTCTTGGGTCCACACCATGCGCTGACTATGACACTGCAATACTGCTCGAGATCCCTGGGGGGCGCTCATGTTGTACATAGCCACCACCACCCCACTGCCATCATTTTGGCCTAGGGCTGAGAAACAAAAGGCGGTTTCCCGGACACAAATTATGTCTAATCGTATACCAAAAGTCACTATCAAGCAAGAACACCCTATGTAAATGGAGCAGTGCTGTTGTTTTAAACCATATGTTGTAGCAGTACCAATAAACTAGTGTCTGAAGAAGTTATGGCAATTTCTTATTTTCAATTTTTGAGTAATTTGCAATTACGTATGTTGCCCTTGATACACCTTATTGTTTGAAGTTGTATAGTCCTAGCAAATGTTCAAAGTTTAGAGAAGCATAGTAATTAATGTGTTGCTTACCAGGGCTGAAGAGGAATGAAGCCAGAACTGTAACAGAATCAAACAGAGAACTTAGTTAAAATTAAATACACACATAAAAACAATCAGCATTGAACTGGGCCTCTTCATGAATTCCGTCCCACTGGATTAAAGGGACACTGTAGTTCATCCAAAAATGAAAACACTCTCATCATTTACTCACCATGTTGCTATCCCAGGTGTGTATGACCTTCTTTCATCTGCTCAACACAAATGAAGATTTTAAGAAAAATATCTCAGCTATGTAGGTCCATACAATGCAAGTTAATGGTGGCCAAAACTTTGAAGCTCAAAAAAGCACATAAAGGCAGCATTAATGTAATCCACACAACTTGTTAAATCCATATCCTCAGAAGCAATATGATAAGTGTGGGTGAGAAACAGTTCAAAATGTAAGTAAATTTTTACTAAATAAATAATAAATTCTCCTCCCTGCCCAGTGGGTGGTGATATGCACAAAGAAGAACAAAAACAAAAGAAGAGGATTGTGAAAGTTAAAGTGGAGATTTATAATAAAAATGATTTAAATATTGATCTGTTTCTCATCCACACCTCTCATATCACTTCTGAAGACATTGATTTAATCATTGGAGTCATAAAGATTACTTTTATGCTGCCTTTATGTGCTTTTTGGACCTTCTGGTCACCATCCACATGAATTGTATGGATCTACAAAAGCTGAGATATTCTTCTAAAGATCTTCATTTATGTACAGCAGAAGAAAGAAAATCATACACATCTGGGATGGCATGATGGTGAGTAAATGATGAGATCATTTCATTTTTGGGTGAATTATCCCTTTCAAGACCAGTGATTTACTATATGGGTTTTATCACTGTGTTTTTCACTCTTTTAATTCACTAACAAAAATTCACAAAAGCTTGAACAGCACTGTTAACCTGTTTTACAGTATATCCTATTTAAACACAGTAATCCAATTTTCTTAAATGTTTAATGTGTAGTGGTTTTCTAGCTTTAAAATGAAAAAGTATCATCAAGAATTAAAGTTAACTGACCAAGTCACAAAGTAAGAGATAGGAGAATACAGCAATGTTCATTTCCTTATGTTTACATGGCAGTCCTTTATGAGCTAATGCTTTGGGAAAAGTGAGCAGCACCAATATTTTAACTTTCCATCTGAGCGGATTATGTCTGAAAGCTCTATTTATGGTGTGTGACTGACATTGGGTTCTCAGAAATAAACACCTCTTCTCCTAATGTTTGCAAGAACAGTCAAAACACGCATCTAATAAAACACTCCTTTGTGATATCTGGTAAATTTAAAATTCTTCAATAAATATTTAACTGCATAACACATAAGCTTGAATTATTATTGGACAGCACTGAAATATTTAGTTTTGTATAACTAAAATTCAAATAACAGGTAAAAACAACACAAAAGTCAGCACTTTACAACTTCATTTTAAATGACGGAAGATTAGCCTTTGGATCTATACAATTCACATTATAATTTGTCTTTCTAATCATCCAAACTACCACTCTGTACCTTTTAATATGTCATGCTCCTTTAAAAGAAAAAAATCACAAAGAATGTTTTTCGTTATGATTAAGGGAGTGGTTCGATAGCCCCAATCCTCTAAAAATTTCAGTAAGAGATTGTTTTGGTATTATGAGAGATTTATCTACTGTAAAAATGATTTATTACACTCACACAACCTAAATAACTGGAGATATACAAAACACTTAACTCTTATTTACAACCATAAATCTCCAATCATTTCATGAAAATGCAGAAATGTTTACTTTTCAGAGTCTGTGCTTCTTCCACTGCTGTCTTAAACAGCTGTGACTGTTATTCAAATGACTCAACAACTGGCACAGTAACTGGCCACTGTCTGTAGAAGTAGTTCCAAAAAGGCTGTTCTTCTGAAAGGGCAGTATCACGGTGCAAAATATAATACTTTTTAGAGACTTCTGCAGGGGCATAAAGATTCAATTCATTGTATGCTACTCAGTCATTCTTCTATGTATCTGGCTTTCCATCTTTATATTGTCTTTTAGGGTTGTTAAATTTCACTATGATTTTGTGTCAAATGGGAGAAAAGTAAAAAGCTTTGCAAATGTACAGCGCAATAGAAAGGCAGTAATAAGCATGTGTTAGAAGCCAGAGAAACCACAAACATCACAGTGTAAATGAGTGAAGGAGCAGGGAGAGGGGTCAACAGTTTGGAATCTGCTGAGGAAGCAATCTGAAGTCCAATGGATTGTCTGTGCACTCACTTCCCTCACACACACACACACACTTTTGGGTTTCCAAAACATAATGGTTTTTATACTGTACACTATATATGTATACTATACTATACTGAACTTTATATTCTATCCCCTAACCCTACCCCTAAACCTAACCCTCACAGAAAACTTAATGCATTTTTACATTTTCAAAAAACATGATTTAGTATGATTTATAAGCTGTTTCCCTCATGGGGATCAACAAATTGTCCCCACAACGTCAAAAATGTAGGGTTTTACTATACTTATGGGGACATTTGGTCCAAACAAAGTGATATATATACATGCTTACACACACACACACGCGCGCATACTCACACTATCCTGCTAAGGGCAAAGCTACACCTGCACATGAGAATGTAAACCCACACACGTTTGTTTCTTTCTTTATATATCGTTCTTACTTTATTTTCTACCTTTGTTCAAATTAAGTCTTGTGCAGACAGGGATAAATATGTTATGCATTATTTGGCCAATTATATATATTATAGGGATTAGCCATAATTTGAGGATTTCAAGGAGAGTCTAAACCAGTAAAATGTGGAATATCTATGTCAATAACTATTGAAAAAATGGGTACGGATTTTTTCCATGTAGGTCTCACTCTCTCTTTTTCATATCACCAGTTCTGCTTTAATTTTTAAAGGGATAGTTCACCCAAAAATGAACATTTTCTTGTCATTTAATCACCCTCATTCCATTCCAGATGTGTATGACTTTCTTTCTTCTATTGAACACAAAAAATATTCTTAGAAGAATATCTCAGCTCTGCAGGTCCATACAATGCAAATAAATGGTGGCCAGAACTTTGAAGGTCCAAAAAGCATATAAAGACAGCATAACATAATCCATATGCCTCCAATGGTTCAATCCATATTTTCAGAAGTTATATTATTGGTGTGGGTGAGAAAAAAAATATTTTTACCATAAATCTTTACTTTCACTTTCTTCTTCTTTTGTTTTTGGCAATTTGCAGTCTTTGTGCATATCACCACCTACTGGGGAGGGAGGATAATTTATAGTAAAAAAGGACTTAAATATTGATCTGTTTCTCACCCACACCTATCATATCACTTCTGAAGATATGGATTTAACCACTGGAGTCCTATGGATTACTTTTATGATGCCTTTATATGCTTTTTGGACCTTCAAATTTCTGGCCACCATTCACTTGCATTGTATGGAGTATGGACCTACAGAACTGGGGTATTTTTCTAAATATATTTGTTTGTGTTCAGCAGAAGAAAAAATCTGGGATGGCATGAGGGTAAGTAAATGATGACACAATTTACATTTTGGGTAAACTATTCCTTTAAGTCTGGAGCTAGGGCTCAGATGTTCTTTTAACCTAATGCTTTCATATTTCAGTGGAACTTACCCTTACTTCAAAAGAACTGAATATAACTTAGTGTTTTGAAGATGCAAATGACTTCATAAATAGTTCTACATCTGAAATGAATCAGGGTTCAACCTCTTGCTCAAGCAGAGAAAAAACATTGAGCATACCTAAGTTTTGTACGTCTGTACCTAGACCTGCTGAGTGTGCACAATCATAATGTTATGTACTGTAAATAAAAATTAGAACAACATGATATTATGTCTAGTGTCTCAATTTAAGATGAATGGTGTCAGGCAAGTGCAGGCATAACGTGTATTTGGCCCAAGATATAAGTAAAGAAAGCCTTTTTCTTAAGAAATACAGGGTAAGGAATACTTTAAGAAGCTGACATTGACTCAAGCTCCAATTCAAAAGGATATCTGGTTTAGTTTATAGTGACACATCAATCTCTAATTGAAGAATGAACAAAATAGTGTAGTCATAATAATGATTCAGCCTGTGAAAAGATTAGTAGGTCCGAATAATAATACATATTCACTAGTTTTCAAATGAAACCTTATATCTTTATTGATTTTGTCAGTTGAATCATCTCGAGTCATCTTGAGTCACTCTCGGATTTTGCTGAAAGAGTAAATTCATGTCTAATGTGCTAAGTTAGGGGAATTGTCTTGGTTCATTCTGTTCCATTGGTTCAAGAAAATGAGCTTGCAATCAGCATGCACTGTGTTTGCACAGCCTTTCATTGTATTAGACACATCATTTAAAGGGAAAGTTCACCCAAAAATGAAAATTCTCTCATCATTTACTCACCCTCATGCCATCCCATATTATTTTTTTCTGCTGTACACAAACAATGATTTTTAGAAGAACATGTCAGCTCCAAAAAGTTGAAGCTCTGATATGCACATCAATTTATTATAAAAGTAATCAATAAAACTCCGGTGGTTAAATCTTTATCTTTAGAATTGATCAATATTCAGAATGCAAAAAAAATAAAAGAAGAAGAATATGAAAGTGGAGATCGACAGTAAAAAAAAAGGACTTAAATATGTATCTGTTTCTCACCCACACTTATCACATCTGAAGATATGGATTTAACCACTGGAGTTGTAGTCATTATATTATGCTTCCTTTATGTCCTTTTGGAGCATCAACATTTGGTACCCATTGATAGTAATTGCATTGTGATGATTTGCAGAGCTGAAATATTCATCTAACATTTCTTGTTTGTGTTCAGCAGAAGAAAGATAGTCATTCACGTGGGATAGCATGAGGGTGAGTAAATGATTAGATTATTTCATTTTTGGTTGAACTATCCCTTTAAATGTGCACTCAGACATGTTTTTGTTAATTGTATTTTCAGAAAATATGTACAATATGATGTACACTCACATGAGACCATCGAAGACTTCATGTGACCATCATTATTGTCGTTACAACAATAATCCCTTGCAATTAATTTTTCAGTGCTGAGTAAATTAATCATGGCTGACTGGGAATGGCACAGTTTTACAATGGCAACAGTAACTAAGCACTTACACTTGTGCGACGCTGCATCTTCAACTTTAGGTGTCAGATTGATATATTGTAAACTTTTACTAGCTTGTTTCTCATTTATCAGCATTGACTTGCACATCAGCTCCAGCCTCATCGTAAGCAAAGTCTGCGATATGTCAGTTCAATCACTGTTCGGTCCTCAAGTCAGTGGAAATGTGTATGTTCTCATTATTGAGATCGCTTCTCATTTCCCCTGGCTGAACACTGGCTTTGACGTGAAAACTTGTGACGTAAACTAAAGCCTATTTTGCTTATTTTTAAAAGGCTGGAGCTGATTGGCAAATCCCACTCCAAATTCATGTTTCAGTAGGAAATATGTCTACAAGTCAAAGAAAACTGCCATCGTCATGGCACTTCCCTGGGACGTTTAAGAATAGAAAGTCCCAAGCGATATGGGCACAAAAGAAAACAGACAGACAGACAGACAGACAGACAGACAGACAGACAGACAGACAGACAGATAGATAGATAGATAGATAGATAGATAGAGTGATTGTGGGTTTCTCCATTGTGCATTACATGAAAATGTTAAACCCAATCACTAAGAAACGCAATAGTGAGTGAGAACAGCCTGAAGGTCTGTGCAAAGTTTGGTGGATGTAGCTCGAAAGCTCTAGGAGGATTTACAATTGATAATTTTGGTCTTGGTTTAGGGATTTTGGAAAAACCCTAAACCATGTCTGTAGAGTAATATTATGTTGACCTTGTCCAGCCAACATAACTACATCCAGATATTTAATACATCTGGAATTAATTCATGCGAATGTCAACAAACATTTGCTTAATTTAATCTCACGTTTTAGTAAAAGTCTAAAAGTAGAATATAGTCAAATATAGCCCATTTGCTGTTTTCCTTTATGTGCCTTAAATGTGGTGGCAATGTTAATTTGGACAAGAGCAAACACTTTTCATTGGTTCTTTTCAAACAAAGGCATCAGTTTTTGAAACAAGCCTTATGTTATGTTTTCTGCAGCAGCTGGATTTGACATCTGGGTTTGGGTCTCAACGGTGCAAAAGACAGACTGAAAAGTAATTAAATTACATAAAAATGTCATAAAAAGAAGTTAATATTTATCATGAATTACATATTACGACTGTTTCAGGCACAAACATCTGCCATTAGCCCTCACTAAAGAGACACAAACACACTTATACCAGTTTTAATCCAAAATAATACATTTTAAAGTTGTAACATTTTACGTAAATATAAGAGAAACAAATACTAACATGTAACAATAACAGAAATACTTGAAGAATAAATTATAACACCAGGTAGCCTAATTATGAGTGACTTTGGTTGGATTAACAGGTAAATCACAAACTCACGTTGAGAAAAGAAAAGAGCTCGAGTCAAGTTCTTCATGTCCGATATATTCTTGGGTTGTTCTTCCTAAAATGACGCGTTGAAGATTGTGTAAAGCCAAATTTTACCAGTGCTGGATAACCTGACAAACTTCTACCAAGAAGGCAAAGACTTGCTGTTTGTCGTCCAGCGACATCAGCGGTAGTCTGCACTACTGATCCACCTTCAGTTTTCAGACCATCTCCGCCCGGCCTGCCCCCCTTCACGTGAACTACAAACCCTTCAGCTGTTCGACACTGAAGATACTGTATCTGTTTCATTTCTGGGGTTCTGTAATCGATGATGAATATACAACATTAATGATAGTGCGAACTTTTCCTTGAACTTTTTGTCAGCAAATGTAAGCGTCAAAAACTAATAGCAGAGAAGAAGAATGTTCTATACACAAAACACACACACACACACACACACACACACACACACACATATATATATATATAGTTATGTTGTGTGTATTTAAAGTAAGTTTGCTTTTTTCCTGGGCTTAAAAAAAATATTCGGGATCAGTCGACAGCAATTGTGGAATAATTTTGATTACCAAAAAAAAAAAAAGAAAAAAAAAAAATCGAGGATACTGCCGCTAAAGTCAATGGGGCAAAAAAGGCAGAAATATTAAGCTTACAATTTTATAAAAGCACTTACGTTAATACGTCTGTTAACTCTTTTGTACTACTTGAGGTGTAAAGTTGTTCAAATAATAATTTTTTACTGTCGTTTTAGGGTTTAAGGCGTGACGTCGTCATAGCAACGAAGTTTTTTGTAATAATTTTACACAGAAAAGGGTAACACGGATCTATATATAAATCCGTGGTTACTACCCTTTTCTGTGTAAAATGATATCAAATATGTAGATATTATATATAGATCAGTGGAAGTAAGCGATTTTATCACACTAAAATAATATTAGCATGCAACAGTGAGAATTTTAACGTTTACGAATTAGCCCCCATTAACTTCTGAGGAGTGACGAGTCGAAATAAATTTGTTTGGTAATCAGCATTATTTCACAAATGCTGTCGATTTAGCTCACATTGTATTAAACCCGGAATAATCCTTAAAGTAAAAAAAAAAAGGAAAAAAAAGAAAGAAAATTAGAGAATTAAATTTTTTATTTAAATACATAAAATAAAATAAAAGTCTCATGAAGTGATGACGTTCTAAAAAAATAATCGGAAAATAGTTCGGAATAATATTTTTTATTATTATTTCTTTAAAAAAAACGTGAAACAATTTTGCTTTATAATATTATAATAAACATTTCATATTTAAGTAAAACCATTTTTTGAAGGTAGACATTCTGTTGTCATGTGACAGAAAGTGAAACAAAAATCACATAACAGACCCTCATGACTGTGTGTGAAATCAAAGAAATACATTTGGACATATGAAAACCCATTTTGATCAGATAAAATGGAGTAACCCCAAGACAATTACATGATAAACTTGACTCAAAAATTCATGATATTTGTAAAATAAAAAATGAAATAAATAAATAATAAAATATGCTTGAAAACTTTTTTGAAACTAATGATTAGTTTGTGTACATTTATTCAAGGTGCAAGGAAAGGAATTGTAAAACCCTTTACTTGATGGTTACACCACTTGACATTTTTGAAGTTATTAAATCATGCATTGTTGAAAATGCTCTTAATGCTTTTTTATACACTCACCTAAAGGATTATTAGGAACACCATACTAATACTGTGTTTGACCCCCTTTCTGCCTTAATTCTACGTGGCATTGATTCAACAAGGTGCTGAAAGCATTCTTTAGAAATGTTGGCCCATATTGATAGGATAGCATCTTGCAGTTGATGGAGATTTGTGGGATGCACATCCAGGGCACGAAGCTCCCATTCCACCACATCCCAAAGATGCTCTATTGGGTTGAGATCTGGTGACTGTGGGGGCCATTTTAGTACAGTGAACTCATTGTCATGTTCAAGAAACCAATTTGAAATGATTCGAGCTTTGTGACATGGTGCATTATCCTGCTGGAAGTAGCCATCAGAGGATGGGTACATGGTGGCCATAAAGGGATGGACATGGTCAGAAACAATGCTCAGGTAGGCCGTGGCATTTAAACGATGCCCAATTGGCACTAAGGGGCCTAAAGTGTGCCAAGAAAACATCCCCCACACCATTACACCACCACCACCAGCCTGCACAGTGGTAACAAGGCATGATGGATCCATGTTCTCATTCTGTTTACGCCAAATTCTGACTCTACCATCTGAATGTCTCAACAGAAATCGAGACTCATCAGACCAGGCAACATTTTTCCAGTCTTCAACTGTCCAATTTTGGTGAGCTCTTGCAAATTGTAGCCTCTTTTTCCTATTTGTAGTGGAGATGAGTGGTACCCGGTGGGGTCTTCTGCTGTTGTAGCCCATCCGCCTCAAGGTTGTGCATGTTGTGGCTTCACAAATGCTTTGCTGCATACCTCGGTTGTAACGAGTGGTTATTTCGGTCAAAGTTGCTCTTCTATCAGCTTGAATCAGTCGGCCCATTCTCCTCTGACCTCTAGCATCAACAAGGCATTTTCGCCCACAGGACTGCCGCATACTGGATGTTTTTCCCTTTTCACACCATTCTTTGTAAACCCTAGAAATGGTTGTGCGTGAAAATCCCAGTAACTGAGCAGATTGTGAAATACTCAGAAAAGCCCGTCTGGCACCAACAACCATGCCACGCTCAAAATTGCTTAAATCACCTTTCTTTCCCATTCTGACATTCAGTTTGGAGTTCAGGAGATTGTCTTGACCAGGACCACACCCCTAAATGCATTGAAGCAACTGCCATGTGATTGGTTGATTAGATAATTGCATTAATGAGAAATTGAACAGGTGTTCCTAATAATCCTTTAGGTGAGTGTATATGACAACATGTACACAAATATTACACTTTTGTTTTAAGATGTTTTTTTATATATATATTTATCATTTTTATTATCTCTGGCATTTTTATTTGTCACAAAATGTCATCAAATCTGTTAATTCTGATAGTGTAAATAAATATTTATATGAACACTATATGATTAGGTCTTATTTAATGACAGGGTGTTGTTGAATAACAGGGACATAGTGTAACAACTGGTTATAACTACTAAAGTTGGATCCAGCCGCTATATCTTCAGGGTGTTGGTGGAACAGTATGTTTACAGGCTTTGCTCACAGCAAGTTTATAAGCCACAGTGCAGACTCAGCTCCTGCAATGACCAATAAAACTCTGGGGAACAAACAATCCTGAGCCTTTAGACAGACTCATTAACCAAACATACAAAAGGGTTCTGCTATTAGACAAAGAGAGTTTCCAACTGTATTTCTACAGTTACTTTATAAAAATGAAAGCAAACAAAATACAAAGATTCATGTTAATACAATCTGACAAGAAGCTGTTAACACTAAAATGTCCAAGGGAAACTTGGTAAAACTAGAAAGACAACATATTTAACCAATAAATGTACAAAGTTTTAAATTATGATTGTGATTATAGATTAAATTGTAAATATATGATATCATAGGACAAACAATATCCGATATGTTAATCATCTCTTGCTAGCATTTTTGTTCAATTATCAGACAAGAATAATTAAAGTGCTGTAGTGGATTTTACTTCCTGACAGGATTATATATGTGTTCACTCAAGTTAGAAGTTAATGTTGTAAAATTACTTGAATGACCTCAAGTCTTCCCATCAGCTTCATAAACAAAAGCCAATGATAAAAAAACAAAACAAAACAAAAACAGGTCTTTGCTGCCACCTTATGGATTAGAAGAATATTGCCGTTTTATCTGCTGGTAAGTAGTAACGGTGCACTAAAAAATATGTAGCATTTTTACAAAGAAATACAAACAAACACAATATAAAAACAAACACAACTGACAAATTTTGGCAGGTGGTTGGCATTGGATTTTAATTGGTCATTTGTGAGTTGTGCTCTCTTTTCTTTGGGACCATGTGCATATTTGTAAACTGTAAATATGTAAGCTATATACAGTATGTAAACTGATCCTGGGATAAGACATGGATTGAGCCCTTATTTTCTAAAAGACAAATTCTAAAAAATGCTAAACTTTGAAACAGTGCTTACCATTCAGATAGCAAAATGAGACAACAATCAAAAGGTATCAACAATATATTTTCTATATAACAAAGCAGGCTCAATAAATACCATATTTACAAAACACTGAGAGAAAAAAAACCCAGCAAATGCATGTAAGTTGATTATTGTGGCGCTCAAAGCAAAAATAGTCCACAGTCGTTCTTTTTGAATATTCTCACAAAAGTGATTTAAAGCTAAAGTATGTAACTTACTAGATGGTTAAGGGATAGTTCACCCAAAAAATGAAAATTCTCTCCTCATTTACTCATCACCATGTCATCCCAGATGTGTATGACTTTCTTTCTTCTGCAGAACACAAATTAAGATTTTTTTGAAGAATATTTCCGCTCTGTAGCTCCTTACAATGAAAGTGAATGGTTACCAACATTTGGAAGATTCAAAATGAACAAATATTGCCACATAAAAGTAATCCATACAACTTCAGTGGTTAAATCCATATTTTCAGAAGCTATATGATAAGTGTGGGTGAGGAAGAGATGAATATTTAAATCCTTACAATCCCTACTTTCATTTTCAACTTTTTCTTCTTTTGTTTTTGGTGATTCTCATTTTGTTTGTGCATATCACCACCTACTAGGCAAGGAGGAGAATTTATAGTGAAAAAAAAAGACTTAAATATTGATCTGTTTCACAACCACTCTTATCATATCTCTTATGAAGCCACTCCACTGGAGTCCAATTTATTATTTTTATGCTGCCTTTATGTGCTTTTTGGAGTTTCAAAATTTGGTACCCATTCACTTGCATTGTGAGGAACTACAGAGCTTAAATTTTCTTCTAAAAATCTTAATTTGTGTTCAGCAGAAGAAAGAAAGTCATACATATCTGGGATGGCATGAGAGGATTTTCATTTTTGGGTGAACTCAACTGATTACAATGTATAGTCAGGACATTAATAACTTGAAACATTACTATTACAATGTGACAATTTTTTCAGAACTTCTTAAACTACTTCAAAGAGTTCATCATCCAAGTGCAGCAGTGACAGATTTGCAGATCTTTGTCATTCAAGCTGTCAGTTTGTCCAGATACTTGGGTGACATTTCACCTCACACTTCCTGTAGCACTTGCCATAAATGTGACTGTCTTGTCAGGCACTTCTCACACACCTTACAGTCTAGCTGATCCCACAAAAGTTCAGTGGGGTTAAGATACATAACACTCATTTCAAATTATCTGTTGTCCAAAATCTGTGTTTCTTTGCCCACTCTAACCTTTTCTTTTTGTTTTTCTGTATCTAAAGTGGCTTTTTCTTTGCAATTCTTCCCATAAGTCCTGCACCCCTGAGTCTTCTCTTTACTGTTGTACATGAAACTGGTGTTGAGCGGGTAGAATTCAATGAAGCTGTCAGCGGAGGACATGTGAGGTGTCTATTTCTAAAACTAGAGACTTTGATGTACTTATCCTCTTGTTTAGTTGTACATCTGGCCTTCCACATTTCTTTCTGTCCTTGTTAGAGCCAGTTGTCCTTTGTCTTTGAAGACTGTTGGGTACACTTTTGTATGAAATCTCCAAAGTTTTGTCAATTTCCTGCATTGTATAGCTTTCATTCCTCAAAACAATGATTGACTGATGAGTTTCTAAAGAAAGCTGTTTCTTTTTTGCTATTTCTGACCTATTATTGACCTTAAGACATGCCAGTCTATTGCATACTGCGGCAACTCAAAAACAAACACAAAGACATAATCTTCATTTAATGAACCAAATAGCTTTCAGCAGTGTTTGATATAATGGCAAGTGAAGTTCTAGTACCAAATTAGCAATTTAGCATGATTACTCAAGGATAAGGTGTTGGGGTGATGGCTGCTAGAAATGGGGCCTGTAGATTTGATAAAAAATTTGTTTTTTCAAATAGTGATAGTGCTGTTTTTTTTTTTACATAATTAATGTCCTGACTATACTTTGTGACAAGTTGAATGCCATTTTGATGAATTAAAGTGCCAATTTCCTTCCGAAACAGCAAAATCTGCCCATTATTCCAAACATTTGGCCACCAGTGTACATTTTCATATCCAAGCTTAATATGCAGGGACAACTATAAGTAAGCCATTTGTTGATTTAAAAAACGGTAAAATCTAGCGATGTAAAAAATATTGCTCTTGTTTGTCTGAGCGTCCCAACCGCCCGACATAGACTCAACCAATGACTTGAGTGAGGGGCGGGACTATCTGCTTGTTTGACCAATGGCAGATTGAGGAAAGCTATTTAGCTATTAGCTATTTGTTAGCTATTAATAGCTATTAAAGACTCATTATATTTTGCGTTTCAAGTGCACAATTGTCTGTGTGCTATTTTCAGTTTAAGAAAGGAGACATCCAGAAAGTAAAAAAGAGCTGTGCTTGTTTGTCATTAACCTGATTACCAAAATGGACCAATTTTTGGTATTCAATTCAGTGACAATTATTCACCTTATTCACAGTAGCGCCATCTTTGATTTTTGACGGTAATAAAAATTAGGCTGTGAGAGATATACTTACCGTTACTTCAATGACATACACCGCATAAAGCTATCAAAAAGCTACTAGATCACATCTAATGAGTTTTTGTTTTTGTCTACTGAAATTGTTTGGAAAATATTTTCGAGATAGCGGAATGATCTAAAACACTTTATACAACAGTAAAGCCCATTGAAGAGAATGTGCGTCTAGCCCTCACAGCCTTGTCATCATTCCCATCAAAAATTAAAGATGGCGTTGCTGTGAATAAGGTCTAGGTAGAATGTTTGACAAACTACTCAATTGTGTTGACTTCAACACAGCATTCACTTTCACAAATTGCAATCAGAGAAAAGACCATAATTGTCTTTTATAAGTCAGAAAGATATGTGTCATTTGATGCTGATGTGAAAGTATTAAACAGTAAAGATTACAATAAATTCTATTCTGTCCCTTTTACTTCGCAAAAGTCCTGACTGATGCGATGTAAAATGAAGCTGCTGGATGTGATTTCAGCTGGTTTTACTCACTGAATTAAACTTCAACCAATTTATTCTTCAAAACCCCACTCACCAGGGACATTTCATCCACCTAAACATGTAAAAGCAAGAGGAAAAGAGTGTTTCTGATTGGCTATAATACCAAGGCCACTCCCCCCACTCTTTTCTTTTTTGCTTTTTACAGAGCCTAGGGATGTCACATAGATAGGTGTGATTTCTTAGAATATCTAGAGTATTTCACTGATACAGTTGCAGTCAAAAGTTTACATACACCTTAGCCAAATACATTTAAACTCATTTTTTTACAATTCCTGACATTTAATCATAGAAAACATTCCCTGTCTTAGGTCAGTTAGGATCACTACATTATTTTAAGAATGTTAAACGTCAGGATAATAGTAGAGAGAATGATTTATTTCAGCTTTTATTTCTTTCATCAAATTCCCAGTGGGTCAGAAGTTTACATACACTTTGTTAGTATTTGGTAGCATTGGCTTTAAATTGTTTAATTGGGTCAGATATTTTGGGTAGCCTTCCACAAGCTTCTCACAATAAGTTGCTGGAATTTTGGCCCATTCCTCAAGACAGAACTGGTGTAACTGAGTCAGGTTTGTAGGCCTCCTTGCTCGCACACACCTATTCAATTCTGCCCACAACTATTCTGTCAGACTGAGGTCAGGGCTTTATGATAGCCACTCCAATACCTTGATTTTGTTGTCTTTGAGGTATGCTTGGGGTCATTGTCCATTTGTAAGATCCAAGTGCGACTGAGCTTTAACTTCCTAGCTGATGTCTTGAGATGTTGCTTCAATATATCCGCATAATTTTCCTTCCTCATATTGCCATCTGTTTTGTGAAGTGCACCAGTCCCTCCTGCAGCAAGGCACCCCCACAACATGATGCTGCCACCCCATGCTTCACGGTTGGGATTGAGTTCTTCATCTTGCAAGCCTCACCCTTTTTCCTCCAAACATAACAAGTTAAATTATTGTTTCATTAAACCAGAGGGCATTTTTCCAAAAAGTAAGATCTTTGTGCATATGTGCACTTGCAAACTGTAGTCTGGCTTTTTTATAGCGGTTTTGGAGCAGTGGCTTCTTCCATGCTGAGCATCCTTTCAGATTATGTCGATATAGGACTTGTTTTACTGTGGATATAGATACTTGTCTACCTGTTTCCTCCAGCATCTTCACAAGGTCCTTTGCTGTTGTTCTGGGATTGATTTGCACTTTTTGCACCAAACTACGTTAATCTCTAGGAGACAGAATGCGTCTCGTTCATGAGTGGTATGATGGCTTGAGTACTATTGTTTGCACAGGCATTTGAAAATGGCTACCAATGATGAACCAGACTTGTGGAGGTCCACAAATGTTTTATGAAGTCTTGGCTGATTTCTTTTGGTTTTCCCATGATGTCAAGCAAAGAGGTACTGAATTTGAAGGTAGGCCTTAAAATACATCCACAGATACACTTCCAAATCAGTACACCTCCTATAAGAAGATAATTGGATAATTGTCTAAAAGTTTTACATAATTTTCTGGAATTATCCAAGCTGCTCAAAGGAACAGTTAACTTAGTGTATGAAAACTTCTGACCCACTGGAATTGTGATATAATCAGTTAAAAGTGAAATAATCTGTCTGTAAACAATTGTTTGAAAAATCACTTGTGTCATGCACAAATTAGATATCCTAAACAACTTGCCAAAACTATAGTTTGCTAATATTAAGTCTGTGGAGTGGTTAAAAACCTAACCTAAGTGTATGTAAACTTCTTCAACTGTATCTGTCAGATCATGACAAAAAACAATCTTTTACAGCATCTTTAACTCAAGTCTCTTTTTTTCAGTGGCAGACATAAGTAATGAAATAATTATGTAATGTAGGTCTTTGTATGAATGGTCTGTAGAAAACAATATTGACTTTATTGTTTATTATTAAGGTATGGTCATGGCTGTTTACTGAGAATTTCTCAGGGTCCTCCCTGGATCTTCCTGTGTTTATATTTTAGTCAGTGAGTTGCGTCTCCCTTTGTGGGTGAAGTCAACCTTCAGGGAGCCCAGTTGTTGATACAGGTAGTGACTTCTTTTCATATGTAGTCTTGGACATGGGCCCACCAATAGACCAGCTAATGGCATCAGCTTCTTTTACTCTGACACTACACCTCCCTAGAGGAAAAAGAAGGGAGATAAAAGGTCAACATAAATATCAAATAATATATAAATCTGTCATGTTTTCCTTTTTTAATCTATTTTATGATCCAACTGTTTAAAGGTATTCAACTATTATTTTCACAGAAGAATGGTAGCATTTTAAAGAAATTGCATATTTATTCACTAAACAATTAAAGTCCACAACAGATCCTACTCTAGGCAAAAATAGATATAATACATAGAAAAAGTTGGAAACTGTACTCCATGTCCCAGATCCAGGCATTCTCTCTGAAGGTCTCTCTAAACTACAATTACCTAATAAGTTTGGGTGGAGATAGAGATTAATAGATAAAGATACTGTGGACAAAAGACCTGGATGTTGAAATGCCAGCTTCCCACAGACTGCTAGACAATGGGGCCTGCTATCTTGAGCCACACTGTGAGTCTCACTCTATTAAAAGTTATATCAGACGAGCACATTGTCATCTAATGGGCTGAGTCCACAGTGGACTTCTAATGAATTGTTGCCATTCTATTAGGAGAACATTAACAATGAGGGGTCACATTGTGTGGGGCATGTCTGGGCAATATGGGAGAGCTTTGATGTAACAATGTGCAGGAACAATCTGTCAGCAAGCTGTTAGTGAGACTGGATTAGCTGGGTGCATCCTAATGCTTCGTTGATATCTCTTTATGGCTACTATTGGCTAAATTATTATTAATAATTAATAATATTAATAATAATTAAATTATTATTATTATGATTATCTTAGTTATCTGTAGCCTACAGTAATATGATAAAATCTTATTCTCATTCTCATTACTTTTAATTGACACAATGCAAAAGCATCTTAAATGGTCCTAAAGTGGTAGGACAAGTAGTCAAAATGGGTCCAAAAAATAGGCTTCAGCATCTTTTGTGAGATTTACCAGAACTTAGTGAAGTGGCATCACCACTTTTTAACTGACTAATATGATGAGCCTAATAATTAACAGTAATGTTAATGTTGATTAGAACTGTATTGCCAAACCAAAAGAAGCAGACTAAGTTTGTGTGTAAACTTACGAGGCAGTTAGTGTTGAGTTGAGCACCATGGTGGCACGTATTCTGTGCAACTGAGCCACTGTAAGCTTCTTATGCTGCTGATGAGGGTGCTGGGTCAGCGCAATGTCACTCTTTTCCTCCATTCCACTAGGAGGCAGTATCTCGATTTCTGTACGCTCACAATTTTCCTGACCGTTGGGGCAGCTCAGGGTCCTTTGCACATGCCTGGCCTCTGCTCGCTTAAGACTGTCTGTCACTTTTCTTGAAATGTTTTCTATGACGTCCTGCTGATGGTGTTCCATGTCTGTCTGTAATAGCTCTGAGCTGTGCCACTTTTGTTTGGTGAGGTGTGTCAGGCTATTGCTGATATTTCTACTGTCCAAGTAGTGGACAGGGCCATTGAGGTGTTGAAGAAGGTCATCCTCAGAGTGTGACCTGAGGGTAACTTGCTGCAGGTAGTCCGGGCGAGGTGAAAGGCGCTGCAATGTTTGGGAGCTGCAATCCGTGTCCTGAGACATTCCAGCAAAGTCATTCTTCTTGCCAGGCTCCTGATTGGTTGACCGGTCATCCAAAATGTAGGACTCATTTACAGTAATCTGAGAGCCATTCCAGGTGATTGAATCCTCTTCATCTGCATCTTCACCATCCTCAAATGCCTCCTCTTCCTCTCCAGCATCATCTCCCTCACTCTGGCCTAGCCCTCCCTTTAGGTCCAGCTCTGTGATCAGGGACTCTGGTGAGAGAGTGCCATACGCACTGTCTATTGAAAGACAGTGAATTTCTGCATCCAGGTCTGTGGTGACCAAATCAACCAGGCTTTCCAGAGTTCTACTGGCATCAGTCGATAGGGAATCCCGCAGGCTTAAAGAGTCAGAGAGGAGCGAACTTCTCAAGGATGCAGTCTGCATTATCTTTCCAGTCGACGAAGACTCAACCTCATCCACATCCTCCATTGCAGCCACAGAAAGGGTTTCAGTTGAACCATCAGAGTGACTTGGTGAAAGGGAGAGGCTTCAGACAAGAAAATGTATTTTTATTACACTGATTGATTTGAACTTTAATCTTTCACTAATTGTGTTGTCTCATTTAAGTGTTGTTCATGCTTAGAGCTACTCTGATTTTTATATGAATTTTGGGATATTGCATAAAATTTGCTGGATAGAAACACCAAGATGCAAATAAAATCTCCAAAATGTGCATAAAAAACATATAAGCTCACTTGAGGTTTTCTATTCTATAAAAAAAACATGCGCATAAACTTCGTTGGAAACACATTTACAGAATATAGTCCTATAGGGTGTATATAGGAATGTAGATGCGCATCAATAAAGTAATGTGACTTTGCCTCAACAAGCCATGTGAATACACAATTGGCTCAGAGAATATCATCAATATCATCACTTACTAAACAGATCTCTGGAATACTCGATTCTGATTGGTCAATGGTGCCATCAAGTGGTCTGATATTTCTGAGTAACAACCACACATCCAGGGATTAATTAATATCAGACTGGTCATCTGAGAATTGGGAGTCATCCTTACTACTTCTCATATCAATCTCTACAAGTACACTAATAAAATAATTCAACTCATATCAATGTTTCATGTCCATTTATTCATTTATTTGGTAAGTAGTCTTGTAATAACCTGGATAATGAGCAGTCAGTGAGTCATTTTTGCAAAATAAAAACCACCGGAACTCCAATGCAAACCAGAGATGCAAATCAGCTTTTTAACAATTACTTTCTTCTCACATAATAACCAAATTTTATAGATTTTTAAATCAATATTTCATGTCCATTTATGTATTGATTTGGTTGGTAGCCTTGTAATAAGCAGGATATTACACGGCTTTTCTTCGTGGTCATGATCAACCTGTTGGGGTTTATTTTGCAATAACAACTGGCTGACTACATTATCCCTTACATAGCATCTCCAGTGTTGCTCTGGTTATTCTGAAATGCTAACACCTGTCATAAAAATGATTGGTTGCTTTTACTTTCCAGAACTGTCTGACAACTTTCGCTCCTAGATATAAGGCCTCTGCCTCAGAACAATAATGAACATGAAGTTCCTCATAGTGTTTTGTCTGCGCGGTCTAAATTGGGAAATATTTATTACATTAATACAAGAGCCACGGTGGCTTCAACTTTAATTTCCAAATCTATTTTGCAGCAGTTTCCCCAGAAGTGACTATTTTGTACTCTTCAATGCATGGGAAGGAAACGCTGCTTTGTTCGTAGATTGTTTTTGCAATATTCAGATTTTTCACACGATCTGAATTTAGAACTTGACCAGTGACTACACTTATAACTTATGCATGTTTATTCATAAAAATTTAAATCTTCAAGGTTCTGTTCAGAGTGTACAAGCAAATTATTATTATTTATGCAATGCAAGATTAACTTTAATAGTACATTTATAATGCTTACCTCTTGCCTAGTGGTTCTCTGTACTGAAGTGATGGAGAGCTGGATGTGGACATGCTGCTTTCCGTCTCAACCTCCTCTCTGTAATCTGTGTCATCTTGCTGGGACTCTGAACGAAGCCTCAGGAGCTGATTCAGAATGGAGTAACACTTCATTTTACACTCAATAATTAAGCCTAACTGTTAAAGATCTGTGTTGTTCCATTATCATATAGGAATAGTACAATAGTGTCTTTTTTAGTTACACACTTGCCATTTCAGATCAATTTGCTGTTATTTTTTTCGTAGTGTACAAAAGGAGAATTTTAAAAAAAAGCATACAATGATAGTTCATAGTGACCACATTTCTTAAGTCCCAAAAAGAACAAAAAACTTATAGAAGTACCATAAAGTAGCCCTTAACTATGAACTTTCATGTATGTGTGAATGGTACAATACCTTCTTTAAAACTACTTCATTTGTGTGCCACAGAACCAACAACAGCATATGGGTTTGGCATAACATGAAGTCATGTGACAAGAATGTAGCATACTACTGTTTGAGACATTTATTGTTACATAATGTCTATTGTGCTGAGTAAATAATTACATAATTTTCCTTTAACATGGTGATGTCACATGAAAGTTGCAAACAAATTTCACTCTCCCTGGTTGTGTGACAATGAACAAAGATTCAATTATAAACCGTCCATGTTTGAAAAAGGTCTCAAGTGGCTTATTCTTTGTTTAAGAATATGGACAATACAGGGTACACTATACCATACCTGTGCATTGTAGATGGCCTCCATCCAACTACGGCCCTGAGTGCCACTGTTGGCCTGAAAGCAGTAGGAAGCCACAGCGCAACGAAATTCATTGAGGTAGATGAGGAGGAAGCTTCCTGGGTCCTTCAGTTCTCGACACACAATGTTATGTATAACTAGAGGCTGCCGAATCACCTTAACCTTTTCCACTCGCTTCACCGGCTTAGTAATCAACAGAACGTCAGTGAACAGGAAACAGTACACATCCATCTGTCGGAGACAAACTTTGAGAAAACTATTGGCTGTTTGTTGAAACAATTTGTTTCCATAGAGGAATAGTTCACCCAAAAAATTTTATTTGGCCATTATTTAAGCTCCCTTATTCAGTTCCACACCTGTATGTTTTTCTTTCTTCCGTAGAACTCAAAAGGTGAGATATGGAAGAATATCCTGGCTACTCATTTTCATATAATGAAAGTGAAAGATGACTGTCCAAAATTACAAAAAGCACCATAAATGTATCATTAAAGTGGTCCACATGACTTCTGTGCTATATTCCAAGTCCAAGTCATATGATTGCTTTATGTGAGGAACGTAATGCCAAATGACATAGCACAATAAATGTATAATGAGTGAACAAGTAGACCATACAAGTTGTGCACTACATTTGAAGTCTTAGTCATATGATGCACCCATAGAACAGTGCGAAAGTTCACGACACTTTTTTTTTCATTTTGGAGCATGATGGCACCCGTCCTCATTCACTTTAATATGTGGAGAGAGAAAAAATGCCAAGATATTCTTCAAAAATTCACCTTTTGTGTTCCACAGAAGAAAGACTTACAAGTTTGAAAAGACATGAGGTTGAATAAATAATGACAGCATTTTCCCAATTTTGGGGGAATGAACTATTATTTTCTCAGCACAGAAACACAATGTACCCTGCTTTCTTTCCCCTCCTTCATCTTCAGAGCTCCCTCTAAGAGCAGCTGACGGATCTCTTCTGGTGGGGCGCCCATCACTGGAGCAGTCAGGTCAAAGTTATAATATTCCCTGAGGATCTGAAGGACCAATGCACAGAAGAATGGATTATTACAGACACTCATATAAAGGAGTGATGGTTCTTGGAAATATGATCATGTAAACTTTTTACAGGTAGCCTATTACATTTTTTTTTTTTCCTCAGGTCTCATATCAACAAGCATTCTGAAACCAAGACAGTGACTCATAGTCTATGATTCTCACCCTCTCCACTTCCTCACTGGCCCCCTCCACGGCCTCATATGCCTCTATACGACCAGCAATGGCAGCCAGCTTCTGTTTTTCCTCTCTTTGTCTCATTTGAGAGTCCACACTGTTTATGAAGCATTCAACAGCAGCCACCTGACAGAAACAAATATAATATATATATATATACAGAGTTGTGGCCAAAATTCTGGCACCCTTGGTAAATATGAGCAAAAAAAATCTGCATTGTTTAACCCTTTTAATCTTTCATTAAAAACCCCCCACAAAGATCTAACATTTATTTTAAGTAAAACAATTGAAAGTGGGGAAATATCTCATTATAAAATAAATATTTTTCTCCAAAACATGTTGACCACAATTATTGGCACCCGTAGAAATTCTTATGAGTAAAATATATCTGAAGTATATTCTCATTCATATTTTACATTTTTTAGTGCACCTGGGTGGCTAGGAACATTAAATTGTTCAGCCATAACTTCTTGTTTCACATGGGTTTAAATATGAGGTAACATACAGGCTAAATTTGCTTAATCATCAATAACAGTGTGCAAGACTAAATAATATTTTTCTGATGAATGGTAAAAGGTTGTTGAGCTTCACAAAATGAAGTTCCAATCAACTGGAGGTGTTAAGAATCAGCCTGGAAAAGGATGCGTATCTAAATTGTCTCAATGCACGGTGTGGAGGATGGTTCAAGTGGCCAAAGAATCTCCAAAGATCACAGCCGGAGAATTGCAGAATTTAGTTGGGTCTTGGGAGACATAACCTACATCACCACCCTCACAACCTACATCACAACCCTCCCAAGTTGTTTGGGAGGGTTTCAAGAAAAAAGCCTCTGCTCTCATCCAACAACAAACTCTACAAACTCTGGGTTCTATGGTCAGATGAAACAAAAAAGAGCTTTTTAGCAGCAAACACCAGAGATAGGTTTGGCGCACACAGAGATGAAGAAGTACCACTGCCCAAGGTTAAATGTGGTGTTGGATCATTAACGTTATGGGGCTGTATTTCTGCCAGAAATCCTGGACATTTTGTTCAGATACATGGCATCACAGACACTATCAAATACCAATCAAAACCTGACTGCCTCTGCCAGAAAGCTTAAAATGGGCTCTGGTTGGATCTTCCAGCGGGACAGTGATCCAAAACAAACATAAAAATCAACACAAAAATGGTTCACTGAACACAAAATCAAGGTTCTGACATGACTATCTCAGTCTCCTGACCTGAACCCTTATAGAAAATTTGTGGGATGAACCAAAGAAGAGAGTCCACCAGCGTGGAACGCAGAATTTGAAGTATCTGGAGAGATTCTGTAGGAATGGTCTCAGATCCCTTGCCATGTGTACTCCAACCTCATTAGGTATTATAGGAGAAGATTCAGAGCTGTTATCTTGGCAAAGGGAGGTTGCACAAAGTATTGAATAAAAGAGTGCCAATAATTATAGCCAATGCTTTTTGGACAAAATTATTTATTTAGTTACAAGATTTCCCGTTTCAATTGTTTTACTTCAATCAATCAGTTATTTTTATGAAATATCAAAAGGGTAAACAATGCATATTTGTTTTCATAGCATAGATTTGCTCATATTTACCAAGGGTGCCAATATGATTGGCCACAACTCTATATATGTCATGTAAAGCATTTTGATTGCATTCAAGAAAGACTAAAAATCTAATTATTAGGTCGTTTTTTTGTAATTTGTAAATAAATTTGCTGTTAAGAAGGCCTTTCTCCATCAGTGGCTTTAATATAGTTATATATAGTTACTGTATAATGTTGCTTTACAGTATAATGTCCTATATAGTTATTAGATTGCCTATAATAAATTCCAGGAAACAAAGTATTTATTTACATGTACTATACTTCTGTACATACAGTATACTGAATGTGTGGATGTGCCTCAATTCCTTTGAAGATTTAATGACATTGTGTTTACCATTCTGTTAATGGCCTCTCGAGTTGATGGGTCATCAGTCTTTTTCAGCATGCTCTTAAGCAGCAATGGGTATTTAGTGAGTCTCTGATGAGGCTTTACCAACATATCTGTCAGTTTAAGCCGGTTGCACTGCTTATGAGTCTCAGCCCACTGCAGGGAAGAAAAGTTTGGTAAATTTGGTAATCATAAACATACACTCACAGCACAAGTAGACTATGAAAGAAACCTTGAGTCATAACGAATACTGCTTTTACAATAGAGATACTGCTAGTCATGATAAATACCTCTAATATATACAGTAATAAACCTCTAGAAAAGCTTTTATATTTCCAGACAGACTACATTCATCAAAGGTTAATGTGTCCGGTTGAAAATCAACCGGATGGATGGTAATAATTACTCACAGTTACATATATTCTGAAGAGCTCATTGTCTTTCAGTAAAGTGCGCATGTACTCCATGCAGCCCTCTTCCTCCATGCAGTAATGGATGTAGGGCTTGAATCTATAACCAAACTGCACACCAAAATTGATAATACTTTACAATCAGGTTGTATTATTACATTATTTAAAGGGATAGTTCACCCAAAAATGAAAATTGTCTCATCATTTACTCACCATCATGCCATCCCAAATGTGTATGACTTTCTTTCTTCTGCTGAACACAAAGTTTTTTTAGAAGAATATATTAGCTCTGTAGGTCCTCATAATGCAAGTGAATGGGTACCAACATTTTGAAGCTCAGAAAAGCACAAATGCAATGTAAATGTAATCCATAAGACTCCAGTGGAAAATCAATGTCTTCAGAAGAAACATGATAGGTGTGGGTGAGAAACAGGTCAATATTTAAGTCCTTTTTAACTATAAATGCTCTTTCCTGCCCAATATGTGGTGATATACACAAAGAATGTGAATTGGCAAAAAAAAAAAAAAAAGAATGTGGAAGTGAATGTAAAAAAATGATCACATTTGTTTCTCGCTCACACTTAACCTATTGATTCTGAAGGCATGGATTTAACCACTGGAGTCTTATGGATTTCTTTTACACAGCCTTTACATGCTTTTAGGACTTTTCAGTACTCATTCACTTGCATTGTACGGCCCTAAAGAGCTGAGATACTATTCAAAATATCTTAGATTGAGTTCAGCAAAAGAAAGCAAGTCATACACATCAGGGATGGCATGAGGGTGAGTAAATGATGAGAGAATCTTTATTTTTGGGTGTACTATCTTACACAAGTTAACTTGAACTAACAATTAACAATACTTGAACAAAATCAAAAAAGAAGTTGGACATAAATTGAAACATTTTATGTGTGACTTATGTTTCCAATCTTTTAATAAAACTTTGAATATGGATGCACTGAATATGTATGTTTCTTTATGGTCACCAATTGCCAAGTGTTTTCTCTTCGAAAGGTCTGAGATTGCTGGTTGTCAAAAATGAGTGACACAAAAGTTTTTATCTGGGCTGGTGTTTCCTGTGTGCACAAACTCACAGTGCTGAAGCCCTGATGCAGGTCATTGGGGTCGAGCAGTGTTCGTTTTTGTCTAGCTATCTCAAGTGCAGGCAGCATGACCTCGGCCCACAGGGATATATGCAGCTGCACAATGTCCTGAATGTTACTGAAGAGACGCATAGGTTCCACTTCACTCAGTAAACCACTCTCCTGCAAGTTCAGCAGTCCACATAGAAAGAGCTTGTGACAGAAAGAGAGAGAGTTTGTGGGTAAATATGCAATATTTGGAGCTTAATAAGGTGTGACTACTCCATTCACTGCATTCATGCACCTTTTAGGAACTATTTCCGCTGATGTAAAAAATGAACTAATGGGCCATTCTGTATATTGTCTAAAATATACAGTAAGTTACTCAACAATCAAATAAATATCACATGGGCAAGAGTACAATATTGCACACTTACTCCTGTAATATTGCTCAAAGTAAACACATTAATAAATCAGTTAGAATATGATTACAAATTATATGAGACCTCTTCCGATGGTGTTAAGGATTTTGTGTGAATATCCTTGAATGCAACGTTATCATTCAAGTAGATTCTGGGCTAAGATTATGTAATCAAATAATCCTAACTTCATATGCTATCAGAAAAATCCTAATTCCCATTTCTGAAGTGGTAATTATGAGTATGTCATGTTCACGTGATGATAAACTTTTAATATGACACCTTTATGCATATCACTCAGTTAGCTTGCTGGCGATAATTTTTTTGGTTTTGATGCAGCTGGCTCTTACATCAGTTATGACGTGCAGTTTCTTGATGTAGTCTGACTCTGTCTGCAGCAATTCCCATATAGACTCCTGCTGATGGCACTGGCGCCTGGTTAAAATCTACAAAAACAAATAAAAACAATATTTTCATATAAAGTGGTGGTGCCGTAGTGGGCTAAAGCACAGAACTGGTAAGCAAGGCACTCCAGGTTGCTCTGGGGGAATTATCCCTGTAATAAGTGCACTGTATTGTCACTTTGGATAAAAGTGTCTGCCAAATATTTAATAAATGTACTACTTACTAGAGTGTGTAGTGTACACTTTTCTTAATATTTCCAAAAATGTGTACTGTTTTTGATTAATTTAGTTTCTCCTAAGTCTGGTTCACACTGCACTGTAAAAAATATATTGTCAGGTAAGCTAAAAAAAAAATGTACTTCAGTTGGTAACATCAAAATTAACTACTTTAATTTAAGTCAAAAACATTATTGAATATTTCAATAATCAACATGAATACATTAGTTAACAGCACCCAAAAATATTTTTAAGAGCAATAATTACTGGAATAGGTCAACCCCAAAAAAAGGAAAATTCTTTCATCATTTACTCACCTTCATGAAATTCCAGATGTGTTTCACTTTATTTCTTTTGTTGAACACAAACGAAGATTTTTAGATGAATATTTCAACTCTGTAGGTCCTCACATTGCAAGTAAATGATTTCCAAAAGTTTGAAGCTCCAAAAGGACATAAAGGCAGCATAAAAGTAATCCATTCGACTCCAGTGGTTAAATCCATATATTCAGAAGCAGTAAGATAGGTGTGTGTGTTTGAGAAACAGATCAATATTTACATCCTTTTTTTCTATAAATCTCCACTTCAATTGCATTCTTCTTCTCTTGTTTTTGGCTATTCGCATTCTTTGTGTATAATGCCACCTACTGGGTAGGCAGGAGAATTTACATTAAAAAAAGGACTTAAATATTGATCTGTTTCTCACCCACACCTATCAAATCACTTCTGAAGATACATATTTAACCACTGTAGTTTTATGGACAGGGTTGGGGATTAGCGGAATACATGTAATGGGATTATGTATTTAAAATACAAAAATATGAGTAACTCAAGAAGAGCTTAAAGAGCTTACTTTGCATTTAATTTTTAGTTTATTCAGATGGAAAACATTTATCCATGTAAACGATGCGATCCAAGGAGCGTTTGAACAGCGGTGAAACAATTTCTTATGGCGTGTTACATTCATACGAGCTGACAGAGGGTGTATTCACGTGGTTATTATGAGAGAATGGTGGAAATGACATCAATGAGGAAGTTTCCTTTGGTAGTTTAACAGAGAGAATTCACATTCCATCATAAAAAGATGTTGTTGTGTTCACTCTGTGGGGTTTTGAAGTAAGCTTGGAGCAGCAGAAAAAGTTAACCTTGTGTAAATTTTCATGTGAACCTTTAGCTTTTTGCTAAGCTTAAATGCTATTTCTAGCCCTTTTACATGCACCTGTTATCAGGTGTGATATAAAAAACAATTATCAAGATAACCCATGTTAGATCCTAATTTTTGGACCTTTGATATTAGTGCAAAGATGTACTGCAAAAATCTTATTCTTGATGGGAATTATTTTTCTGTAAAAATCCTTAAAAAATATACATTTACATGATCTTGTTTTACAAGCAACACTAAAAAAAATAGTTTTTTTTTTCAGGGAATTTATTTTTAATATATTTGTATTTTTGTCTTACTGTACTGGCAGATTTTATTCACTTATTATTACCTTGTTTATTTTCAAAACAAAAGAAAATAAATCTGTGCTAAAGAAGTAATCCAAAGTATTTACATTACATTACTGACCTTGAGTAATCTAATGGAATGTGTTACAAATGACATTTTACAGCATGTATTCTGTAATCTGTAGTGGAATACATTTTAAAAGTAATCCTCCCAAATCTGTTTATAGATTACTTTTATGCTGCCTTTATATGCATTTTGGAGTTTCAACATTCTGCTACCCATTCACTTGCATTAAATGGACCTACAGAGCTGAGATATTCTTCTAAAAATGTTTGTTTGTCTTCAGAAGAAAGAAAGTCATACACATCTGGGATACCCTGAGGATGATTCATTTTTGGTTGAATTATCCCTTTAAGTAACTGTATGCAACCACTTTTTACAGTGCAACACATGCCAAAAAACAGCAACATTTCAAACATCCTAATGTTGCCTGATGAATTTGTAAAGACAGCTGGTCATTATCGAAAAATAAACAAAGAAAGAGTGTTACCGATGTTATATTGCTTAACTGTTGGTGTGTTAGGGCAGTGTGAACTAGTCTTTGCATTGCAGATCACAACAAGAGCAATAAAACAGCCATCTCCATGATAACACAGCCCAAGCACAAATCATCAATATAAAAACAGAAGTCATTCTGGCGATTAGCAATATCAGCAAGAGTTTATTATTGCACAAGAAGTCTGATAACTTTCATCCTCAATGTATAACAGGTTGCAACATCCTAGTGAAACAATATAAAAATATAAATATATAAAATATAGTTTCGTTTAGAGTTTGTATTAACACTTAAATTCACAGCATAGCAGAATTTTAACGTTTGTTTACAGCAATTAAATAACTAGTTCTTTATAAAAAATAAATAAATGAAATAAAATAAAATCAATAAATATACTTAAAAGTAGATTACCACAACAGTTTAGGTGCGAAAAAATTGCATTGTCACCCCGAAGCAAAATGTTCTTAAAAATCAAGATTTTTATAATCAGTGGCTTCCTATAAACACGATGCTAAGGTTTCAGAGGGTTAAGGAGAGTGTTATACCTCAGGGTTCTCCAGTAGCTGCTTCCAGCTCTCCTCTAGCTCCAGGTTAGGCTCTTCTTCCCATGAGTCCCTGTGGAATGAGAGCTGCTGTGGCATCTTTGGTAATCCGAACATAGTGTAGGAGTACAGCTTACTCTGCAACTGGTCCACACGATCACACTCCTGAGGAGAAGCAATACATTTTTTTTTTAAATAACAGCAAAAGAAAAATAGGTAGTTCATGTAGAACATGTCATTACATGGACTTTTTTAATCAACATTAAGATTGTAGGTTAAAGTCGACGTGAATTGTAGTTTGCAATATATTTTATTTCCATAATGTGAAATATTTCAGAGTGAAACGGGATATTCAAAGAGGAGGAAAAAACAACAACAACAGGAAATGTGGGTGTTACATTCCAGGATGGACCCAGATGAGTTTGCTTAATAAATGCTTAAATAGGTTTTAGCCTATTGGTTGAGATTATCCAATAGCTTAAGTGATGCCAGGGGAAAAGGAAAGTTATTTCAGAGGTGGAGCAAGTTATTATTATTAATAATTATTTATAGTATTTTTGTCTAATTTTGTAGCATCCTTAAAATAAGAAAAAATGATAATATATTAAGTCTTGTTTTCAGAGCAGTCAACAAAATGTAGTGGGGTTTATGCTTAAAACAAGAAATAATGATTTGCCAAAGGGGTTAGAAAAATACATAAATGCATAAATGCCACTAAATAAAAAAAAAACATCTAATGTAATTTTGTTTCTCAAGAAAATGTATCTTGTTTAAGATTGTTCAGATATTTTTATAATAAGACAAAAATACTTAATAAGAAATACATTTTTCTGCAGAAATTATGAAGAGAATAGTTTTTTCTTTGGAATAACAAATGCTATTAAATTGTTCAGACTAAGATTAGGCACCAGCAATATCGTCAATTTAAATTTCTTGTTGATTTACACTGATGAGCCAAAATATTATGACCACTCACAGGTGAAGCGAATAATGTTGATCATCTCCTAACAAGGCCACATGTCAAGATCATTAGATGTAAGCGAACAATCAGTTCTCGTAGTCAATGTGTTGAATGCAGGAGAAATTGGCAAGAGTAAAGACCTGAGCAACTTTGACAAGGGCCAAATTGTTATGGCCAGACAACTGGGTCAGAGCATCTCTGAAACAGCAAGGCTTGTGGGGTGCTCCCGGTCATCACTGGGCAAGCAAGTGTCGGAACTGGGCCTTGGAGCAGTGTAAGAAGGTCACCTGGTCCGATGAGTCCTGTTTTATTTTACATGTGGACAGCCGTGTACGTGTGGGCTGTTTACCTGGGGAAGTGATGGCACCAGGATGCACTACGGGAAGACGACATGCTGGTGGAGGGGGGTGTGATGCTCTGGGCAATGTTCTGCTGGGAAATTCTGGGTCCGGCCATTCATGTAGATGTCAATTTGACACGTGCCACTTACCTAAACATTGTTGCAGACCAGGTACACCACTTCATGGCTTTGGAATTTCCTGATGGCAGTGGCCTCTTTCAGCAGGATAATGCGCCCTGCCACACTGCACACATTTTTTGGGAATGGTTTGAGGAACATGATGAAGAGTTCAAGGTGTTGTCCTAGCCTCCAAATTCCCCAGCTCTAAATCCGATTGAGCATCTTTTACAACTTTCAGGATTTGAAGAGTCTGTTGCTAATGTCTTGGTGCAAGATACCACAGGACACCTTCAGGGGTCTTGTAAAGTCCATGCCTAGGCAGGTCTGCGCTGTTATGGTGGCACACGGAGGACCAATAGCATATTAGGTAGGTGATCATAATGTCATGGCTCATCATTGTATAAATATAGAAGAGGTTATATCTTCTTAGGCCTTGTAATTTTTTTTCACCATGTTTAATCACTTTTTTTGCCCTTCACCATTTTAAATGGTCTTGTGGTGTGAGAAATACATTTTTAAAAGCATAAATATTCCATGCAGTTTCTAATTAATTTGATGTCAAAAAAGCATAATGCATAATATAAATGTAAAATAAATAATAATATGATTACACAATTTATTTATAAATACCATAGTGTATTGTTTGCAGGATGGGGTTAATCCAATAGCACCTTTAATGATCTCATAATCTGTAGTCACCAACAAGCAGGCATTGTTGTCCATACCGCACCAACATTATACTATTGTGAGATTTTTTACAATAGTCACATTGAGAGGAAAAGGACCCGGCCTGAGCTCTGACCCCAGGTTTACACTCCTGGGACCAGGCAGAATGTGTAAACCAACCTAAATCATTAGTGCTTGCTGCGAAAAAGTCACCAAAGGTCGCTGCACGTGTGAGGTGTAAAAAAGAATGTGCAACCATACAAAGACATTCGTTTATATCCTGCACACAGTTACTTAAAGGAAAAGTCTACCTGTATTTGTTCCTGCTTTTGGTTGGACAAGTCGTAGCAGATCAAATGTGAAATGCAACAAGATCAAGTGTGAAATGCAACAAACTTTCCAAGCTTGCCAAGAATAGGCAAGTACTTTTTTGCATTTGGGAACTGCTTTGCACATGTAAACCTAACACTGGTGATGCTCACAGATGCTGACCTTGCCAAGAGAGCCATTTCCTGAGTTGGAACTGAAGAGGCCGCTGAAGCGGCTGGTGGCACGGTTCCTCCAACGGTCCGTACCCGTAATAGAGCCTGAGAAAGAACCGCTCAACTGCGATACAGAGTCTTGAGTGGGGACGCTGGAATCGCCCAGAAACTCTGGCATGTTCTTTTGCCGACGCGCTTGACTCTGTGAAAGGGAGAAGACAAGTAAACAGAGGTGTTTCATACTGTATGTTAATTACTAAGTGTTTATGTACACACCAATACACTGATTATTACCAAAAATCAGCTTTTTTGAAAAATCCGACAACCCAAGAAAACCGCGTTTACATGAGACTTGAGATCATCGGCTTGTTCTCTGCTTTTGATGTCAAAACATAAACAGGTGCAGTATGTGCACAACACTTTAACACATTGGATAAGTCAGGAAGACAAAAAGTTGGTAAAGTTGGTTACAAGCAGAGCAAAATCAGGGAAATGGGCATGAGTCGATCAGTTTTTCCGAAATTTTTTATGACCATAAAACTCGATAAAAGAATGTCATTTAAGGCGTTTACATGACCTTACATGGTCGGCTTATTAAGCATAATTGATGTAAGAATGAAAAAAAGTTAAACCTATTTTGTTTTGATGTTTTACTTTTAGCCCAGCAAAAAAGGCACAGACCAGCTAAATAGAATAATGATGCAACCAGGATCCAAACAGTGAGAAGCAAATAGCTGCAGGCAGAGAAAATTTTGTCATACTTAAATTGTGAATTTTTTAGCCATAAAAAATATTTTTGCTAAGTATTTAGTATATATTTTTTTATATTAAAATTTTTTTTGTACCTACTGTATCACTATGTGTTTTTTTTTTTTTTAATTCTGCATATTTGTGGCAAACAGCACAGGTAATTTTCCCACTCGCAGCATCATCCAAGCCAATCTCTCTCTCAGTAAAACTGCACCATCAAGGCCCATCATTATTTTGTTCCTCATATTTTCATCTTGGTGGCTTAATTTGAGGAATACTCCACATTAAATTATAAATGATGTAAAAATAACCTAGATAAACTTCAGACTGTACATTTTCCATTGAGGTAAAAGTCTTCTAACTGATCACAACAGATATTCTTAAGCAGACAGTTTGAATTTCGTTGAATTTCACTTTGAATTTGAATGTCACTTAAATCACTGTGGTTCAGATTACTGTTCTTAGAATTTGAATTAAACCATGTTGCAGTTGGTAATAAAGTAACCGGCAAGCTAACAATTAACAAAATTTTGCTAATTTGCCAAAGCCAATTTTTTACTCACTTAGCGAGAGATAATTTTGGACCCTGTATGTAATGATAGCACTATAATCAAAGGAAATGCTCCTGTCATACAAAGTTTGACAACAGGTCAAAGCAGCCACCTTTTTGTACTCTATAAGAGTTTAAATTCATCAGGCTGGGCTGTGGAATTTTAAGTGGCAGACATCGTCTGGCGCTGACAGGTAAGGAAAAGCACATACAAAACATTCAGGCCATTTACACATAAACAAAGACAGGCTTGTTCTCAGACCATCTTTGTACATGCATGGACATTTTTCACCTGAGGATGGGGTGGCACATGTGTGTAGACAAATCTCTATTGACCTTAGAGTGCACATTCTGCTGTCAACAGGTAAAAAGGTCATTTGGGTTTTGCCAACATTCTAAGCACAGAAAGGTTAAAGCATCAGAGGCCTGACTGACAAGAGTGAGTGAACCCTACGACCTGAGCGAGCGATAGGAACCCTTCAACAACAACAGGAAAAGAGGCAAGGCAAGTCTATGAAAACAGGGGAAAAGCTTTTCCCTGCACACGACAATGGTGAGAATTGTAGAAAGCATTGAGTGTAGTGGGGAAAGCCACTCAATGTCCTTTGGGACGTATTACTTTTACATTGTGTTCTGATGACGCCCTCCTTTTCAGATACAATGGGTTAAAAACAAACTTGGCATTTTTCTTCAGAGGGTTGATTCATTGATCAATGTTCTAAGACAGTGTCACTGCTTCTGAAGAGACAGAATTGTCAGTGTTCTTGGTGCCCAAGATGGCCCTCATGATGAAGATAAAAGCCATTTTATTGCTACTTAACCAGATAAACATTTCTGGATCAACTCAATATGTTCTTAGCTTTTCATGAAGCAAATAATCGCTTCAATCAGGTCAGAGAAATTCTCTCAATTCTAAAGGATCATATCAGCAAACAAGAACATCATATTAATAAAGGCCTTTTGTTTCCCTTTAAAAACAAACCTACATGTTTTGTGTTATAGCTATTAGAAGATCTATGTGATAGATTATGCCATTAAAAACCTTTGGGAGGTTGACATGTCCTGCAGTGTGACATGCTATAGTACTCCACCTAAAACTATTTTAAACAACATTTTGCATGCAGCTTTTATGAGCTTATATTCATATTCATCCTTTGAAATCAACTAGAAGGCAAAATGGAATTTAAATTGCTGATAAAGAAATATTGGCCAGCTACAGGCCCAAATATATTCACCTTCCTTTATGCATTCATATACATTTTAACCTGATATATTGATGTTGATTAAAAAGAAGTCCTTGGACACGTTATGCAACTATATCAACTACCCTCATAACAACACAGCAATACAGATTGTAAATAAATACACCACCAAATTCCGAGATATTTCTTTTTTAAGCACCTTAAAACACTCATATTTTATAAAAAATAAAATAAAAAAAGCTTATATAAAAAATACAAGCAAAAGCCTCATAAAAGTGTAAAACAGAGAAGACAAGCGGTTTTCAGCTCACCGTAGATGTGAGAGGCATTTCCAAAGCTGTACACATTGCACGGCATCAAAAGAGAGCCAGGTCCATGCTGCTCCCAAAATGAAGCTCCTACAACCTGCTTCCCTCCTGCACTCTCTAAGACCTTACAAAAGCTACATTGATGCTGCACACCCTTGAAGGAGAACAAATGGTGTAGTGCATTCAAATCCACCTCTAGAGGCTTGTCGGCTTGCATGTATATGTGCGTGTGAGTAAACCTGAAGGAGGCTGAGAGTCCTAAACAGCAGATCGCTGCATTGCTGAGGAGGGCTGGCCGGGTGTCATAGTAACTGCAGGATCCTGCCCTCCTATTGTGTGAGCAGGAAGAGAGGGGAAAGGAACAAGGTGGAGGGGCTAGTTTTGCTACCTCAGCTACCTCAAACAACGGATCCTAGAGAAGCTCTTTCAGTGGCTTGAAAATTAACAGCTCTCAATGAGAGACATGAGCTGACTGCAGAACAGTGTTTAATGCACATCTGCTATGAAGGCAGATGCCGAGATGAGAGCGAAAATGTTTGTGACATTCGAGAGAGACAGATACTGAGTGCTCCTACTGTGAAAGCAACAGAGCTTACATACTGTAGATTTTTCCCCAACTGTAAGTGAGTGAGGCAAAGACTGCATGCCATTTGTGAAACAGTATGCACTGTTTGGAATAGGAAAACAAACACAAACCTAGCAATACTTACTGTATGGTTTAAATGTTGTATTTGTTAGGGCTTGAAAGCAACTATTATTTGATTGAATATTGATTTTACACACTTTAGACCTTGGTCAAGGTAGACGGCCATGTCAGAAATAAAATTTAACATTAAGGGGCAATAGTTGTCCCCGGATTTGATTTTCAGGGGCATATTTAACATTTATGAGGGCATATTTTTTTCTAATCTTTTAAAACAAACTTTCTCATCCATTTATGTAAAATATCTCAGTTTTCTACATTATGTAAAATGTGATCTCATCTTCATTAAAGTCACAAGTATAGTCAAAGCACAATGTGCATAAGCTAACAACACACAATTATAATCTTTCATGTCTTTATGGAACACATCCTGTTAAACATTAACAGTACTGAAAAGTAAGTGATTCCCTAGGCTAAAGATGACAAAAAAAGCTAATTAGAGTCAGGAGTTGGCAAACCTGGCATCTAATTAATGAAACTAGTTTGGAGGTGTGAGTTAGAGCTACTTTGACTTATAAAAAGCACTCAAAAAAAGAGATTTCATAAGACCTACGATCAAGAATTGTTGCTTTGCATAATGCTGGAATGGGTTATAAAGTTATCTTGAAGAACTTAGATATGTCCATAGTTAGACAAAATGTCTATAAATGGAGATGATTTAATGCTGTGGCTCCCTAGAAGTGGCCGTACAGCCAAGATGACTCAAAGGGCACACAGCAGATTACTCAGTGAGGCAAAAAAGAACCCTAGAGCTAATGATTTAAATGAATAATTGGAACCTGTTAACATGTATATTCATCTAGTCATCTATACAGAAAACATTAAACAGGTATGGTTTCCATGGCAGAAAACTATGTCTGTTTAATGTTTTCCATAAAGAACACGCAGCACTACGAATTGCGTAAAAACATGAAATCATCATCCCAATGGTGAAGTACGGTGAAGAGAGCATTACAATTTGGGGCTTCTTTGCTGCTTCAGGGCCTGGACCGCTTGCTATCATCAAAGACAAAATTAATTCCCATGTATATAAAGATATCCTACAGGGTAATGTCAGGGTTGCTGTGCACGAGCTAAACCTCAGTAGAAGTTGGGTGATGCAGCATGAAAATGACTTTAAACATCAAAGTTAATCCACTACAGAATGAAAATTCACCTTTTGGAGTGGCCCAGTCAGAGCCCAGACCGTAACCCCATAGAGATTCTGTGGAATGACATTAAGTGAGCCATATACACCAGCAACCCGGTATCACGCCGAGGCGTGAAATAGACACGCCGGTCCACTCGCGGATGCGTGTCTATTTCACGCTTTGCCTCCTCCAGGCGTGTACATGACACGCGCGCGTCTACGTAGAATACCGGCAGGGGGCGATCGTTTCCTCGACGCCAACAACTGTCCGCGCACCAAAGAGGAAGCGATACATCGCGTTCTCCACTTCCGGGTTTATTTTTGTATATAAATACACTTTTTAAATATATATATATATATATATATATATATATTCATTCATTCATCTTCAACCGCTTATCCTGTACAGGGTCACGGGGGGCTGGAGCCTATCCCAGCTAACATTGGGCGAAAGGCGGGGTACACCCTGGACAGGTCGCCAGTCCATCGCAGGGCCACACATATACAGACACACACTCATACTCACATCCACACCTAGGGCAATTTTTTTGGAGACACCAATTAACCTAGCCTGCATGTCTTTGGATGGTGGGAGGAAGCCGGAGCACCCGGAGAGAACCCACGCAGACACGGGGAGAACATGCAAACTCCACACAGAAAGGCCGGGGCAACCGGGGTTTGAACCCATGACCTTCTTGCTGTGAGGCGACAGTGCTAACCACTGCACCACCGTGCCGCCCTATATATATATATATATATTTATATATATATATTTATATATATATATATATATTTATTTGTTTATTTACATCAGCACAAGATACTCGACAGCCCACACACACACACACACACACACACACACACACACACACGTATAACAACGTTAGGCTACAGCAACGTTAGGATTTCTTCATGAAAGCAGCACTATGTAATGAACCTTTATTTGTCACATATGGTCACAAGTGAAAGTAACCGGCGAAATTGGCCGGCATCCCGCCCGCACGAACGTGCAACGCGACGACAACGGTATCGCTTCCTCTCTGGTGCGCGGAGAGTTGTTGGCGTCGAGGAAACGATCGCCCCCTGACGGTATTCTACGTAGACGCGCGCGTGTCATGTACACGCCTGGAGGAGGCAAAGCGTGACACCGACACGCATCCGCGAGTGGACCGGCGTGTCTATTTCACGCCTCGGCGTGATATCGGGTTGACACCAGACATCCTAAGAATATGCCTGACCTGAGAAGTTCTGTAAGGAAGAATTGTCCAAAATTCCTTGTGAACATTGTGCAGGTCTAATCCGCAGCTACCGGAAACACTTGGTTGAGGTTATTTCTGCCAAATGAGGATTGACCAGTTAATCAATCCTAGGGATCACTTACTTTATCCACAATACTGTGAATGTTTAATGGCATGTGTTCTATAAAGACATGAAAGATTGTAATTGTCTGTGTGATATTAGCTTAAGCACATGTTTTGTCTATACTTGTGACTTTGATGAAGATGAGATAAAATGTTATGACCAATTAATGCAGAAAACCAGCTAATTCCAAAGTGTTCACATACTTTTTCTTGCCACTGTAAAATTTAACATAAAATAAAAAAATAAACAAATAAATATCCCCAGCATTTTGGGGGCATTTTTATTAGCATATGTACCCCCAAGCCCCCCTAAATTTCTGACACTAATAGATGTCATATTTAATTCTGAATGTATGAAAATGAGGCTGGGAGTGATAAAAGTACAGTCCATTCAAGTAGCTGAACTGTCACTTCCTAATATGTCACATCTTATTTATCCACACAATAATGAAAGATTATGGTCCTTTATTAATGCTTTAAAATGTAATAAATGCTGTATAATATCATACTGGGGATATAAACACATTTGGTTTCCTGTTTTCATAGGCACAGCACAAAGATCACTTTGTGACAAACCCAAAGGTAACTTTAGTGACTGTGACTAATTAGGTGCTTGTACAATTTGCATAACAGCCTAATTTGCACTGTCCAAAAACAACAAAAGTATCAGTCAGTATTAAGTGCATTAAGTGCTGCAGTGCATCTCCTCCTCATGGACTGCACCAGATTTGCCAGTTCTTGCTATGAGATGTTACCCCACTCTTCCGACAAGGCACTTGCAAGTTCCCGGACATTTCTGGGGAGAATGGAGCTAGCCCTCACCCTCTGATCCAACAGGTCCCAGACGTGCCCAATGGGATTGAGATCCGAGTTCTTCACTGGCCATGGCAGAACACTGACATTACTGTCATGCAGGAGATCACGCACAGAACGAGCAGTATGGCTGGTGGCATTGTCATGCTGGAGGGTCATGTCAGGATGAGCCTGCAGGAAGGGTACCACATAAGGGAGGAGGATGTCTTCCCTGTAACAAAAAGCATTGAGATTGCCTGCAATGACAACAAGCTCAGTCTGATGAAGCTACGACACACCACCCCAGACCATGACGGGCCCTTCACCTCCAAATCGATCCTGCTCCAGAGTACAGGCCTCGTTGTAATGCCTATTCATTCAACGATAAACGCGAGGCCAACCATCACCCCTGGTGAGACAAAACCGTGACTCATCAGTGAAGAGCACTTTTTGCCAGTCCTGTCTGGTCCAGTGAAGGTGGGTTTGTGCCCATTGCCGACGTTGTTGCCAGTGATGTCTGATAAGGACCTGCCTTACAACAGGCCTACAAGCCCTCAGTCCAGCCTCTCTCAGCCTATTGACAGTCTGAGCACTGATGGAGGAATTGTGCGTTCCTGGTGTAACTCTGGCAGTTGTTGTTGCCATCCTGTACCTGTCTCCCAGGTGTGATATTCGGATGTACCGATCTTGTGCAGGTGTTGTTACACATGGTCTGCCACTGCGAGGATGATCAGCTGTCCTTCCTGTCTCCCTGTAGCACTGTCTTAAGCATCTCACAGTACGGACATTGCAGTTTATTGCCCTGGCCACATTTGCAGTCCTCATGCCTCCATGCAGTATGCCTAAGGCATATTCATGCAGATGAGCAGGGAACCTGGGCATCTTTCTTTTGGTGTTTTTCAGAGTCGGTAGAAAGGTCTCTAGTGTCCTAAGTTTTTATAACTGTGACCTTAATTGCCTACCATCTGTAAGCTGTTAGTTTCTTAATGTTATTTGGATTTTTACAAAATTATCTTTAAAAAACAGTGTCCTGAAAAAGGGACATTTCTTTAAAGATCTATTTTCTGCATGATTTAACCTTTAAAAACTTCTTTCATTGGTGTAACCTTTTACAGTCATGTTTATTTAGTCATATACAGTATAAAGCATATATTAATATATCTGAAATCCATTCTTCAAAATGTTTTTCAATATTGTGCTGTAAAAAGTGGTAACATTGAATTGTTAACTTAAGGATCTATTTCTACTTGATTTAACCCCTAAAAAACAACTTTTGTTGGTGTAACATTATAAGGTCAGGTAGATTAAGTCATATTAAATAAAACATTTTGATTCAATAAACCTGTTAATTTAGATTGTGCCATATAAAGTACTTTTTTTTAGGTTACCTCATAAAATTTTTATTACAGGGCATTTAGCAGGTTTCTGGGAAAATACACGATGTGACCACATCAATAAAAATGTTAAAGGTGGTGAGGATGAGGCACATTCCACACGTAAAGAAATAAGGAAACACTTAGGCCAGCAAAAGTGCACAAATTTCTTGTTGCTTTCTTGTTGCTGGAAGTAGTTGCACATTAACCCAGAATTCCCTGGTAGCACACCTTTAATCATATGATACTACATAGAGATAACACAAGAGATACATTTCTTTCTTTTTTTCCTCCCCTTTTCGCCCCAATTTGAAATGGCCAATTCCCAATACTCTCTAAGTCCTCGCGGTGATGTAGTGACTCGCCTTAATCCAGGTGGCGGAGGATGAATCTCAGTTGCCTCCGCGTCTGAGACCGTCAATACGCACATCTTATCACATGACTTGGCGAGCGTGTTACAGCGGAGACATAGCGCATGTGGAAGCTTCATGCTATTCTCCGCAGCATCCACACACAACTCGCCACGCACCCCACAGAAAGCGAGAACAACTCATTATAGCGACCACAAGGAGGTTACACCATGTGGCTGTACCCTCCCTAGGATCCATGCCAATTTAGTTGCTTAGGAGACCTGACTAGAGTCACTCAGCACACCCTGGATTTGAACTCGCGACTCCAGGTGTGGTAGTCAATACTCACTGAGATATCCAGGCCCAGACAACACAAAAGATAATTTAAGTTTCAGTTTCCCACATAAGAGAACCAAACTACAATAGTAGTATTGGGGGGGGGGGAATTCAAATTGTATTAAAAAATCATATTAGCTCCAAATAAAAAAATAACCATTAATCAACAAATAAACAATGAAAATAGCAGGATATTTGCAAAGGTAAAGAATCAAGTGTAATTTGCAATAAAGTCATAACAGAAATGCCTCTATAATTGTTTTACCTTGTTTCTCACAACACCAATTACCTGTTATAAAGTCACCATAACGCACAGACTCTCTTGGTTTATTGCTTTCATTTATAAAGCTATCATATGGATTGATAATCCAGCAAGAAAATGAAAGCAAACTTATCCTGAACTCAAAGGATGGGAGATTGATATTAGACTTATTTAATGCTACCTTGATCCCTTGTTTTGTATTATCTGGTGAATACAAGGGGAAATTAGAAGCGGTTGGTGTAGCCACAGGAGTAGGTCCGGGAGGCAGTGTACTCTCAGCTTCAAAGCGCTCCACGTGGGCGGCCACCAATCCCGTGGCATGAGACCTGTCGGCTTGAATATCAGGAAGCTCATTTAGAGGACTGTAGTGGGTCAGCGTTCCAGCAGGCACCTCGAGCAAAGGTGACATGCTGGGCACATTCCACGTCTTCTGACGGAAATTCAGCATTTCCACGCTGGTGTGGGTTTTTCTACCATGCAAGAGAATGTAAGACTTAATGGACCATATTAAATATTTCCAGCAGCTCTTCTGGATGTTGAAGATCAAACAACTCAGAAGATCCTCTCACAGAATGTCTCCACATCAACAAAGCAGCCCAGGTAGAAATCCACAACTGGGAACTTTTTTATTGTCTCTTTTGTATTTAAAAGATTGTAAAAAGCTCAAACATATTTAGTCCTTTTTTTCTTCTTTTTGTTTAGTTTTGAGGCAGCAACTTGCATGGTTGTAGAGTTATCCCTTCTGAAAAGAAACACAATGGATGATGACTGTAATCTTTCGTATCCACCTTACAATCCCCCCCAATAAAATTTCTTCTTTTCCTTCTTTCTCTGTCTGTGTAGTTCCTCACTTGTCTCTTTCCAGTTATCCTTTATTTTTCAGCTTGTACAGTATATGCCCATATGATTCTGGTGCCCGGGTTGATAGGAGGTGGAGCAACAAACTCATGCCATTATTCCTGCCCTCTCTGTCCCTGATTGTGCCACATTTCACTAAAATAACACCCACTATTGTCTTCCGGAAGGCTCTAACAGACTGCAGGACACTATCTCATCTCTCCTGTATGACTTGACAATCACTTTTATGGCTAGTTATTTAAACAGTTTGGTTACTGTTCAGCACAAATTTGACCTTCTTACGCGGTTACAAGCAACATAACATAATGTATAACTCTACAGTACAGAGACAACATTACAGTCTTATATTTTCTTTGTGAATTGCATTCTATCATTGCTAGTTAAACA
This sequence comes from Moxostoma hubbsi, assembly GCA_032164185.1. Classification (NCBI taxonomy): domain Eukaryota; kingdom Metazoa; phylum Chordata; class Actinopteri; order Cypriniformes; family Catostomidae; genus Moxostoma; species Moxostoma hubbsi. The sequence goes on from JAVLUX010000186.1 coordinate 16,631,638, forward strand.
TCACATCAGTCCTATCTGAACCAGGATTAGCATACATGATAATTGAAATGCACAAATATTTATTTTTCTTAATTTTTTGTGGTTCATCTACACTGTAAAAACGTGCAGTAGATGTTATGCAGTTACATCTAAATTTTGAGATTTTATTCAAATCAAAAATGTTATTTAATGACTAAATCAACCTGACTATATTAAGTTACACTATAACGAAAGTCATTTTTATGGGTTAGATCAAGTAGAAATACATACTTAAAGGAGTAGTTCACCCAAAAATGAAAATTCTCTCATTAGCACCCTCTTGCCATCCCAGATGTGTATGACTTTCTTTCTTATGCTAACCACAAACAAAGATGTTTACAAGAATATCTTTGCTCTATAGGTCCTTACAATGCAAATCAACAGGGTCCAAAACTTTGAAGTTCAATAAAGCACATAAAGGCAGCATAAAATTCATACAACTCCAGTGAACTCCACTTCAGAAGCACTATGATAGGTGTGGTTGAGAAACAGATCAATATTTAAAGTCCTTTTTTACCATTCTCCTCAAAGCCCAGTAGGTGAATGTGAATGAGAAGAATTTGAATCGCCAAAAACAAAAGAACTCCTAGGAAAGAAGAATGCTTAGGAGGGCTGTATGAAAATAAATAGTTGTAGTAAAAAAGGACTTATATATTGATCTGTTTGTCACCCACACCTACTATAGAATTTTCTATGACTTTAAATCACATTTGAAATGATATTTCCAGATTTCCATAACCGTGGGAACCCTTTAGGGTATTTTTTTGTGTTTCTGTGTCTTTGTCATGAAAATCAATAATGAAAAAAAAAACTGTTTACACAAACAGAAGCCAATTCCACATGTTTTTCCATGAGAGACATCCCGGGTGAAGTCGGTTAACCTTGTTCTCCACTGAACTGATGATGAAGCACAACGAACTGTCAGACAGTCACAAGGAAATAAAATCTCCTGAGCACTGAACTTTGCTCCAGTTTGATACCATATGCAAATGCCCCATAATATGTGTCTCTTTGCTAAATAAAGAGTAGGCCTTAATAGTGAAAACACACATTCTGGATTTTCATAAAAAAGCTACAGCAAAAGAATACGTGTTTACTTAAGAGGGAAGGTTTCTTTCTTTGATTCTGAACTCAGATACTCAAGCTGGCACATGCTGCTTAAGTGGAAGTCGAGTCATTTGGCAGGGCAATCAGGACTTCCGAGACACATCCCTGTATTCAAACAAACTCAACCCTGAACGTGTCTCTGATATGATATGAAAATGTCCTTAAAAGAAGAAAAGGGCAAGATGGTTAAGAGGCCTTGTAGTTTTTAAGTGAGAATTATATCAGGAATACATAGTGACAGGTGGCTACACATGCTCCAAAAACATGGAAAATTATTCTGGGCAAATGTGAACTATCAAAAAATTAAATAAAAAAGAATGCTGTTGTAACCGGTCCTGGTCGCCCGTTCCAAACAGGACTCGAACCGGCATCTCCGGCATGGGAGGCGGGTGCGCTAACAAGGAGGCTAAAGGCTACAGCCTCTAGTGTCAGTCGCTAGTGCACCCCTTAAGGTCAGGAGAGTGAGGTTTACCAAACGCACAGCTATCTACCAGCTAGCTCCCGTTACACTCATCCCCCTAAACCTCACTCCCATCCTAGTCACGGCACATTGTAATTAGTCCTGGTTGCCCCACTCCGAACGGGACTCGAACCGGCGTGGGAGGCGGGTGCGCTAACAAGGAGGCTAAAGGCTATCTACCAGCTGGCTCCCATTACACTGTGACTATTTGCACTAGGTGTAATTTTCGATCCCCACGGCCACCACCATTGTGTCCTTGAGCAAGGCACTTAACTCCAAGTTACTCTGGGGGGATTGTCCCTGTAATAAATGTAAGTCACATAAATAAAAGCGTCTGCCAAATGCATAAATGTTAATGTAAACATTAAGGCTCCTAATGGTGTTACGTGAAATTGGTGATAAGTTGCAATTTGGACCTCTAATTAAATACTAACGTACCATATAGGGGCACCACTGCAGCGTATTTTTTGTTTTTATTTTGAGTCCCACAGACAGCCTTCCCCAACCCCTAAACCTAACTCTTACCTAAAATAAATTAACCATGGTTTTACTGCATAGTATCACCCTGGTATTTTGTAGTAAAATCATAGTAACCACAAAATTAAACATGGTTACGATACTAACACCATATTACTGTAGTAACACCATGGTGAATTGCATAAAAAAACATGGTTACTGCAATATTACTATAGTAAAAACATGGTAAATTTTACCCTGATCAAAGCTTTCTCTCATCTACTCGAACTTCACCATGACCAATCAACCTTTATATAATTTTTTATATATTATTATAAGTATTACTAAAGGTAATATTAAGAGTGGCTATAGAAAACAGGATGCGAAAAAGTGGGACAAATGGCGAAATAGAACCTGGGTCGTCCGCACGAAAAAGGTACATCCACACCGTCGATACACCCCATGCCACTGGGGGCGCAGTTTTCTACAATTTCTGTGTTTCCAGAAGACTATTGGAGTGCAAATGGCCGCACTTTACACTTAGTGTAAATTACAAATATAGCTATTTGAACTTAGTGTTGTAAGGCTGACATCAAGATGTCGCAAAAGTTAAAGAACTCAGCGAGAACCCATAAAAGAATTAAGTCATAAAAACTCTCACACAGAAGAACATTTTCACCTGAGTCAACACACCCCACATTGCAAATTCACACCTCATTGTTGCCCTTCCACATCTGTCCCACTTTCTCTCCTCTCCTCCTCATCCATTCCCCTTCAGCTCAGAATCACCTCAAACTCACCTAAGATCTGTATGTAGCAAAAGACCATATCTGACGTATACAAATAATGTAAATAGTGTAACATGTTTGGTTTTATTTAAAATGTCTCAGTGCATCTGGTATAGTGTTCTTTTTCCCAGGTTTGTAAAACTTAATGAAAACAAAGTCATAAGGTCTTTGCCAAAAACTGAATAATTCTGGAGGTCTATCCCCCTCCTTGAAGGTTTAACACCAGCAAGTCAAGAACCCATTCACCCCAAATTCTCATAGTTCTAAGGATAATACCATTTGGTACACAATGTGTATTCTGTCTGGATATTTAAGGAGAGCTGGCCCAGAGCTCAGGGTTCTCTGTAATCAGATGATCCCTCACAGTTTACTATGTGTAGTTTATATCAGGTTATTGCAATTTGATTTTCTTATGTTTTGATCAAATGTCTAAATTTGGCTTATTATTGTCTAATTGGATTTTGAATTATTGTTCTGTTACCTGGTCAATAAATTGTAAACATTTGATTTTAGTCTGACTGACTCTGAAATTGTTTTCCCAAGTAGATTAAACGATTCATATGTTACCGCAAGTCTGCGTCAGATTAGTGACGACTAATATTTGGCATCAATTCAAGTGTACTTGGTTTGCAAAGTCAAAAAGGGAATTTCCGTTTAAAACAGCAAATGCTGCTTGACCAATCTAAATTCGGGTGTGTCTTACCTCTGTTTTAATTGAATGTTTCTCCAGATAAGTGTACGTGGGAAACCACGACATGGCCAATCCAAAGCTATTATAAAAGAAGTTATGTTGGTCAACTTATATCTGTAATAGTGGCCGTGACCTCTACTGAAGAAAACGTTAAGTTAAATTCAAGTGTATGCAATTCCATGGGGGCTATACTGAAGTATCTTTGATTGTGTAAACGTGAATGTGACCGATCTCAGGTATATAGCAATTACCTCTGTTTGATGATCCAATACTGGCTTGTGATCGTGAGATCCGCGTAAAAGAGAAAAACACGCGAGGACCTCAAAGCGGCATAGTCTCCTAATCTGAACGGGTAAAATATAATTAAAGAGTTAAAAGAATAATCAAACATTCGCTCACTTTTATTGATGCTCAGATATCATTAAAACCTTCAGATGGAGTCAGATGAAATAACAAGTTAATACATAAGAGAACATGTATTTCATTTAATCTTGTTGTGTTGTGTAAAAGGAAAGACAGTAACGTGCAGAGACCTTCACCCGTATTAATGGAGACCGCCATTGGACCGATAAACGGGCTTACAGTGTAAATAGCACCTATTGCTATTTTGCACTTAGTGCAAATAACTTTTGCCAAAAAAAGAATGATTCAGTGATTCTGTTCAATGTTACAGGTCAAAAATTCACAGGGCTTTTGGTAAGTAGTAAAAAAAACCATGACTGTGGAAGAATCATTCATTGCAATTATGTGTGGGAAACACTCTTGCACAAGGAGTGAATTTGCTGGGTTTCAAAAGATAACAATCATGTGAACTCCTACAAGGACAGTAAAACAGAGATGCAGGGCAGGAAACTGGACATAAAAGAGTAGATACACCCGCTGAAAAGATCAGCTTATGAATTTCCATCCTATGAATGGTCCACACTGGTCCACACTAAGTGTTGCAGATGTGTGGTGGTTTGGAGCTGGTCTAGCTGGTGGACCAGCAGAATTCAGCTGGTAAAGCTGGTCGACCAGCATGTTCATTCTGGTAAAGCTGGTTGACGAAGATAATCTTATAAATAGCATCCCATACTAGTGACCACCAACCAAAAACGCAACATACTGTATACTGGTGAGCATTGTTCTCCTTTATAAAGATTTGCATAAAATTATCCTAAATGTGATTGCATGATAAATTCTCAAATGTTCCTACAAATTCTAAAAATAAAAATCGGTACACATGAAAAATTGTCCCTAAATGCATTTCGCTTTATAAATAGCAAATCATCTTAAAATCATACATACACCACGTACAATGCCCACAAATATGGTGAGACATAATGCAATTACATCTCATGAGCAAGTTATTCATTCATTATGTAAAGTTGGCAAGCTCCTCTAAGAAAACAAGTGCAGACATGCACAGGCGCCTTTCCATTTCTTACTATTTTCCTGCATTCAATTCATTAAACTAATAAGTGATTAATTTTCATTATCAATAATAAATTCATTTATTGACTACAATTACTTAAAATTATGCCAGTTTCAGTCTTTATTAAATCCAAATATGTTCCTCACCTTTAATTGTATATTTTCCTCAAAACTTTAAATTCTGCCATCAATTAGTCACCCTCAAGTTATTCCAAACCCGTTTGACTTTCTGCCTTCCGAGGAACACAAAAGGAGAGTTAAACCAGAATGACAGCCTTAATCACATTCACTTTTATTGCATCTTTTTTAAATAAAATGAAAGTGAATGGTTGGTGACTGAGGCTCTCAGTCCCAAACATTCTGCCTAACATCTCCAAGGCAGAAGGAAAGAGAGTCAAAGAGATAAGAAACAACATCAGGGTGAGTAAATGATGACAGCACAATCTATCCCTTTAATGTAGGATCAAAGCCATTTAATTTTTGATCTATCATGCATTTGTCTTATAAATAAGGCCTCTGATATGCTGGTCTTGCAACACGGTATATAGAAAGAAAGAAAGAAAGAAAGAAAGAAAGAAAGAAAGAAGAAAGAAAGGAGCTTGACCTACCAGGCCAACTAGCAGTTCTGCCGCCTCTCTGCGTCCAAGTGAGCCGTGCTCCACTCGCTCAGTAGAGGAGTTATGAGCGCTGGACGACCTCATGGTAGGCAGACTTAGAGAACGAGGGTCCTTCACACACCTCTCCACCCTCAGCTCCTCTCCTGGTCGAGCTACACACAAACACACACACACACACTATTGGTATGAATGCTTGTCTGAAAATTGTTGAGTGGCTATGTCACATCTATTCTCTTTTAAACACATTTCTGATAAATTTTTCTTAATTCGGTTTAGTTTCAAAACGGAATAAATAGTTGATAATACAAATGTCGACAAAGCATTTAACGCTGTATATTAGCCTCTGAATTACTAGCATTACATGTTCGGAAAGCTGTTTTGAAAACATTGTTTATTATTGCAATTCCGTTCGGTGCCACTAGTCGCTGAAATTACATACTTCATCTTTAAGATTCTGCATTGAGAACAACCAAATCACTTATTCAAACTCTCAAAAAACATCTCAGACTGAGGCTATATAGCACTACAATTTTATTTAGTCATTTAAGGTGAAGGGTGTTGAAATAAAAACAAGAAACTGGAGGAAGATCCGGAATTTAGTTATTTTTAGAGTGTCAATGAATGTACGATAACCTATTTACAGTAAAATGTCACTGTTGCTAGGTGCTTTATCCATTTATATAGTATCTACAGCCACACCTCTACATTAGGTGCAAGAGGGGTGGTACTGTTTTAAGTTTATAAAATATTTTCTGCAACTTAAGTGTTTTATATTCATTATACACTCACCTAAAGGATTATTAGGAACACCATACTAATACTGTGTTTGACCCCCTTTCGCCTTCAGAACTGCCTTAATTCTACATGGCATTGATTCAACAAGGTGCTGAAAGCATTCTTTAGAAATGTTGGCCCATATTGATAGGATAGCATCTTGCAGTTGATGGAGATTTGTGGGATGCACATCCAGGGCACGAAGCTCCCGTTCCACCACATCCCAAAGATGCTCTATTGGGTTGAGATCTGGTGACTGTGGGGGTCATTTTAGTACAGTGAACTCATTGTCATGTTCAAGAAACCAATTTGAAATGATTCAAGCTTTGTGACGTGGTGCATTATCCTGCTGGAAGTAGCCATCAGAGGATGGGTACATGGTGGCCATAAAGGGATGGACATGGTCAGAAACAATGCTCAGGTAGGCCGTGGCATTTAAACAATGCCCAATTGGCACTAAGGGGCCTAAAGTGTGCCAAGAAAACATCCCCCACACCATTACACCACCACCACCAGCCTGCACAGTGGTAACAAGGCATGATGGATCCATGTTCTCATTCTGTTTACGCCAAATTCTGACTCTACCATCTGAATGTCTCAACAGAAATCGAGACTCATCAGACCAGGCAACATTTTTCCAGTCTTCAACTGTCCAATTTTGGTGAGCTCTTGCAAATTGTAGCCTCTTTTTCCTATTTGTAGTGGAGATGAGTGGTACCCGGTGGGGTCTTCTGCTGTTGTAGCCCATCCGCCTCAAGGTTGTGCGTGTTGTGGCTTCACAAATGCTTTGCTGCATACCTCGGTTGTAACAAGTGGTTATTTCAGTCAAAGTTGCTCTTCTATCAGCTTGAATCAGTCGGCCCATTCTCCTCTGACCTCTAGCATCAACAAGGCATTTTCGCCCACAGGACTGCCGCATACTGGATGTTTTTCCCTTTTCACACCATTCTTTGTAAACCCTAGAAATGGTTGTGCGTGAAAATCCCAGTAACTGAGCAGATTGTGAAATACTCAGACCGGCCCGTCTGGCACCAACAACCATGCCACGCTCAAAATTGCTTAAATCACCTTTCTTTCCCATTCTGACATTCAGTTTGGAGTTCAGGAGATTGTCTTGACCAGGACCACACCCCTAAATGCACTGAAGCAGCTGCCATGTGATTGGTTGATTAGATAATTGCATTAATGAGAAATTGAACAGGTGTTCCTAATAATCCTTTAGGTGAGTGTACAAGAAAAAATATACATTCTTTTGAGAAATTCTATTATTATTAAGGTATGTTGCATAAAAGCCATTTAATCATTCTCATTTGCTATGCGTGGAACTAGCCCTTCATCCTCAATGATAATCAATGGAGATCTGGAGAACATCATGCGCATGTGCAATGGGCATTCAACGATGGCCTGAGGAGCTAGGTTGCTTTTGCCCATGAGCCAATCAAAAGCTTTGATCATATTTATGTCAGCTGTTGACATGAGCATCGGAAGTTACCGCTCTTGACTACAGACCTGCTTAGTGAACTTAATTGGTAAGTTTGGATTAGTTAAGCACCATTCATCATTTCATTGAATTGTATGCCATTGCATTGAGGTGTTTTGTTGTTGATGTATTGGTTTGTATTAGATATCAATGACTGATAAATATTGTGAGTTTGTCGTTTTGATTAGTATTGTTATGATGTTCATTCGAGTTAGTGAGATAACATGCACACCCTCTGACAATTTGCATATTTGTAGCTTACTTTCACAGTCACTTCAGCTTTTTCACGTGGATGTGTAAGTTTTAGTGGTGTTATGCGCTGAGATTAAATTATTAGGAATTGTGACAGGGTAGAGGGTGGAGGGCAGCTGTCCGACATATGTGTGTGTTTATGTCTTTTGGTTTAAGTTGTCATTAAAATATCATTTATATTGTCAAGCTGGTTCTCGTCTCCTCCTTTCCATTGTTCCCTTTACAGGAATGTCTGTGTGGTTTCATGTTTAGAAGTTGCCCAAAAATGTCTTTATTCATCACTCTCTGTAAAATTTCTGTCAAGGTCTATTTTTAGCAGTCATACTTGTTTTCATTTTATAAGTACTAGGTCACTGAGGGGCATAACATCTACTATAATGGCACATACGTGACAGTAGATTGGCTTTTATGTTCGATTTTTTGACTCCCCTTGTTTGAGTCCGGTGAAACCAGTGAGTTCTAGAGTGAAACTTCTACCTGCCAATCAACCGCTGCACTAAAACAAGTTATTTTGCCGGTTGAAGCGCATACACACATGCACAAGTTCACAGAACTTCATAGTCCCTGAACATAAATTGTAACATGAGAAGCACATCTGTGAAGCTCAGTTAACAGTTACTCCACTAAAATAATGGACAATGTCTGCACTCATTAATTGCACGCATTATTGGCTGAAACGATGCGCTGCTTTTTTGTGTTTTCTTTTTGTTATTATGCAGTTTGCGCTTTATTATCATACATTAACACACTGAAGTAATGATTGATGTATGTAGTCATGAAATCAGATACCCTCAACTCTAAACACAAAAGAGATGCATAATACCAGGTGTAAATGAAGATTGTGCATGTTAATACGCATCTAATACGCATATTAATACCAGGGAATAAACAGGGCGCATGCACAGAGGGAATGTGAGGGACAAAGAGTGATGTCAAAACTGATGCACAAGGTTAAAATGTTTTTCTTGTTTCTTTTTATCTGTCAAAATGACAGACAGAATATGGAATTATTCATCAATGTTTCAAAGATCGGTCAAATAATCGATTGTTAAGTGATTGTTTTGGCCCACACTAAATAATGATCCCGAGATGCCACTGAGTATCTATAAAATAAGTGGAAGATATCTGATGTTCTAAAAAATTACACTAAACTAATTTGATTAACAGACCAAATATTGATTATTGAGTGAAGACTGCAGGTCATTACCTCGTACTCTGAGGTAGTGGCCACCAAAGCGGTAGGCTTCAAATCCCAGTGAAAGTGGGGTGTTGGACTGATCTAGAAACAGGTTGACTCGTGATAGCTCAATGCCTTTTCTCTCAAACACGGCTCCCAGGACTTCTCTGAAACACAAAGCATTTGACAGGTTGTTAATGCACTTTTATATGTTTAATGGATGGTTTAAATTTTTGTTCAGTTGAGAATGCCCACAAATTCTTGTTTCTAAACACAGCTGATCTGGGGTTCCCAGAAGACCATAAAACCACCTTAAAGTTTTCTTCTTCACAGCTGGAACAATCTCCATGCTGACATCAATATTTAGGTCAAACTTCAGAGTGAAGCACTCCTTGCTGGGGTCCTACAAGAGTGACAAATACAATCATCTTATGTTTTAAAGCAAACAGATTACAGCTACTTTTTCTAGCCAAATGCATGACAATACATCAGTTAACTCAAATACAGACTATGGGTATGTTCCAAAAACGAGCTGCCTCTAGAGGCAACATTTTAAGGGATCATTGGCATGCGTTCCTGATGAAAAGGCTGCCACAAAAGGTTGGTATCTTAATTATGCTGCCTCCTAAATATCTAGTTTTGGCCAAGTTTCAAGGAAGCATTATATGTATCCTTCCCCGGGTAGGCAATCCCAGAATCTGGTACAGATTACATATAAAATGACCAAAAATTTCAGTCAATAACAATGTCTTGGATTATATTTTTAAAGTAATCTAAACGGATTGCTTTTGGAATACTTCTGACCTAATTCTTGTTTATTTACAGTAATGTCAGATGGATTTGAGTAGGATAAACTTGAATCATTTTGACATAATGCTGTGAAAATGTAAAGTAATTAAGAAAGAATATTTAACCAATGAAAATATGAGAATTGTTATGGTGATTGTGTGTGTTTTACTTGCTATTTTTGTTTTTAAGGCACTTAAAAATTCTTTCTTCAGTAATTTCAGCATTACAAATGGCATAAGTGTGTGGTAACAGATCAGACCAATTATATTTGTGAACCAATGTCATGCGATCAAAAAAATTGAATCACTGCGCTATACTGGTTCAGGGTGCGATAATCACCAAAAAATGTATGAATCAATGTCACAAAATAAAGTTTCAAAATTACAATTTTTCATTGTAATTATGGCTGGTGGCTAGTGTCAGGTTTGTATGTGCTGTAGGCTTATTTAGAATGAAAAATGTACAATATTTAAAAAGATGAAATAGAGGGATCAATAAATTATGAATAATTTACTGACATTGCCTGATTAAAAATGTATGTAATCATGTAATCCATAAAAAGTAAGTAATCAGATTATGAGCATTTTAAAATGTATTTAATCTAATTACAAGTACTTACTTTTTGTAATTTGATTACATAATCCATTTTACAAGTAATCCCCTACAACCCAGCACTGAATGTGTGAGTGCTATGCATATTGATGCATTAGAGCATTGCATCGTTCCTTGCGTGTCACCTGTATGTGAATCAGTTGCGAGTCGAGTCTCCAGTGCGCAGCGCATAAGGAGCACTATTAGAATGACTTGTGAAGTTGCAAGCTATGAAAAGCATTAAAAATCAATCTCTTATGAGGATCCACTTTAGTTAGGATGCCGCCATAGTAGACAGCTGCCTATGTAGGCAGAAGACAGAGAGGCAGCTCGCTAGGTTTTGGAACAGACACTATGATTAATTCCTCATAAAAAGACATGGGTCAATACCTCTAACTCAGAGGTCTTATACACATTTATTTCCTTCAAATATAAATAATTGGACAGGCACAGACAAAAATCTGAAAAAAAAATGTTTTCTTACATCTGTGTATCGCCGTCTGGTCTTCTTCTTTACCTGTCTCATTCCTCCACTCTTGCGATCCCTGAGAAACAAAACCAAGACAAAAATAGCCTGAATCGAAAGGTAGAGTATGACAACAACTGACCGTGGGGCAAATTCAATAAACATTTGAGCCACTTTTACACATGGTAAAAACTTTTTACCATTAACCAGTTTGCATAATTTCCCTTAGTGAATAAAAAACGAATGACACAATCAGCGAGTGCAATTCATTCTTAGTGAATATCCCCTCATATCCTTAATGAGCAAATGTCGGACTATGTCATAAACTAATGCTACTCAGTCTTTCAAATTAAATAAATTTCTTAATTCACAACGTTTCAAGCAGCTGGGCAAAAAAATATTCACTAACAACGGTGCCAACTCGCTCAAGCAAGAGCTTGTTCAGATTTATACTCCATATACTAAAGAGGTTTGGTGGTTAAAGCAACAGATTATCACATCCCAGATGTTCTCATGCAGATGACGCCACTGGAAAGTACACAGACTTCATCATTCATTATAACAGACATTATCAAATCCCAAATGTGTACCCTATAAGAAAGCGAGACAAAGACACCCAAGACCAGAGGAACAGTTCAAAGGATTTATTAACAATAAATTGTAACTTAAACTGGGCTGGCGAAGAGTGGAGAACCCAGCACCTGCTGCATTAAGCAGGAGATAGGTGTTTGTTGATGCATGCACACCACTGCCATGTAGTGAGCAGATCCGTAAGGAATCCTCTGTGAAGAGTGTGTTTGTTGGCGAGTATATGTGTTGTGTTAGTCAGGAGCAGATCCGTGATGAATCCTACTTTTGAAGAGTTGTGGGTGCAAAGAAAAAGCGCACAGCAGACTGGAAGTTAACCACACTCCAGACACGCAGGCCTGGAGTGAGTGGCGAGGAATCCTCCACTGAAATGTCCTGAGCACTGAGAATAATCATACAGCAAACTGGAAGGTAACCACACTCCCTACATGCATGCAGAGACGGGAAACCAAACAGATACACGAGACAGGACCAACTAGGCAGAGAGTAAGTTACTTCACACCAAACAGCTTTCTATAATGATAACACACAACAAACTACATTCATTCAAAAAACCAGCAAAGACACTGGCACAGAGTGGGGTTAAAGTAAGCGACATGTACCACCCGCCAGCTGAAAGTTGGCTTGATCAGCGTTCCCATGGAATCAATCAGGTTTCCCATGGAAACGCTGATTCCGCATGCCAGCAGCACCTGAAACACATGAGGGAGAATACATCACACTATTGGAACAAAACAAACAGAACATGGAGCATGAGTGTCTGGATCCTGACACCAACCAAAACCAAACCAGACAGAAATTCAGGATCCAGACACCATGCTCCAGACATGAACAAGACCGACCGAAGAGCGCACGGCAACTCAATGATGTCACAACCCCATCAGACCAAAACCCAGCCTGACAGTGTGATGGGACCGTGACATCACCGAAGATCGCACAGCAGTAACACACACACCCAGACATGTGCGCTCACATAAAGAACAAGAACAGCACAAGAAACACAGACATGGAATGATGATGTCACAGCCCCTTCAGAAAAAACCCAACCTGACAGAGTGACAGGACCGTGACATATCCATAATGGAATAACATAGGGATAGATGTAAAAAAAAAACTGACCCTAGGTCAGAGCACCCCTCCTCTCCGTCCACCACGTCAGAGGGGGGACCGGTGCGAGGCGGACAGGAACGAGTGGACACGTTCCGGGCCAGAATGGAACCTGTGGAGGAGAGGAAGTGAGGCAACATTTACATCCTGCCAGAAGCTAGTAATAGTTTGTAAACAACACACATTCAGTGCTGAGTGTCATCCTTTCCTCAAGGATAGCTGAATTTGAACTGTTTTAAATTAGCATTTATATTCATTGTATTTGTACACTTTTTGGTTGTCCAATTTTTTTTAAGGTGTCTTTGTAGTGACACTGTGCAACTGCATTACAATTGTTTGACGGAACACCAACCATTTTGGCAGAGAACAGAAAGAGACAGAGTAATAATTAGGGCTTATTAACCTTGTGGCTGCAGGTCAAATCGTGGGTGCCTGTCAAACATCATGCCGTCACGGGCGACGGGGTGGCAGTTTGAGTCACATGACTCGCAGAGGTGAAGTGGACTGCCGTCTCTAAGGCCCTGACACGAGGGGTGGTGACAAACCTGAAGAATAAGTTATAAACAAATTGTAAAATTGAAAGTGCATTGCTGTGTAAAATCCATTTGCTGCATCAACAGCAAGAGCCGGTTGTACCAGTAGTTCAACTGGTACCGCATGGCGCTAGCACCTAGTCATGGGTTAGATTCCCAGGGAAAGCAAAAAGTAATTAAACAAATACCTTGAATGCGCTGCATGTCACTTTGGATAAAGGTACATTTGCTAAATGCATAAATGTAAACTGAAATCCAACTGTTCGCATCAATCAGTTTTCTTCCCATGTAACGTTGCTATGCAATTATATGCAAGTAAGGCTAGCAGCAGAATTTAAAAGTGTGGAAAAAGAGAAAAAGGGTTTAGGCCTCCTACTTGTGTGCTTCCTGCAATTGTTCTCTTGATATGCTGTACAACTGAAGCAGCTAACTCTCAGACAGAGCACCATGAAAGCGAGCCGCAATATGAAAGTTTAAAAAGTAAGATTCCATCAAAGTACTGTTGACAAAGATTAAAAGAAAGTTTATGGGACACAAGCATGACAAAAACGTGAGATATTCAGAGGCTTGATTTAGCACTCCGTCTACAAGGAGGAGAAATAGATGAAGCCTAGGATCTAATTCGCTCAAAATATCTCCTCCACTCACACACAAGCACACATACACAATCACAAGCCAAAACCTCTCAAGGTGCCAAAATAAATGCATCTCTTGGATGCCAATAGAGTGACGAAGTGACTGAGAAGTTTCTGAGACAAAACCTCAAGAAGTAAGGAAGACGATGGAAAAACAAGCAAACAAAAAAATTGTAGAAAAGAAACAGTAAAATGGTCAGATTTCATAGAGATTATATAATCACAAATTGAAAATGAATCATAATAATTTAAAATGTGAAGACTTAACTTTGTGATCGATTATATAATTTTCCCAATATAGCTTCCAAGCTGTCTGAAAAGTGAAAGAGCGAAGCCAGACTTCTGCTTATAAGTTATATTTCAAGATACATAATTCTAAGAGAAACTATAACAATAATTTGCAATGAGTTACATTAAGGAGAAAATAATTTCACAACCAGGAGATACACTCTGAGAGCAGAAACCAATGCAAGTCTTCAAAATTAATGCATACAGTTTTAAGATGAAGTCAAGAATACTAAAACAAACCTGGCATTACTCAATAAGGGATATAAACTTGTTTTAGGTATGAGCCCAAAATCAGGTGAAATGGGGTGAGGAAAAGTAACCCAGCTTAGCCTCCTATCAACAGCCATGTGAATATATTTATATAGGGCTATAGATACATATCTGTGTAAAATTGAATGTTTCGTTCATTTAATCAAAAGGAGTTATATTTTGGTCTGCAATTAGAAGCAATTAGATCACTTCAGAAGACATGGATTAAACCACTGGAGTTTTATGAATTACTTTAATGCTGCCTTTATGTACATTTGGACCCCATTCACTTAGATATTGTTCTAAAAACATCCGTGTTCTGCAGAAGAAAGAAAGTCATACACATCTGAGATGACATGAGGACGAGACATATTCAATCTAATAACATAAATATCTGAGAACACTGATTAGCGGTTGATCAATATGTTATTTGGTGTCGGAAGCTAATATGTTGAGAACAGGCAGAGCAATGGCCAACATATTGTCATAATACATATTATATAAAAATGTAAAAAAAATAAATAAAAGTAAATGAGCTCAGTATTTGATATTAAATGAAAATGTTCCAAAATATTTAGTAAAAATTCACTCAAATCACAAACACTAACATCTTACATTAGAATGTTTTATCTTAACTGTTTGTGATCATTAGCTGCAAGGGTTAACAAGGCCTTGTGAGAGCAAAATGCCTCTCTAATTTTGCCCCACATGACCTCCAAAAGAGTATGTTGAGCAACATTAATAACTGCAGCTTGTGATTGCCTTGTGGCATCACTTCCAACGGGTCTAAAGAGGACTAAAAAAAGTCCATCATTGTTCTCTCCTCGCTGTTATAAGGACCTGACCAGAACTCAAACAATCTCACACCACTGCACACCCACATTTAAAGGTAATTTTGGAGCATTTACACAAGAAACATGATTAAAAGGGCCATAGTGTGCCAAATCTACCAAGTCCTATATTTGTAGTAGAAAATTGTAACTCTGAATAAAAAAAACACTGAAGTAATGCAGCTATACTTTATGGAAACATTTAAAGGGATAATACACCCAAATTACTTGCTTTAATGCAGAACACAAAAGATGTGCAGAATGAAAGTTCAGTCACCACTCACTTTCATTGTATGGAAAAAAGATGCAATGAATGTAAACGGTGACTGAGAGTAACATACTGCCTAATGTCTGCCAAACTGCCTAAGGTCTTAAATAAGCTGCATAAGCTGCAAATAAGAACTACAGAAAAACGAGTCAGTGAGAGAGGAGAGAGAGAGAGAGAGAGAGAGAGAGAGAGAGAGAGAGAGAGAGAGAGAGAGAGAGAGAGCGCTATACCTATCATCAGCTTGGCTATACCTTGTTTCTCTGAGAAATTTTGACGTAGCTCAAAGACTTTTCAATAACAATCAAAAATCCACCATAGCTCCCACCCTCCAATAATACATTCAAGACACACACCTGATGCTGGTATCACACGCATATGTGTGCACGTCTCTCTTCCCACTGAAGTGTCGACTTCTCTCTGGTCCACACTAGAATGGCAAAGAACAGTGTAGCGTTCCGGGACAACTCCAGCCTTCGACCGCGCAATACTCCCCCTTTCTTGCTCTGCCTCTCTCCCCTCTTTCACTTCCCCTGCTTCCTTCCTCTCTTACTGGCTGCTTCTGAATGCTGACCTGGCTCAGAGTCTGTGTGTGTATCTGGTAAAGGTGATTCAGACAGACAGCAGCTGTGTGTACAGACTTCCAGGTTGAAAAGAAGGTTTAATGAGTATCAGAGCTGTGGTTTTCCTGCCACACCCAGATCCCACTGATTTTGCTTAGAGCAAAACCAACCTTAGAAAATGCTCTCCCTCACTTAAAATCTCTTGTTGCTTTCTCTTGCTTCATGTACTATTTTAAAATTGTGTAATTTAACATACAGTATATAGTGATTAAACACCGTAAACCCTAGTATTTAGACAAATTTACGCATGAACAATAGTGATAGACTGTAAATATACTTTGTATGTTTACTGTATCAGCTAGTGTTGTCAGTTTAATAAATTTTTTTAATAGAAAACAATCACATAATTTTTGTAGTTAATCGCGATTAATCGCAGATTTTGAAAATGCTAAAAGGCATTCCTGTCAAAATGCATTTATTATATATCTTAGGAAAGAAAGCAAACAATACATTTCAATAAAATGCTTTATTAACATTTTCCAAACAAATATCTTCCACAGTATAAGATAGAACTGCAATAAAATAGCACCAATTCAAGTAACATTAGTCGTTTCCCAAAGGCTAAAGGCCAATTCGCACTATCCCAACAAATGCCAACAAAAGTCAACAAAAAGTTTGTTCAGATGCGTGGGTTCACCCTGTTGGCATTTGCAGGAATTCATTGGCATATTTTTTCACAGATTCAACATGTTCATTCAGCGTTTGATGGGTCTTGGAATGTTTGAGTAGTCTGGTATGATTTTCCAACAAACTCCAACAGACTCTGATGTAATCTAACTTCAGCTAAATATCTAAGTATCCCTTTCAGCTCATAGAAAATAAACACGAAAATAAAAATCTGTGAAAATCTGCATCTCTATTGGTACATCAGGAGAAACGCAGTCATTCACGATTAAAAACATTTTTGTAGCGAACATATTCAAGCTTTCTGTTCCCTTCCAAATAAAAGAAAACAAAATTATATGGGTTCAGCAGTTTGTGTGGATGACACTTGTGAGGAAATATGTACAAATTGACAAGACACAGAGTCCGTGTCTCGGACAGAGATTAATAGATTTGTGCTGTATGGGAAGAATATAGTATCAAAATTATTCACAAATGCGTAAACACATACATCAATTTGATAAATGTCATATTAACAATTGAATAATAATTTTGATACTATATTCTTTCACCTTTTGCTGACCCTTTATGCTTCCCAGAGCTAATGTGTGCTTCTAAATCACTTGCACCTTTATTAGCAACTGACACATAAGTGCCAGCATTACTTGTCATACATTTTGCTTCGTGGACGTGGACGAAAGCATGGGAATTGTTTGTGAAATCTGTAAATTTTAACTTTCGTTTGGGCATTGTTTCCACTCAGCTGTCATTTGCTTCTACTGTTCAGTAATATATATAGAGGTATCTTTGTATTAAATAAACAAAGACGAAAGTGATTAAATCATAAGGTAATACAAGACACGTTCACCTTGAACCTAAAATTGAGTTCTATTTTTTTTCCTTAGGCAGCATAAATATGACCAAAACGGAATACAAACACATTCGATGAGAACACACATTTGGAAGCATTTTTTTGGGAACACAAGAATTCTTTTAGGCTTATTTATTAGGATGATTATTATAAGTATCTTTACATTTATAATTGTCTTTAGTTCTTAAGTTGTATGCTAGTAATTTTTTCCTGTTGCTGCATACTGATACTTGTGTGATGGCAAATGGGGTCGTTGGAGATGGTAAATGTTTGGATTTGGGGAGGTGGTTATATATATGATTTTTTATCACTAGAAATGTCTTCTGTGCAAGTTTTTCGTGTTTCAATAAATTAATTTACTTTTTGAAGCAAAATCAATAAAGCAAAAATATTCACAGAACTTGGGGATTGACCATATAATCGGATATTGATATTTTAAATGCGATGTGTGTTGTGATGTTTGCGTCAGTGTAATAAATCCAAGCGGACACATTACAAAGTTTTTGCTTTCCCAACAAGTGTTTATGCTGGTTTAATCCGTGTCAATGGATAATGCGTTAACTGTGATTAAGAAAAATGAATGCGTTAAACTTTTTAAATGATTAATCGCATGCAATAATACATTAATTTTGACAGCTCTAATATCAATTGGTTTAGTGATTTCAACATGGCAGCCTCCATGTGGGGACACGCTTCATGTACAATTTAAACATTTTGCAGGCCTCTCATTGCACACTATAACCATTGTTTACAGTGACAATAGTTTATTGTTACTTCTTGTCATCACCACTGGTACACTAAATTGCAGTTAAACCTCCAAATACATATTTAGTGTAGAGCAGAACCGACTTTATATTTGCCAGAAAATCTATGGGTATAACCTCTTTTTGTTATTTTTTGTTATATTGTTTCTTTATTAATCGCAATTTATTAAATCACAATAAACTCAAAATGATCAAATAAAAGGTCATAAATAAAGTAATAAATTGCCATTAATGACCTCAGTAAAAAAAAAGTTTATAAAAATATTAAACAAACCAGCAAAGGATGTGACAGGTCATGTAAAACATGCCCAGGGAAGCCATTATCTCAGAAAACTAGAGGGACAGCGTTGTCAACATGAAGGACGTTTCCAACAGTTAAGCGTCATTCTTGTATTAATTTCCTGTTTTTACCGAACTCTGAATCCACAATAACTTCCTGTGGCTATATATTAGGGCATTCCATTACGAATACTGGGATGCATTGGAGGACTACAAGTATGTGAGATCATTGTTTGTCCCTCAGTGAAAGAAGAGAAACACAAACATTTGAAAAATGTCCTACATCAATCAGGGTGCCTCATTGTTCATTTAAAGGTGAGTAATTACATTTTAAAGGAATATTCCGGGTTCAATACAAGTTTAGGTCAATCGACAGCATTTGAGACATAATGTTGATTATGAAAAAATATATATTTTGACTCATCCCTCCTTTTCCTAAAAAAACAAACAAAAAAACACCTGGGTTACAGATGGGGCCAATCCGTAAACGTTAAAGTACTCTTTCAAAGGTATAGCCACACGACGTAACAACATGCGTGTTACCATGATTTTAATATGAATATATAATGAATTTATATCCAATTTTACAACCTTGTTACCATGATGACATCACGCTCAATCCCTAAACAATTTTAAACACAAATAATTCACAAGCTTTAGCAAAGGACTTAATATAAGTGCTTTTTATAAATTATAAGCTTCACATATCTTCCTTTAAACCCTCAAAAACCTTCCCCATTCACTTCTATTGTAAGTGCCTCACAGTAACCTCAATTTTTGTGAGAAATTGTTTTTTTTGATAATCAACATTATGCCCACATGCAGTCGATTGAGCTTTATTTGTATTGAATATTCCTTTAATAGGTTGATTTCCCCGAAAAGTGTAACACTGTGGCTCTGTGGTGCATTGATCTGTTTGTTTACGCATTGTAACCAGCCCAACAGAGCAATATTGGCTCAACCAATGGTGTGCGTTTGGGGTGGGACTGTCCGTTTGTCGGACTAATGGAAGATGTGGGGAGTGTTCGGAAATCCTCTTTGAAAACAAATGGTCATTTTTGTTATTTAAATTTGGTGTCGCTAAAGGCACATAAGGCACTTAAACATCTATTAACACTTTAAATATTTGTGAGCTGTACAGTGAGTGTACAGTTGTGGCCAAAAATATTGGCACCCTTGGTAAATATTTGCAAAGAAGTCTTTATTGTTAATCCTTTTGATCTTTCATTCAAAAATGTTCACAAAATACATAATTTAATGGATTTAAACAATTGCAAACAAAAATTGCAAGTATTATCATGAAACAATATTTTTGTCAAATATACACTGGGGGCCAAAAGTTTGGAATTATGTACAGATTTTGCTCTTATGGAAAGAAATTGGTACTTTTATTCACCAAAGTGGCATTCAACTGATCCCAATGTATAGTCAGGACATTAATAACATGAAAAATTACTATTACAATTTGAATTTTTTTTCAGAAATTCTTAAACTACTTCAAAGAGTTCTCATCAAAAATTCCTCCATGTGCAGCAATAACAGCTTTGCAGATTTTTGTCATTCAAGCTGTCAGTTTGTCCAGATACTCAGGTGACATTTCACCCCACACTTCCTGTAGCACTTGCAATAGATGTGGCTGTCTTGTTAGCAGTGTTGAGGAATAACAGAATGCATGTAATGGGATTACGTATTTAAAATACAAAATACAAGTAAATGTATTCTACTAGTTACAATTTAAATCATTGGTAATTAGAATACAGTTACATTCAATATGTATTTTGATTACTGAAGAGATTACTTTGCATTTTATTGTCATTTGTTTCATTTAAAATTTAGTCTTTTCAGATGGAAAACATTTATACATATAAATGATGCGATCCTCAGTGCATTTGAACAGCGATGAAACACATTCTTATGATGTGTTACATTCATACGAAGTGAGTTTGGAGCAGAAGAAATAGAAATAAACCTTGAGTAAACTGCCAGCTTAACGCTAAGCTAAAATTATATTTCTAGCCATTTTACATGCACGTTACCAGGCACGAACATATTTTTTTATCAAGAACATTTTTGTATCGTTTTCCTGTAAAGATATCTAAAAATCCTTGTTTTAGAAACAACTCTGCATAAGATATTTTTTTCATAAAGTTTTAGAGAATGTTGCTAAGTTTTTCAGAGAATGTATTTTTAACATATGTATTTTGACTTACTGAACTGGCAATACATTTTTATTTATCTTCAAAACAATTGGAAAAATCTACCAGTGCTGAAGAAGTAATCCAAAGTATTTAGAATACGTTACTGACCTTGAGTAATCTAACAGAATATTTTACAAATTACATTTTACAGCACGTACTCTGTAATTTGTTGTGGAATACATTTCAAAAGTAACTGGTGTTGAGCGGGTAGAATTCAATGAAGCTGTCATCTGAGGCCACGTTTGGCTAGAGACTAGAGACTCTGATGTACTTATCCTCTTGTTTAGTTGTACATCTGGCACAATTATTGGCACCCTTTTATTCAGTACTTTGTGCAACCTCCAGTTGCCAAGATAACAGCTCTGAATCTTCTCCTATAATACCTAATAAGGTTGGAGAACACATGGCAAGGGATCTAAAACCATTCCTCCATACAGATTCTCTCCACATCCTTCAAATTCTGAGGTCCACGCTGGTGGACACTCCTCTTCAGTTCACCTGACAGATTTTCTATAAGGGTTCAGGTCAGGGGAGTAGGATGGTTGATTTTGTGGTCAGTGAACCATTCTTCCGATCATTGTCCTGCTGGAAGATCCAACCAGAGCCCATTTTAAGGTTTCTGGCAGAGGTATTCAGGTTTTACATTTTTATCTGTTGGTATTTGATATATATTGACATAAAAACAGCCCCACAACATTAAAGATTCACCGTGTGCATGAGGTACTTTTCCGCATGGCCACCTCTCTGTGTGCGCCAAACCCATGTGTTTGCTGCCAAAAAGTTCATCTGACCATAGAAACCGGTCCTAATTAAAGTTCCAGTAGTGTCTGGCAAACTGAAGATGCTTGAGTTTGTTGTTGGATGAGAGCAGAGGCTTTTTTCTTGAAACCCTCCCAGACAACCTGTTGTGATGTATACAGGTGCATCTCAAAGAATTTGAATATCGTGGAAAAGTTTTTTTTTTCTTCAGTAATTTAATTAAAAAAGTGGAACTTTCATATATTCTAGATTCATTACACATCAAGTGAAATATTTCAAGCCTTTTCTGTTTTAAACTTGATGATTACGGCTTGCTGCTCATGGAAAATCATCTCAAATCATCTCAAAATATTAGAATAAAGAATTTATTATACAGAAATGTCAACCTTCTGAAAAGTATGTTAATTTATGCACTCAATACTTGGTCAGGGCTCCTTTTGCACGAAATGTTGATACAATGCTCTCATTAAAATGGATGACAACAGAGATTTGGCTTCACTTTGAAGCATGCCGTTACATGTATATATGCTTCAGGCGAGGAAGGTTCTGATATCTGATGCAGGTCTGAAAATGCTTGTAACTTTACACCTCAGGGGTCATGCATTGTAAACTCTTTGTTCATCTACAGAGTGATAATTCCTGCCAGGTGACATCACAGTCTCCTTTAAAGGAGTGAATGAGCGATCAAAGAGCTGTACTGTATTTGGCAATACAGGCCACACTTTGGTGAGACAGAGCAAAAAAAAAGAGAAGAAAAAGGGAATCAGTGATCCTCATGTTGATAGCTGTTAAGTGTGGTAAAATGTGGCAATGTAGGTTGTTGTCACACTTGTTTCGATTGCTTGGTTCGAACCAGAGTTCGATATACAAGAAGGAAATGATACCCCACAGAAAATCTGCTTTGATGAAAAAGAGTATATATGCTTACATGAGACAAATTCTATGTATGTATATCCTACAGATTCTACAATTCAATTATTGCTTTCATTTCAAGATTTAGAAATCTCTATTTTCACTTTCTATTAGGCTTTCTAACCACCACACAGGATGAGATATTAATTAAAAAATTAATTATTTGAGTAGCATTGCTCTATCTGGTGGTAATCTGGGGTATTGCGTTTTGCTAATCCAAAGCATTCCATGAAAAACTCATTTATCAAACCTTTTTCCTACTTTTTGTCCACTGAATTTTGATTCAGTGTGTCTCCTGAGACTGTTGTGCTACAGGTGTGAGCTAACTCAGGCTGTTCTTACACTCAGCTGTTGGGCAACACAGAGTGACAGAGGAGACAACGCTAAAATATGCTGTAGAGTATAAAGAGTCTAAATAATCCCCACAATCATGGTAACGACTGAAAAAGTGTTCAGAAACCTGATACTTGCCATTTCAAAATAGTGACACAAACAGAATGAACATCTATTCACTTGCATAAAAAACAACTATATTCAGTAATGAGCTATTTTTATTGTTTATGCATTTTCATGCTTATGAAATCTGAAAAACTAGGTCTGAAAAATTACTTTTTGCATTTCAATGGAATGCCAGGTTAACCCCAAGCCAACAGTTTCAATATACAGCACTAGAGTGCTGAAAAGCAATTACCCTACTTTTCTCATTGAAATCAAGTCTTGGGAGCCAAAATATTGGCAACGCTTTTACAGGATGACAGTCTGGTGTTTTAGTTAAGAAAGTGTCTGAAGCACTGCAACCACCATCATCTGTTAACCAATAATACTATGCATTGCTCTAGGACTCCAGTGAAGTGAGTAATGTCTTTGTATACATCGTATTAATCTTTCGCAACACAAATTGCAGGCAGCAATAAATGTCTGTGTTTATTACAGAACAGTCACTGTTTAGTCTCTGTGTGTGTGAGAGATGACAATGGCCTGTCTGTTTTTGTCACACACACATGCATGAAAATGCAAACACAACCCAACACACATATATTTTGCATGCATACTGTACAGATATGCACAAACACACAAACACTTTATACACAAACAATATTATCCTGTCTCATGCCTTTTTCTTATTTTTTTTTTTTGGTATGGAATTGTACTGTAATGGATACAGTTTTCACACATATGCATGCGTAGGGGTAGGCAATATAAAATTATATATATATATATATATATATATATATATATATATATATATATATATGCTGAGCTGTATAACTGTATTCTAATTACCATTGATTTAAATTGTAACTGTAGTGGTATACAGTTACTTATATTTTGTATTTTAAATACGTAATCCCATTACATGCATTCCGTTATTCCTCAACACAACACTTTTTTTTTTAATTTTAAACTTAAGCTTATATTTTTACTATTCTTATTGTAGTCATGTTACCATTACACTGTAACCCCTTAAAGTTGTAATTAATAAATACAATTAAGTGGAACTAATTAAACATGACTTGGAATATATATATATTTGTACATTTCTGCAATGGCAAATAGCAAAAACTAAGGGTTTGAATACTTTTGTCTCCACACCGCTAGATCCAAGACGACAAAATTACTCTAAATTCTATAATTTTTCGCTCCATGTTTGCCAGTGGCAGAACAAGTGCTAGTGTAGTAGGAAAGTGTGACAGAGATACATAGAGCATTGTGTTATGGTGCTAGCATACTAATATGCCTTAGCACAACAAAAACTAAAAAATTTTAATAAAATTCTACATGGTTTTGTTTTTGTTTGTTTGTTTGTTTGTTTGTTTCAACTGTGCATCAACCACTCCACTCAAAACACAAATAATGGACAGTCCACTTTATATGTTAGCTAGCAGGATGAGCAGTAAAATGTTGTAAACACACTGTCATTATCAGTGCTGGTACTAGCTTTTGCAAAACTGTATTTGGAGGCCCCAGTCAGTGTATTCGTAAACCCCAAAACAAGCCCCCAACCCCACCCCTTAAGTCTTTCTTGCAGAGGAGTTTTCAAAGTAAAACAACATACAGTGAGTCAATATTAAGGAATTATTATTAGTAGTTTTATTACTTTTTATACTGACAATAAGCCAACGGTCTCTAACGTGCCAAATTTCTATAAATAAATGGAAAAGGAACATAAGGCCATTTTACAAGGTCAGTTGGCAGGAGACTTGCTGGCTGTACATTACCGGGGTCTGTGCCGCTGGTCTTACAAATAAACTTGAGAATTGTCCCTGAGGGCAGATAAAAAAAATACATAAAAATAAAATACAATAATAATAAATAAATCGTATTATTATTCATTAAAAATGGCCTAAAACAGTGCTACGTAATGATATCGTCTAAGTTTTCATTGATGACAAATGTTTTGCATTTTATTTTGACTTTTTATTAATTCTAAACTTTTTATAAGCTTTTCTAATCTATAATTATAATATATAATAAACATAAAACAGATCAAACATAATAAGATATTAATCAAGAGTAAAAGAATACAGGCTGAAAGACAGATTTAAACATTAATATCGCAGTAATTAAATAAAAATTAAATAAATTAAAAATCAAATTTTGATTGGAAGCTAATTGATTGCATAAAATAACGCTTAAGCAAAACTCAGCTTTCTGAAAAATTATAACAAACACATGAGAGCATTTCACTGCTGATTTTTTTCACACGATTTACTGGAAAACATGAACAATTTTTTTTTCTCTCAAGAAATTTAGTGGCCCACAGTTCTGGATGAGGGGGGCATATCAAATTCTAAACTGTATTTTTTAACAGGAAATGGGCCCAGAGCAATATACAGTCAGGGTGCCTAGAATACCTTGCTATGGCCCTGGTAATAGGCAATGTATTATGGTGTCAAAATAAAATTTACTCAAGAAATATGCTTGATCGAACCTGCGTCGTCCATGTTTCTTTTTCTCCTTCTACAACAAAGCACTTCAATGTGACATAATTGTAAATCATCGTGGGAAGTAGTCCGCCGGCACATGATGGCAGTATAAATACAAATTTATATATGATAAATAGTTGTCAAGTCAAGCAATTTTTGTTTATATAGCACTTTGCACAATACACATAGTTTCAAAGCAGCTTTACAGAAAATTATTCTGCAATTCTGTATTGTCGTAAAGTACTCATTGAACATTCACATTTTACGTTTAATAATTTAGCAGACACTTTTATCTAAAGTGATATAAAAAATGAAGAATGATAAAACATAAGCGATTCATCTTAAAGAGACAGTAACATGAAAAGTGCTGCTTTACAAAGTTTCAATTGCATTAGAAAAGTACTAGCCAAGACAGAGATTAGAGTGCAACTTTTTTTTTATATATATATATATTTGTGTTAATAAGCGGAGCAGTTTAAAATTTAAAATCATGTTTTAAAATGTATTAAAATTGCCTAAAAAGTAGTGCATACCTTCATGTTCTCTCATTTCACATTCCTGGTGCATTTTTATCCTTTTTTTTCTCGTGATGCCATAGTCGTATCTACTTTTACATTATGTATATTGTTCTGGGCTAATTTGACAGCATGGGGGCCCCCTGGTGGTTTGGGTGCCCTATGCAACTTGCGTAGTTTGCGATATGAAGGACCAGCACTGATCTTCATAACCTCTGTGAGGATTTCCATTTCTTGACTCCTTGCCAGAGACAAGAAGAACAAACCTGAAACTTGAAGCCCATAAGTGAACAAACCACAAGTACCTCATAACATAAACATGGGACAGCACACTTTGAAAACTTCCTCTCTCGTTTTCAGCAGAAACCATTGACAATAGTCCAGTAAGGGGGCCTGGGTAGCTCAGCGAGTATTGACGCTGACTACCACCCCTGGAGTCGTGAGTTCGAATCCAGGGTGTGCTGAGTGACTCCAGCCAGGTCTCCTAAGCAAACAAATTGGGCCGTTTGCTAGAGAGGGTAGAGTCACATGGCGTAACCTCCTCGATTAGTGGTTCTAGCTCTCAATGGGGCACGTGGTAATTTGTGCATGGATCGCGGAGTGTAGAATAAGCCTCCACATTCTGGGAGTCTACGCGGTGTTATGCACAGTGAGCAACGTGATAAGATGTATGGATTGACAGTCTCAGAAGTAGAGGCAAGTGTAGACTTGTCCTCCGCCACCCGGATTGAGGTGAGTAACTGCACCACCACGAGGCCCTACTAAGTAGTGGGAATTGGGCATTCCAAATTGGGGAGAAAAGGGGCTAAAAACAAAAAACAATTTGCCAGTAAGCTCATCTTTCATACTGTACAAGTAACGATATAAGTGTGTGCCTGGTTTGGATAAAAACATTGCCTACATTAAGTCAAGTCTGGCTTCGATCAGAGGTGACCAGAAACATAAGTGTTTACCCAGTATCTTTTGAAAAGTGCACTAAATTTCAGAGGACACAGTTGTGCTGAAAGATATGTAGAACTCCAAAAGACAATCAACAATCACATGGGCTACAATGAATCACACATGCCCAGAAAAATAATGGGGCAGCATTCTAATACAGATTTTAAAGGTGAAGGGAACACCTGTTAAAATAAAAAAGTGGAAAATGTTGGTAATGAATAGGGACCCTGTTTGCCAGTGAGAGGAAAATGGGAGTGACTGATTTTAAAAGAATAAGAGATACTGGCAGGAATACACAGGCTCTTTAGTCAAACCAGTTTGGCAATGGACCAATGACAATAAAACTGAATCAAAAATGTGTCACACCAGGCTGTATGTTTAATGCTTAAACAGACAGAAAGAGAGAGAGAACGAGAGAGAGAGAGAGAGAGAGAGAGAGAGAGAGAGAGATTTTGCTAAAAAGAGAGAAAGAGAGAGAGAGGAAGGGAGACACATATTGTGGTTTGTGTTTACATGTGATTATGTGTTAACAGGCTCATAAACTGTATGTGCAGGCCGTAATCTCACTTTTCCATCCCTGTATCCCCAGACTCCCAGGAGAAAGCTGCAGAAATGGTGGCTATAACATCACATCCATCCTGTCACTCCAGAACATTCAACCGCACAAAGATAAACAAAACTTTTTGTTTTCCTGTCTGCTCCCCAAACGTATGTGTATGTGTACAAATGATTATTGGGAAGGAATAGGAGTGGTGGTGGCCTAGTGGGCTAAAGCACATAACTGTTAATCAGAAGGTCACTGGTTCGATCCCCACAGCCACCACCATTGTGTCCTTGAGCAAGGCACTTAACTCCAGGTTGCTCCAGGGGGATTGTCCCTGTAATAAGTGCTCTGTAATTCACTTTGGATAAAAGTGTCTGCCAAATGCATAAATGTAAATGTAATAATCTATCTGATAAATGCAAAAGGCATTTTTTGTCCATGAAAACACAAAGAGGAGATCATTTTTGTGTGTAATATGAGCCAGTTAGTGACGTGAAGTAAATCCGGTAGTCATTGTTTACATAGAACAGCGCTCTGTGAACGCTCGTATTACTACTACATTACTAAAGTTAGGAAATAGCATTAAGGCTCATCACAGCTGAGAGACAAGAAAGACTGATTGACTAAAGAACTCAACGTGCTTACCTCTTACCAGAGATTCCACATTGGATTCATACTGTTTAAAATGGCAGAGGACATTGTGGTTTCTATAGAAAATGACTCTTGCGTACTGGCTACTGCAAAATGGAGAGGAATACCCCTGCTTGGATGGCTATTTTACCACTGAAAAGCTGATCTTCAGAAAGCTGACAATATCTCTGCTTGGGTGTCGCACACACTCCATCTCTCTCTCTGTCGCTCTCTCTCTCTCTCTCTCTCTCTCTCTCTCTCTCTCTCTCTCTCGCTCTCTCTCTCTCACACACACACACACACATACACATACATCCATACATCCTTGTTTATCCAATAGCTTGTTCAAAACAGCACAAGCCATGATACTATTTCTGAAGTGACATTTCTGAATTACTAACGAAGGCTTGGATGCATCATTTGTGTTCAACCAGCAACGTAGTTCCATGCACAAATGCATTTTTATGACCGTACTCAGTTTTACCTAATTTTAAATTGTACTTGTTCATTGAACTGTTGTATATAAGCAATATCACAATCACAATCATGCTATATGGCCCTAAATCAGCACTGCTTGCACTGCTGTGATTACCTACGGCACTCAGCCTGCAGTCTCGTGCCTGCGGCCGAATCACAGTAGTGCTGATTTAGGGACATATCGCACTCTTGCTCATGTGATATTGCTTAAAAATACATTTAGCATTATATATATATATATATATATATATATATATATATATATATATATATATATACACACATACATACATATTATTATTATTATTATTTCAATATATCTATTTATAATTATTTCATCATTATATATTGAATTATTGTTATTTGTGGGCCTAATATCAGCTAATATTTTTAGATATGATTAATTGCGATTTATTTAATTTATAGGCATGCCATGTAATTAATACAATAAAAAAATAAAAAATGGATTGACAGCCCTACTATTTGGTTAAGATTTCAAATGCACTTTCATTGTGGCCAAGCTGTGGCTGGGTTAACGAAAGACTATTCAATTAACATTGTATGTACAGTATACTTTGTGCATTTAGATATTTAGTTTGCATTTTTTCAATATAAGATGACTTTATGTACTGTGTATTAAAGGCAGTCATAAATCAGACACTGAAGACACTTGCTGTGTACTATAAAGACACACACCCCAAAGGGGCAGTCCTCAGGTGTTTGTGGAGGTATTGAGCAGATTTCTTCCATGCCAATGGACACATATGGCAGGGCTCACCTTGCAAGCAAGCCGGCGCTCAGAGCAGTTTGGATGTTGACACAAGATGCCGTTCTTCTCCTCCTGCACAGGCTTCTCACCTGAAACAACACACAAACAGAGGTCAAAGGTCAACCATAGTGTATGTCAGGAGGTTATCTGGAAGTATCAGGAAATCAAAAGTATTATATAGGATGAATAGATATCAACTGATATTGTTTTTGGTAGACATTTTATCAGTCATTTATCAGTTTAAAAAAAAAAACGATAACCGTAAAACTACGATAAAACATAAAAAATAAAAAAAATGTGATTGGAAAAAAATATTGGTCAAAACAATTATTAATCTATTTTTAAGTGAGATATTTTGTACTAAGGTACCATGGAGGGACTATTGCGAGCACAATGAGCCTGTGGGATATATGTCCTTGGGCATGAGCCAAAAGACATACAAAAGTATGGCAAGAGATGAGGCAGTTGGGGGGGGATATAAGGGAGAGAGCAAGAGAATCAAAACTGAGAGCCAAAATGAACAAGCTGTGGAGCTGGCTGGAGGGAAGCAGGCATGTCACACTAGGGGTGGGATGTAAGCAAAACCAAAACCTATATGACGAGATGAGTAATTTTATATCCCAGTAACTTTATACATCACAATATAGTTATTTTTATTGGAAATTTAACCATTAAATGCTTTACAAATGAAGGGAATTTCATCTTACTTGATTATTTTCTCTTTTTATTTGGAACTTGACAAACACAAACAAAAAAATATGATTATTTATAACCAGTGTTGGGTAAGTTACTTAAAAATAGTAATCCACTACAAATGACTAATTATTTCCTCTAAAATTGTAATCAGATTACTTTATTAATGAATCACATTACTAATTACTTTACTTTTATTTACTTTCCAAAACACTTTTACAAATTACAAATCATTTCAATATTTATTACTTGTTCATTGTTACACACAAGTCATACACTCAGCACCTCACATTTCTTCTTTATATTGACTCATTACGGGTCCAAAATTCATGCATTCTACATAAATTATGTATTAGATATAAGCATTACCCTATAATGTACTTAAAATTAATTCAATTCATTGAAAGTCGGTAACTGTAAGAATTAAAAATGTAATGCATTACACTACTTTTTCCTAAAAAGTAATTATAATACAGTAACTAATTACTTTCTTTAGTAATTACTAATTGGATTACATCCAACACTTTTCATAACAACTGTGTCATAAAACAGCAGCTTCACATTAGAAAACAAGAAAAAAGTCAAAAAATAAATACGACTGGATAAAAAAATTACCCGAGCAAAATAGGAGGTATGCAAACCTGTGACTGCACATTAGCACATTAATAACCTACAGCTACACCGTATCTACACAAGACACAAGCAGCGAGTTGCATCAAAACTAATTCACTTCCATTATAATCAATAAGGCTGTCTCAACTGAAAAGCATAGTCCAAATCAAGTCCATGATCCTTACATTTTTAAAGCCAAGGCAACATTCAGTTAATTCTCAGTCATCATGTCAAGCAAACTAGAGTCAAGAAAGACTCAAATCTACCAGGGTACCAGAACATATGCTATTTTTTTTTATAAAGTTTTGAAGAAGGGACAGGCTGAGAGGAAATTTGAAGTAATGACAATAACATAGAAAGGAAAAGAAAGCGGAAAAGTAGAGGGAGAAAAAGTTGGCGGAAATCTGAGATTTCCAGACATTACAAGTTTGCTGGAAGGCGGGCTGATTTTCCTTTCAACCAGGGCCGTGATTCCTCTTACCCAGAAAACCAATAGGTCTTATGAGAAAAGAGCATATGAAAGATTTTTACAAGATATCTCACCCATTCTCCTTCCCACAGTAACAGTGCTGCTATCTTAAAACTGGGTGAACTGAAGCCACTGCTCTTTAGACTATCGCAAACTTAGAGAAGAGAGAGCAAATCTGATTTTGGACTATGTAATACTGTAAATAGCAGACATTATAAAGGGTTGATGGGGCTAGTTGTTACACCTTTTACTCTAGTGAATATTTCTCAGTCTAGTTTTTGAATTTCAATTTCTGCATTGCTAAACATAAAGTATACAAGGCTGTCGTTATTCCTATTATGTTTTTTTCTGTTAAACAAACTTTATTGTAACTGGACTTTTGATTCCAAATCTTTTTGCAACTGAGCTATAGCATTTGAGACAACTTCCCAGTGTGACAACTAGCCCTGGTCTTCACTATTACTATGTGAAAGCAATTCCAGATGTCCCACAGGCCTATGAGTTGATTTAAAAATTTTTTTTAAAAAAAAGTACTGTGGGAGTACCATGGTACAGTGATGGCATCAGATGGTAATACCATGATATTAACTGATTATCATATATATTGGAGTCTTTAACTACTCTTTAAGTGCTATGATAGTACAAACAAACTATAATAATAATAATAATAATACAATTAAGAAAACATGGCATTGGCATTGTACATGTTCTCGTGAGCCTCGGGCACTCCCCTAGCAGGGCTGCATCATTTCCAACATCCTAAAAACAGACCACCACAACAAAGCCCAAACCAGACTACAGATATTCTGCTCAACACTGCTCACATTCCATCACCAAACTTGCTTCCATCTCACAATAAAGAATATTCCATTTCTCCTTCTTTAGTCAGAGAGGCAGAGGGCACCTCCTAAAAAATTCTCTATGTAAGGAATGTGCAGAATGCCAGGATCTGTTTTTCATGCCCTTCTGTTTACCCAGTCGTTTGCAGAAGTTCCTGTTGAGCTGAATATTTAGCACATCCAATGTCTCAAGCGCAAGTCCAGAAATATTTTATGTAATACTTGTTTCCTTTGACTCCATTGGAGGAACACCAAGCTGATGCCATGTATGCCAGTATATGTTTTGAAAGGTCTGAGAATGTCAAAACATTACTAGCTGTAAGTCTGGAAGTGTCGCTCTCATTGGTTATTTCGTTTTGGCTAACTAATCCTCTTGCTTTTAAGGCTTAAATGAGATTACTTAGGTGATGGAAGGGTTGGGTTGACATTAAGAAGTAGTGTCTAGACATTTAAAGGTAAACTGTGTGTAAAAAGAAATTCATGATAATGCTTCAAAGAATGAAGGGAAAATGAATAATCTTAAAGAAAATGTGTATTTTTTTCCAGATGTTAAAATACTTTATCCTATCCAAGTTTGTTTGTTTGAGCAGTCCAACAGAGCAATATTTGCCCATGTAGCATGAGTTTGGTGTGGGACTATCTGTTTTGTATAACCAATGGAAGATGGGCAAGGTGTTTGGGGAACCTGTTTGAAAACAATCATTATTTTGCAATTCCATTTGGTGCCGCAAAAATTACACACTTAACCTTTAAACTGTAATCATACATATGACGCATTTTTTTCTTCTCAAGCTTTTTTCTCAACATTCAGATCATAAGAGCCATTTGCTTGACTGCACTGAGAAATTGGAGAGAGAGCACTGACAGAAAAAATACAACCAGTGGCAAAGGCCATTATTAGAGGGTCCTATCTGGGGCATTAGCGCACAGATCAATGAGTAAGGGAAAAGTGGAAAAGCTAAAACTAACACTCCCTCTCTGGTCTCTAAATCCTTTTGACTATTTACTGGAAACCAAATATGTGCTTCTCCACACAAAGCCAAAAAAATAAAAAATAGGATGGGCTAAAGACATCAACATCCCTTAATGTCAGCTACTGTATTTTGTTCCACTACATTAAAGGTTACGGGCTTAACACAAGAGTTCAGAGCCAGGATCTGACCCTCTGAGAACAATACTGTGGTCTAATATTAGGCCAATTCCAACCGAAAGTGAGCATCCTGATGCTCTACTGTGAAGGGTGCACTAAATGTTTCATTAGTGTACTAAGACATAAGTCATTGCCATTTTATTCTGAATCAGAAAGTTACCTTAATAGCATGGCATCAAAATTCATACTTACAGCTGTAAAGATTGTTGTATCAAATAAAACCTCAAATATTGTCTCTTTAAGCATTCATAAAATGTTTTATTATAAACCTGAGTACTGTCTTTCTGTGTTGCTTTTGTTAAAAACAAACATGTAAATATGTGAGGAATATTTCCAGTTGATAGTCCTTGGGTGTACAAGAGCAACTTAGGAAGTCTCATGCGGACAGCCAGGATCACACAACCATAAATGACAAAATTACTTTCTCAAAGTGATCATCCATTTACCTTTCACTAACAGCCTGAATTAGTTCCGTTTTTTGTTTGGAACGACTTTTGTTTGGAATGACCCTTCAAATGCCATCCTCTTCATGCAGTACCCTTCAGGGGTGCAAAAAAATGAATTTTGCACATTGTTGTAACAGTATGGTCCTAAAAAGTACCAATGTCAGGGCTGCATTAAGGATGTCCTGGGCCCCGGGGCTTATCGTTTCACTGGACCCCTGTTAGTTGTCAGAGTGGGGGGCACCGGGATTTCGGTGCTCCTCTGCTCCCGCGGGCCCCCGGGAATAAGCCCGGTCAAGCCCGTGCATTAATGCAGCCCTGCCTGATGTGGTCTTCTGCTGTTGTAGCCTATCCGTCTAAAGTTTCGACATGTTGTGCATTCTGAGATGCTATTCCGCTCACTACAATTGTACAGAGTGGTTATCTGAGTTACTGTAGCCTTTCTGTCAGCTCGAACCAGTCTGGCCATCCTCTGTTGATCTCTCTCTCACCAACAAGGCGTTTCCATCTGCAGAACTGCCACTCACTGGATGTTTTTTGTTTTTGGCACTGTGGTAAGCAGGGCGGAGCTGAGTGGCATTTGGGCAGAAAACTCCAGCGAGAGGAGGCGAGAGAAGAGATGCACGTAGCTTGTCAGCGTTCTTCTGTGTGTTTTATGATTTGACTTACCTGGCTGAAAGAAGTGTGTGTTTTTGTTTCTTTATACACAGTGTATAAAAAAACTAAAACAATTCACCACTTATCTTCCCGGCCTCGCTCTGCCCAGATGCCGCTCGGCTCCGCCCTGATCACCACAGGCCCCATTCTGAGTAAACTCGAGAGACTGTTGTGCATGAAAATCCCAAGAGATCAGCAGTTACAGAAATACTCAAACTAGCACATCTGGCCCCTACAATCATGCCACAGTCCAAATCACTGAGATCAAATTTTTTCCCCAATCTGATGGTTGATGTGAACATTAACTGAAGTTCCTGACCTATATCTGCATGATTTTATGCATTGCACTGTTGCCACATGATTGGCTGATTAGATAATAACATGAATAAGTAGGTGTGCCTAATAAAGTGCCAAGTGTGCAGCCTTTACTACATTGACATGTCAATGTAAATGTGACATTAAAGGAATATTCCATGTTCAATGCAAGTTAAGCTCAATCGACAGCATCTGTGGCAGAATTTTGATTGCCAAAAAAAATCATTTAGACTGTCCTTTTCTTTAAAATAAGCAAAAATCGAAGTTACAGTGAGGCACTTATAATTGAAGTGAATGGGGCTTTTTGAGGGTTTAAAGGCAGAAATGTGAATCTCATAATTTGATAAAACTCTTTCATTCATTCTTCTGTTAAAATGTATTATTTGAGCTGTCAAATCGTCATTTTTGTAGTCATTTTAAGATTTGTTGGCATTGTAAAATTGTCAAAGAAAAGGTTAGTAAGCAATTTTATCACACTAAAATCATGTTACCATGCATATTGTTAATGTTTTGTGGCTATACTTTTGAAATAGTGAGCGTTTTAATGTTTACGGATTGGCCCCATTTACTTCCATTGTAAGTGCCGCACTGTAAGCCAAATTTTTGCCTTTTTTTTTAAGGCAAGCCAAAATGAATTTTTGTGGAAATCTATATTATGCCAAAAATGCTGTTGATTGAGCTTAACTTGTATTGAACCGGAATATTCCTTTAATTTCCATGTTACGGAGACGATGCAATTTGCACATCATCAATTTTGTCTGACCCACTTTATATTAGATGTCTTTAACTACTATGTACTTAAGCATTTGTATACAATGTACTTATTATGTATAATCGTGTTGTTGCATTGTACTTACATTTAAAGTACCTGCATTTAATTGCATCTGCAGTTACACTATTAATCTTAACCCTAACACTAAACCTAACTCCTACCTCAAACATTACCCTTAACCCTAACCCATAACCCTGACCATACCCCTAAATCTACCCTTACCAACAACCTCAGAAGCAGCAAATGTGAATCTTGTGAGAATTTTGCAAAACAACATGTAGTTACACAATAAGTACATTGTCTTGTGTGTATTTAATGTTAGTGCATAGTACTTAAAGACACCTAATATAAAGTGGGACCAAAATTCCCTTACCACAAGATGTCTGGGTGATGTCCACGAGGGAGGTCCAGGTGAACTTCTCCATCCCCAGCTCATTCTGTGTGCACGGCAGAGTTTCCAGTTCATATGACCCATGTCGTCGCCAATAGAACATCGTACCTCACAATCCAAACACAACCAATAATTCTAATGCTGTATTGACATCTCACTCGTCAATATATTGAGGAAATAAAGGTGTTCTTCACAACCCAAATCAAAGCATTAATTTTCAAAATAATAACAGCTCTTTGTGTCTTCTAAACTAAAGTATGAATTCAAAATTGAGTGAGTTCTCTTGTGAAGAAATGATTACAGAATACTGGTTACTCCAAAGTTTCCAGGCAGGGAGCTTTGGAGTTTGTGAGACAGTATGTACGGGGGGGGGGGGGGTGGCATGACCCACACAACAAGACAGACAAGCGATGCATTCATCCACATGTGAAGTGCATGCTGGGATGTTAGGGAAATTTGGACCTGTGACTTTTTAGAAAGAGATACAAAGCTGCCTTTTCAAAAGTCCACCTACTTTAAGCCCACAAACTCCATGTATTTTAGAGTTACGGTATCATATAGAGCAATGAAGCAGAAATCATACAGTTTACAGACACTCAATCCACAGATGGGGATAAAGAGCATAATGGGAGATGAATAAACTCTAATTTCCTGCTTTCATGTAAAAAGTGAGAAAGGGTTAAGATAAAGATTAAGAGAAGAGCAACAAGACAAAACACTCCCCACACAACATCTTATTTTGCTTTGACAAATTAGAGAGAAACATGGGAGAGTCGTAGCTGCTGGGATCCAGATTTTTCCAGGCATATGTTAGTGATTTGGAGCAGGGTGACGTGCAGGGGTTAGTTTTAATGACCAAGCTTCTAGTGGCAGTGAAGCCAATGCGCCGCAGTCTCAAATTGTCAGCTTAATCTTTTGCTGGGACATAATATAAGCAACAAAGATCTTTTCATCTCCTTATAGACATTTTCCTCTGCCAGCTGGAGTATGAGTGTCTATTTTATATTTACAGCTTGTTTCATCTAACTTTTATTACATTTTGATTTAATTTTATCATCGAGATGTCTAAGTGCTCTTTTGTGTTGCTAGTTCAAACTAAATAATAACATGAAGGATTGTGCAGATTGTTTGACTATTCATATAAATTTCTTGGTTCGTTGTTGTGTTCATCCATGATTCTGAGCATGCATAAGAGTTTAAATAACATCAATAGTGTTTTACTACACATACACAGTCTATCTGAATTTAATAACTGCCAAGCAGCCAATTAATCTAATATTATTAGGTTCATGTTAAAGGTGTAGTTCACCCATAATCTTAAAATCTGTCATAATTTATTCACCCTCATTTCATTCCAAACCTGTGTGACTTTCTTTCTTATGTGGAACACACTATACAAGGAGATGTTAAAATTAATATAGCGGGCTGCCTTTTCAACACAACAGCAGTTGATAGTGACTCACTTTAAAGTCTAAAAGGACCCAAAAGTATAAAAAAAAGTAGTCCATGCAGCTTTAAAGTATTCTTGAGGCATACGATAGATTTGGGTGGTGAGAAAGAACCCAAATGTAAGTCATTTTTGAGTAAAATTCTTGACATCCGTTTCATTACAGAATGTTATTTTTTGGGTGAACTATTACTATAAAATACCTTCTATCTTTGACAGACAGACAGACAGACAGACAGACAGACAGATAGACAGATAGATAGATAGATAGATAGATAGATAGATAGATAGATAGATAGACAGACAGACAGACAGACAGACAGACAGATAGATAGATAGATAGATAGATAGATAGATAGATAGATAGATAGATAGATAGATGGGAAACCTGTTTGAAAACAATTATTTTTGCCATAAAAATTTTTGTAAAAGGAAATGATCATCACATACCAAACCCACATAATTTTGTTTGAAGCACTGCAGTTCATGATGATACACAGCATGAAAAGCATATGTTACCGCCAGCATGTTGGCCACACATAAAAGAAAACTGTGTGACAGCAAGTAAAATCAATTATAGTAACTAGACTATTGCTCTGATCAGTGATTCTCCAGACATTATATTTATCTTTAAATAAACACTTGCATTAGGGTAGTCAGGCAAACAATGAACAGGCCAGTCGATCTAAAACCAGTAATGGGTGTGGTTTGGAGGCTAAATGGAAAATAAGTCAGCCAAGTGACAGTTCTCTAACAGACTAGACAGTTCCTTAACCCAGACCCAATTCGAAATCAGGTAAACAGGTCTTTATTTCTGGTGTTCTTCATCATAAATTCAGAAACGTAGACTATATTTGACATTACTGTAAGAAATACCACTCAAATGCTTAAATGATCAACTGTGAGCTTCATAAAACTCTCATTTGTTTGTTTGAAGTTTGAATTTAATAA
Source organism: Moxostoma hubbsi (assembly GCA_032164185.1). Lineage (NCBI taxonomy): Eukaryota > Metazoa > Chordata > Actinopteri > Cypriniformes > Catostomidae > Moxostoma > Moxostoma hubbsi. The sequence continues at coordinate 16,669,761 of JAVLUX010000186.1, forward strand.
CTATGGCCCTAGACCTCACAGACAAAAACATCAGAGGAATTTCTTTTGGTTGAAAGAGTCACACTGTTTCCACTGTCAAACTATTATTTTATAAGGATATCAAACTATTGTATCTTTATAAAATAATGATTTTGTTAGAAAATAGTAACACTAGTTACTATCACTTTCATACAGCGCACTGGAATGAAAGCTTTACGTAACACTTTACAATACGTTTTCATTTCTTAACATTGATTAGCAAATTTGTTAACATGATAAAACAATGAACAACACTTTTACAGCGTTTATTCATCTTGGTTAATGTAATTTCAACTTATAATAATAGTTAATGCACTATGAACAAACATGAACTATTGAACAATTGTATTTTTATTAACTTACATTAACAAAGATTAATAAATTCTGTAAAAAAATATGTTGTTCATTGTTAGATCATGATGCCTAATGCATTAATAATGTTAACAAATGTAACCTCATTGTAAAGTGCTACCAAGCTTTAAAGAACATCCTTTAGACAGGTAGAAAATGTACTTCAACTTTTACTATTGACCTTTCATAGTCGCCAAAAAAAATAAAAGCCCAGTTCAGTAAAATCAGCTGGTCTTCAAACTTTATAAAAAAAAAATATATATATATATATATATATATATATATATATATATATATATATATATATATATATATATATATATAAATATTCAAAATGACAGCTTGACATGTAGTTTAATTTAAGTGTTCACCCCTGCTGACATCTTTTAGAGTTTTCAAAACTATGTCTACATCAACACGTCAACCTGTTTTTGCAAAAAGTTCCAGTTTTTTTCCCAAACTAAATGCAATCTCCCCATGCAGCTGTTGAAACAGAGCTGTTGACTGTTGTTGCAGAGTGAAACATATTTCCTTAGGATAAGCAGTAGCCTAACAAGGTACAGCAAAGCGCTCACTGTCCACCTGTACCAATGAAAACACGATTCCATTGAAATTAGGAAATTGTCAAACAAGTGCAATATTTAACCAAATTGTGTACTAAATGATGTAATAGTTTCATCGTGCAATGCCTTCATTTAACACCAAGACAAGCAAATTTTACCACACCTAAGTTTTGTCTCTAATTTTAAGTGTACATTATATTTACATAATAATACAAAATAATAATTCAAATAATAATAAATTGAATAAAACATTTTTTTTTTTTTTAATTTATAGAAAATAAAGTATAGAATACAAAATAAGAAAATATATATATATACACACACACACACACACACACACACTACCGGAACACTTGACTGGAATGATTCTCATGATCATAACAATCTTTTGATTTGAAGGCGTTTGCTTAAATGTTTGAAAGTAGTTTTGTAGACAAAAATATAATTGTGCACCATATTAATTTATTTCATTATAAAACTAAAATGTAATTAAAAAAAAAATTTTTGGACCAAATAATAAAGAAAAGCAGCCAAAAAGTGCCCAAAACACTGATGGGAAATCCTTCAATACTGTTTAAAAAGCATCCCAGGGTGATAAGAAGCTGGTTGAGAAAAAGTCACGAGTACATGTCTGCAAACTCTAGGAAAAGGTGTGACAACTTTGAAGATGCTAAAATATTACACAGTTTGATTTATTTTGGATTTTGTTTAGTCACAACATAATCCCCATAGTTCCATTTATTTTATTCCATAGTTTTGATGGCTTCACTATTATTCTAAAATGTGAAGAAAAGAAAAAAAGCATTATAATAAAGAATGAATGTTTCAAAACTTTTAACTGGTTATATGTTGCCGGTCCTTATCGGCCCCGCTCCAAACAGGAATCGAACCGACGTCTTTGGCGTGGGAGGCGGGTGCGCTAACGAGGAGGCTAAAGGCTATAGCCTCTAGCATCAGTCACTAGTGCACCGCTTGAGGTCAGGAGAGTGAGGTTTACACAATGCACAGCTATTTACCAGCTGGCTCCCGTTACACTCACCCCCCTAAACCTCACTCCCATCCAGGTCACGGCACCACTATTGCCGGTCCTTCTCGCCCCTGCTCCGAACGGGACTTGAACCGACATCTCCGGCGTGGGAGGCGGGTGCGCTAACGAGGAGGCTAAAGGCTACAGCCTCTAGCGTCAGTCGCTAGTGCACCTCTTGAGGTCAGGAGAGTGAGGTTTACACAATGCACAGCGATTTACCAGCTGGCTCCCATTACATATACATATATTATATATACACATACATACATACTGTACATACACACATACATGCACACACACACACACACACACACACACACACGCACACACACACACACACATACTTAGTGCAAATCTAAATACAAATCTGTTATATACAGTGCAAGGCAATGTAATGGCAGAAGAGGTTGGATGTGTTGGATGAATATAAAAAGACTAGACTGTGAATTGCACATATTTTTGCTCAATGGGGCAGATTTAGCTGTTAATGAAATGGATAGCCTGAGGGAAAAACTGTTCCTGTGCCTGACGGTTCTGGTGCTCAGAGTTCTGAAGCATCGGCCAGAAGGCAATAGTTCAAAAAGTTAGTGGGTAAGGTGAGTGGTGTCAAGAGTGATATTTCCAGCATTTTTCCTCACTCGGGAAGTGTATAATTCTTGAAGGGAGGGCAGGGGGCAACTAATAATCTGCTCAGCAGTCTGAACTGTCCTTTGTAGTCTTCTGATGTCCGATTTCATAACTGAACCAAACCAGACTGTTGTTGAAGTGCAGAGGACAGACTCAGACTCAGTGACAGTTGAGTAGAACTGTAGTAGCAGCATCTGTGGCAGGTTGAACTTCCTCAACTTGCGAAGGAAGTACAACCACTGCTCGACCTTTTTCACTATGGAGTCAATGTGGGTGTCTCACTTCATGTCCTGTGAGATGATAGTGCCCAGGAATCTGAATGACCCCACTGCTGCCACAGTGCTGTTTAGAATGGTGAGGGGGGTCAAGGTTTGGGTGTTCCTCTTAAAGTCCACAATCATCTCCACCGTTTTGAGCATGTTCAGCTCCAGGTTGTTTTGAATGCACCAGACAGCCAGCTGTTTAACCTCCCTTCTGTATTCAGACTAATCTTCATCTCGGATAAAGCCAATGACAGTGGAGTTGTCTGCAAACTTCAGGAGCTTGACAGAGGGGCCTTGGTGATGCAGTTATTAGTGTAGAGAGTGAAGAGTAGTGGGGAGAGCACACATCCCAGGGAGGCACCAGTGCTGATTGTACAGGTGCTGGAAGTGAATTTCCCCTGTCTCACAAGCTGATGTCCGTCAGAAAGCTGGTAATCCACAGACAGATGGAGTATAGCAGGGATGATGTGTTGAAAGCCGAACTGAAGTCTAAAAAGGATCCTTGCATATGTCCCTTGTCTGCCCAGATGTTGCAGGATATGATGCAATCCCACGTTGACTGCATCCTCCACAGACCTGTTTGCTCGATATGCAAAATTAAGGGGATCTAGAAAGGGTCCAGTGATGTCCTTCAGATGGACCAACACCAGTCTCTCAAATAACTTCATGACCACAGACGTCAGGCGACAGGTCTGTAGTCATTTAGTCCTGTGTTGTTTTGGTTTCTTTGGGACAGGGATAATAACTGAGTGTTTGAAGCAGCATGGGACTTCAAACTGCTCATGTGATCTATTGAAAATCAGTGTGAAAATGTGGGCCAGCTGGTTAGCACAGGATCTAAGACACATGGGTGAAACTCTATCTGGGCCCTGGGCTTTCCTTGTCTTTTTTTTTATGAAGGCATGGCACTCCTCCTCTTCACAGATCTTAAGTGCAAGTTGAGTAGCAGGAGGGGGGTTGCAGGAGGTGTTGGTGTTTGTGTGAAGTGAAGGTCAGAGCGTGTTTGGGGAGTGAGATTGTGCCTTTGAAATCTACAATAGAGCACATTCAGGTCGTCAGCCAGTTGTTAGTCCACCACAGGGTTGGGGGTAGGAGTCATGCAATTCATAAGTTGTTTCATGCCACTCCACACTGATGCAGGCTCGATAGCTGGAAACTTGTTTTTCAGCTTCTCAGAGTATCTTCTTTTAGCCATTTTGATTTCCTTATTCATTGTGATCCTGGTCTGATTGTACAAGACTCTATCCCCACCTCTGTAAGCATCCTCTTTGGCCTGAAGAAGCTGCCTGAGTTCTGCAAAACCTTTGTTTGTCATTGTTTAACGTTAAATTAGTCCTAGTAGGAATGCATATACCCTCATAAAAACTGATATATGATGTCACAGTATCTGTGAGCTTGTCCATTTCGATGGCTGCAGCTTCAAAAACAAATCAGTGCAGCAATATATCAGTACACTTTTTTCCCGTGTCCTGCATGTCATGGGCAGTATTTATGCATTTTTCTGGAAACTATTGCAGCTACTTCGGATTGATTAACTGTATAAATCCATGTAAACATCCATGTTAAGTGTAAATGCCTTTTGCTCAGCCGTTCACGTGATTGGACAAATGGAGCGCGAACAGACAGCATTTCTGCGCATGCAAAGCGAGGGGCGGCAGGCATGTGCGTGAGAGATTTGTGCCTCCGTGTAGATCGTATGTCCGAAATCATTCACTCATTCACTATTTCCATTATAATAATTGGCAGTGAGTGCACTGTATATTAACAGTGAGTGAATGAAATGACGCTGACGTGTACACCGAGTGTCGGAGCTCTGGGGCTGTTGCAGAAACAACATCACATATGAACTTTTAAAATACTTGGGCCTTACTTGTTATTCTTATTTAATCATGTATTATTCATTCTGTTTGTCATTATTAATATATACTGTATGCTAATATAACAAGTAAACACATTTTATCAAATAAAGAGTACATTTTAAAATATATCTCTATCTTTTGCCTCTCTATATGTTATTGTTATTTTAATCAAGAAATTATTTGCAAAATGCAATTTAATACATTCATCATGAAATAAAACATTGCAGGAGTGAAGGAAGCAGTGAACTCCCAGCTGGTACGTCTTCCCCATGGTGGATCGTGGGCAATTAACCGCCATTGAGTGTGGGTAAGAATGAGTGAACAAAAGTAGGGAACGAGTGGCTCACTCAGAATTCAGACACTCCTTCAAAACGGCGGACACTCGAAATAGTGCACTATATAGTGGATAGGGGGCAGATTCAGACACAGTGAGTGTTCCACGACCGGGGTTGGTGCCCTACACAGTAGGTTGCATACTCTGCATTTAGAGAGTGGCAGTACTGCTGTACAGAACTAATGATCTAAATTCTTTCAACACTGAAAACTGTAGCTACACTGAAATAAGAATCCACACAGGACATTAAAAGCTATGAAATAGCGAAAGTAGGCATTAATAAAGCATGATCTTGCATGATCTTGGTTTATATTACAGCATTATATATAATGTCCTTGTGGGACATTTTTACGTTTTCTAGAAGAGTTTCCGAACCTCTCTTCTTATTGGCAAATTCATCCAGATCTGACAAGAGCCCTTAAAGGGATAGTTCACCCCAAATTTTCATTATTTACTCACCCTCATGCCACCCCAGATGTGTATGACTTTCTTTCACCTGCTGAACTCATAAGACTCCAGAGGTTAAATTAGTATCTTCAGAAGCAATGTGATGATGTGGATGAGAAACAGAGAAACAGGTCACCTTGACATTCTTCTTCTTGTGTTCTTCTGTGCATATTGCCCCCTGCTGGGCAGGGAGAATAATGTCTAGCAAAAAATGACAAATATTGATCTGTATCTCACCCACACCTATCATATCACTTCTGAAGATATGGATTTAACTTCTGGAGTCTTATATACTTAATTTGGCCTACAGAGCTAAAAATATTCTCCTAAAAATATTAATTTGTGTTCTGCACAAGAAAGGAAGTCATACATATCTGGGATGGCATGAGGGTGAGTAACTGATGAGAGAATTTTCCTTTTGGGTGAACTATACCTTCAAAGTGATAGCTCAGCCATAATTTAATATTCTGCCATCATTTCCCTACACTCATGTTGTTCCAAAACCGTGTGAGTCTTTGTATTATGTGAAACACAAAATATGTAAGACAGAATGTTAGGGACTGACAGTCTCGGTCACCATTCACTTTCAAAATATGGAGAAAAATACATTCACTGACAGTAACTAGTGACTCAGGCATACATTCTGTCTAATACCTCCTTATTGTGTTGCATAGAAAGAAAGTCATATGGGTTTGAAACAACATGATGGTGAATGATGACAGAATTTCCATTAATAATAATAATAATAATTCTCTAATACATGTTAAATGTGTATTATGTAATGGAATATAAGGGAGTTAATGTCCATTATATTATTTGTGAAAGTATCGAGTTACTCGCTACTTGAGTACGCTTTTGATTGGATATCTTCTTACTCTTACTCAAGTAATTATTTATGTAAGTACTTTTAATTCTACTTGAGTAATAATTTTTTTAAGTAATTGTACTTTTATTTGAATTCAGTTTTTGGAACAACAACAGCATAAATAAAGTCAATAAACAGCAAAAGAATAAGCCTATAACACTAACCGCATAATTTATTCATGTTGCAATGCATGCTGGGAACTCACAAATCAGCTAAATTGTTTAACATGAAATTGTTCGTTCAAACCACTATGTAAGGCTAGTTGGGACAACATTCAGTTTTAAGTAGATGACAGTATTTTTATTTTTTTAAACATAAGCTGGAAATAATGCAATTTTCATTTTTTACAGTGGTGATTTAAAAATCACACCTGCAGCCCAAGAAAAATCTCTCCAGTAAGAAAATACAACTAAACTGGGAAGGATTGCATATTAATCTTATTTTTTATTAACTCATAATTAAAATACAAGGACTAACCGTATGTTCCCAATAGTGATAAATCAAATATGATGATAATCCGAAATCAACCTACTTGTTAAAGTAACAACCTTTTACAAATAGAAATTTAAAGTGGAGTTTAAAGGTAACATTGCTTCAATCAATCAAATCATTTGAATCGGGTCAGTAACCGTGGAAGACAAAATTACACTCACTCAGTCGCAGACGAAGACCAAGCCAGCTCTTGGGTGGCGATCCATATCGATGCATTATGTTCCGTTAACCATGTGGGTAATTAACCAAATTCAATCCATTCATGTGTTCTTCTCAGTGATGAGAGATCCGACCATTTGTGCACCGAGTGTCAGCAGAAGTGCAGACATTGGCACTTAACGCTTTACTGGCAATGTTCCAACAGAGAGAGGCAGACTGTACCGACAATTCACTTTAACTAACGTTGCTAATACGTATCATTTATATTTCATGGACAGCGTAACGGCTATTAGTATTATGTTACAAAGCGATTCGAGTGAACCAATTTTGTACGCTTGAGTGACTGCCAAAGCGCTTCACCATATGTGTGTGTGTGTGTGTGTGTGTGTGTGTGTGTGTGTGTGTGCAGAGGAGACACAAAAGGACCTGTTGAATGTGTCTTTGACGCACAAAGTTTTTGTCCTCTTTCTGGCCTCAAGGTTTGCTGAAACGTATTGAATTGTGTTGCAAGAGCATATCCCATTTCAAAGTCAATATGACATCTTTTTAGCGCACACTGCTTAATGGCCAGGTTTTATTGAGAAGAGAAAAAAAAACGCAGGTTGCCAGGTTGCTCAAAAAAAAAAAAAAAAAGTGTCTTTATAGTGTCCTAGTGAGGCTACCATCAACATAGACTGCAGTCTCAATTTAATTAAAGGCAGGCATCTCCCTAACCAACTACCTCCCCTCCCCATTTCTCCCTCACTCTTTTCTTAAATAGCAATCTGATTTAATTTCATGTTTTAAACAGGACATCTGAAGGCAAAAGTGTTGACGTATGCTATATTATGCCATCCTGTCCCATAACTGCCAATAAGTATGTCATCTACTCAATGAACTGTTCTACAATTGATAAATCAGCATCAAGACTTGAACTCTTTGCGTGTCTTACTAGGCAATTTCACAAACTCCTGTAAACATAATCTAATTTAAGGAATGTTTCAGGTTCAATATTAGTTAAAGAAATATTTCGGTTTGAATACAAGTTAAGCTCAATCAACAGCATTTGTGGCAAAGTGTTGATTACTACACAAAAATGATATCGACTCATCCCTCCTTTCCTAAAAAAAAAAAAGAAGTTACAGTTAGGCATGTACAATGGAAGTGAATGGAAGGGTTTAAAGGTGCAATCCTCATTAAATAAGTTTAACTCCTAAAGACATGAATTCTAATTTTGCAACATATGTAAGAAAAGCATGACCACTCACATTAAAATGAAGACTCCAGTCATATCAGTAACCTTATTAAAGCTTCTTTATTCTACATGGAGAGGGTCCACATATGGGGGCTGCCATGTTAGAATCACAAGGCCAGCCGAATAGTAATTGCTTAATCTAAGTAACCGTTCTGTTATTTGACACTTTCATTCGTTGATTAAAGTAATCATAGCTGACTATGAATACTACATTTCTACAATGGCATCTGAAACTGAAAAATATTGATTTTAAATTATGCTGCATCCAAGCCACTAGGTGTCAGTGTAAGTCCAAGAAGATACAAAGACAAAAGTTACTGGGTGCATTTTTAAAGGATGAAATGTAAAGCTTATAATTTTATAAAAGCACTTATATTTATTCTTCTGAATAAAACGGATGTGTATTATTTGAGCTTTAAAGTTGTTTAAATAACTGTTTTTGTGGTAGACTATAAAGTTATCAAATTGTATAGAACTTTACAATGAAAATATTAGTAAGTACGGTGGCTCAATGCTGCCACGTACTTATAATTTTTCCCCTCAGTTGTCATAAAAATGACAACCTTTCTCGTAATAGCGGGATATTATGTCGGAAAAATGACATATGAATGACAAACAACGTTTTATGACATAATATCTCATTATTACAAGAAAATATGTTGTTTTTTAAAAATATATATAATTGCAGCATTGCACCACCGTAAAGTAATGATTGTATCACATTAAAATCATGTTAAAAGGCATATTATTTACTACTTGTGACTATACTTTTGAAACAGGGAGTATCTAACCGTTTACGGATTGGCCCCTATAAAATCCCCTCACTGTAATCCAGATTTGCTTTTTTTTTTAGTGATACAAAATATGTATTTTTTTTGGCGATCAATATTATGCAAAAAATGCTGTCGATTGATCTTAACTTGAATTGAACTTCAAATATTTCTTTAAGCTCTACCAACAGCATTTGTGGCATATTGTTAGTGCACCTACAATGGAAGTGAATGGGGCCAGTCCATAAACATAAAAATACACACTGTTTCAAAAGTATAGCCACAAGATGTTAACATTATACATATTATCATGATTTTAGTATTATACAATAAGGCATTTACCAGATTACAAGGTTTACCGGTGTTACGTTGTCATGACAACAAAGTTGTGATATTAGATATATCTTTACACAAATAAGGTTAGGAAGCAGTTTCTTCACACTAAATCATGTTAATATGCATAATGTTAACATCTTATGGCTATAGTTTGAAAACAGCATGTATGTGAATGTTTTTGGACTGGCCCCATTCACTTCCATTGTAAGTGCCTGACTGTAACCGCAATTTTTAAATAAACAAATCGAAATTATCAAATGTTACATGAGTTTTCAATTCTGAAACCTACTCTTTCAGTTATTTACTGCAACTCTTCAGACATGCTTACTCTCTTCTAATGGTTTCTAAAATATGTCTTGTTTGGTATTTAAATATGAATGTTAAAAATGCTGTTGACAGCATGCAAGCACTGTTGCTTTCTGTCTTCTCCAGATTTATGGGGACATCTATTGTTATCTCTTTAAAGTACAAGCAACCCTGCTCCTGGCTTGCCAGGCAGGCCATATGGGGAATATTAACCCTCTGCACTCTTCTCCCCCACCCCTTCACTCACCGCCTCCCCTACATTAAACACCTTGTGCAGAAACAACAGTTGTTCGGCCAGCTTGCAAAACAGTCGAGACTGCCTTGCTCTTCTGTGGTAGCACTCAAAAGATGGCTATTTTAGGCTCTTTATAGCTATTCCTTAAACACAATATCTTGTGGAGAAGACTAATATGTTCTTGTTATAGACAATGAATCTAGTGTATGGAATGTGAAGATGTCTGGGCCTTCGAGTTATGGACACAGTGTTCCCTATTGTCAAAGGGGAGTTGTCAGGATTTGTGCCCATGTTTGCTAAAACAGAGTGCCAGAGCAGCATGCCAGACCTGGATGATCTATACCTGGGTTGTGTTGGATCAGATCCCTTCACCCTAGAGGATCTCTCTTATTAGGTGTGACAAATCCCTAATCTAAGTCAGGTTGACAACAACCATGCTGTTTTAACCACACATTTTATAGGGACACATTTCTTTTTACTTTACATTGTCACAACAATTGCCTCATCTTTGATTAAATATGCACAAAGATGTGTGAGAAAAATATACATAGGCTCTCCTTTCCATCTGTGAAAACACACTTGTATGAGCTCACAATTCATGCACGGTAGTGAACTTTACCCTTAATGATGGGTCTCACAATATACTCATCATTATCAATGGTCAATATCATCCACACTGCACATATGCTGCATATTGTAATTGATGACTGTTTATTCTGGCTTTTGTAAACCAAACATGTGTCTGATCAGAGGCATGGCAAACTGTCTCTACAGGCTCCTCTAAAGCTGATTAGCAGCTTGGCAGATTAATTAATTAGTTTGCTGGTAAAATGAATATATTTAGGCCATTATACTGTATGTATCTGGTACTATAAGATTTAAATGTACATTTTTCTTCAAGGTTAAATTGTGAAGGTTGGAATGTTTTCCTTTCCCTGACAATAATGAGAAGTAATAAACTACAAGTAGCATTACAGTAATTCAGCTATTTTCAAAATAGAGTATTTTTTATTTTTCTGACCATATTTTAATGTTCCGTGATTTGTTCAAACCACAATGGTTCATGTAAATAAAATGATACAAAATAAATAAAAAGATGAATCGATTTTGTGTCTCTCTCTCTCTCTGCAGCATTTACTGTATGTTTTCATTTTAATAGCAACAATTTTGTAAAATTCTGTTTTTCGACTATTCTTATATGTTGAATTTGTTTTTGTGCTTAAATAATAAATTAAATAATTAGATATGTATATATTAAAAAAGTGCCACCTTAAATAGCTTCAAAGTAATTAGCAAAATTTTTAGAAGCTTTGCTTGTTAGCTTGTTTTATTTTTCATATATCAAAGAGATGATACAACAAATCAAGAACAGGATTCATTACTTCCACACTGAAATTTCATGAGACGCAATTGACTGTCAAACAGATAATGAGCTACACATAACACAAAATCTACACATAAACTTAAAAAAAGCCAACACACAAGCTAAACATATATATTTTATCAGGCACTTATTGAGTCGAAATAGACGCACAACTTAAATAATGTCAGTAGTACACCCAAATGGCAATAGACAAATCACACTGTTCATGTGTTACACTTGCTATAGTTTACTTCCACATTGCTTCTTTTTCAAATGTAAATCAAGTCAATCACTGACACATCAGTGCCACCTTGAGTAAGAAATAGCATGTATAATATGTATGTGTACACGCATATGTAATACTGATTAAACTGATTGTCACACAGAAAATCAACATGATATAGTAGTCATTTGTATGAATATAGTACTTATAATAAATATATTCCCATTTATAGTAAACTTATATAGATATGAAATAATCGTTAAGCAGTTATAAATATATATATATATATACAAATTTCAAGAATATATATATATATATATATATATATATAGACCTTGTAATTTAATTATACACCATTCAGAAGAGAAAAGTGTAGGAATACTGAAGAGTTGTGGGCATAAATCCAAAAAATGGATGTGATACAGGGGGGTAGAATGAGGTGCCAGGTCACTAAAGATGCACACAGTATTTTTATTTTTATGCTGCTCTGCCACTGACACCTAGCTGTGTAGATACAGCATGATACACAAACTGAAGTTCCCGGGTTCCAATGTCATTGTAAAAAAGTGCTATACGTAATCAGCCATGATTAATTTATTCTGTGAGTGAAAGCGTCCATTATTGCGACAAAGCGAGTAATATTCATCTGGTCAATATTTATCATCCCAAAATGGTGGCTCCCATGAATGCCACACAGCACCACAGAATAAAGCATCTTTTTAACCTAGGAAATTACAGAAAACTAATTTGATTATTTATTATTTAAAGGTTTAGCAATTAGAAAGAAGATTAAAAAAAAAACACTTAGCGCACACCTTTAACTGCATTCAGTTATGAGTCTCTTGAATCTTAGGAAGCTAGTTCCAATGTAGGCTCCCCAACATTGCTTGTTTTTTCAACTGTACTATTATCTTTTTTTGTCATCTGATTTTTGGTACTTGTGTGTTTACTGCTCCTTGGTGGTGAAACACAGTAAATATAGGGCTCTCTTGTAAACATCAAATTTTGAGAGAGGCTGTATGTTCTAGTCACCTGGGACTTTTCGCTTTGTCTCTGCTGCTGACAGGAGCTGTTAACACTTGCGTGTGAGAGTGAGTGTGCTGCTAGATGCCCCTCTGGGCTCATGCTGTCAGATTTCATTCCCTCAGGCACAAATATACTTAGTATAGTTCAGTGTATCAAGCCTGCAAGCTATCATCAACGGAGAGAGCATAGTTGGTTTGAAGTTAGCAAGTTACAGCTGCATTTCAGGTTCATGCTTTTTTGTGTAACTACAGATGATATTGGGTGTGTTTGATTAATTACTCTATTTGAAAGTTATCTAAAACCCTGTTAGTTGTTACCATTTGTAGTACTTTTCATACATAATTTTGGCAAGTTTTATCTACTGTAAAAACATATATATATATATATATATATTGCAAATAGCATAAGCTAGCCCACATAGCAGCTCTCAAATTAACAACCAAAAGAATTAAAGAGTATATTGGCATAATATACTTGTACTACACTGCATAACCGAAGTTACAACGTACAATGTGACCGGTCAATTAAACATTGCATTAAATGTCTCATTTGTGCAGCAGCTGTGACACTCACTAAGCATCTGCCCTTACATCTGACGGGGGTGATGGGTTAATATACGGAAGTATAAAGTGACTCACTGAGCACATTAACATGCACATTCTGATACTGATTATACTTAACAAACACAATTCTTGAATTGTTGTCATGTTTTTGTCAAGCTGATTTTTGGTAGTTAATAACTTCTTGATGTGCATGTAAACCTGCTCACTGAGTGCATTTACATGCAGGTTCCTATACCAATTATGCTTAATAAACTGACAAAATGTGCGGTCATGTAAATGGCAAAAAAAGTTTTCCTTTATCATTGTGAGTTGAGTGGTTTAAGCAAAAACCGATCAGCACACATATATTTTTACTCATTACCCCAATTATTACTTGTAAAAACTTTTACCGGGTTATGCAATGCATGCAAGTGTTGTACACATGACAATTTACATTTTGACGTCAAACGCAGACAATAATCAGAAGATTTCAAGAGTCATGTAAACAAGTATTTATTTATTTTTTTATATAATCAGATTTTTTATTTATCAGCCTCTTGATGTGCATGTAAACACGATCACTGAATGAGTTTACATGCAGGTTCTTATATCGATTATTCTATGTTTTTTTCTCCCCAATTTGGAATGCCCAATTCCTAATGCCCTCTAATGCTGTTTACACTACACGATTTTAAGCCTGATTTTCACTCGCCGACGGTTTTGTGGAGATCGCCGACAAAAGCACGAAATCGTAAGCAAATCTGAGCTCGCTCCCTTGAGCGATGATCGCAATGCATGAATTATCAAAGACGCGATCTGAGAGAAGCGCAGACACATCGCCGATGTCAACGAGATATCTAGAATGTTAAATATCTGGACCTGTCCGCGATTCCAAATCATGCAATGTGAAATATGTTTTGACTGAATACAACTGCAGCATTGACCTACAGCCAATGAGAGAGCACGAAACGCGGCACGGGAAGTTTCAGTGGGAGGAGTCCTAATGTACCTGCAACAGAACATCAACTAGCATGACTGCGATATCAAGAAAGTCTCACTGGACCGAAGAATCTCAGTTGCCTCCGCGTCTGAGATGTCAACATGCGCATCTTATCATGCTTGTTGAGCGCATTACCGCGCAGACATAGCGCGTGTGGAGGCTTCATGCCATCCACCTCGGCATCCGCGCACAACTCATCACGCTCCCCACCGACAGCGAACCACATTATAGTGACCGCAAGGAGGTTACCCCATGTGTCTCTACCCTACCTAGCAACCGGGCCAATTTGGTTGCTTAGGAGACCTGGATGGAGTCACTCAGCACACTCTGGGATTCTAACTCACGAACTCCAGGGGTGGTAGTCAGCGACTTTAATCGCTGAGCTACCCAGGCCCCATATCGATTATTCTTAATTAACCGACAACTAGTGAGGTCATTTAAATGCTGAAATCAGTTTTCCTTCGAAGTGAGGTCATAATCAGTTTAAGCACAAACAGATCGGCCCATTACCCCGATTTCACGCTGCTTGTAAATACTTTTACTGGCATTCTTACCAGGTTACCCAACACACACTCACAGCAAAATCGTAAGGATTTGTACGACCTTTCTAAATTTGGCTAATTCGCATGATATCGTATGACTGCACTCCTATGAATTTGTACGAGTTTCACTACAGCCAATGATGTCGCTGGGCATCGTTTCTATCATGTTTACATACTCTAATGATTGGTTAGGTTTAGATAAGGGGTTTGTGTAAGGGCGTACTATTAATAAGCAATGTGCATAAGTGTAGTACACATGCCTGAATAATCTGATGATTTCAAGTCTCACGTAAACACATTTTTGTTGCATTGTCGGATTTTTGAATAAACAGTTTTTTGGTAGTTATCAGCGTATGTTAACACCCTCATTAAGTAAATGAAATGTTTACAGGGGATTGATTAGGACATTGAGATACCGAGCATTGTTACTGTAACAAGTAGGCTAAACATCTCACATCACTTAACGACTAAAAATAGCCTCCCACTTACTTGAATTTGTTATGCGTGAATTCCAAATGCTGTTTTCTTGATAAATGTAAAGGATACATGTAGCATCCATCCACGAATGCATAAACACACACTGTTCACACAATTGCTGCTTGGTGTATTGTTTGAAAAGCTGTTTAATTTTAGCACAATTCTTTATCCATTTTCCATGTTATCACTTCTATAACACATCCTAAGCATTAATTGCTCAAGCTTTTATTAATGTCAAGTCTTGCAGCCACCAGTTTGAAGCTTCTTCTGGGACCTCTGTCTACATTCCATCCATTCTAATTAACATTTTTGATAACCTCTAAGCCTGAAGAGTACATATTTTCCCAACTACTTTCTGATTGAGTTCGACTTCATATAGATAACGCCTAGACATAGACCTCAGTAAACAGGGCCTCATACCAGGGTGTCCCCACCTGGGGTCAGCAGCTTCTTATTGCTCTTTAGGCACATTAAAGGGAAGCAAGCAATGTTAAGAAAACAATTTTGAACTCACTCACAGCTACAGTAGCCCTGCTGAAATATTCCACATAGACGCCCAGAGTATTTTTAGCAAACTACTGTAGCATATGCTACTGAGAAACTAAATGACCCCACTGCGATGATCCAGAATCAACCATTCCACTCACGTCTGAACACAGAGGCCTCAAAGTGAATAAATAGATGATGGTCTCTAAAGATCTGCAGTCTTCTAATCTAAGGTGATACAGGAGCTCAATCGCTCACAGTTCTCATTTCTGTTTCCCCTCCAGACTGATTACATTACAGTGGAACTGTATCCATCGCAATAAAGGGGAAAAATGAATGTTGTATTCCACAGTGCTGGTGTTATGACATGTCTGTGAGGGATCATTTTTTGGAGCTTTGTTTGTGTATATGTGTGTAGTTATATCATGTTGTAAAATAAAGTAAACAAAAGTGTAAGAGTCAGATTTATGGTATTAATTACTTTTTTCTGATAAAAGAGTCTCAAATGGTCTTTGTTTTTCTATATTCTCTGAAGTCCACTAAGACTTCTTATGAAACGGCTAAAAAAAATGGCCATATATAATATAACAATGGTCAGTATACTGAGTGTCCTCCTATAAACAAGCCTCATTTGAACAAGATGGCTTTCGTTGGACAAACGGAAAGAGAGCGGAAAGATAGCGTTGCTATGACAGCACGCCACTCTTTAATAACCGTGAGCGCTTTGAGTGAGAAGGGAACAAAGTCCCTTTAGAAGGGATTGTATGAGGTACATTTTAGGAGAGTTATAATGATGTAAAGAGAAAAGAAAATAGTTTTTACATGTGTACTTTTAGTCTAATACTATATTTTAATGATATATATATCATATTTATGTGAAAATTGGCGTCATTGTTTTTTAGACATTTCCGTTGAAGCAAAAAATTGTGGGTTATGAGTGCCCACGAAGTATACACCTTATGCATCCTCCGAATTCCAGTGAAGGACGTCACATTCGAAGTGTCCAACTCGCTTTTCTGAAACGAGAAAGCCTCAATGATGTATGCGGCCGACAAATGCGACCTCTGAAGGACGCAGCCTTCCAAATGAGACACATCCATTGATTTAAAGGTGAGGTGTGTAATTTATGTGCCACTAGAGGCACCAATCAGAATAGAGCGCAACAGTGTCCGCCCAACTTTTTCAGCTGTTTTAGTGCAAATTCCAATTGAAAGTGATCATTCCTATGCCCTACTTACTCCGAAGGACAGAGCTTTGGATGTGGGCACTCTGAAGGGAGCATGGCATTGCTGTATGAATGTACTTTTTACTAACAGTCTTGTGGAAGCACTATTGTGAAAAAAATCTTCTGAATTTTGTTTGGAAAGACACTTAGAGTGGTATCCCCTTCACGCAGTGCCCATCTAGGGCAAAAAATGCCCTTTGGGAAACATCCTTATTTCAAGAAGTATTTTTCCCATTCATTCTTCCAAAGGGATTTCATTAACCCTAAAACAGGCAAAAAATCATTTCATGCTACTTTTTATATAATTTGGACTTAAGTAACATATATCCAAACTTGCCATTTTATATACTTTGGATTTTGTGAGTTGTATCTCCCAGGATACATTGTGTATGTGTGTGTGTGTGTGTGTGTGTGTGTGTGTGTGTGTGTGTGTGTGTGTGTGAGAGAGAGAGACAAATCTGAGAAACGTTTTGTGTAATATTGTGGAAAAATATCCCTTATACAACATATACTTAATTTTCTTCTTCCACATCTTAAGACAATGTTCACAGTTAATATTAGTGTTTTGTTTTTGTTTTTTAATGAAGAAAAGAAAGATTAATATATAATTGATAATCACAAAGTCAGCATGTCCTGCACCATGGACGGCCATGTTGGATTTAGGTCAGTCTGAGTTAACGATCACAGAAAATTTTAACCAAGTCATGTGACCCACATACTCAAAACAGACCTAACTATGATAAATGATAATATAATTGGGTGAGAAACTCTTTTTCATACCTCCTATAAGACAATAAAGAGTATGTATCTTGTGGTGCACGCTGACGGTTTTAGGGTTAAAGGAATAGTTTACACAAAAATTTAAATTCTCTCATATTTTACTCATGCCATTCCAGATTTGTATGACTTTATTTCTTCTGATTTGAGTGGTTTAATCCATATCTTCAGAAGCGATATAAGTGTGGGTGAGAACAGATCAATATTTAAGTTGTTTTTACTATCAATCTCCACTTTCACATTCTTCTTGTATTTTTGGCAATTCACGTTTTTCATGCATATTGCCACCTACTGGGCAGGGAGGAAAATGCATTGTAAAAAAGGACTTTAACATTCATCTGTTTCTCACCCACACCTATCACAATGCTTCTAAAGATATATTTTACCACAGGAGTCTTATGTATTATTTTTTATGCTTTATAGGATTATAAACAGTGTAGTTTTTCACCAGTAATTCCGCTATCAAACACAACTTTATAAAAAAGAAGTTGAACTTTTGAACTCACGATAGGCCTGTCTTTAAAGGTTTATATATTGTTGTTGTTGTTATTATTAATAATCCACTGCACTCTTGCAGTTTCCTCCCCCATATAACATTGGTTAAACAAAAAGATCCCTTCCCAAACGCTTGCCAATGGTGCAATGATGGGTTGCTCAAACAAACAGCAATGTATTTAAAGGGCCACAACATCACAGTGTATACACATTTTGGAGGAATCAGACAACCAATTACTTAGTTGTCTCTGCATATTAATCTGGGATAGGAGAATTTTTTTTTTAAATAAAAAAAAGAGATACATGTCTGATTATAATCTAAATATAGTCGAATTTCACATACAGAAGCTGAAAACGTGGGAAAGATTCAAAAGGGTCTTTCTCGCCAAACACATACGCATGAAATGACACCAAATGCATTAGCATTCCTTGCATCATGTTCTGCATATTTAATTTCATTACTTCAAAGCTGAGCAATGAATACTACAGAGGGGCTCTCTGACAAGAGGATGAATAATAAACATAATTTGTTTTTAATAAAACAATCCATCCAGAATATCAAGAGACAGTCTGCAGTCTGTGTCCAAAATTGAGGTTGACAGCTATGGTCTTTTTCAGTGGGCTCATCCCAGTTGCCCTCTTATAATTGTGTAGTTGTTGTTATAATTGTGTAGTTGCATGTTCAATATTTCATCACAATTTTCCAAGGTTTTTGCATTACTACAAAGCATTGCAAAATGTCCTTAAGAGCACATTGTTAAATCTATCTATATGATTGGCAGACTAATGGATGTACGACTACATCAGCTGATTTTACCAAAGACCTTAGAGTGTTTGTCTGGTCGGATAAAACATCCATGAATTTGTCTCTGGTCAAAATTATCTGCCTTGTCTCACCTAGTCCATTAATCTTTCTTTCTGTCTCTCTGTTTGGTGTGTCATGGTCATGCAGGCCAGGACAAAGACTGATAGCTAATGAGTCCTTTCTTCATGAGTTGCCTCCTCATTTGGAGACAAAAAACCCAGGACTGTAGATCACTGCTTAACCCAGGAATCCATGAACATCCATCTTACACTAAAGTCTTGAATGGCCTGCAGCCAGTGGCCATTCATGGCCTGCCACCTTATTGTTTGTTCTTATGAGCGTCATTTGTCTTCATAGAAAAACAACATGGCAAAAGGCTGAGCAAGGCTGTGAAAATGGAATTTCAAATATTTTTGTGTGACTACACAATGAGAGATTTAGAAACATTGTAGTGCTTGACAAAGTAAATATCAATGTAAATCCATACATAATCATGTACATTAGAGTGATGCTTCCCAAACTTATTTGCAGTTAAAGCCCCTGCAGAACCATCAGTAAGGCTTAGGTACCCCTTCATCAACACAAAACCAAAGAAACAATAGGTTAAATATTATTTAACGTTATCATTAGTATTTTTATATCCCATCAATGTATAAAAGGAAAAGTGAAATTTGCCAGTTATGATGTTTATTCATAATTAAACTAAACTTTCAATAAGAGCTGCTGTTAATTATACAGGGGACGTTTTAACATTTATTTTATCATTCGTTTTTCATCATTTTGGCAGACAGTATATACACAAATTAGCCAAAACATGTCCACTTGCCTAATATGCTTTTGGTCCTCTGTGTGCAACCAATACACCGCCGAGGCATGGACTCTGGAAGGCCCCTGAAGGTGTCCTATAGTATCTGGCACCAAGACATTGGCATCCTGCCATGAAGGGGTGTACCTGGTCTGCAACAATGTTTAAGTAGGTGGCACGTGTCAAATTGACGTCCACATGAATGGCCGGGCTTGAAAGGGTTTCCCAGCAGAACATTGCCCAGAGCATCACACCCCCTCCACCGGCTTGACGTCTTTCCACAGTGCATTCTGGTGCCATCACTTCCTCAGGTAAATGGCATACAAGTACATGGCCCACCACTAGATGTAAAAGAAAACGTGACTCATTGGACCAGGCGACCTACTTCCACTGCTCCAAGGTACAGTTCCGACGCATGCATGCCCATTTTAGGCACTTTCGACGGTAGACAGGGGTCATCATCGGCACTCTGACCCCTCTGCTGCATTCTGGGGCTAATGTGTTGTGACACATTCTTCCCGTAACCATCATGAACATTTTCTGTGACTTGTGCCACAGTAGACCATATGTTGGTTCGGACCAGATGGGACAGCCTTCATTGCCATCACATCTCAAAAAACTTGCAAGAAATTGGTCATCTTTCTTTTTTTTTTACATATATAAACATGTTAAAAGGTTCATTTTTTTGCAGATAGAGTTAATTAGACACATTTTAAAGGTAGGCTATACATCTTTGATAAAAGTGTATGTAAGCATGCCATAAAATCAGTGAACATGCCGTAATTTAAAGTCGGGCAAAATCTTTTGCCGTTTTACAGTGGACTTTTTATATAATAGGATCAAATGTGCACATTAAATTCCCATCAAGCTTTATCGGCAAAATAAACTTAAAGTGAAGTATGTAGTTTCTGCATCACTAGCGGCACTGAACGGAACTGCAAAAACAAACTTGCTGAATACAACCCTCGTCTTCAGTTGTTCAAACAGTCAGATTGTCATGCCCTCAACTTACACCATTGGTTGAGTAATGTTGTTTGGCTGGGTCAAAGCTGGTTACTCAAAACAAACAGGAATTATATAGTGCCACAGTGAGTGTTTGCAGTTTTTGAGAAAATGTACCTACGAATGACTTACTTTTAGTTTCCTCTGCTCATTAAAGGAAAGGAGTAAGTATTTTAATGCTGAAATAGTTACATACTTCAGCTTTAAGTGTACAAAGCTAGTGCAATATTCGACACACTATACATGCAGATATAAAATCAAATTGAAAGCCGAATTGTGATTTGCTGAAGCTTAAAATCTAAAAACAATTATTTTCTCTGGCTGCCATTCAGTCTCTATCGCGTGCATGCTGGGTCTCTCTCATGCCGTTTCGCTTCTGACACTGATTTACTCTGGCAACCAAAAGTTTGGAATGTACATATTTTACTCTGATGGAAAGAAATGGGAACTTTTATTCACCAAAGTGGCATTCAACTGATTACAATGTCAGGACATTAATAACGTGAAAAATTACTATTACAGAACTCATAAAAAAATCATCCATGTGCAGCAATGACAGCTTTGCAGATCCTTGGCATTCTAGCAGTCAGTTTGTCCAGATACTCAGGTGGCATTTCACCCCAAGCTTTCTGTAGCACTTGCCATAGATGCGACTGTCTTTTTGGGCACTTCTCACGCACTTTTCAGTCTAGCTGATCCCACAAAAGCTCAATGGGGTTAAGATAACGCTCTTTACCAATGATCTGTTGTCCAATGTCTGTTTCTTTGCCCAATGTAACCTTTTCTTTTTGTTTTTTTGTTTCAAAAGTGGCTTTTTCTTTGCAGTTCTTCCCATAAGGCCTGCACCCCTGAGTCTTCTCTTTACTGTTGTACATGAAACTGGTGTTGAGTGGGTAGAATTCAATGAAGCTGTCATCTGAGGACATGTGAGGCATCTATTTCCAAACTAGAGACTCTGATGTACTTATCCTCTTGTTTAGTTGTACACCTGATGTACTTATCCTCTTGTTTAGTTGTACACCTGATGTACTTATCCTCTTGTTAAGTTGTACATCTGATGTACTTATCCTCTTGTCACCAGTGTAGATGACCGCAAGTGAGCATTTTCAGGCGATGCAGAGATACAGGCCACACCTGGTATACCACTTTTGCGTGAAGTCTCTACGTACAGTATATCCACCATAAAAAATAAAAAACAATGGTGGGAAAAAAGTTTTGTAAAATTTGGTGAACTATATGTTCACATGAAAATTACAATTCTGTCAAAGTTTACTCATTACGCATTACTTCTTACGTGGAACCCAATAGGAGACATAATGAATATACCGGTCTATCCTTTCATTACAATGACAGTGTATAGCGATTCAAGATTCTAAAAAGATGCAAAAGTATCATGTCCATGTGGCTTTTATGTTAGATAAAAGTTAAGATAAGTTAGATATGTCTTCTTAAAGCATATGATAGGTTTTGGTGAGAAATATGTTATAATTGTCTTTAAATTACTCCCAGAGTAATATCTTTTTACAAAAGTGAATTGTAACTGTAAAGATTTAGTAGGCAATTTATTTGTAATCCAGTTATATCAAATCATGTATTTAACACTGTGTGCACATAATAAAAAGGGTAATCACTGTTTTGCTTCCATGCTGGGTTTGCTTTCCCTGGGCCAGTAAGAAGGACTCATCCTTCAGAATCTGTTATGCCACTAAGATTGAATTAATCATTCTGTCAGTAAGCATTAGGCTCTGTGTCTGGTTCTACACAAGCACAGAAAGCAGAGCCACTTACTTACTATCTAGGGCGCTGCAATGTTGTGTCCCTGTGTGTACTCAGACCACTGGCTAAAGGAGAACATCCGGCCACTAAAAAATTTAAATAAACAAGGAGACTACAAATGGAACTTATTAGAAGGCAGACTGGATGAATATCAAAAAGTTTCATAATATCAAGCAAAGAATATATCAGAGAGATACAATTCATTTATTCGCCTTTATTTCATTTCAAACCTGCAAATCTCCAATGGAACATGAAAGAAGATGTTAAGCAGAATGTTAGAGACTGACAGCCTCAGCCATCCTTCACTTTTATTGCATCTTTTGTCAATACAATGAAAGTGAATGGTGACTGAGGCTTACATTCTCCTTAACATCTTCTTTTGGCAAAAGAATAATAGCCTATCATATCACTTTAACACTGGTGCTTTGTGGGTGCGATCATTGCCTTGAGATGCGTCAAGAGAGCATCTTTGAATCTGGAGAAGGTGACACATGCATTGCCCTCCTTCAGAATTTGCACCTTATTAGCATCCCAACTGTTCAATCATCCATCTGAGGGCGAGATGAATTTAGTTTTAGAAAGAAAAACAACACAGGAAGACAAATCCAAACAATACAAAAATAAGAAAAGTATGCACTGTATGAACATGGATAGAAAATCTACTTAAATTTCAGGTCAGCTACAGCTTTTTCTGAACACCACCCCTATTTCCCTCAAGATAAAAATTTAGATTGGCCTACATTACAGAATTGTAAAGTATGCAGATTTTGCCAG
Source organism: Moxostoma hubbsi (assembly GCA_032164185.1). Classification (NCBI taxonomy): domain Eukaryota; kingdom Metazoa; phylum Chordata; class Actinopteri; order Cypriniformes; family Catostomidae; genus Moxostoma; species Moxostoma hubbsi. The sequence goes on from JAVLUX010000186.1 coordinate 16,692,965, forward strand.
CACAGTTTAAAAATGCAGTGAAATTACCTTCCATAAAACAGGAATAACCACTTTAAAATTAAAGTCCAGCTCTCATACTGCATTCCTGACCTAACCTGCCACTGACATGTTTTTCACACAGGTAAATCAACAATCTAGATAGACTGTGTGGGAAAACACAGATTACTTCCTGCTGATCTCCTCTGCTTGAATAAAAATCCATGCATATTGATCAGGTTGAATACCATTCAGAATTCTCCAGGCGTATAGCTTATGGGGAGCGAATACAATAAATCTGAGCCAGGGTCATATAGAGACCTTAAACACGCTTCAAAGTCACATTCGATCATGCTAAGGAGTCCTGTAATGTACTGTATTTTAGAAAAGTGCTGTGCAGACAGTTTCATGTTATAGGATATTTAGTAAGTAATATTATATATAGTAAAAATATAATTATAAAAATAAATGTATAATCACGTAATCCATTGCCTACTGGTCTAATATATGCTTATCTTTTTGTCACATTGTTTATCCTATTGATTTTTCATTTTAAAAAATCACAAAGATCTAACCTTTAATTGAAGTAAAACAATTGAAACAGTGGAAATATCTCATTATTAAATAAATATTTTTCTCCAAAACACATTGGTAGCATGTGGCAATAAGACACGTGGGCTCATCTGCTGCACATAGTGGTAGGTCCTGCCTCAAAGTGGAGGAGCTCTACAGACACAGCGACTGGGGCAGAGAAATCTCTGCCCTAGGGAGATGCGGGTCTGCCTACAGGGAGACCGTACAGCGGAAAATATATAACAGGAAGTTACCGGAGTAGTCGGCACCTGTGGAGCACCTATCCCAGTACAGGGCAAATTAGTACCCGTAGTGGGTCTGGCTGCGAACTCCTCCACCAAATTCGTGAGCCACAGGACTAGGGAGGAAGGCATCCAGGGTTCACAGATTCGTGAGCTCACATGGTAAAGAAGCGCATGTCTTCGCCTTATGGAGGGGAACAGCGCTGTACGCAAGTGAGATACCCGGCCAGCTGTCCCGTAACCTTACCTGTTTGTACCTGCAAATGTATGCAATGAAACCAGCTCAACCCAGAGACCAAAAAGTCTCAAAGGTATTGGGTGGGTGCCTGGAGAACTGACTCGGGTAGCTGAATCGGATGGTCCTGGCCAGCCACCACGACAGGTTAGAAGCGTTAGCCACAAGTCCAAGCTCTGGTCGAGCGGCACTAAGGGGACATCCATCTCAGGGGTGCATAGGAGCCTTGCTCGGGGTCCTAGTGCCAGGCCATGAGGCTGCTTCCAGTGGAGGGCTCTACGCTGGGGCCGAGGATTGGGCTCGGGCTGTTTCGGAGCTGCCTGGGTTTTTGCCACCACAGGGGGATGCCGTCAGTGAGCAGATGGTGTACGGAATCTTGAGCCGTGCTGGGGCAAGATATGTTGTATCGCCTTAGTCTGCTTCTTCGCTGCCGAGAACTGCTGGACAAAGTCCTTGACAGTGTCGCCGAATAGGCCGATCTTGGAGATGGGCGCATTGAGAAAGCCAACCTTGTCAGCGGTCCTCATGTTGACCAGATCCAGCCATAGGTGGTGCTCCTGGACCACCAAGGTGGACATCGCCTGCCTGAGTGTTCGCGTCATGACCTTCGTGGCCCTGAGGGCGAGGTCGGTCACTGAGCACAGCTCCTGCATCACATCGGGATCTGGACTACCCATGTGCAGCTCTTTCAGTGTCTTGGCCTGGTGTATTTGCAGGAGGTTCATGGCATGCAGAGTGGAGGTGGCCTGTCAAGCCACCATCGAGGGCAGTGAGAGCGGACGAACTGGGAAGTTGGGTTCAGGCAGAAAAAGGTGTCCTCCATGACCTCGTTAGTTCGTTGTGCACTTCCATGGAAGGGAGTTTACACCCAAAGGTGGAAGCCCAGTTGAGTCCTCGGCGTCCAACATCGCCAGCGTGCTCTCGATTCAGCGATCAAGGAATTATCCTGCTCGCAGGCTCCGAAAGAGACGTTAAGCTGGCCGCGAGGCGAGCTGGTCTCATCTCGGAGCTCGATGGGGGCAAATGTGCGTGCTGGGGAACTGGAGGTCCGTGGGGGTTTACCCGAGAACACTGCAGCCATTGAAATCCCCAAATCGCCTCTAGTGCCGAGGCCGAGCCGACCTCATACCCGTAGATAGAAGTAAAGCCGCAACTGCAACGTCGCCATGGTCATGTTCTCGCAATAAGAACATGAACCATCCACAAGTGCGGCCTCAAAGTGATCACTGCCCAGACATGTTGGTGAGCTCTTTTCAACGTGGTGGTGACCTTGCTCTTCGTTTTGCTATTGAAATTACCAATATGGCTCTTAACACAAAGAAAGGGATGCGCTTAGAAATAAAAGTCCCGCATTTGCAATAAAAATAATGCAGGTTTATAAGGACCTTAAACACTTAAATATATATTTAAAAAAATCAAAAACAAATACTAACATTTTATTAAAATTCAGTGTTCATCATCAATTCATCTTATGTCTAAAATGTTTGTGTATATTAGTTGACATCACTTTGATGTATTTTTCTGACTGCATCAGCTAAGCAATTAGCATAAATACTGTACATTTAATTGATTAAAATGCAAATGTGCTCACCTAAAAGTTGCTTGTTCATGTTTTGGAGAGCAATGTCACTGAACTTTGCCCAGACAAACTAGACCGTGGATTACTTTTGACGACCGCTGATGCCGTCGCACGGTCCACTGAGTGTTGCTAAACTCACCGCTGAGTTTTGCACGGATCAAAATCAGTCTGACTCGGAGGGCCAGATAAAAGTGATTTGCGTGCAGCATCGAATCACCCACTGACTTACATTTAATAAAGAAATTACATCATACCGTGAGAAAAACAGTCTACTGTATTCAGTAGAAGTACAAAAACAAATTTTATATATATATATATATATATATATACGTACATTACTGATATAGGTAGCATTATTTAAAATCTACAGTCTTTCTCTTTTTGTTTCAATAGAAAGTTAACTGCAAAAAAATAATAAATGTGCCATTTCATGTTGTCTTTCATGCTTTATATCAGAGTTTTGTGCAATAAAAAATGTGAATATTTGAATTCCTTGGTGGAAGGAACACCACAACTACTGGTTTCATGGTTCAACTGAAAAAAGGAATGATATGGCTCCAGCTGTGCTTTTCAGAGATGATTTTCACCTCACAGAATAATGACTTATTTCAGAACATCTAACACAGAAAGGAACAGCTGAAATTAGTTCTCCAGAGACTGGCTATTTTTCTCCATCTTTGGTCTCTACACGTCTGTAGATGCTCTTGGTAGAGGCAGGCACAGGTTGCAGCTGGGGGCCCTCACTGTTTGCATATATGAAATATTCATCTGTGTACTAGGCCTCCACGGAAGAAACTGCTGAGCCTATTTCAAGCAGATGCTCCCTATTCAGGAATATAAGTAGGAACAGGCATTCTGTTATTCAAAGTTTTTACACTATGTCCATGATTGTTTGAATGTGTTATTGCTTGCTGGTAATATTGGCAATTCTCGTGTATGCAGGCGTATCTTGATTCAGTTAAGTTTATGAGTGGTAAAGGAATCTGAGGCAAATAAGATAACAAGACATATTATGGTGCCATGAGTCACACGAGATCGTACAAAATAATATGATGATAAAATTTCCTACTTGCAAGCATTTCAACTTGTACAAGAAAGCCAGGAATAGATGAGTTGTAATTCAATGACAAAAAAAAACAACCCTTTTTTAATTTTTGTTTTCGCCTTATTTCAAAGAAACAAAAATCAACCACTTATAGAATTAAATGTAAAGATAGCAAAAATATTAATTAAGAAATCTCAGAAAAAAATACAAGAAAACTGTTAATCATACAATTTTTGCTTACATATGAGCATGTGTATTTAAAGCGCAAAGATAAAATGTGACTTAAAGGGATAGTTCAGCCAAAAATGAAAATTCTGTCAATATCTACTCTGTCAATAATGTTACTCCATACTCACTCTATATTATTTTCTTTTACTCAAAAGGTGAATTTTTAAGAAGTCATAACAAGGTTTATTTGCCATATAATGAAAGTGAATAGTAACTCTTTTCTGTCAAGCTAAAAATAGAGGGAAAATACAACAACTGTCAGACCATCCTAAAATTGTACGTGCATGCTCAAACCATCAACTTTGTTCACGCAAAGCATCCGTATGGAACTTTTTTCCTGCATTTTTTCGACAACAGGTCTTGTCACACATGACCTCTAAATAGAAAAATGGATAAGTCTGTATGTGTGAAAGCATCTTTTGTGATATCAGGCCTTTTATTTTACATTTATTGCTGTCCCTTTAAGAGAACTTAAAGTGATTTAACACTTTTATGGTTCCAACCTATAGAGATTTGTGTACACTGACTTGAGACAAGCACAGACTCTGTAATGTATTCTCAATTCAGACTGCATACTCTTAGTAACACAAGCGCTTTAGGTTTTCTATGTGCAAAGACAAGCTTTGTAGATGGAAACATAAAAGTTTTAGTCAGAGTGGCAGAGAGGCCATGTCCTTGCTACACTTTTCCTTTTACTCCCTTGATACATTTTTAATAAAAGATGAGTTTTACTACACATCTCCTCATCTTCTCTAGGAACAAAGATGCTATTTTGGAGTGCAGTTAAAGTAACTGTACTCCAAATACACTAAATATTAAACATTATTGCTATGTAGGTTTCACAAACATTTAATTTAACTTGTTAAACTAAGTATTAGATATTAAAGCTGAAGTGTGAAGCTCCCCGTCTTTCTTTGGTTGTACAAACAAATAGTAGATATACAGTATGTACTTTATATGCCAATCACACCATTGGTTGAGCCAATGTTGTAATGTCGGGCTCAAACAAACAGAGGAATGTTTTGATGCTGTAGTTCTACAGAGCCACAGTATTACACTTTTTAGTGAAATCAACCTACAAATGGCTTACTTATAGTCCATATTAAGCAATAGTGCATTTATCTATAAAATATATTAAACTGGAGGTGTCCAAATAGGTAGGTTACTGAGATAAAGTGAGTACAGTAGTAATCGGCAGATTTTTCAATGAATGTGAGTATACATTTTAAAAATATTTTTCTTAAGGGGAAACCTTTTTTAGTAAAAATTTGCTCTCTGTTCATAATTTCAAAGACAATATTTATGCCAGTATTTTTAGCCAACTGGAATACAAGACCAGCAGCATACACTGACTGTAAAGGTTTAAAATGTGCAATAGCTATTAAGGAGCTATTTCTACCTTTGACCCTTAAAATGACTTTACTTGATGTAAACTAATGTAGTCAGGTTGATTTAGTCATTCAGTACATATTTGACTTAAAAAAACAGTTCATTTAGATGTTACCGCATGAACCAAATTTTTTAGAAATGAGGCCGTTACTTCATAAACCATTTTACTGTGCAGAAAAACATACAAATTGATGTTTTCCTCATTACATATGCATATGAAGGTTGTGTAACTCAGAACATAATGTATTAAAAAATATATACAGTATATTAAATAAGTTGCCTTCATTTGTCAGTCTCATGTTTCACCAGCTGCTCTATGGCTCATCAACTAACAAGAGTCAGCTTTTATCTAAATGATCTAGCCTACCTAACTGCAACAAAAACACAGTAACATCCACTGACTTTGATGGAATATTTTATTTATAGAGGAACAAAAAGAGAAACTTGTAATAAAGTTCAAGGATTGAGGAAGCAGGACGGTGAATGGTCAATTTATTCTTCACACAAAAACACATTCGCTTGACTGCGTAACAGAAAAGCTTCACACAAAACACACAAACGCTTTATATAGTGGGACTGGCAGTGGCCAACACATTCGTAGCTTCAGCTGGGCTCTCTCTCCCTCATTCTGAGGTCTGGCCCCTTTTTATTTCTCCTGTCTCTCACTGTGAACAAAGAAACAGCCATTACCAGCAATTCATCTCAGGTAAAAACATTTACCGCTTCCTCTCTCCCCATACAAATGCTCGACCACCCTCGTCTCCACAAAATTATTTTGGGATCACTTCAAGTTTCTCTCACAATTATGGGGCAAAAATAATACACTAAAAAATTACTAGTAAGATTAACTTAATTTTGATTTATCAAGTTTTTGCTCACAGTTTTTCTAAGTAAATTTGAATAGTATAAATTTAAGTTAAATCTACTTAAATTCATGGCATAATATTGATTAAAGTGGGTGAGTAAATTTAGATGAAACATTTCAGTTAATACAAAATTTTTTTACTTTACCAATTATTAAAAATGTAATTGAGCATTTTATAGGAACATTTCTCATTTTGAACTTACCTAATGAACATGTTTAATCAAGTACCACATGACATATGAAAGCCTTTCACAGGGAAGTTAATGCATGCTATGTAGTCTATTGGACAACATCACCTTGCATTACTGGTGAGAAAAACAAGACTTTACACGTGTGCAAAACACGATGATCGTCAAAAGTTAGATTTGTATTTTTTTAACATGAATGGGTAATTTTGAGTAGAAAATTAACTTCAGATTTCACAAAATGAACTTTTACATATTTACTAAATAAGTATGCAAAAGGTTTATATTGATACAAAACTAGACGTTACCAAACTTAACAACAAAATCAACAATAAAATCTCTTTAATTATTCAAGCCCGGTACATTCTGAGAACACCAGCTTTGAAAATGTAAGTAAATTTTACTTATTTTATTTACTTGTGAAACTTACTCAAATTAGTAAATAAATATGTAAAGGTTTTATATTAATACATGTTACATTGTAAAGATAACAAACAATCATGAATAATATTTACTTATATGCTAGAGCATTCATTTTTACATGTTTGAGTTGAGTACAAATGTGGAATTTACTTAATTTTTCCAAGTTCATGCTTAAAATAAGTTATTCAATGTAGAAAGTACTTAATTTTTTCAGCTATATTTATTTCTCCACAAAATATTTTTAATGCACCAAAATGACAAGAATGCCCCAAAATCTAAATATGAGGGAGCAAAAAATGCCCTTGTTATGTAATATATAATATTGTAATTACTATAGTCGTAGTTATCACAATAATTGCATAAAATATGAATTCATGTTGATTTAATGTATAGGGTTAGAGATAATCATTTTCTTTCTTAAGAATTTGTATTAATTAGTTGATTAAATTAGTATCTGACAGTATTATTTGACATGGACGGATGAGAAAAATTATATGCACACATAAATGTAAACAAAATGGCCCTGAAAATCAAATCCATGGCGAAATTATTGCACATTAATGTAAATGTTTATTTCTGACTTTAAAATAACCAGTTCATTTAGATATTACCCTAACCTAACCCTACATTTTTCTTCTACAAATTAAGATTTTATAATTTTCTTCAACTTTAACTCTAAACAAAACCAACTTCTTATCAAAATACAAGTCAAATGTATCAAAAAGAGACCATGCTTACACACAAATTAAAGTTGTATCCTTTTATTCAAATTTAACAAATTAAACAAATTTCCAAGATTAATACAAGTCACATTGATGAAAAAGACAAAACATTTAAACTATATAGATCAAGTTACGCAATAGGAAAAGCATGTTTTTGAGTCTAAATCAAAACCCTTAAGACTGACCAGTGTAAAAACCAATCGGATAGATAGAGGATTTCACGTAGAACACGTATGCAAATTTTCAACAAAATCGGACAAACGGAACCAAAGTTATAGACGATGGCGCGTATGCCATCGGTAGTTTCTATCCTATAACCCTAACCTAACCCTAACACTAATACTAACCCTTACCTAACCCTAAGTTTTTCTTCTACAAATTAAGATTGTATCATTTTCTTCCATTTTAACTCCAAAACCAACTTATCTGGCAAAACATGCAAAACAACAGTCTGACAGACTTTTGGAGGGCTCTTAAAAAGAGATAATTTGACTTTTCCTTGTCTAGTGTATTTTACATCAAATCTCAGGGTACTCGTAAGTGAAGGGCTTGGGACTGTGCAAATTCTTGTGGCACCAGACAATCAGCATAGTTACAACATAATTTTCCCTGTGGCTCCAGATTACATAATCAAATGACATTAATGGCTCAGGTGATTGTCTCAAAAACAATTGTGTTCAGAACTGAGTGCCTAGACCTTGGTTTTATCGAGGAAAGCCTCATCCACAAGAGGAGAAAACATAGAGATACTCTATCAACCTAAAAATAGAGATAGACTTTAGGGTGGCACTGGGGAACGCAGTTTATTCTGTTATAGTCAATAACAGAATTGTTGCTAGCAAATTCAGGGTCAAGGAGGGGAGAGGAGCGGTGGACAGGAGGAGGAGCTCTCCTTTTTCCTGTCTTATGTGAGAGTGACAGAGGATGCGAGGAACAAGGGGAAGGGAGTGGACAAATATAGGCACAAAAAATCCCAAGACCTGTGTTGAATTGTGGCTGAGAGGAATAACTAGACGTAATCATCACTTTAGGTTTAAGACCCTTTCTCACAGAACCATCCCCACACTATCACTCGCCCACATGGGAATATCCAAGAGAGAGACTTAGAAGTATTTGCATCTATTTTTGATGTGCTACAATCACCACTCTTGCTGTTTGCCTACCCCGCCTTGTCCTAGATGATAAAGTGAGAGAAAGTCTGGATTTGGGCTCACAGAATGAGGGGCATCACCGCTGAGGACCAAGACATTTTCTGTGAGAAGGCAGTGGCCCTCATCGTTGACCTCTGCCTGGATGACAGTCCTCACCTGGACTCCGTAACATGTCGGGATTTCCTGTTACTTCTGACCAACGAAAACACAGACGTCTCTAGTTCAGGTAAACAGTGGATGGTTTTCCTGCAGTGTTTGATGAGAAATGCTTTTTTTGGGGGGGGGGGGGGGGGTTGACGTTGGGTGTGGGATTCGCTTATATATATGGGTGTGTATGTATGAGTGTGAGGGACAACTTCAAAGGATGGTGACCTTTATATATGCCCACTTTCTGCACAATTAAAACCAAGCTGACAGTTTTATTAAGAGTGATCTATTAAGGTGACAAGTTTTGAAAGTAAGGTTCATTATATAAATAATTAATAAGCATTACAGAGCATCACTGGCACTTTTTATTTGCCTAATAAGCCTGCTTGTATTTGAAGTTTTTCTCCTCTAAAAAAATTAGGGACGCTAATCAATGGCAATTTAGATCATTTGCAGCAGTGGCACCTTTTTTTGTTCCTGTCTAATGACAACTGCACAATTAAGCATCAGACAGAGAATTTCATTGATGTGTTTCACAAAAAGATTTATGTAGCTGTCATACAACGTATCGCCCCAGACTACATTCACCGGAGCCGTGCGAGGTAAAATTGACATGAAATTGAATTTTGGACAGAAGATCGAAGGAGCTGTGATATCTCAGAGTTGGCAGGTGACAGGAATGTCCAAAGCAATACAAATTTAAATGAATTCCTGGTCTGGAAAGATGCCATGGAGGAAGACAGAATCTAATTGTCATGCTGACTTTCTATCACAGGAGAAATAAAAAAAAAATAAAAAAAACCCTGCTGCAGGCCCTGACCTGCATCATGTCCTCGACCAAAAGGATAGTGAATGCCACTGTGTGTTATCCACAAATAAACATGAATCACTGATGCCACAGAAAGCTTAAAGGACATCTCTTTAATAATGTTACTTCTTGTCTAGTTTTGAAGCAACATTAACCCTCATGTTATGTTGGGGTCATTTTTTACATGGATTTAACCACTGGAGTCTTATGGATTTATGCTGCTTTTATCTGCTTTTTTGGACCTTCACATTTATGGCCACCATTAACTTGTTTTGAAAGGATCAACAGAGCTGAAATTATTAATAATGATATTCTAAATATGTGTTCAGCACAAGGAAGAAACTCATACACATCTGGGCTGGCATGAGAGTGAGTATATGAGAGTTTTCATTTTCGGGTGAACCATCCCTTGACCTTAAAAACCTCAACTGTTTTTCATATCACATTTGCTTTTAATGGCTCTGTCAGTTAGGTTTAGGTTTAAGGTTTAGGGGAGGGAAGGGAAGGGTATGGAGTTAAGCTTAGTTGATTTTAAACTCACTAGAGCATAACACCCTGGACACCAGACAGGTGTGGAGTGTCATGTCATGTCAAAAGCAATAAAACCCAGTGTTTCCCCTATATGCATTTTGCAGCGGCACTGGGATTTCACATTATTCATTTAAGATTCTTGACGCAACATAATGCTTGCCAGCCCCAGTCAGCTGTGCACTTTGTACACTGCGAAAGTGACCCCACAACACATACACACACACACACTCACACTCACAGTGACGTAACCGTATAACAACACGTGTCAAACTTGCTTCATTTCAAGTGGCTCGCAAGCTCTATTCTGAAATGTAGGATGGCAGGGGATACAAACTTTTCACTGAACAATTAGTTAGCGCTTTCCTCGTAAATATTAATGAGACTTCTCCTGTCATCTGTATGTTTTGGAGCGCATTTTGCTTGCATTAAAAGCATAATGAAACAGCACTACACGGGACAATTATCAACATGGCTCAATCATGGATAGAGCAGCACGAGCGCAAAGCAGGTGCGGTAATTGGTGGACTGGCCTCAACCGCAAAGACTATTTTAAATGCACTTGTGAACCAGTGAGATGCACGGCTGGGATTGTGAAATCTGTTTGAAATAGCTGTCTGTTGCAAAACTTGTCTCACTGATGAAAATAATTTAAAACAAACAGCCCCCAAATTCAAAACTGACAAAGAAAACAGGAGAAAACATAAATTCAAAACTCAAATCACAACACTTACACAAATTTACCATGGATTTACTGTAGTAACACTAACTGCACTGTATTAACCATTGTATTTGTTGACATTTTTTTTATGTTTTTTCATTACAAAAATACCATAGTTATTTATATAGAAACCATAGTTACTAATCCTGGGAGTGAGGTACCATGCATGGTTTTACCTATGGTGACCATGGACTTATAACAAATATCATGGTTAAAACTATGGATATGATGGAATGACTATTGTAAATTTTCATAATTATTAAGGACTCAATCAAAATCAATACTGTACTGTCAAATGTGCATTTCAATGCATATAGCATGTAATATTATTGGTAATTGCATGGGTGGTACCAAAGCTGGTGCAGGTGCCACATTTTCAATGGGCCTTTTGAGGGCACAAATATACCCTGATGTGGCCCATGCTGAAATTGAGTTTGACACCCTTGTTTTAAGCTATTCCTCAACCAATACGCATTAATAAGGGTCCGGCGTTGCTGGCTTGTGGACACACACAACAGCCCCACTGCTGAAAAAATCCTAGGGAAAACACTGGAACCCATTATAATCAATGGCGCTGTGTACACTGGAATCATCTGTTGTGCGCCGTAAGTGAACTGGTGTCCCATTCCATTTTGCGCCACACGACCCCAATGCTACTCCTGCCAACAACACAAAAAAAACTGTTTAGAAAATTCTTGTCGATGTGTCCACTGTAGACTGCCTCAAGCCGCTGTGTTGCGACACATCGACATACACGGCCGATGTAGGGTGTTAACCTTTAAAACCTCATCTGTTTGGAAGAAATGTTTACTATTAGCGCCACACAGTGGATATTTCACCTCAGAACTGTGAAGATACGTATTAACCACGTAATAACATTTAAAAAAATGACAAAATAATAATAAACATAATTTTCATGAGATCAGGCCAACCATAGCAAACCATTCATTTCATAGTAAATACAAGGTTCGTAATGTCATAATCATAATGACTGAGCACTAATTAGGAAGGAAGTGTCAAATCTATGAAGGGTGCTGCCTGCTGACCTGACTAGGGAGTAAAGGGAGGCTCCAGAACCTGCAGTCCACAGGCAGTAATACTAGATGAATGGAGGACTGCCGCTGGCCTCCGCAACCCCATGGTGAAAGCTGCACCCAGCCTGCCAAAAAGCAAAAGATCGTGCATCAGGAAAGTCAGGTGGTGCATCACTCACGTAATGCCAAAACCCCACAAGATAGTTTATGTCCCAATAGAGGAAGCATCTGAATGTTGCTATACAGTTTGGTGCTAATTGTCTGGAGCAATTGTACAAAATCCCACTTGAATGGATTTTAAGTGGTAGAGCATGTGTTACTGCAGCTGCACTGTACTGTGGAGTGTCATGTTCTGTTAGGATTTCATGGGTTTAGCCTCATGAATTAATATTTTAAAGATCTAAATGTAACCAAAAAGTTAAATAATTCAGGTTTTGATTCCTAATGTTCAAAGAATGTTTGTTTCCCTTTGTCTCAAAAGTGTGTACAAGTGCCTGGACGCTTTCTAGCCTGCAAGACACTTGATAAAATACACTTGATGCCAGTGTTTCTCAGTCCTGTTCCTGGAGTACTACAGTACAGCCCATTTTGGATGCCTCCCTTATCTAACACACTTGATTTAACTCAATAGCTTTTTAGTAGAGTGATCAATAAACTGAACTGGGTGTTATCAGATAAGTGAGACAATCAGGACCAAGATTGAGAACCACTGATTTATGTTATCTGTTTAGTAGAGCAGGATTATTTTCGTAAACTAAAACTAAGACGAAAACTATTGATTGAAAAACATATTTTATACTGATATAAAATAAAAACAAAACAAAACTAACAACAGCTACTGAAAAACGAACTGAAATAGAATAAAAATGATTACAAATAAAATCGTGAGGCGTACAGATTATTCAAGGCTAAAAATGTGGAAAAGTACCATCAATAATGATGTTTACTGTGCTAGTAGCTCTCAACATGAGAAACGTCAGACTATGACCTCGTGTTTCAAAGATCTGACACTTGGCCAATAAATTCACACGAATTTAAGAAATGCGAAAATTCACATGTAAATTTGTTTGTTGAGACTGGTATGTTCACTAGACTGTGTGATTCAGCAGCGTTCAAAACTTTTAATGCTGCTCTTGACCCCAAGTTCATCACTCCAAGCTCTGTAAAAATTAATCTCATTGAATGCGCTAAAAATGCAATCGTAACTCGGTGTGTAAAGGAAATGCTGAGAAAGATGTATAAAGTGACTGAAGCCTAAGTGTAGATGTATGGAGTAAAACAGGTTTGACTGCTTCATGTCTAGTAACTCTGGGAGTGTTCTGTTGATTCCTAAACTATAATTACTAAAACTAAAACTGTGTCCACAAAATAAAAACTAAAGTGTAAATAGAAAAACCATTGGTCAAATCACGTCAAGTGGTTTTTATTGTTGTTTCAACCATATACAGTTAGTAATGAAACTAACTAAAAATAAACAGAAATTTAAAACTAATATGAAAATGCAAAGCTATAATAACTTTTTAGAAGCAATAAAACAATGTCTCACACAGAGAAACCCAAAAATATTAAGACACGGGTCTCGTGGGAAAACAAGAAGTAATCGTGTTCACATAAAAAATGGTGAGCGAGATTTAGACGTTGCAAGAATTGGCCTAAACTTTTACTCCATTGACTGTTAGGGTTAGGGTAGAGGATAGAGTTAATAAAACATACATTCCTGATAGCTGTTTTACAGTCAATTCACTTTTAATGCTACTCTGTGGACATTTCACCCTGAAAGTGGAGCTCACACGTGACATGCCCATATGTTCAACAACTTTAGGCTTTGGTCACAAGATGCAGTGATGTGAATTTAGAATTTTGGTCAACTTTTTGACCTACTGTTGCCAAATTCATAGTGTGATCAGTGTGATTTATCATCAGAGAGCAGCTAGTATTCTATTAATCTTTTACAATGCATTTGTGGCAGACAAACACAAGTGTCGTTTTGTGCAGGTTACACTTTGTTGGTAAATCCAAATTGACAAATATTTTAATAATACAGTGAAACTGGCATTTTCTTTTCCTCAGACGTTACCTGGTTACAATGGTAAACAAATGCGCAGATGTACCGTGGTTTGGATCCAAAAGTACAATGCAAATAGAGACGGGGTTCAGACCAAGCAATCAAAGCAAGTGTGAAAATACCCTAAGACAGTAAAAGTCAATAAAATTCCACTCATGCACAAGATGGTACCGTTATGTTAGGGATGACCATCTTTCTCACCCCTTTTATATTGTATAGAAGCTCTCAAGGTTAAATCAATTAAATTTCCTTTCAAACACGACAAGATGGATATAATATAATGGTTGCGCGATAGAGGGTACGTGGAGTGGGGACCTCATTTCTTTCCACTAGTGTTCCGACAAATGAAAAAGATGTAAAATGCTGGTCACATTTCAGATTGCCACCTCTTCTCCTACTGTTTCTGTAGCACACTGAGCAGAACATTACTATTAGCCACTGTTGAGTAGTTTTAACAGTTTTAGTACAGTGATCTCTGCTGCAGCGAGACATCCCTGCATTCTAAAACTACTACTGCAGCTACTGCATTTTGTGACCAAGAATAAATTAAACAGTGAGTAGACACCAGACCAGCAGGGAAAGTCTACTGCATGTGAAAGAAGTTTTGTGTGTGTGTGTGTGTGTGTATGTGACCAGCCAACAAGACACAAGAGGAAAATTGCATATTAAACATACTAAATAAAATGTCTTAATGAAAATGTACAAAAATAATTCAGAAAGGTTTGAGTGAGAACTAGGAATAAAAAATTATCTAGATCTCAGCATAAAAACCATAAAAGTAACCGAAAAGTCCCCTCAAGGCTTTAAAAACTAGCCTCATGTGTGTGCGTGTGTTGGTGAAATCCTGTGAGGTCTGACTGAATAATTTAACATACCCAGTGCTGTGTGCCAAGTTTCCCGCTACAGTAATTATTTTGTGACAATACCTTTATTGACTTTGTTCATTACTGAGCAGGTGTACACTAGGAACAGAGTCAAAATGTCATTTTTCTTTACAGGGTTTAAGCATGTTCATTGGCACCAAGCATATTCCTAAAATAACAGAATCTGCTGGGAGTCAGGCAGTATCATCAACTTGTATGAAAAATGGAGTTTTAAACAAGAAGTTCAGGAGAAGCTTGCTCATTTACTCCTGTCAATCACAGCACATGGAAATAACTGGCTACCTAACTCACTCCCTCAACAATATATCGCTCCTCCACCACACCAACTCCACATTTATTTCTAAAATATCAACTATATATGAACTTATATTAATTAAATCCAGGGGGAACTTAGAGGGAACTTAGCTTAAGCCCCCACATCACAAGACTGGTCTCATAGTGAAATCGGTAAGAGTTGGTTGACTTGAAAATGCTAAAATCGGTCTGTGCTCACCGTAATGCGAAACACTGCCCCCAGTGGCCAACGCGATAACTTTTATTTAAAAAATCAGGAAGACTCGCAGACTTGAGTGAAATTTAAGATGACATTTATTTGATGAATATAAAACAGAAAAGTAATGTCTCTCTTTGGCGTAGGCCCCGTCTTGCGGTCCGAAGAAGTTGTACTCAGAACCGTCATATCCTGCCGGAGATAGGAGGCAGGGGTGAGGAGCCTACCCCCGTGCAGGACAGGACTCAACTGGTGGTAGTGGGGTGGTGGAGGTTGCCGTGTTAACACACTGAAACAGCAATTTGATAGGTTGTCGGCAGACTTATAAAGCAACGGCTTACATGTGATTGGCTGGGAATTACCCAGCTAATGGTGCGATGATGTACAGCTGCTAGTCTTCCCGCTAGAACTACGCTGCGCTTACATTTCCTGGTTCAACATGAGAACCAAAATGGGATCTCCCATGCTGCTAACGCAACGTTCTTTTGATCGCACCACATGGGAATGTAAACAGGGACGTCGTTAGGCCTATTTTAGGGGGGCTGAAGCTACCCCAAAATGTTCCTAAGCCCCCCTAAATGATAATAAGAACAATAATAACAATTCGATTTATCAATACCATATCCTCATTCATATTTAGAATTAGACGCAACAAATTATCCAGCTACAAAAAATAGCCGAAAAGTCGGACAGAAGTACAAAGAGTCGTTGTGCTATCAAGATGATGCCCCGCAGCGTCTCGTTGCATTGGTGTGAACTGCGGCAGCTTTCAGAGCGTTGCAGACCGGAGCGCTGCAAGTAACTGGAGGATTCATCTCGTCTCGTCGTTACTCTAGTTTGGTCTGAAGTTGAACTCGCTATGCATCCTCCCGCACACACACACCGATACACGCGCTAATGGTGAAAGGAAGATTGGTAAGTGTCGTGATACAGAGTGAAATTGTAAGTTGTTTGTAATTACCTGCTTACCTTTAGCTACGTTTTCTTGAGGTAAAGGAAAGGGGATATTTTGGTTTGCTATGGAAAACTGTAAGTCTAGCTAGAGTGAACAAGCAAAATACAAGAAATGGTGAACTTAGCAAGCTAATCACAACTCTTTATTCTTTGCCAATAATATAACCTCTCTATAATAGGCATATAAAACAATATCAATCCCCATAGAATGTTGTTGTCACTGAAAACTAAATGTCATACTGTCCCTGTTAATGCTATTACCGTTGTATCCTTCAATTCATTGAGCATTTTTTGATGCTTCCACCAATGAAGTAGACAATAAACAAAAAGTAACTGTTGACTGTGGTTTTGGAAATGATTTCATTCTTAATTTTCCTTTATTTGAATACTGCCTTTTTGTTGTTGATTTATATCATACATTGTATACATCATTTGGCAGAACAAATCATCTTTAATTGAGAAACGCTCAAACCTGTGTTGTCAAATTTCACTATGACCTTAAAATTCTGGTTCTTGGGTTAAACTGTATGCAAGCCAAACTACACAGCGAAATTACACTCTGATTGAACCAATCCACAGCGCAGTTACAGTAATTAGAGTAATTAAATAGCATTCTGTGGACAACTTATCTTATATAGAGAGGAATTAGATATAGTATGCTATTACTTTATCATACATTTAAATGAGCAGACAGATAGCATTTAAGTCATTGCTTATAGAATATCTCATCAGGAGCAAAGTCTGGCCTAAGTAAATTCCCCCATGCAGCTTTGATGTGTCTAAAAGCTAACATTAAAGTAACTTTTTTTTAACAGAGTAGAAATGGAAGAAGAGGATATGTCTGTCACGTTTTACTTGTTAACATCTTGGTTTCTTGACTGGTTGTTGACATAAGTGTAGCTCTAGATGTGAGCGCAAAGATTTTTTTACAAATACCCTGGGGGCTAAGCCAACCCTGTCTTCCAATCCTAGTGACGTCCCTGAATGTAAACACAGAGGAGCCAATGAAAAAATGTCTGACAGGAGATGCTGCATGCCGGTGAGTCAGAACTTCCCATTTGATTATGTTGACATCACAGACAGCAAGACAAAACGGTTTCTCCTCAACACTCAACAAGGATTAGATGAACTCACAAAGTGGGAATGTATGCATCCAGACAGTGTTCTAAAGAAGAAAATGTGGGAACCAAATTTAGCATTTCAAACTTGCTGTCTCTCAACTTCACAATATTACACTGACATCAGACCATATATGTCAGAGCTCAAAAAGGATCTTGCTAGTTCTCACAACATTTCAAAAGTGCACCATTGCGATTACATAATCTTGCTTTCTCTTTCACACACTGCAAAAAACCTCCAGGCTGATACCATTGAGAATAAGATAATTGAGGCCCTTTCATGCCAAATGCATTAATGCATCACAAAGAACATTTAGATATGACATCTACCATAATCTGCATCACTTCTAGGAATCAAGATTTACGAAGGACATTCACACAGTGGCAATCTAAAAAGATGAGAACCTGCAAAAAGGAGGAGCCTGAAAATGAGCCTGACAATAACAAAGGAAAATTGAATCACAAGCTGCCCTGTTCACAGGACATAAAGGTGATTCAAGGAGGGTTTAGGCAGAGAGCAACATCCAAATGGATTAATTAAAAAAAAATATATATATATATATATATATCAAATTTCCAGGGTCTGCCTGTTACAGGTGACTATGACATTTCACCATTGATTGTGTTAAATGTGTTCTCTGCTCACATGGGCCAAGGTTAACAAGCTATGCATGTGGGTATTAGCAAGCCCTGCGAGCAGAGGTGCGCTCTGACAGTTATTTTGCCTCTCAACATGCAGAGAAATCTTTCCCACAGTATTTTTTAATATTTAGTGTAATGTTTATTAGGTTTGCACAGCTGTCAGGCAATGTATGATGGCATCTACCATTTAAAGTGAGTGATTTATGATATTAAATGCAGTCAAATTTGATGATGAATAATAAGGGGGCATGGAGGGGGGGTTGACTCGAAGTTGTTTTTAATAGTATGTGGTCTTCGTTTTGCTGTAATTTCAAGATCATATGAATCTTGTGTGCTTCAACTTGTACAAAGCGGTTAACATGATCAATGTCACAAATTTGACTACTATTGATTAGTGACCTTGATATAGTGCTGAATCTTAAATATGACTTCTTAGTGTCATAGCGTTTCTTTGCATTACATTTTTCTTATCCTAAAACTTTATTTATTTTGAACCCCAAATTTTTTATGTGGTCCCAGAATTGTGGACCCCACTGTGCAGTACATACCCTGGTGGAAAAAAAAATATGCTTCAAGTATATTTGAAGCCAGACTAATAAGTATGCTTCAAGTGTGTTAATGATTAGTTAAATTGATGTGTGCCATTTTGGAACAACTAATTTTGTATATTCTAAGTATATTTTAGTTGTAATTAAATAGTAAAGCATATCTTTAAGTGTATTTAGTGTACTTTTGTGTGCTAAATTGGAACAACTTCAAGTATACTTTAAGTATATGCCAGTGTAGGGTAATTACATGCTTGATTAGTGATATAGTGTTCTTTATTTGTGTTACAAGTACATTACAAATTAATTACATGTGTCTTCGAAACATACAAGCAATATACCATAAGTGTATTATATTTGAGTAAAAAGTATGCTCAAAAAAGTAACACCTTTGGCATATTCAAAATACTACAAATTGCACACTTCGTCTTCAATAACAAACTGTTATTACTTAGCTATAATTTGTACAATATACTTTAAACATTACATCGTCTTACACAAGACAGTTTTTAAATGTGTTACCTGCATACACTGTAAAATTTGACATGTTCAGTTTACTTAATTAAGGAAACCGATTGCCTTATTTTTGCAAAGCAAACTTACTAGCTAAAATTAAGTTATATTAATGTTCCTATGCAAGTAATCAACTTGTTATTATTAAACTTAGTAAATTTCTAGTTAACTTTACTTGCTTGTTTTTTGTTAATTACTATATATTAGTATCCTTACAAATTATTTATTTGTACGATTACTCTATTAAGTTAATTAACTTAAAATTAATACAATTTGTTCACTTTAGATCTGAAATACCACTAATCACTTTAAATTTTGTACACTTAAAATACTATGTGCAATTGGTGTCCACATTCTCTTTAAGTAAACTGAACATAATTTTTCTAGTTCAAATAACGCACTTAACAAGTTTGAAATTCGCAACTGTTTATTTGTGTAATAAACAGCTGAAACTCTTTTAAGAACACAAAAAAAAAAAAAAAAAAAAAAATATGCCTTTAAAACAATCTGTTCTCAAGACTTAGACCTCTTGCAGCACTCTGCTGCATGACAATATAATATCTGGACCTAAAACAAGGTATAGAGCATTTGCAGAACAGGCACTGTGCAAACTCCAAAAAAGTATTTAAAAAAAAAAAAAAAAAAGAGAGAAAAGAAAAAGAGCCTTTATAATTTGGAAAAACCTGCATGTGTCTTTGGAAAGATTCTTAAACTGAACTGCAATTACAGCAAAATATGCCAGAAACAAGTTCAGCTTAAAGGCCGGTTTAAAAGGGTTTGAGATTCTTTCCTCCCAAAGACAGAAATACCCGCTGAATAAAATCAAATGTGTTCCTCATTGTCTTTGGATAGTCTAAATTTAGAGCATAGATCAAAGCAAATAGAGACATACAGAATGTGGGAAATTTGGGACATCATCCATGAAAATTCTTCCCTCCATTGCATCCATGTTGAGGGCATGTGGACGTTTGGCAGGCATGCCTTCAGGTAAAACTGTGAGCAGTCCAACATCTAATTCACCGAAGCCTGCATATACATCTGAATCACAAGTTCACAAGAAAAATCACAAGTTCAATGGAACACTTTATTATACATTTACTTTGTTCTGAATTGGGTGTTAGTTCACCCAAAAATTTAAATTACCCCATAATTTATTCACCCTCAAGCCATCCTAGGTGTAGATGACTTTCTTCTTTCAGCCAAGCACAATTGGAGTTATATTAAAAAAAATATCCCGGCTCTTCAAAGCTTTATAATGGGAGTGAATGGTAACTTAGATTTTGAAGTCCAAAAAAGCACATCCATCCATCTAAAAAAAGTGATCCATACAGCTCCAGGGGGTTAATAAAGGCCTTCTGAAGTGATGCGTTTTTTTAAGAAACATATCCATATTTATAACTTTATAAACCATTATCACTGGCAACCAGAAACGGCCGTCCGCATGTTCACAAGGGAGTCGAGTTCCGGCGTAGCGTAAGCTCCGGTGATAAGTGACAAACGTGAAAGCGCAGCGGATAGAGGAAGCCAGTGATTAAAAGTTATAAATATGGATATTTTTCTTACAAAAATGCGTTGCTTCGCTTTAGAAGGCCTTTATTAACACCCTGGAGCTGTATGGAGGATTTTTTTTGATGGATGGATGTGCTTTTTTGGGCTTCAAAATCGAAGTCCATGTGCTTCTGCGCTGTGTGTGGGAGGGGAAATTGCCGTCCAATGCGCATGCCTAACAGCACGTCTTGAACATTTTGAGTAGTTAGTTGTTAGTTATGGGAGCTGTGTTCGAAAATGTCAGCAACAATTACAATTTTAAAAAACTCAACATTTGGTTAAATTCAAGTAAACATACTAATATTTAGGCTGAATTTCTTAAGAGGACTTTTTTTTACCCAAGGCTGAATGCACTTGTTTTCAAGGCCATTAAAATAAATAACATATAAAAACTTATAAAATAAAATAAAATAACAGAGTTGTTTATTTAAATCTCACATGGTTTTATAATTGTAAAACATAACAAAATGTACCAACTGTAGCTCCCTCCAGTGACAGGCATGAGGTCATAGTTAAAAAAAAAAAAAAAAAAAAAAAACCTTATGAGGAGCTAAATCTTACTTTATTTTCTCTTCGTCTTCTTTCATCTAGGTTTGTCTGCTTGCATGTTTATTACTTAGTGTAGCTGTTGGTAATTTATTTTCTGTCGTCTTTTTTGGCGCTTCGCTCAACAGGTGTTTTCTTAATTAGTAACGGGCGGAACACTAGCGCCGCAAAGTTCTGCCTCCAAACTACTATTAATATCGGTACCAAAAAATAGCAGGATAAACAGCTATAATTTAAACTGCCGATGGGAGCCAGTTACACCAACCATGCTTTTCAATTAAAATAACACTGAAAGAAAGAAACAGCGGCCACACGAACTACGCATTGTTATTTTTTTCTTGCTGAAATGCTCATTGTGCACTGCGCCTGATGGCCACTCTGAAAAAGGAATTGTCACTTAAAGTATATTTATCTAAAATGTATTTTTAGATAATATACTAAAGTACAATTATTTTAAAGTGTGTTAAAAGTTGTATTGTGAAAATTGGTAAAAGCATGATGCTAATATACTTTAAATATATTTAAAGATAGTACAATTTTGGTTAGTATATTTGCAATATACAATTGAAAAAAATAATATATTTAAAATACAATAAAGTATACTTTTTTTTCACTAGGGTACAAACATAAACCTTCTACAATATGCATTTGGCAAAACTTGGTTTGATCAAATAGCCTCATAAAATGAAGAAATGTAATGGCTTGGACAATATGCTCTACAATTCCCCCTAGAATATGTTGACAATTAAATAATGCAGAGGCTACTTGCACTAAGTGTAAATAGGAATGGAAATATTCCTTAAACTTTTAAATATTTTCATGTTTCTCTTTACCAAGTGCAACATGAAAAGACAGTACACAAGTTTACTTTTTCTAATTGAATAAAGAGGCTTTATTTGATGCAACAGATTTATTTGTTACAGTAATCTTAACAGCTAAACGTATACATATTAAATGAATAATTTTGAACAATTAATTATCTGATCATGGTGTAATTCCCGTTAAAAAAAAAGTTGTATTATGCCTTCTGGTGGTAGGTAAGGCCATGGACTTGTTGATGCCATGGACCCCCAATGATGATGATCCCTTTGAGAGGGACCCTTGTATAAGAAATATAGAAAGTGTGATATTATTGTTACAGTTTGTCTCCACTGTATTCAAGGACTCTTATTTTGAAGTTTTCCCCAGCACTACGTTTCCCAGAATCCACTGCCCCAATCACGTCATTGTTATTCCCACCTGTATACCATTCCCTCATTAGTGTCCATGTGTATATAAACCCTCTTTTGCTCACATTTTGTCAGTCCTTGAATTGTAATGTAATAATAGTAATGGTTATGTTTGAATGGTTATGTTTGTTTCCACTCCAGCGTTTGTTGTTAAAGTTTAAAAGTTTCTAATCCTGTATCTCCTCTCTTCCACTCCTTTGGCAACAAACGTTGTTAGTAAAATTAAATAATTGTTTTTAATAGTATCACTGTACTAAAAACTAAATATTGTCTGGGGGGGAAAAAATTACTTTGTTACCAGTGAAACAAATTTCTTCCCACTAGTAGAGTTATTTACATAATGTATAAAAAAGCAAAAAGCTTTAAGTTTAATTCAAATGAGTTTAGCACTTTTCACCAAGAAAACAATTATTCTTACATCAGCAATGACAACTACTTCACCGCCTTCTCACTTATTCTTAATTATTCACAGACAGGCCATTAGGTTTATCTTGAGTTGTATTTATTTTTTTCTCCTCACAGACCTTTTACTCACCTTCTTATCCACCACGTTTAATTGAAGTAACATTTTTCTTCAGCAGATCCAGATTAACTGCTTTTCACAGTGGTCACACTCTCTGCATGAGGTGATTTTGTAAGTATTAAGAATGCAAATATGAGATGTAAGCATTTCTTTTCTCTACATGTTTGTCAGCATGTATTACTGGCACATATATCCATGTATTGTGAATGGGCATTGCAATACATGACAAAAGACAAATTCATCATGCCTGGCAGAATCATTATCCAAAACTTGTGAATATTGATTTCAAACATGGCTAAGTTATCAGGACTAAACAAAGGAACAGCCACACTAAATTAACATGTGATGATACACCTTTATACACCATTTGTATAATTAATGAACAATAGACAAACATGATTAAAGAATGAATGGTTTTCCACACAATTCATAAGGTTTAAGGTTTTAGGTTCAACTACTGTATGTGGAAAAGTCATCGTCATCATACAAACTTGTCCAAGAACACAACAAAGTATAAATGCATATTAAAGGTACAGCCCTCATAGACTGCCTATGTGTCTAACAGTTCTGATTCCATGGTCAAAGGTTTACATTGCATGCAGTATAATAGAATGATAATGCTGATTATTTAATTTAGGAATGACCAAAGAATGCTCTTTTGTGCTGTACTGAATACCTCATACAGTACACAACATCATCATTGGTATCAAAGCAGTGGTTCAAAGACACAGACACTCATGTCACATAATAATCATTTGAAGTGCTCCTTATATACAGAAATGCAACATTGTGCACCCCATGCTATTTAGAGTTACATTTCTCATGTCCCCTGTAAACACTAAAGTTGTCATTACTGAACAAGTTGTCTTAATACTTGATATGTCAGGTTTTGGGCTCATAACTCAAATGTTAAGTTCATTGAACTTATGTTAAAAATCCACAGACTTAAGATATTAAGTGTTAATAACTCAGACTTTTGAGTACAAAATTGAGGCTTTGGGGAATACTGCATACTGTTTCCATGGTCAAATGTATGGGGGCACTTAAATAGTTCTATTAAAGAATTTATAGAGGTTTTAGCTCTTTGGTAGGATTATTTATGTTGTTTTGTTGCAAATAGTTGTTTCATGTGATGTCACCATTAGTGTGATCAGTGTCACATTTGGTCAAGTTGGACCCTGTTTACTCAGTGCATGTGCAGTTAAAGAATTGATTTGAGAATTGATTTGAGCTCTGCTATTGTTTGATCTAAAATTGAATAAATTCAATTAAAATGATTAACAACAGTAGAAACAACAATATTTAAATAGCAAATATGAGTTAAGTCTACTTGCGTCTACTCAATTCAATTGAGGGAATTAGTTTACTCAATCAAATGAGTAAAGTCAACTTATTAGGGTTTTCAGTCCCATTTTTGAGCAGTTTCTTTTTGTGACACATTATGTAACCTGCATTTTTCCCCAATTGTGTATTTGTTTACTGTCCTTGTTCATTACCATTCTAGCACTTGCTTACAACTTCGGTACTCTACACCCTCAGAGAGCAAATTACCAATTAAAACCTACAAGCTTCGTTCTGTTAGTTTGCAAAATCTGACCGCATGGCAAAATCTAGCCAATGTGATTGAGAGCACACATAATTACAACATGATTTACATAAGAATAAGCCTTGTTGTATAGTATCTCATTGTGGGCAGGGGATGGAAATTAAAACAGGGCTCTTTTGACCAACCCTCATAGCAGTTGTCATTAGCATCCTTACAATGGGTCCATTCATACACTGAATTCCAAGATCCTGATTGTTGTTTTGATAAGGTAACAAACCACACAACTACCACAAAATGTATTGAATATTTAATAAAATAGTTGTTCTAGTGTACTGAAATAAACTAAACTCACTGAGCCCTTTATTAGGAACACTATGGTTCTAATAAATTGCCCGATGTGGTCTTCTGCTGTTGTAGCCCATCCACCTCAAATTTCGATGTGTTGTGCATTCTGAGATGCTATTCCACTCACTACAATTGTACAGAGTGATTATCTGAGTTATTGTAGCCTTTCTGTTAGCTTAAACCAGTCTGCCCATTCTCTGTTGACCTCTCTCATCAACAAGGCCTTTCAGTCCGCAGAACTGCCACTCACCGGATGTTTTATTGTTTTTGGCACCATTCTGAGTAAACTCTTGAGACTGTTGTGTGAGGAAAATCCAGGAGATCAGCAGTTACAAAAATACTCAAACCAGCCTGTCTCGCACCAACAATCATGCCACGGTCTAAATCACTGAGATCACACTTTTCCCCCATTCTGATGGATGATGTAAACATTAATTGAAGCTTCTGACCTGTATCTGCATGATTTTATGCACTGCACTGCTGCCACATGATTGGCTGATTACATAATTGCATGAATATATAGGTGTACAGGTGTTCCCACAGTTCCTACATGTGTACAGGTATTGAGAAACAGCTCACAGAGGTGTATATTGCAGCAATATGTAAAGAGTTGCATTTAAAATTGAACATTGCAAAGTAACACTTTGATGGAGAAATAACAAAAATGTATGTTAACATTTTCAGACTTCATATCAAATTATTTCGTGGCGTCCTTTTTTCCATTCTGAGATATGTTGCATTCATGAGATATGTTGCAAGTGAAGTATGTGCCTTTGAGAAGACTGAAGATGAAACTCAAACGCTCTCCTTTCCCCTACCTCTCTCTCCACATACAAGAGTACATCCCCATTTCCAATGCACCAACAAGATCACTGATGTTAATCTGACTAGAAATCGGCTAGGGCGAATTGTGACATCTCAGCTGGAATAGTCGCAGCAAATCACACAAATGTATGAGCAAGATTGCTAAGCTTTTTAATGCTGCCATGCGTGCATCACAAAGCACACAAGACCTTAATCATAGATAGATGGTCCTGGGTTAAGCTGCTTGGATCCATGCTTAAAATTAAGTCTTTAATGAAGTCTTCTGTATGAGTCATTGCATTTCAAAGTTGTCCCTTCTTTCATAGTCATTAGCCTTCCTGCCTTTTAATCGTTCCTAAAATAACAACAAAGCCTCTCTTTGTAATGTTGCAATTTTTTGAAATTCATGAGGCATTTTAATAAACATGCATTCTTTTCAGATCATGCATCCTCTATTATAAATTAAAACTATTATAATGTATTTTTTCAGTGTATAATTGAGACATAGGCGACAGTATTATCATTTAGTACAATTGTTGCATCTACACAGATAAACCACAGGGTTAGTTATACATGCTGATGCTACATTGTGGGCACAAATTTTCCCAACAATGATAGTAGACCTGAGATAACCTACATTGTGGGGCCCAGCCAGCGGTCCCTACGAGGGAAGTGGCTCATTAAGCGTACAAAACAATGTTTTGTTTCTTTTTTATGTAAAAATGCAAAAAGGTTTCAGCAAGGATTAGGTTTAGGGGTAGGGTTAAGAGATAGAAATTATCTTTAGATCTGTATAAAATCCATAAAATGCATGAAAGTCTATGGAGAGTCCCCACAATGAAATAAAAACAAGTTTGTGTATTTGAAGCAGTGTGTGTGTGTTGGGGGGGAATTTGGGCGGTTTATAAGGACTTTTTTTAGGTTACAAACTGATTACAAGGGTATTATGCTATAAATGTGGTTTATAAGGGCATTTCTAGTGTCCCCATAATTTAAATCGCTTAAAAACATACTAAAATATGTTTGTATTTTTACGTAAAAATGCAGATTTATTTATTTTATTTTTTATTTTTTTGGAGGGTTAGGTTTAGTGTTACGGTTAGGGGATACAATCTATAGTTCGTATAGTATAAAAATCATTATGCCTATGGAGAGTCCTCATAAGGACAGCCACACCAACATTCTGTGTGTGCATGTGTGTGTATGTGTGTGTGTGCAATACAGCATCTCTCGCGCTGAGCAAAGGCTGGCTTCCTAGCGGTGCCATAGAAACGCGGTCCCGCGCGCGCTACTGTGGAGAGCGCATTCTGAGGGGAGCTTGCGGACCGACAAGAGCTGATTTGAGGAAGGAGGTCGGAAAAACTGCAAGAAAGCAAGTTTTAGTGGGAATACCAGAAGTGAGTGAGAAGGAGAAACTGTCAGTGGTAAGAAATCGTTTATATTTTTGTTTTTAATAAAGTTGGCAGGGGTTTTTGCCAGGCTTGACAGAATGCAACACCGCATTATACGAAGACGCATTATTTTGAATTACTCGAGGAACATTTGTTTACCTTGCCTTTTTCTTACTATATTTTCAAATTAATATTATTTAAAAAATTCAAAAGTTCTTGCATCACTGATAAGATTTTCATGCAGGTGTTCAGTTGATTGGCGTCAACCCCTTTTTGAACCTCCCTCGGCTATTGAAGAGATTGTAAGCTGTTCTGCTTCATAATAGGCTAATTAAGAAATACATTTGCATTACACATTACGTTTAGAGGGGGTGGAAGACTTTTATGTCTTTTTCTTCTAATCTAGTTTTAAAGATCTCCATCTGTGGCTGCATAATTGCAAGAAAAATGACCTGTGTACAAAGGTTGATTTATTTTATACAGTATTGTATCGATTCCACAATAGGTCCTTTAGCTTTTTGCATATTAAACATATGGCTATCAAAGGAAGGGATCAGTGGTGCCCTGGGGCTGTTACTGTTGCAGCTTACATTTCATAGGAGTTGTATGATCATCCAAGCACGTGTCCAGCCTCTTGTGAATGGAGTGCTGAAAGAAGAAAGGATAAACACAGCACATACATTATCATTAACTCAAACTGCAGTCAGCATTACACAAGCAGAGGAACAGGGCGTGCAAGTGTTTGTGCATGTGTGTGTGAGTTGTACATCCACACAAGTATGCATGTGCATGCTTTGTGTATGTGTTTTGCATGTATTTTGGCAGGTGTGTGTGTATGCATTTGAGTGAATGAGTGTACAGCAAGTGCCATGACCAGCTTCTCTGGTGCAGTGACAGTCTACTAGTCCATTGCATCTCCCAAAAGCTGAAATGTTGGCAAACAAAAGATGTGGCTACAACAGGCTGTGGTGCATTGCTTACATCCATTAGTATCACACTGACTTAGTTTCAACCATTGAGGTTATGATGGTGCGTCTTGTGCTGCCAGGGGGAAAATGTATGCAAAATGTGTGTTTAGGACAGAATGGCTCAAAAGCAAAGAGCTCAGCAGCACTATCATAGAGGTGTGTGAATGCATTTAATGCATTATGAGATACACAGCCATCACTCCTTGTTGAAATTGTTTGCATTGACTGCAGACCTCAACCACATACTCAGCTACAGATGTACTATATGATTCAATTAATATTTGATTTGTTTCCCAATGACCCACATAAAATTTTATAATGATTTAATGAGACCTCTTTTTTTTATGTCAGAAGTTGCCAGAAAGTATGTTTAACCACACAGATATTGGGGAATGGTTTCTAAAGTGCCATTGTAGGCCAACTGTATTTTCAGTTACATGCATATTAATAAAACATAAAGGCTAACGGAATATCTTATAAATAGTGTTTTATTATCAGCCTTAAAGATAATGGCTGCATAAAATTGACTGACTTTTTGCTGACAGCATTGTATTTTTATAATACCAATCACGCTGTGTCATCAGTACAGCACTAATGATCAGGTTGAACTATACAGCCAGCCTCACATATTATAAAGTAGATAGTGCAACAAGGATACAGTATGTTTGGTTAACCCTTACATGCATGGTAAAGTTCCCAAACACTATTACATATTTGGATCTTTAGAGGCCCGTTACTTACTGTATATCTATAAAAATGGATGTACAAATTGCCCAGATAGTGTAAAATGTTAAAAAATATTTTCAAAACAATTAGAAGAAAAAAAAAAAATTATATATATATATATATATATATATATATATATATATATATATATATATATATTGATGTTTTATTTTTCATAAATTAAAGAGATAATGCAACAAATCAAATCAAGAACAGGATTAATTATTTTCACACTGAAATTTCATGAGATGCAACTGGCTGTCAAACACATATTGAGCTACAAACATATAATGTACACATGTGCAATGTATGCGTAGCGTATGTGTATTTTCTCAGGCACTTGTTGAGTCTAAATAGATGCACAACTTACATAATGGCAGTGGTACACCCAAATGACAATAGTCATATCATACTTATCATGTGTTTTACTTGATAAATGTCTATTTCAATGTTGTTTCTTTGTCAAATAGCGACGTCAAATGTAAATCAAGTCAATCACTGAAACATCAGCTCCACCTTAGTAAGAAATAACATGTAAATAATGTATGTATGTGTTTCTACAATTCCATGGTGCTTTTCAATCTCCAAAAGAAGGCGGGGTTAATCCAGAAGGGGTGTGGTTCCTCAATAATGGGGTTGGGAAAACTCCAATAGGGGGCGTCACTTTGACTCCCTGTTAAAGTTAGGGTAAGGGTTAGATAAGGGGCTTCCTATATCTTTAATGGCGTTTTGGAGCTGCAGCTGCAATGCAGTTATATCCTTCTCGGGAAACTGCAGCCAATCGTGTAATGAATCACGTTTGCTTTGCAAAAAGGTTGCCATTATCACATACATTTCATGAGATCAAGATTATTAATTCACCTTTATGTTGTTCCAAATGAAAAAGAATCATAATTACGATATAAGATTTTAACTAATACATACTGTTGACGAAAATATGACAAGAAAAAAATTACACTGCACAAGATTTACAAAGCACAAACAAGGGGTCTGGGTAGCTCAGCAAGTTTTGACGCTGACTACCACCCCTGAGTCACAAGTTCGAATCCAGGGTGTGCTGAGTGACTCCAGCCAGGTCTCCGAAGCACCCAAATTGGCCCGTTTGCTTGGGAGGGTAGAGTCGCATGGGGTAACCTCCTCGTGGTCACGATTAGTGGTTCTCGCTCTCAATAGGGTGCATGGTAAGTTGTGTTTGGATCGTGGAGAATAGCATGAGCCTCCACATGCTGTGAGTCTTTGCTGTGTCATGCACATCAAGCCACATGATATAATGTGTGAATTGACTGTCTCAGAATCGGAGGCAACTGAGACTTGTCCTCCACCACCCGGATTGAGATGAGTAACCGTGCCACCACAAGGACCTAGTAAGTAGTAGTGGGAATTGGGCATGCCAAATTGGGGAGAAAAGGGATAAAAAATAAATAAAAAATCAATGCACAAAAAGAAACATCCGTTTTTAGAAGAAGAAACATCCAGAAACAATTGATTAATCTAAGCCAGTATAGGCCTACTCCAGGGTCATTGTTATTTCTCTACATTGAGCTGCATGAACAGAGTTTTGACTGACACACATTTTTGTAATTTTGCACATTGTCATCAACTAAAATATGTTATTGTCATTGGCTAAATGTTTATGCCATTTTAATCAGAGTAAAACTAAATAAAATGAATGAATATGACATTACGAAATATTGACTAATTTTGAAAGATATTTCCTTCAAAAGATTAAAACTATGAAATTAAAAAAAATAAAAAATTAACACTGGTCACAATGTACTTTCATTGCATCTTTTTTCCATATAATCAAAATTAATGGGGGTCTGACGCTGTCATTCTTTCTAACATTATATTTTGATGGTTGCTATTTGCTTGTCTGTTAATTTATCATCTTGTACAGCATAAAATACACTGCCTTGTAATAGAAACACTTGTGGACATTTTTTACCTTTTGGTTTAAAGGGATAATACACCCAAAAATGAAAATTCTCTTATCATTTACTCACCTTCATGCCATCCCAGGTCTGTGTGCCATTCTTTCTTCATCAGAACACATTTGAAGAAAACAGAAAGATATCTTAGCTCAGATGGTCCTCAAAAAGCATGTGGATGGTGATCCAACATTTGAAGCTCCAAAAAGAACAGACAGTCAGCCTAAATGTCATACATACAACTCCACTGGTTAAATTAACACTTTTGCTGCAAAAAATATCAATATTTAAGTGCTTTTTAACTGTAAATCATCGCTTCCGGTCAGCAGCCCAGAGAGGGCACATTTCATACAGTCTTGTGTGACGTAGTCACGTTATATCACATTTATATCACATTTTTCTCACAATTGGGCGATATGACCAAAATTGGGTGGGCAATATGACCAAAATCTTATATCACGATACGAGTTCTTTTATATCAAGATAACGATATATATTACAATATAGTAAAGGTTTTCTGAAAATCAATAAAAATGTGTTTATATATATTAAATAACCATATTATAATGCCTAATTTTGGAATTCCGGTCAGTGAATTAAATACTTTATAAATTAAAACTACTTCCTCTTTATTTGGAACAAGACAAACAATGTCAAAGTAAGTAAGTAAATAAATAAAAATCAACCTTACCAAAATGCTAAGTATGCCACAATTTATTATAAAATGTTGTTGACCAATATTATTATTGTTATTATTATTATTATTATTATTATTATTATAAACTTTGCTCAATAAACTTAAAATATTCTCAGCGCAATGCGACACATTTTTTTTATTTATTTTTATAAGTAAAAAAATATCCAACGAAAATAAACTGAAATCGAGCTAACAGAAATAAACTTCTTGAATAAAATAAATATGAAATAAATATCACTTCTTGCTAAATCAATAAATAAATGACCAAATTAATTCAGAGTTCATCTTTTGGCTTTCTTAATATTCTTTTGCGAGCTTCATTTTGTTTAATAACAAGCTCCTCTTCATTTTCTTGACCTGTTTGGGAGTCGTCCCGTTCTGTGGAGATTTCTTTTTCCATTTGGTTTTTCCTGGGTCAAAAATTATTGAGTAGCACGAGTGATCCTGCTTTGACTTCTCCTGTCTCTGGAACACAGATATCAGAAAACCTGCTAGAGCTTGCACTTCATAGATCCTGACACAGTGCGCGCCACAGTCACATAAAACATTTGCATATCATATCTCCCAGCCCATATTACGTCACATGCACATACTGCTGCTGACCGGAAATGATAATTTACAGTTAAAAAGTACTTAAATATTTATCTGTTTTGCAACAAAAGCGATCGTTTTGCATTAGAAGGCATTCATTTAACCAGTCAAGTCATGTGGATGACGTTTAGGCTGACTGTCTGTTCTTTTTGGAGATTCAACGGTTGGATAACCATCTACTTGCATTTTAAGAGATAAGATATTATTATTTTCTTTTTTTTTCTTTTTTTTCAAATGTGCTCTGCTGAAGAAAGAAAGTCTATACACCTAGGATGGCAAGAGAGTGAGTAAATGATAAGAGAATTTTCATTTTTGGGTGAACTAACCCTTTAAAGCCGTGGCCAACTGTAGCACTGTTGTTTGGTAATGCTGCCACATATTGTCATCCTCAAATGCTTATCTTAAATAGCTCAATTTCACCTTTCTTGGGAGCCTTGTTGCTACTTTTTAGAATAGCTTGACAGGAAGATAAAGGGGTATTTTTGTAGCCAAATAAAGGTATTGGCCACTCACTTTAGCCTTTTCTGTGAAAGACTGACTGTGTCCATCAAGACCAGTAAGCTAGCTCTTCTTTCGCCTTATCTCTGGTTCACACTCCACTTTGGCCTGCACAACAAATACTAATCTTGCCCAGTTTCAACCTAAAGGAAAGGGTTGGCTCTTCCAATGTGTCACTTGTGATTTCATTTGCTTATCAGTGAAAGACACAATCTTAAATTGTTTGTACGTATGTGGCTTTTGGGGTGAAAACTAGGCTTTAGAGTTTTGCTTGTAATGAGCTGTATTTTTAAGCAGTTTCAATACTCACTTCTTTCTTCCCTCTTCTGCGCTGAACACACATCAGCCTGTGGGGTGCAATGAAGGTGAGGAACATGCTAATGACTTGTTAATACTGCGGTGAGATTTTCTTGCTTTCACCTAATTACTGGGAGGATTATTTTTTAACCTAGCACCGCCTATGACTTTGTTAAACATTTATATTTTAAGTTGATCTGAACTCAGGTTTAGTTGCTCTCTTCGAATTACATGTAAATCTTGTCCCTCCCTCTTGTTGCATTCTAAATTGTATTTTGTTGTTGTCAATGATAATGTATGTAAGGGCAGCACAATTCATTAAAAAAAGAATCAAGGTTACAATTATGGCTGCTGCAATTAACTAAAGTATCAAGCGTTCCATTTAATCCTGTTGCATCCAAATTTTCTGTTAAAGTGTGTGTTTTTTGCAGCGGTTGAGCATTGAAACCAATCACAAACCGTCCAAGGCTTAACCGCACCTACAACTGGTCCGAGGAAGTTTAAAGGAATATTCTGGGTGCAATACAAGTTAACAGCTGAGTTAACAGCTTTTGTGGTAAATGTTCATTTCCACAAAAAATAATTTCAAATTGTCTCTCCTTTGTTTAAATAAAGCAAAAATCGTGGTTAATGGGCATAGGTTTGGTTTGAAAGTTGGTAGACACATATTACAAGGAGTAGGGATGTCCTGATACTGGTATCGGAATCAGGTACGATACCACGCTCATGTACTTGTATACATGCTCATAAAAATTCTCCGACACCATCTGACGTATCACTACATAAAGATTCAGCACACAAATTAAAATCTCGATATGTCCTACTGAGATTATTTAACAGCAAAAGCTGCAATTTAATGAGATAAATATATAGTTTGCATGTGCCGCGCATCAAATGTGAGTGCTTGTAAATGTGTGCAGCCGGTGTTGTGCTGACATAAAGACACAAAGTGCTCATACCTTTTAGAGCTAATTGACTCATACATGGAAAACACGTTCTGTGTGCGTTATATTTGTAGCAGATGACAGCGAGCAGAGCATGAATCATTTTTAAATTTAAATTACTTACTTAATTAAATAGCAGCCTTTTTCTATTTAATAATCACTTTGAGTCACATAGCGACTGGCTTTTCCGGAGTGGGAAGCTACTGTCATAACATCAGAGCTCTTTGGTTATAACAACACAAACATTTAAAAATAAAAGCTCAGCCAAAATAAAAGCTCAATTTAAAGGGAAAAAAGGTACAACAGAAATAGATCACTACTGTATAGTTATGTAATAAACACAGAAATACTACTACTAATAATAATAAATCAATAATAATTGTATAATATTAAACAATATCTCACATCTGTAATGCTCTGCTATGCAGCACTTTATTTGACAAAAATAACTCCAATGTTGTATTTTGGATTGTGCTATGAGTGAGGTTCTTTATAAAATCACATAATTTGGTAAAAGTTATAAAATATTATGTTACAAATTACTTGTTATACTTTTATTTGATAAAATTATTAATTCATTAATTTATTTAAACACCATTTTAATGCGAATATGGAAATAAACTGCTGATACGGAATTCAGAAAAAACAAAACAGATATTGGACTCGGTATCGGCAAGTACCAAAAAGAAATTAACGGTACTCGTACTCGCTAAATAAAAATGGTATCAGGACATCACTTACAAGTAGGATAATATTCCAAATGTTCGTTTTAAGATAATGCGAGAACGTCACTCTGGTAAAATAGTCCTCGTGGTGTTGTAGTGACTCATACCGGAAGACGAATCTCAGTCTTCCACGGAGACCTAGCGCATGTGAAGGCCTGATGCTATTCTCCGCGGCATCCATGCACAACTCACCATGTGCCCCACCGCATTATAGCGACCACAATGAGGTTAACCCAATGTGACACTACCCACCCTAGCAACCGGTCCAATTGGTTGCTTAGGAGACCTGACTGGATTCACTCAGCATGCCCTGAATTCGAACTTCAATCAAATCAAATCCTTTTATTATCACTCAACCATATACAGAAGTGCAACAGTGGGTGAAAGTCTTGGGTGCAGTTTCAAGCAGCAGTATAACAATTACAATAAACATCTGATTTACACATTACACATACACATTTACACATCTTGTTACGCAACACAATCAACAATGTGCATCTAATAATATATAATATACAGTATATACAGAAGACTGTATACTCTGTATATGGAGAAAAGTAACAGATGCCATGTGACAACCCCGTTTCTACGCGGCTCCACAAGAGATGGGACAATATAAACATGTATTATGATACTGAGAAACTTTATTAGTCATTAAAATGAAAATAAAAACCTAGTATAAAGTTAAAGTATTTTCTATGTGGTAAAATTGCCCATGTGTTAATGGGGACATTTCTGATTTTCTAAAAGTTGTTATACAATCCATACCATCACAACCTTAATCTATGCCTATGGTGGTTAAAGTGAGACCTACCATGGAAGTGAATGGGGCCAGTCCATAAACATTAAAATACACATTGTTTCAAAAGTTTAGACTTGTAACCCTGTAATCCCATTATTGAATATAACTCTACACAGATTAATTTAGTAAGTGCTTTAATCACACTAAAATCATGTTAACATGTATACGCTTTACATTTTGCGGCTATACTTTTGAATCAATGTGTATTTTAGTGTTTTTGAACTGGCCCCATTCACTTCCATTGTACATCATTTTTGTGGTATTCAACATTATGCCACAAATGATGTTGATTGATCTTAAATTGTATTGAACCCAGAATATTACTTTAAGCAGTATGATACACAGAGATAATATGGGATTGTACTGTTCTTTTATTGTCTAGTATTTCTCATTTTCTATGTATAATTTAGTACAAATTTGAATAACAGTTTCATTTTTAATGCGGCTAAGCAGACCAATTTAAAGTTTAGGCAACGTCTTGATTTAATGATGTGAAACAGCAATAAATATAGTGAAGGCAACTTAGTTTATAAGTAATTTGAAAGACAACTATTATTTTTGCCATAATTCTGCAGCTCTAGTGCATGTTTTAAATGCATATAATAAAGCATTCAAATAAATAATATAGAATAATAGTTGATCGATTTTGCCTATTCTTTTTCATACTTATTTCATACTTATTCTCAGTATCCACAGCTTTTTTGTATCTATAAAATTATCACTGAATACGTTAATGTGGTTTGATAAATGTAGGTGGCTGTGGTTAACTCCAAGAGCACAACAGAGACATAACTGAAGTGTTGAATTGAGGTTTTATGCACTAGGGGCACTGGAATTACAAAGAGCCCATGGCCATTACCACTCTGCAATCAGAGTAATTGCTTGTCTGCAAATTGCTGCTAGAGTAGGGCAGGAGCGTAAAAGATTTTCCCATGTTGTCAACCTGGCCAGGAGGGCATGAGCAGAGGGAAATATTAGCAGCCGTGATTTTTATTTAATCCACTCGGCTTTACAAGTTCCTGCAAAAGAATTAAGACAATTTTCTCAGTTTTCCCATTTTTTCGATGATTAATGATAGCACTCAATGTTATTTCAAACTGTAAAAAGACTACCACCATATCTGCAGGACATTGAATCTTATTATTGGCATCAATTCACCCTGCAGTCTGTTCATGCAGGGAATTCTTTGTCCTGCAGCGAGTTAAAAAAAAATAATTAAAAAGAGCAAATCATTGCTATAAATAGTAAGTGATTTTAATGAAGCACTTTTGAGATACTTTATAAAAGTGGTTTATATCTGCATTAGGCATGTGTTTTGAGTGCTGATGACGAGCATGCATTCTATTCATTAATGTGGGTTAGTATAATGTTCCCTTTGCCTGCTCTGACCACAGCTCTCACAACAGTGTGCCAAAGGGACCTGTGAATGCTGCAAGTTAATAGAAGAAGCACATATAACTGGATTTCACCTCTCTTCTTAAGCTCCCAGGGCTTTGATAGGCCCAGTAGTATTTGATGGAGTTAACATTAAATCTTACAGGCTTTCTTTGAGATCAAGTGGAAGTGTTAGGACTGTATAACCTCCTGAGACCTTGCGTCCACATGCATGGACATTACGTTTTGGCTTCGCTATAGGCTATGCATAACTTTATTTCATTTAAACCGACTGATCTCAGTTCAGGAGACTTTAGGCTGTCATTAAATGTTTAAACTTCGATGCACCGAGTCATATCACAAAACAACATGGCACTGACCTCAGCTGAGTTTGTCTTTGGGAGAAACAGCAATATAACTACATATGGTAAGAAACCTCATTACGTTTTTACATTTAAACCTGTTTGAGTCAAAAGAGTAGAGTCTCTAGTTTAAAATGTAATCAATTTATTGCAAAACAGCAGCTGTTAATCATAATGACTATAGGCTAATTTTCCTTAAAATATTCTATATTCACTGTTCATTATCACATTGAGAATCAATGGATCATCCAAATGCTGAAAAATGTTGCTTTCAGTCTAATGGACAGGTTCCTATGGATACCAGGTTACATTTGAAGACACTTGAGATGTTGAAAACTGGGGCTTTGGTTGCTTTCAGCCACTGTACCAAACAACATTTTATTAGATTTATTGGTCAAAGGAAATGCTCCACCAGACAGGATTTGTTTCAGCTTCATCTGGGAAAGCAACTGGGATCATTACAAAGCAGTTTCTATAGAAATCCTGAAAACTTCCCAATATTTGCATTCAAGTAAGCCTTTGTGTGTGTAAATTGCCACTAAGAATAGGCTACATTCACACTGCAGCTGGATCAATTGTTTTGTAAAGTTGTTCACAAGACATTTTAAATGTAGCACATATCAGATACAGGTCTGAATAGCTGACACTCCTAAACTGCTCTGTATGCGTATAACAAACCCTGGCATGATCATCGTTATATTATGTAGCCTCTAATTAATTAAATTATAATTCAAATTTAAGTTAGCGTTCATTTAGGTTTTTAATGCAGTTTATCTAACAGTCTAATAAAAATATATCACAATTTTTTTTTTATATCATTTGATATCTGTATTGATCACGGTACATATTTCATATCATTAATGGGGATGGAAATGCATTCCACATGATTTTTAGACCTCAAGAATGAATGTAAACATTATTTGATCACAAGTAAATTCTGTAGGCTAAGCTACCTTTTAATTTGAAGTTCAAGAAGTACACTCCGTTTAGGATTTAATCCTACATAACTCTTTTCGCCACAATTTCATCATATTCAGCTGAAAATTGACTCTCCTCATGGTCATTCATTTTTAAGTTTGCAACAATGTTCTTCCTGGTTTTGGCCAGACACGTGTCAGCTATGTAACCCGTAAATGACGTAACTGCTGTACCCTAAAGGTTACGGTGTCCAACAGAAAGATTTTTTTTTGTCTGTGTGAAAGAATTAGAAGGTCGCAAAGATTGTAAAATATTGACTGTCCCTCACGTTCGCATATAAAGTATATCTCTTACACTGGGGGAATCCCTAAGTTTTATTTAAGAGGAAAACACCACAATTGAAGTGCAATTCCACTTTCATGCCATCCCAGATGTGTATGACTTTCTTCTGCAGAACACAGACGAAGATTTTTAGAAGAATATTTCAGCTCTGTAGGTTCCCACAATGCAAGTGAATGGTGACCAAAACTTTGAAGCTCCAAAAAGCACAGAAAGGCAGCATAAAAGTAGTCCATATGACTTATGTGACATACAGTGCTTTCATTCCATGTCAATCGCCATACTATCGTTTTGGGTGAGAAAAGACCCAAATATAACTCATTTTTTACAGCAAATCCTGCCATCAACAGTCTCCTTGGTGATCATTTCAAGCTCAATTAGACTTCCTAGTGGCATCAAATGCTAGGAGCATGGATCAAGCACTAGAAAGTGTAATCAAGCTTACAATGGCAAGATGATAAATTATAGTTTGGTCTGTTCTCACCAAAAATTGATTAGATCACTTTAGAAGACATTGATTAAAACTCTGGAGTCATATGGAATACTTTTTTTTTGCTGCCTTTTGTGTTTTTTGGAGCTTCAAATTTTACACTGCTTGTACATTGCAAGTCCTAATGCACAGATATGGTATTTGATACAAATCCAGGGTTTTTGTCCTGGTGTTTACTGTAGACATAACTGAATGTTTATTATTCTGTCATGATGTA
Source organism: Moxostoma hubbsi (assembly GCA_032164185.1). Lineage (NCBI taxonomy): Eukaryota > Metazoa > Chordata > Actinopteri > Cypriniformes > Catostomidae > Moxostoma > Moxostoma hubbsi. Next base: position 16,731,835 of record JAVLUX010000186.1, read on the forward strand.
TTTGAGGAAGGACCCAAGATGCAGAATGGCAACTGTTTTTAAAACGAAATACCAATAAAAATACAAACAAATCTAAGACAAAAGAAAATAAGACAAAAAATAGAACTGAAAACAAAACCAAACAGTTAACAAAAACTCACTAGGGCGAAAACACAAAACAACAAGACAAAAAGAACTGAGAACAAACCAACTGGATAACAGGACAGGTTGCAAACAAAAGGACAGGATGCAAACAAAAGGACCGAAACTGGAGACTGAACATAATACAACAATTTAATGGTGAAAGACACACCAAAGGAGAGAATATAAAGAGGAAGGGAGGATTGAACACAGGTGCTGCCAATAATCACAAGCAGCTCAAATCAGCATAGCATGACAATGCTGACTGCACTGCTGAGCAGCCCCAGCACACAAGGGAAAAACGAAAATAAAAAGCACATGGCCAACCTGAGAGAGAGGTGGAGGAAACTGTCACAATCCTGCCCCATTACAAATTATAACCAGACCAAAATGGCAGGATCATGACAAATACATCGCAAGGACAGACATTTCAAAGTCTGTTTATTTATTTATTTATTTTCAATAAATATTGAGATTTTTATCTGCAAATTATGTTGAAAAACTTTTTGATGGCTAATGTACTGTAGTATTTATTAGTATTTTAATTTGTAATGTGGAATTCAATTACCATCGAAGTTCAAGAATGTAATATTAGCCTACATACAAGTGAAACACACCTTAAAGGGCAGCAAGAAAAAAGCATTACATATAAAGTAAGAAGTATTAAAAATTTTGCATTGACTTGCATTTGTATTATGAATCCATTGGAACTGTTATCTGTGTATTGTTACATAAAGCTACACTCACTGAGCACTTTATAAAGGACATTATGGTCCTAATAAATGCCCGATGTGGTCTTCTGCTGTTGTAGCCCATCCTCCTCAAGGTTCGACTTGTTGTGCATTCTGAGATGCTATTCCGCTCACTACAATTGTATAGAGTGGTTATCTGAGTTACCATAGTCTGGTCATTCTCTGTTGACCTCTCTCATCATTAAGGAGTTTCCATCTGCAGAACTGCTGTTCACTGGACGTTTTTTGTTTTTAGCATCATTCTGAGTAAACTCTCGAGTCTGTTGTGTGTGAAAATCCCAGGAGACCAGCATTTACAGAAATACTCAAACCAGCCCATCTGGCACAAAAAATGAGTGCGATCGCTAATGAAAATAATGTTCAGATCAGCATTGCGTCTTTGTCTGTTCAGAAGCTCATTGTTCACTTGACGAGAACAAAAGAGCCCGCCCCAGCTGCAGAGCGATTTTTCTAACCATTTTGATTTGCTTTTCCAGGTTTTCCCAGCAGAGAGTCCCAAAAGTCAAGTGATTACCTACCGGCAGATGCTAATTCACGCTCCATCTCTCACCTACTGGCCGGCAATTGTGTAAATGAAGCTTACTTCTGAAAATCGCTAGACAAATCAGCTAGTGTGGTGCTGGCTTTAGAATAATGTAAAAAAAAAAAAAAAAAGTCACATTAAATATGACCTGGCTGTTCACACTGAAGAAACATTGGGTAAAAAAATCTGATATGTATCCGATTTACTGCATTTCGACAAAGACAAGTGGCCCAGATCGGATTTGAAAATGTCACATTCAATGCGCTTGTGGCTGTTCAAACTGTTATTTAATTAATAGATCTGTGTTGCATGTAAGTGATTTGGGCCACATTCAGCTTCATTGTGAACGTAGCTTAAAAGACATTGTAAGATTGTTTTTTTATTTCTAAATGTCAACCGGATCTGAGTTTCTGAGACCTTTGGGTTATTGCAGTTGTTGCAAGAGGTGAAGCAGTCAAAGTGTAAACAGAGTAATGGTTATGTAACTTTGCATCATACCCTTTAATATTTAATTTATGGTGGAATAGTGTCTGGCTGTCTGAGAGCCTAATACAGCTTTTATTTGCTGAGGTTCCAATTCAGGTCACCTATGAACTTAAGATCACTGATAATGTATTCAAATGAATCAATTTAATGCCACCAATGTTCTTCTAAAGCCACTAAGGAATTCTGAACTACAACATCATTTACACCAGCACAGGCAAAATGACAGGGCAAAAATATGGCAGAGCACAACTATAGACATTATGTTTTATTATTACCAAATTCATGAACACATCTCCCTTATTACAGTCCAGACAATAGACATTGCTTGAGATCAATTACGGCATTACCTCTTTTAAGGGAATTGTATGGTTTATCCTCTTCTTTTGAACAACACAACATGTGTTGATGGAACTCCTGCATTTAAACATAAAACAATAAAAAGTGGGACCCAAATTAAGACCTGATAATGATAGGCTATGTTTGGTCCTGATATTATTTTTCTAGTTAAAGGCAAGAAGTACCAAGTTTACAAAGGGGATACTTGGCAAAAATTGCTCCGATCAAGGAGCCCATAGGCTTAACCAAACCTCAGATGATTGTGAGAGACAGCAACTGCATCCAACAGTGCAGTGATTTATTGTCTCTGCTGCATTTTTTACTGTAAAAGAGTGCATTGAAATCAAATATGACACATCTGCAGTTAAGTGAAGAATTATTACATTTAAATCCTGCTAGCATATGTGGTATGTTTATACATATAAATGAGCACATTTTCTCCACAAAGCCTCCCAAGTGACCAGTTTTGCATATTTATTGCCACATTAATTATTTTGTCAAGTCATTTGTGTTCCCACAGTCTCCTCAGTAGGAGAAGCAAATAATTGTGAGAGTTTGTTTTGGTTGCTAGCCAAGTGCTCCAACCCCTAAAGGTGTGCACCCCATTTGTAAACACATTTGTTTTTTCATTTATTCAAATATATAATTGTCACTTGCTGTTTCTTTGATATAGCCTCTGTGGGTCTCCTCTGCAGAAACCAATGACCTGCTCTGTTTGTATGAAGAGGATTGTAATTACATTTAGCTCATTTGCAATTCCATCTGGAGGTAGGGTTCACTTCAGAGCTAATACAGTCTGTCCAAGGGTGCTGAGAAGTTTTAGCGGCTTGAGGATTTAGTCATTACCCTGTGATATTCACACCAGAGATGGGTTTAAGAGGCCCATTTAGGAGGCATAAGAACCAATCCCAGTCCGTAGAAAAAACCAAATAGCCACTGGAGACTGTGCATCACACTGAATCATAATTTCTACAATTGGGTTGTGAGTTGCCTTCTCAGTGTGCAATAATTAATATTTATGCAAGAAATTGTGGTAGAGTGCACTATGCTGCTTGACCAGGATCTCTACAAGAAGTGGGCAGCAACCAACCGTTGCAATATCAGAACATTTGTTATAGATCAGTGCATTATCCACACCACTGGCAAAAGCAGGAGATAAGTAGAAGGCTGGAGGCAGCATTTCTCAAAAAACAGGCATCTCTTTTATATTTGGAGCAAATATGCTTTTGAGGCAATCTAATGAATTTTGGTATCCATTTTTGTAATAATGCAAGGAAAACTAAGCCATCAATAGCACGTCTACAGGCTCTCTTTGATGTTTAAGCAGCTCTTTTTAAGGCACGTTTATAAAGAGCTGCTTGCTGTTGCTGATTATCTGTGGTAAGATCCAAGATAGCCTTTGTACTTCCTAATAGAAATGTTTAAACAGTGCAAAAGCACTGCAATTAAGTAATGCATAATGAAAAATGTTAATAGTAGTTATCTTGGTTATATATTAAGTGGGTGCCAAAAGACTTAAGTCCTCTATTGAAAATGCTTCTAATTTGCATTCACTATTTTGCATTACATATTAAACTGCCGGGCCCCCAAAAAAAGTTGCATACTCTAATATTTCGTTCCTTTAGTTTTGATTATGGCACGCATTCATCGTGGTATAGTTTTGACAACCTTATGCAACATCACAACATTTATTTCCGTTCATAGTTTGGCCGAGATCTTGTATTGATAATGGGAGAGTCGAACCACTCACATCACAAAAACTTTCAATGAGGATAAGGTTAGGATGCTGTGGTGGTCAATTCATGTGTGAAAATGATTCCTCATGCTCCCTGAACCACTCTTTCACAATTTGAGCCAGATGAATCTTGGCATTGTCGTCCTGGAATATGCACGTGCCATCAGGGAAGAAAAATTAATTGATAGGATAACCTGGTTATTCAGTACGTTCAGGCAGTCAGAAGATGGAATTTTTATTACTGAATTTTATTGCAGCATAATGTTGCTGAGCCGAGACCTGACCAATTGTAGCAACCCCAGATCATAACACTGCCTCCAGAGGCTTGTACAATGGGCACCATGCATGACGGGTGCATCTCTTCATGCGCTTCCCTTCTTACCTTGATGCACCCATCGCTTTGGAATAGAGTAAATCTGGACTCATCAGACCACATGACATATATTCATTGCTCCACAGTCCAATCTTTAAGCTCCCTAGCAAATTGAAGTAGTTTTTTTCGATTAGCCTCAATAACAAGTTGCTTTCTTGTGTAGTCCAAATCCTGTAACTTTTTGTCACATTGTGCATGTGGAAATGCTCTTACTTTCACTATTAAACTTTGCCTTGAATTCAGTAAGTTTGCATTTTTATATCAGCGTTGCAACATATCAGTGCCTAATGTATAACTCATTGTAAACATCCACGTTTTGTTCAAATGTTTTGCCCTGCCTATCATGATTGCGTGCTCAGCTTTTGACAGATGCGGATGGTTTTGTCTTATGGAAAACAAGCTTCCAAACACAGAGAAAATGTGCAATTTACCCTTAGTGTACAAAACTAATTATCTGAACTATAGTCACTGAACTAAATTCACCCAGGATGTAAAAAGCTTTGAAGTAATGACAGAAGGCATGAATAAAGTATGATCGTGCTTCAGTGTATAATTAAACATTATATATAATGTGGGACTGTGTGACATTGTTCATGTTTTTCACTGTAATAATTGCTAGAAAATGGTTTCCAAACTTTTCTTCTAACTGATAGATTCGTCCAAATTTGAGAAGCATCCTTAAAGTGATAGTTCAGCCTTTAATTAATAGTATATCATCATTTCCCCACCCTCATGTACTTCCAACCCCATAAAACTTTCTGTATTTTGTGGAACCCAAAAGATGTTAGACAGAATTAGGGGTGGACTGGCCATAGGGAGAACCAGGACTTTTCCTGTTGGGCTGGCCACGAAACAGGGCCGAACAGGTGGCAATAAGCTGAAATGGGCTGCTGCGTTATGACAAACTGTGGGCTGCAAAATGCCTCAGTCACCATTCCCTTTTAAAATACGGAGGGGGGGGAAACATGCAGTGAAAGTAAATGATGAATAAAGTTATTATTCTGCTTAATATCTCCTTATAGGAATAATTTTTCTCGCATTATTTACTCGCCCTCATGCCAACCCAGATGGGGATTTTTTTCTTCTTCTGCTGAACACAAAGATTTTTAGAAGAATATTTCAGCTCTGTTAGTTTATCCTAGAATGCAAGTGAATGGGTACCAAAACTTTGAAACTCAGAAAGCACATGAAGGCAGTATTAAAGAAATTTAAATGACACCTTAAACCTTTTTTACTAATAAAGCTCCACTTTCACATTCTTCTTCTTGTGTTTTGGGTGATTCAATTCTTTGTGCATATCGCTTTATTTTGATATAATATATATTATAACTTATCATGGTAATCAACTAGGGTTGCAACGGTATGAGATTTTCATGGTATTATAATATCACGTTATATGGAATTACAAAATTATTATTATTATTATTATTATCAGTTACAATGACCCTTAAAGGAATAAAAAAGAAGGGGTTCTTTTGGTTGAACAAATGCTTTATTCTAATTGGAACTTGAAATCTTTTTTATTATTATTATTTTTATAGAAGTATGTGTAAAACAAATTTTCCCTTTTGAAAATAAATAGAATAAATAAGAAAGCTAACAGAATTATAACAATAAACCAAATTATAAACATGATAAAAAAATTGCATGTAACTATAACATGTTATATAACTAAAGCATGTTAGTTTAGCTGTTAGCATAGCATGTTAAATTAACTACTAAATTAAAATTATCAGCTGTGTGTGCTTTTAAAATAATGCCCTATGATTAATAACGTACTGTAGGTGTGTGGCAGCACAGCCAGACTGCTCCTGTCTGTACCTTTAACTCACATACACAATCACTTTTTTTGCAAACTGGATATCTCTCGAGGACAACCCCCTGTTTATTTTTGGGATATCCAAAGTAATCCCATGCTGCTGATTTTAAGTTTTTTTTTCTGTGGGGGATGGAGATTGGTGATATCAGCCTCGCTTCTCTCTGACATTTTCTCTGCTGCATGTGTGTTTTTGGCGCAAGTGAAACAGGTATACTGCTGCAACTCTATAACCAGCATTATGCCACAAATTCTGCTGATTGAACTTAACTTGTACTGAACCTGGAGTATTCATTGAACATTATTTTAATGTGATATATCCATTGATTTACTGGCATTTACCAGATTATATGATTCAAAAGCATTATGTTGACATGGCAACAAATACATTATGTTGTTTATAACTTTACAGAGATAAGGTAAGGAAGGGATTTATCACACTAAAAGCATGTTAAAGTGCTACTGCTTATTACAACATTTTCATTTCAAAAACAGGGTTCCCACACTCATGGACAACCTGAAAATATCAGGATATTTTATAATCGTGATTTCCAGGCCTGGAAAAGTCACGGAAATTGGTTAAATCTTGTAAATGTAAATTTTTCCAGTTGTTATCTGCGATAAAATAAAATTACCCTTTTTGAGTGTCATCTCTATTAAAAAATTTCTAAAAACTGTACAATTTATTGACGGGTTATGGAAAAATCATAGAAATTCATTAGTCAAAAAGTGTGGTATCCCTGTTAAAATCCCAGATTTTCAATGTGGTCTCACACTTTTGAACCTCGCTGTTTTATTTTCTTTTAGTATTTTTAAAAAAAATATTCATAACCACTAGTAAGTTTTAAATACATTTTGAACCTATTTTAGTACATTTTGTAACTGTTTAATTGAAAAATTGTGTTTTTTTCCATGTCCTCTTCTGTCCATGTTGTATCTTCTGTCCAGACATTTCTTTCAGTCTCCTGCTGCTTGCATTTGTGGTGTGTGGCTTTGCCCTGCTTTGTGTCATCAGCGTTGCTACTTGGAAGCTGTGCTGGGTACCCTGTCACAACAAAGCTCTTTCCAACAGTGCCATCACCCTTGCCCCCACCCGCTCAGATAGAGACCAACTCAGAGAAGGTCACGGTGACTACTACCCGTCCCTCAGAGATATCATGGCAGCAGACAAGCTGAAAGATCCTGGGAACTTTCTTGAGGCGGCAGTGAAGATTAGTCATACATCACCAGATATCCCTGCAGACGTTCAACTGTCCATGAAGGACCATTTTCTGAGACGCACACGTATCTCACGGCAGACCACTGAACCAGCCTCCTCTAACAGGTCAGTGTTCTGGAAGAATTTATTTATTTTTTGTCTGATGACATTTAGGACATCAAGGTTTACTGTACATACACAGAGCCAGTAAAAGGTTAGTTCCAGTCATTCCTAATGATGTTAATGCTTTAAATCTTGTAAATGTCAGACAGAATTAGACCTGAAGGAGGTCTCTGGCTTTGAATGGCTGTAAGGAAGGTCAGATGGTAGCAACCTACTGCTGTAGAGCTAGATACATTTAAACTTGTTCAGCATTATTAAGCTGAGTAAAAACATATTTTGCAAGAATTTTATGGGAACCTTACAACATAACCAAAACTACATTTTGTCAAGCTTTTAATTAAACCACCAATTTGCATTAGATCACGTGTTGTTATTCAAATGTAGATTAGCACCTGGTATGCCTTTTGTGATAGAACCAATGCCTGATATCAGGATGATTCAGCTGCCAAATTGTCTCAATGTTGCCAGGCATAGTTCTTTCAAGAAGCACCTTCCAAGACAGATGCACCATGTCACCAGTCTGGACCGCGGAAGTGAATTTTTGGATGTGGAGGACTATCCCACCTGTACCGCTGCCTCTCTTGGACGCATCCAACCGGAACTCTACAAACAGAGCACAATGGAGGCAGAGGAGTCGTCCAAGAATGGCACAGAAAAAACATGTGGCAAGATCAACTTCTCCCTTAAGTACGATTATGAGGGGGAGCTTCTCCTAGTTACCATCCTCAAGGCTTTTGACCTACCTGCAAAAGATTTGTGCGGCAGCTCAGATCCTTACGTCAAGATCTATCTGTTGCCCGACCGTAAGCGTAAATTCCAGACCCGTGTGCACCGCAAGACACTCAACCCCACATTTGATGAGACCTTCCAGTTCCCAGTCCCGTATGAGGAGCTGGGGTCTAGAAAGCTCCACTTGAGTGTGTTTGACTTTGACCGCTTCTCACGGCATGATATGATTGGGGAGGTCATACTGGATAACCTTTTTGAAGTTTCGGATCTCTCACAAGAGACATCCATCTGGAAAGACATTCAATACGCCACCAGTGTAAGACAATTCATCCTCTTTATTACTTGTGAGTGAGTGAAAACCACACTGGTGATTTGTCACATTAATGTGACCCTTATGATTGTGCAATGTATATTAACTATTAAAAACATATTAGAGAGCAATAAACTAAAGTTATTGCTTTGGCAAATAGAAGACAATTCTGAGTCTGCAATTTTAACTCTCAACTTTGAATCAAAAGAAGTAACTTTTTTCTCAACCCTTGAAGCCCACAGAGAAAATAAAGAATGATCAAAATATTACTATTACTAAACTACAGTCTTGACCAACACAAAATAGGTATTGTTTTAAAGTTTAGAAGCTGTACTTTACAATGCCTGTAGGCATTATGACCAAAACTGAACAAGTGCTTTGAAATTTGCAGACAAATCAAAAGTATTTCCTTTTATTAACAATAAATAGCCTTAATTACTATTTACTTAACCATTTGATACAATGTACTTATTATGTACATACATGTTGTTGCACTGTAATTACATTTAAAGCATTTAATTGCATTTGTAGTTACACTGTTAACTTTACCCCTAACCCAACCCTTACCCCAAATCCTAACTCTAACCCCTTATCCTAACCCTACCCTTACTCCTAAACCTACCTCAACCTCAGTAGCAGCAAATGTGGATATATTTCAGAACAACATGTAGTTACACAGTAAATACATAGTCTTGTATGTATTTATTCTTAGTACATAGTAGTTAAGGCCACCTAATATAAAGTGTGGCCTAGTTTTGCACTGTACGTATTATCGTAAATGGTAAAAATCAAAATAATCAGCAAATAATCATGCCAAAAACTGATCAATAAATAGAAATGTGTCATATGTCGTTGGAAAGCTCTCAAAGAGTAGAATACAACCAACCTATTTGTTTTACTCACAGACAAAAATATAGCAAGTAATATCTAAGTACATGTCTTTGACATACATGTAAACAGGTGTTGCTTATAAGCTGCGTTTTTGCTTTTAACTTCATGAAAAATAAACAGAACATAAAATATCACATATAATTCCAGTTAAAACGAGCCTGCACACAATTTAATCATATAGATCACAAGATAATCCACATGAAGCACAATGTGCACACAACACATAATGTGCTATATGGCTAAAACACGTTAGCTTTCCTGGATCAGATGACTTAATCGGAAATTATGTATTATGTTGTAAAGCATCATGGAACACTAAACCAATCGTATTAGGATTCAGATCGCTGCAACCAGAGGTGGAAGTCATCCAAATATGGGCAGAGAGGATCATTCACTCTAATTACAAATGGCCACAAGGAGATGGTGCTAAGTACATTACACAGACTTAGTGATGGCTCAAATGACACAGAATGGAACTAAATAGGATCTTGTTACTCATTCCTGCATGCTTTGGCGATAGAGTATACCTTTTTGTATTTGCATGTGTAATAAGTTCTTATGTACAATTATGTTTTAATTGTTTGGAGAGGCATTTTTACACTTGGAGACGCTTTTTAACACTAGGATAAATAATTTTTGTAATGCTATAACTTTTGATTGCTTAGTTGTATCAACACAGGTGACATGATTGGGAACAAAATAAAAGCACTATTTTGGAGCTACCTTATTTAAACCATGAGATATAGAATATCAAATCAGAAAAATAAAAAAATTCAGCAGTTTCTCAGGCTGAGAGTTTTGTAATTTATCATAATCTATATAATTAAAAAAAAGTCTTCTTTAAAATGATACCAAACATTTTACCCCCTTTAGTTTTTACTCCCCTATAGAGTTATAGTTTTATAGAGGGCTGGACTCTTTATTATCAAACTATTCCAAGGAGCTTTTACATCATGTTAATGTGATGCACATCCTTTTCTGGGATTACAGTATGAAGTAGCATTAAGACTTAGAATTCAGGTTACTACATGTTAGTGAGATTGTATTTTCAGTTCCCGTTTCATATCTCTTCTAGTCCGTGACAGATACTGGCATAGACGATTTAGGCAGTCACCTAAGTCACTTTTAGGCGGCAGTGTTATCTAGGGCACTTCTCTCAGATGTGCACTCCAATTCTCTATCGCTCATTTACAACAGTTTGACGGGGTTGTGCATGCTCTCGGTTCCACCCACCAATCTCATTGAAAATGAATTATAATCTAGTGGGTAACTAATTCCAGCAGATTTCAAAAGCTTCAAGCTACTCGTGTCTGGTCTCATCTAGGGCACCATGTGAGACAACCACTGCTTCATGTTACACTCTGACAGAGGTTTCTCTAACAAATATTTCAAATTTTATATTTCAAAAAGAGTGATCTTATTATGGTCACTTTATCATTAAAGACATAGCTCACCCAAAAAATTTAATTTAACAGTTTAACTTTTCACTTTTTTCCATACAATGAAAAGTGAATGGTGACTGAGGCTAACATTCGGCCTAACATTTCATTTAATGTTCCATTGCATCAAGGAACTCATACAGGTTTGGAACAACACAAGGGTGAGTGAATTTTGATACCAGAATTAAACATTTTGGGTGGACTTGCCCTTTAAGTAAGTCCAAATTCAAATTCCTGTTACTGGTATGGAAAGGTTTGCAATCCAGCCAATAGGTGTGAATTATTGGCATAATGGTAAAATTTCCCAGACTGCACTGATAACCTGTGAGTAAAACAATGGATGTCTAATGCTAATGATATCACAGACACATCAGCTGTGCCAACTGCCGTTCAATGAATCTGTCTTACTCAATGACTCCTGAAATTGCCCAGTTGTCTCACAGGTAATCATAATCACATCTCACTATAGAAGTGTTTTCGGCCATGACTTTTAACAGTGCCAAGATAAGGTATATGAACACAGATGATTAATTCTACTAGATGCTGAAGATCACTGAACACAGTAGTTGAGCTGTCAGTGCAGCAAATATCTCAAGATCTAATGGGTTAAATGTGAGAGAATGAAATAAGAAGTGTTTGTGCACATAAGTCTTCCATCATGTCAATTTATTGATCCCTCTCTCTCAGGGGTTTTGGAGTTGTTTATGAATATCATCAAATCTGCAGATCTAATGCTTATTGCCTTAGAATGCAGAGCCTAATAGCACAATATGACACATATACACTCCATAGATTTGGGAGTGATAACCAGAATTAAAGGAAAAGTTTAACAAAAAATGAAAATTATGTCATAATTTACTCATGCTCAAGACGTTCCAAACTTGTATGATGTTCTGTCTTATGCGGAACACAAAAGGAGATGTTTTGATTATTATTATAATGGCAGTTGCAGTGAGTCACTCTAAAGATGAAAAAAGAACCAAAGGTATCATAAAAGTAGTCCATGCGAGTCGTGCGTCATATTCCAAGTCTTCGGAAGCAAAACAATAGATTTTAGTGAGAAACCAAATAATTAGGTAATTTTTCAATTAAAATTTTGACATACATTGTGTGTTCATGAGCGCTAACAAGAGAATGTTACAATGTTTATGTGAGAAATTGTGTTGTTTTTTTAGCATTTTTGGGTGAAATATTCCTTTAATTGTAGAACACCCTAATTAATTTAAATTGGTTCATTTAAAAAAATATAGTTATGTCACATTCAGCAGTTTTTCATATATTTTCCACAGACCCCCTAGCACCCCCTCGAGGCCCCTTGGGGATCCCAGTTTGAAATCCTCTGCCCTATATTGTTGTTTAATGTGTGTTTGGAATACAGGAGTCAATCCAGAACTCACATGTTGACATCTTGACGCTGTAATCAAGAAACATGGATGCTAAAAGTATAACCCATTTGGAGTTCTCTACTTTTGCCCAATAATATAAAAAGAAGACGTATTATTAACAGAGGCGCCATGTTTCATTTATGGTTCTAAAATAACTGAAATCTGGAATTAAACACTTAGAAGAAGAGTGGTGGTTTGAATCTGAACCATAAGAATGTCAGTTAATTCACACATTTTTGTTAGTAAATATTTTATTTTAATCTGTGTGTGTATCTATTTGACTTTGCAGGAGAGTGTGGATTTGGGAGAGGTAATGTTTTCTCTCTGCTACTTGCCAACTGCAGGGAGACTTACACTTACTGTCATTAAATGCCGGAACCTCAAAGCCATGGATATTACTGGTTATTCAGGTATGCTTTCCTTTTTGAATGTCTTTAATTACTTGCATTTTTCTGCTTGGCTCCATCTGCCTGTTTATCGGCCTTGATAGTCGCATTTTTCATTGTCAACAAAAGAATTACATGTCTTTTTTTATACTTATTCAGAGCAGAAAAGAAAGAAAAAAGATAGCTTGTGAAATTCATGTTACACCTCTCTGCTTTGTTACAGATCCGTACGTGAAGGTGTCACTGGTTTGCGATGGAAGACGCTTGAAAAAGAAGAAAACTTCCATTAAAAAGAACACTTTGAACCCAACATATAATGAGGCGATAATTTTTGACATACCTCCAGAGAATATGGATCAAGTCAACTTGCACATATCAGTCATGGACTATGATCTGTGCGTAATATTCAATATCAGATATTCTGTGATTTCAATCATTTTTTTTTATTTATATTTACTTCAACATTTTTCTTTTGCTTCTTTTTGCTTTCTTAAATTCTCCTTATGGGTAGAGTGGGACATAATGAAATCATTGGAGTCTGTCGGGTAGGGTGCCATGCTGAAGGTTTGGGGAGAGACCACTGGAATGAGATGCTCGCTTACCCTCGGAAACCCATTGCTCACTGGCATCCACTCGTAGAGCCCAAGAAGTCTGAAAAGGAGGTGACTATCAAGTCTTACAGGGATAGTTCTCCCAAAAAGGAAAATTCTGTCATCATTCACTCACCCTTACGTTCTTCCTCAGAACACAAATGTAGATTTAAGGCATGTTAGTCACTAATTATATGATAAGTTGCAATGAAAGTAAATGGTGACTAAGGCTAATGTTCTGCCTAACATCTCCTTTTGTGTTCCATGAAATAAAATAAAAAAGTCATACAGGTTTGGAACAACACAGGGGTGAGTAAATGATGACAGAATTCTCTTTAAATGTTTCCAAGGTGGAAAAATATGTATACAGTTCACTTGCATAATAGAGTGAGAGTCATTGAATAAACTATTTTCATCTCTCCCTCTCTTTCAGTGGAAGAATCGCACTGCAAGCTTTGACAGTCAGGGGTCTTGTCCATCTCCCAGAATCCCCTCCAGTCCATAAGGGAGAGTGAGCCTCTCCCTACGTTTTCACAAAAGCCAAGGATCTCCCAGGAAGTGATGATGTGATTTAAATATGTCCTTAGACAACGTGAGACACAACTTATGTCTGTGTGGACATGTATCACGGAGCAGTAAGAAAGAGGATGCAGTCCAATCTGTTTGTGCTTACAGTGCAACTGAGCCTAGCCAAGTTTTAGCCCCTTTTTTGTGTTTGGACTGAAGTGTTGCTTCCATGCATTGGGTAAATCCACAACCCACAGAGGGCACTATTTTAAGAGCGCTAAGTGCAGTGCTATGCCATAAGTCATACATTCAAAGTCAAAGGACATCGCCAGGAAGTTTTGGTATTTTTGTGCAAACATGCGCTATGTCTAGGCGCAAGTGGGTTTGGCGAAATTGCTAATGGACTGGGTCAAGTGCATTTTAATTCTGCGGTTCTTCCCCGGCAATGTCTGCTTCCTATTATATAGTCCATTCCTTGTCAAGCACCAGTGATATAAACAAAGTCAGCACATTCATAAGAAGTTTATAGTGTAAATGGACTTTGTGCAATGAATTAGAAGAACAGAAATATGGACTTACATTCTTTTGTGCATTAACTGCGTCCCTGTTTAATGTCAGGCATACCGATGGTTGATTTTGCAGATACCGATAACTAAGGTGATGGGAAAGGTCGATAACTGATCAATCGGCAGATCATTTTTTACATTTTTACATTTTCTTATTGTTTCTTTACTTTGATGGCACATACATATAGGCTGCAAGAATACAAAATGAATAAAATCCCAGATGCAGTTTATTGTTCAACCAAAATCCCATTAATAACCAGACAAAATGAAGATTTATTGAATAGTGTGGGACTTTTAAGTATAAACCAGTGTGTGAAACACAGAGAACTCTTATTTTGAAATGAAAAATTTATGTCAAATCTATCGACAACTATCAGCATAGATTTTTGCCAATAATCTATAGTTCCAAAAAGCAACTATCAGAAACAATTATTCTGTAAAACCGATATATCGGTCTACCTCTAATTTATGTGACAGTGACACGCTCCTTTTATACCCATGGAAAATGGGTTCTAGTCAGAAATTGTATTTACCCTTTATTACATTATAGATAATGTAAGTATTATTAATATTTGTCATCTATTGACAAACAAATAATGGCTAGTATTAACAGCGATTGTATCAGAAAGCACTTCACCTCTACCAGTCGATTTTGATTTTGACAAATTAAATTCATAAAAAAAACTACACATATTTCTAAATTCAAATTACACTTCAAATGAAATGAAAAAATTATCAAAATAGTGGTTGAAAACATCATACCAAATCCAGACATTTTGCTCTCTCCAACTTCTTCCTCCGGCCCCTTTTGCAGTGACTTAAAAATCACTCTATGACAACAGATGGAAAAATATCAATAGAAATTAGATCATATATACAGGTATAAATGTAAATATAAACATAACAATAATCATTTAAAAATAAGCTATGACCTTGTAAAGAAGTTCATGCTCACGGGCAAGGAAGAGGCGAGAAACCGGCTTAACGTATAAATTATAGTTTTAATGGTAAACTCAAAAGACAAACACATAGGACAACGGACATGTCCGTGAACGATCGCTCTCTCATGCCCGTCTTCCGCGGTCGGCCTTTAACCCTCTTGGAGGCCTGATTAGCCTAATACGGGACCAGGCGTGTTGAGTCACGACCCGGCCCCGCCCTCCACCGTGCCACAGACCTATATGACCTAATAAATAAGCTATTTATTTAAAGATAGTTTAGCACAAATGTAAAAATATTAGATTTATAAAAAAGGCTAAAACAGTGATTGTAATGGAAATAATTTGATGTTCCACTATATTTTTATAGTTTGGACATTAACTTTATTACCACCTGTGGGTGGAATCTCCAAACTGCAAATCCAGGAATTGAGTTTAGACTTTACACAGAAAACAGATGTCCTTTTGAAATTTCTTAGTGCAATTATCAATCTCTCAAGAAATGAGCTAATTGTGCTTTGCGGCACTTAATTTATGTACAATAAACCTCCATTTTGCGCGCATTCACCCGCAGATAGCGCAAACACTCCCACCCATGCCCACTTGCGCATTGCGCTGTCATGAAAATTGCGCTTAGAATTATCGTTCTCACAAAAATTACTTAGACTTAGTGCACAGTCCTCGCGCATATTGCTGTGCTTTGTGCACTCACAAAAATAGTTTTAACACTGCAAGGAGACTGAAGACTGTATAATTGGTAGATGTATAATATATTATCATTGACATTGTAATAGTATGAAGATACATTTTATTATATTTTAGCCATAACTTCCTTCTAGTTCTTTTTTGTCTTCTTTGAATATAAAATACCTGTGTTAAATAAGAGGAAAGTCTTCTAACAAAGATATGTGAATTCCTCATTATGTTCATCCTTTTGAGATATATTAGCAGAAGTGTTGTATATTGTTTACAGAGCAGAGATATTCCACTGATCTTCCTTTTGTTTGTGAAGTACAGAATGTGTTCTGCCACCAAAAATGCCAAGAGCCATTTACAGTATATCCTGTCTACAAATATCTCATCATCACTGTAAAAATTGTAGAGGTTTTACTTGGATTTAACATTTTGACAAACTTTTTAAGTTGCTGATTGTTATTAATCTATTTCAATTTGCTATAATTTTCACAGTCATGTTCAGTTAATAAAACACTG
Organism: Moxostoma hubbsi; assembly: GCA_032164185.1. Classification (NCBI taxonomy): domain Eukaryota; kingdom Metazoa; phylum Chordata; class Actinopteri; order Cypriniformes; family Catostomidae; genus Moxostoma; species Moxostoma hubbsi. The sequence continues at coordinate 16,748,250 of JAVLUX010000186.1, forward strand.
CCATGCACAGCTTTATCTTTCATGATCCATAATACACAACTCTGTAAAATTCTCATCATTTCACCATGCAGTAATTGTAGCTTCCAAAGTAAAACCATTATGAATACCAAGGTTTGTGTTGAAAGCATGACAGAACTAAAGGATTCAGAAACTTATTGGTGTACTAACAAGACTTGAAATAATTTAATGTAAAATAAAATAAATTAATGTTATCATTTGCCATTTTACAAAGAAAATTTTTGTATTTTACATCAATTGTGACAAAACTTTGTTTGTATTTTTCCTGTAATCTTTAAGGTGTTTTCTCCTCAAATAACATGACATATTTTGTTGGTTTGGCCTGGCTGGAACTTGTAACAATAATCTTTTTGATTATTGTTTCTGTATGAAAAGACTGATTGAAGAGCTGATGAGTAACTTTCCACTTTTATATTGATAAAGTGTATTTGTAATATACAGTTATTGTTTCAGAACTTCCCTTGTACTTGAAAGGTGTGATTAAAGTTCTTGCCTCTACGGTATCTGCATTTTTCATTTTTTTTTTTTTAATTTTTGTTGTTCCCATTCTTCCATGATAATTGTTTCTTATGGTAATTTGTAAGCTTTTTAACATTACATGGCCATGTCTTTATGTAGTGTTATAAACCTCGCCTGCTTAGCTAACAGATTTTGTCAAAAGTGTTAATTTCAGTGAACAGAAAACAAAGTACTTAAAACACAATAATAACCACATATCAATTCAGTTTGTTCACAAATGAGAGATAAGAATTGAACTTTAAATTAATGTTGAAAAACTCATTTATTAAACACACATTTCATGTCAGCATATGATATAAAAGCATTTTAATAGTTCTGCACCAGGCAAACTAAGTTTGTGTTTTTGAAGTCCTGTACATTGATTTTTATAATATGACCAACCAAATGTGTGTCCAATCAATCTTATGTTGTGCTTTCCTTTTACTCTCTGTAACTACAAATCTCAAAACATAGTGACTTGTGAGTCAGAGTCTGTTAAATGTAATTGTTCACCCAAAATTGATAATTCTCTCATCATTTACTCACCCTCATGCAATCTCAGATGTGTACGACTTTCGTTCTTCTGCTGAACATAAACTAAGATTTTTTTCTATGAATATCTCTGATCTGTAGGTCCATACAATGCAAGTGAATGGTGATCAGAACTCCAAAAGCAACAAAAATTTGATAAAGTCAGCATAAAAGTAATCCATTAGATTCCATTGGTTAAATCCATGTTTTCTGAAGCAATATGACACGTGGGTAAGAAGCAGATACAATTTTAATTCCTTATTTTCCTATAAATCTCCACTTTCAAACAGCCCTCCTACGTGCTCGTCTCTTCTAAGGGTTTTTCTTTTGTTTTTGGCGATTCACATTTTTTATGCATATTGCAACATAGGCAACTGGGCAGAGAGGTGAATTTATAGTAAAAAAAAAAAAAAAAAAAGGACTTAAATACTGATCTGTTTCTCACCCACACCTATCATATCGCTTCTGAAGACATGGATTTAACAACTGGAGTCGTACGGATGACTTTTATGCTGCCTTTATTTGCTTTTTTGAGCTTCAAAGTTTTGGACCATGTTGACTTGCATTTTATTGACCTACAGAACTGAGATATTCTTCTAAATACCTTAGTTTGTGTTCAGCAGAAGAAAGAAAGTCACACATATCTGGGATGGCTTGTGGGAGGATTTTATTTTTTGGGTGAACTATTCCTTTAGGCCAGGTATATAAAGCAAGCTAATAACACAGTACACATTCTACACTTCCAGCTTCTTTTTCATTTGGAGTTTGTAGAGGATTTGATAGCCATCATCCCAAGCATAAAGCAGCTGCTCCACTGGGTTATATTTCAGGCTGGAATGAGTGCCGTATCTCTTAGGAAAGTACACATGTGGAGCATCATCGTTTGTGACCATGTCACTGACATCAAAGACGCACTGAATTCGGGATCGGCTGGGTAGTTTAGAGTTGTAGACCACATAGACTGTACCGCAGATCACAAACGCCGCCTCTGCGTTCTCCCTCACACAAGGGGTGTCCCACATCTGTTCAATGTCAAGCGTTTTGGGGTCTATCTTTGCAAGAGAGATGTGCCTTTCATTCTCCTGAGTGGCATAGATGGCCCAAAGACCTTCTTCATCTGCTGCTAGATCAATGAATGTCTCTGGATTCAGGCTATAAACAGGGAGCTGGTTTTTAGCTGGAAACACAGCACTGTCCACAACTATGCTCTTCTGAAGATCAAACTTCATTAGTCTCATTTCCTCACCCTCCTTCACATAATACAGATGGCTTTTGTAGACAGCATGGCCCATACCACGCCAGGAGGAGGGGAGCTGGATGGTAGTGGCACCAGATGTACCCTGGGAGGAGGTGAATTCACGGACTGTACCAAATTCATAGAGGGTATTATCATCTGTCCCATTTAAGATATAGATCTTCCCAGTGGCAGTTCCCATGTCTTTGGTCCACATTCCTTTAGTGCCGCCCACTCGTTTGAGGATTTTCATGGCTTTGATGCTGGAGATCATGTCACTACAGTCTAAACACAACAGAGTGTAAAATGATAGTATAAGAGAAAATATTTTATTTAGACGCTTACAGGTTAGTATATAGTTGGTTGGGATGCTCAAACAAACAAAGTAATATTTTGAATGTCACTGCATATTAAAGGTGCACACAGTGATTTATTTCCTCATTAAAAAAGTTTAACTCCCAAAGACATGAATTGTAATTTTGCAATATATGTGGGAAATCATGACCACTCACATTAAAATGAAGACTCCAGTCATATCAATAAACTTATTAAAGCTGTTTTATTCTACAAGGAGAGGGTCAGCACATGGGGGCTGCCATGTTACAATCACAAGACCAGCCGAATACTACTCGCTTAATCTCAGTAACCGTCCATTTAATTTGACTCTTTCGCTAATTGATTCAAGTAATCATGGCTGACTGTGAATAATACATTTCTACAATGGCATCTGAAAATGAAAACTATTGATTTTGAATGATGCTGCACCCAAACCGCTAGGTGTCAAAAGTGCACCTTTAAACTGAGATCGGAGAAAATATTTTAACATCAAAAAATTCCACACATCACCTTTAATTAGGGCACATAGCTTTTCCCTGCAATTATTTTTATCATTGAATATTTAATGTCACGGCCTTGGCAATCTTTCGCTTGCTTGCTGTACTTGAAACATTAATGCCTGCCCTTTTCTGTTCGGCTACTAAGTACTTCGTCGTATTATTACTTACTATGTGCCTACTAAAGCCTGATTTAACACTAAACCCTAATGGGAATACACAGCAAACTAATGACAGTCTGAGTTAATCAGACGTGTTGCTATGTACTATGAAAAGGCAATATGGAGCTGCTGAAGTGTAGAGGCACTATGTGGAAAGCATCCGGATTTGTCCTTCAGCATTATAATTACCGTCTCTCTAGATGATGAAATAATAATAGATTTTATTTAGTACTTCTAAGTGGTTTTCTAAATGAGAACTTCAGAAAGATTAGACCTCTATTTAATGCATTATGTAGAATACTCTGTCTGGTTCTAATAGCTTAGAGCTTGAGTGGTTGAATTTGCTACCTTGACTTCGCCTTTTAAATATTGCTTATGCTTCTTACCAGTTTTTTTCTGTCTGTTTTATACCTGTTATTTTCCAGCCCCTCCTAACACAGACCCTGTTTCCACTTGGTATTAAGATATGTGGTTTTCGGATCACAAAAACCACATATGAATGTGGTCAAAAACGCATGTGACAGCATCACATTTAAGGTGTAAATTCATCCTCTATGCATTCTGGCAGCAGTGAAGCACCACCCCTCACCTGTCATTTAACAGCTGTGATAAAACAGAAGTTTGGTGATTATGAGCGGCATTAAAAGGAAATATCATCCGATCTGAACATTTAAAAAAATGGATACATACACAATCACAAGAGCTTCGCGGATCTTCCTTAGTGTGTCTGATATCAACACAGAAGTGAAGCATGAACACCTGAAGCTCCTTTAATAAAGGTAATCCACTAAAATGACAGATCATTCTGCTTGACATGTTGTGTTTGGGGTTAGATTAATTTTCAACCACAACTGGGAGAAAGAGCACACCGTTTTTTCACGTTTTCTTAGTCTTTTGTAACTTTTTTGGAATTGAATATCAAGCAGTAGCACTGCTTCAAGAAACAGTGACCATCCTCTCTAAATCTGAACACAAGTGGTCGCAGGAGATGCATTTAAGTGACCAGGTGTAAACAGCGATGTGTCTAACCTGACCATATGTGATCGGATCACCCGAGATGCATCGTAATACCAGGTGGAAAGTGGGTCTTTGGTTTTGCTGCTGTGCCTTTAAGACTTCTATGTAAACAGTCTCTTTGCATGTGACATGAGCAACAACATTTTGCTGCAAGCTGCAGGTTTGCTGTTGATTCCAATATAGTTTTAACTGTCCCCTTTCTTAAATTATAGCCTCTTTTGCAAAGCCTTTATTACATCATGACAGGCTGTTGTTCTAACGCTGGGGGTCTTCTGAAGAATATGCAGAGCTGCAGGTGCTACACACAACCAAGAGCAGCACAAAGTCTTGCAATTTTTTCTACACTTTTTAAAGGTGTTCCCTTGTCATTTTTCCTCATTAAAAAAGTTTTATTCCTCAAGAAATTAATTAATTGCAATTTTGAAACATATATATAAAATCCATCTGTCAGTCATTTAAAATATTTATTCGCTATTAATCGCATGATTTGTCATAGTTAATCGCGAAAAATCACAGAATTTGAAAGTTCATAAATTTTACTCTAAACGTACTTTTTCCTGTCAAAATGCATTTAGTTTCATCTTAGAAAAGAAAACAATGAAACAATAAGCAGTTATTGACAGTTACAAAACAAAGTATTCTACAGTATAAAGATAGAAATGCACTAAAATAGCACCAATTCAAGTAATATTAAATGTTCACAAAGTTTACTGGTGGCCATTTTTGGAACCGTCTCTGGCATCTATTTTTAATTTAATGTTAATATGTTAATTCTGACAGCTCTAATAAAACCATGAGCACTTACATGAGATGAAGACTCCAATAATATTTGTAAGTTTATAAAAAATGTTTTATTCTACATGGACAGGGTCCCCTCTTGGGGGTTGCCATGTAAAAATGTAAAAAAAAAAAAATGTAATTAATAGTTTTCAGTTTCAGATGCCATTGTAGAAATAATGTATTCACTGTCAGCCATGAATCAATCAATTAGTGCAAGTGTCAAATAACAGGACGGTTTCTGAGATTAAGTGAGTAGTATTCGACTGGTCGTGTGATTCTAACATGGCGACCCCCATGTGTGGACCCTCTACATGAAGAATAAAACAGCTTTTATTAGGTTACTGATATGACTGGAGTCTTCATTTTAATGTGAGTGGTCATGATTTCCCACATATATTGCAAAATTACAACGTCTTTAATAGAGAGTTAAACTTTTTTTATGAGGAAAGAATTACTGTGTGCACATTTAATGTAAGTAACCATTTACTTGTATTGCATCTTTTTTCCCCCGTACAATGAAAGTGAATGGTCATTCTGCCAAACTCCTTTTGTGTTCCACAGAAGAAAGACAGTGAGTTTAGAAAAACATGAGATTGAGTAAATGACCAAATAAAATGGGGGGGCGACTATCCCTTTAAGAGCTTATTAAAGTGTCGCAATGGCTCATGCCATAATGCTGCATTAAAACAAACATTAGTATCCAACCATGTGGAATTTTGCTTATACCTGTGAGCTTGGCGTACTTGGCTTTGTTCCTCTCCTTGACAACCGTCACCTGCTGCTCCACCAGCTTGTCATCCACGTCCACGCAAGGCTGCGCACCATTCTGTGTTTCGAGGTAGTCCATTTCTCTCTCCACGCGATCTACGCGCGTGCCCACTGTGTCCAGCTCGCTCCGCAGCGCTTCTTTGCTCTTGTCTAGGCCCTCTAGCTGTGCCACCATCTGCTGCTTGAACTCGCGCAGCTCGGAGGCATAGCGGCTGGTCTGCTCATGCCATAAGGAGATGCGGTCCTGCCAATGGAGAAATAAACAAAAACAAATGTCAAGTGTCACGGTAAAAATATATGATTAGGCAGCTCTAACCATGTCTGTCAAGGCAACACACACATGTACACATAGACATTAAAGGGGGGCTTGAACACCTGCCCTTTTTCTTCCTCGAGAGAAAGTGCCCTTTTTTCTGGGGTGTTTTGTTTCAGTTTTTTTTTTTTTTAAAGAAATTAATATATATATATATTATATTAGCAGCCCCTCACAGCTCCTATTCCAGCTGTGTTTTTCTTGGCTTGTGTGGAGTTGAGTGATGAACCAAAGACTAAGCCACCAGTGCCAAAAGTTTAAAAAAAAAACAAATATAGTTAACTTGTGTCTTGCTAACATGCATGACTCATGAGCTACTAGCAATAAGTTAGCTAAAGTTTCGCTATGGCAATATATCATGGCCATACAGGCTAATGTACTGTTTTGTTGACACTACAGGTGAATACAATAAAATTTGTGTCTAATAACATTTATAATAACGTCATCACAATCGCGGCATTTATATGCAAATTAGGACGTGGTAAACAAAATAACTATGTTATTGTTGTGTCGATGTAGCGACACTAGAGATCACTCTTGGGAGCCCAAAAACACCTCAGATCTTTGAGAAAAGGCCAATGAGAATTGGTGAGTGGAATTTGCATGCCACTCCCCCAGACATACGGGTATAAAGGGAGCTGGAATGCATCCATTCATTCAGGTTTTGTGCTGAGGAGCTGAGACAAGGTCCCGGACATTTCAGCGGAAAGTACATCATTGTGGCAAGAGGAACATAACGTCTCATTCCCTCCATCAGGGAACAGAGGTTTGGACAGTAACCAAGACGTTCCCCTTCTGTCACTCACTCGACGTTGTGTCGATGTAGTGACACTAGGGATCCCTATACAAAATGCCACAACAGCTGAACTGTGTTACGTGAACTGCCAATGCAGGTGCAAGCAGGCTAAGGCTTGCATAAAAGCAGATGCACTCGGACTGCACATAGCTTCCCCCAATGCCCCAAAAAACATTGAATAGTTCCCCATATCCCTGGGGGTGAAAGACGTATGTAGCATGGGAGCAGGCCACGGCTGGCTTTTCTTTCTCTGTTTTCTCTCCACAGAGTATTTAGTTATACAGCTGGGGCCTTTTAATGGTCATTATATTTGCCGGGGAAGGTGTTCTTTTCCTATCCTATTATTTCAGGGGAAAAAGACCTCACACAGACGACATCCTGCCCTGAAGGGGAGGTTAACATGTGGCAAATACATCACATGGTCTGACAGCCGCACATGGAAGAGGCGCGGTGGTAGGTCCTGCCTCGAAGGGGAGGAGATCTACAACAAACCGACCGGGGCAGAGAGGGCTCTGCCCAAGGGAGACGCAGATCTACTGATAGGGAGACCGTACCGCGGAAGATAAATCATAGGGAAACCGGCACTTGAGGAGCACCTACTCCAATACAAGGCGCATTAGCAAACATACTGGGTCCGACTATAGGGCTAGGGAGGAAGGGCATTCAAGGTTCAAGGTTCGGGAACTCACATGGGAGAGATAGCACAAGTCTTCACCTCATGGAGGGGAAAGGCACTATATGCAAGCGATACACCCAGCCAGCTTTCCTGCACCACCAAACTTAACTGTTCATACCTGACAAAACACGGGAGACTGGCTCAGCCCAGAGATTATAAAATCTTACAAAGGTATTGGGTGTTCTGCAGATGTCTGCTAGAGAGGTGCCATTGACCAGTGCCCACGAGGATGCCACACTCCTTGTAGAATGTGCTCGTATTCCCAAAGGGGCGGGCATGGTCAATGTGTATGCCAATGCTATGCCATCCACGATCCAGTGGGCAATCCAATGTTTGGAGACAGCGTTCCCTTTACTCTGTCCACCAAGCCTCTTGATGGAAGTGAGCGTGGTCAGGAGGGTGGTCTTCAGCGAGACAGCCTTCAACTCAACTGACTCTAAGGGCTCAAATTGAGATCCCCATCGGCCCCGAAGCGCTTGCTGTGTTAGGAGGACTCCTGCCGAATGAATTCAGGCAGCTCAGCACCGACTGCACACACTTGCTTGTTAGGGGCGCTATCATTGAGACAGAGTTTAACTCCATGCCGAGAAAAGAGGTGCTCTGAACCGGGGATAACTTGCTCTTTTCCCAGTTGACCCAAAGCCCTAGCTGGCTGAGGTGCGTGAGCACCAGGTAGAATCAGCCAGTCATCGAGGTAGTTGAGTATACAGATGCCCACTTCCCTTAACGGGGCAAGATCTGCCTCTGCGACCTTCGTGAAGATGCGAGGGGACAGGGACAGGCCGAAGGAGAGGACCTTGTACTGATACGCCCTACCGTCGAAAGCAAACAGTAGGAAGGGCCTGTGTCACGGTAAAACCAAGAAGTTAAATTACACGTCCTTCAGGTCAACAGCCGCGAACCAATCTTGATTCCGGATGTACCGCAAAATGCACTTCTGCATCAGCATCTTGAACGGGAGTCTGTAGAAGGCCCAGTTCAACCCACCACCTTTTTTCAGTACGATGAATTATGGGCTGTAGAACCCTTTCTTCATCTTGGCTGAACCAAATTGAACTGAATCACATAGCTGAGTCGGATGGTCCTGGCCAACCAGCGCGACAGGTTGGAAAGCACTAACCACGGATCCAAACTCCAGGCTGCACAAAAGGAACGATTACATCTGTTATGATTATTTCATAATTAATTCTAATAAGAAAATCCATGTTTGATCATATTTTCTTTCTTTAGTAAGTTAAAAAAAAAAAATAACTAAAAAATATCTAAAAATCCTTAAAACAAGATACATTTACTTGAGGTGCTTTTATTTCTATTTTTTTAGATATGTATTTTCTGTTATTGTTCTGTTATTTTCACCTGTCATTCATTGTTTATATTCAAAACAATTCAAAAAAATCTTCCAGTGCTGAAGAAGAAATCCAGAGTACTTGAATTCCATTACTGACCTTGAGAAATCTAATGGAATACATTACAAGATACATTTTACAGCAGGTATTCTGTAATCTGTGGTGAAATACATTTTAAAAGTAATCTTCCCAATTCTTACTACTACCACCGCATGTTAGTATTAGCGCAATGAATGCAGAATGTCAACATGAAAAAAACACATTATGTATATATTACTTTAAAACATCAGTGAGTGGTTAAAACAGCTTCTATAACCAGGGTTGGGGAGTAACGGAATACATGTAATGGGATTACGTATTTAAAATACAAGTAACTGTATTCCACTACAGTTACAATTAAATCATTGGTAATTAGAATACAGTTACATTCAAAAAGTATTTTGATTACTGAAGAGATTATATTTGCATGTTATTGGGGGTTTTTTTCATTTAATATTTTGTCCTTTCAGATGGAAAATATTTATACATATAAATGATGCGATCCAAAGTGCATTTGAACAGCGGTGAAACACTAAGTTTGAAGTAAGTTTGGAGCAGAAGAAATAGAAATAAACCTTGTGTAATTTGTCAGCTTTACACTAGGCTAAAATGCTATTTCTAGCCATTTTACATGCATGTTAAAAGGCATGTTATGTTGGATCATAATTTATTTTTTTCTAATAAGACCTTTGATAATAGGGCAAAAACATATTCTTGATAATAATTTTTTTTATTGTTTTCCTGTAAAAATATCTAAAATCCTTAAAACAAGATCAATTTAATTTATCTTGTTTTAGAAGCAACACTGCATAAGATAATTAAGTTTTTCAGAGAATGTATTTTTAACGTGTATTTTGTCTTACTGAACTGGCAGAATTTTTATAGTCAAAACAATTGAAAAAATCAATCAGTGCTGAAGAAGTAATCCAAAGTATTTTAGAATACGTTACAAATGAAATTTTACAGCATGTATTCTGTAATCTGTAGTGGTAAACATTTCAAAAGTAACCCTCCCAACCCTGTCTATAACTGATCTCATGTGAATTCTATTCATAGAATAAGTGTAGTATTGGTTCATTTAAAGGAAAAATGTATTTCTATTTGTTCACATGCCTGTATTCTATGAATGTTTTGATTTGAGTGAATAACATCTTAAATTATGGGTTGTCCATCACACAAAGTGATTATATGCATTCAGAGGACATGGAAGATGATGTACAAGCCATATGGACTACTTTTATTACACTTTTGGGTGTTTTATTAAGTGTTAAATAGAGTCTCTATGTACTTCCATTGTATTGAATCCAGCCAACAGGACATTGATCACATTTATTTGTACATATACACAAAAGAAAGAAAGTCGTACTGGTTTGGAACGGCATAATGGTGAGTAAATAATGAAATCTGAATTTGAATTTTTGTTTGTTTTATTATTCCATTAACTACTGGCTCTGTTAGATCATGTAGACATTGATTTCAGCTTGTTTTTTCTTTCATGCATGTTATAGACAGAGAGTCATACATATTAAACCATGAACTTGTGTACAGTTAATTCTGAGTCAGGCAGCCTCATTAGTGTAAATGATTCAAAGATAACCCCTCCCTTGACAGCTGCAAGAATTCATCAGCACTTTGGCATTACAACATTTACACTGCAGATGGATAAACCTTTGGCATCAAGGTTTTTTTTAAAATTATTATTATTATTATTATTATTTGTGACTTAGGGGAAGGAAAGAAGAAGAAGAAGAAGAAGAAGAAGAAGAAGAGACGTGTGTTATAGCATAATACCATTAAATGGATCACCTGTCAAATACTGTATGTGCAGAGTCAGCACAGAAAAGAGAAACAGAAAATGTCCTTCACGTGGCCAGATCCAATACACAGAGGGGAGACTGACTCAAACCCTGCGAGAATACATCCTGGCAGTGGGCGTGGAGTGAAAGGGCAATGAAGAACAGAAGACAGGCAGTGTGTTTTTCCGTCTTTTTCTAGTTTGACTCTTTTGTCAGTTTTTTGTCATGAACACTTTCTTGTGTACTTGCAGATCCATAGGGAACATCCTATAGAGGTTACTGCATATCAAATTAACACTTTTGACTACTGTGTATTAAAAGGTTAGTTCACCCAAAATTTTTAATTCTGTCATTATTAACACCCTCATGCGTTCCAAATTCATATTACAACAAAGAGAAATCTTGTAACACCTAACATCTCCTTTTTTGTTCCTGAGAAGAAAGTAAGTGATGATAGAAGTCATCATATATGCCAACTAACATCTGATTGGACTACATACTTAAACATATAAGCTTTTTCATCAAAAAATCTAACCTTTTGCTTTCTTTTTTTAGCTCTACTCTTCTCAAATATCTGCAGATTCTTGCAAGCCTGTATCTGGAGGCCAGGGTCTGACTGGGAGACCATGGTTATTCTTACCTCAATGGCAAGGAGTCTTCTCTCCAAGTAGTCCATAAGTGCCTGCTGCTGTGCTCCAACCAGGCCAGAGAGAACAAGGACGAGGAAATGGATGGCTCTCATCTTAAAGACCAGAGGAGATTGCTTGGAAACAGTGAATGTGTGGCAGGCGGTGTGGCAAAGCCCTTGTACAGAACTGGAATGTTTTGAGACAGAGTGGAGTTAGAGGAGGAGCCTAACACATCTGGAGCGGCTCTCTGCTTTCTCTTCACCAGAGAGATGGATTGCCTACGTCTCCTTTTCTGGTAAAACTTAGTGACCATAGTTAAACACAAGACAGTATCCATTACTGATCTTTAGTATGTCTAAATTACTTCAAACATTCAGGAATCTTCACAAAAATATTAAAAAATAAAATGATATTTTAGTTCTGTTCTATTCTATACAATAATTAGTGGTAATCATTTTTCCAAATATTCACTGTTAATTGAGCAGTAGGTCAACTGCAGAATAAATCTGGTTTGAAAGGCATGGAAATGACTCAATAGCCTACTTAGACAGTAATGATAGAATTTACTGATGTCCTTGCCCTTTCCATCTTTATTTTCTTTTGAGAACAGCTCGGCTCACATTCATTCTGTTGCATAACATTAGGCTGTTTCCCAACACTGAGTCATTTTTCAGTCTAGTCAAAGCCATGCAGTGCTTCGGCTGCCGGCACCATTTCACTGTGGGGTGAATTAAATTCATATTGCCATTCACAATGTTCAGTCAATGTGTAGTTTGTGTGGAAATCTTACATATCGGTTTGATTGTTGCTCTATTATGGTGCAGTACTACTGTATTCAAATTCAAATGTAGTGAAATTGTGGGAAATGCTAACCATGTGGATTTGGTTAAAAAAAAATATTTACATGTGGGGAAAATGCTCACTATCTCCAAATTTATTTTACCTCACTCTGATAAACATCTTAGAATCAATCCTTCCTATCAGTGCAACAGTGTAAAAAAATTGGATGATTATATCCACTAGGAGGCACTACAGCATAATACCACTGCAAAAGCATTCAGCATTAGGTTTTAAAGTGCACATTCAGTAGTTTACTTGTTTGTATTCCTTTGAGCCCTAAATAAGTAAAATACCTAGGTTACAGTGCCCTTAAACGTTCTATAGGACTATTCTGCATGCAACATGCAAAACAGTAACTAATCATTTTGTCAAAATTGTGCAATGAATTTCTTTTAGACTATCTTGGCTGTGGTTTAACTAAACTATTTGATAAATCAACATTTGGTAGGACAATCGAAATAATGTAAAGCAACTTTTCTCTCAGCAGTGTTAGCATAGTTACTATGTTTTGCCTTTGTAGGGCGGTATGCATAAGTACGTTCTCATGAAAAAACACTGGTATTGGCTGTAGTTGACACATACTGTATATATATATATATATATATATTTATATCGTAAACGAGACGTTCCCTTACGACTCAGTCCACTTGACATTGCGTTTATTAATACATATGGTGAACAGAATCCCATCACGCCGCACTACATGACATAACTTCCCTGAGAGGAAACATTGCGGTGCATTCTTATAGAACGTAGACTGACATGAGCATGCCACAGTGAGTGATCATCATGATGGCCAGGAGGAGAGCGTTAAAACGAAAATATGAACTATAGTCATATAGTATGAATTAACTCCTTATAAACCCAGTCGGGAAGGGAGATTATTTATAATAAAGTGTTTGTGACTTTATGGAATTATAACAGTCTAAATGCAGATGGTTTTATAATGATGGGGAGCCTATACTTAAAGGGAAGGGCACAAGTATATATATATATATATATATATATATATATATGAACTTGTGAAGAAACAGACGTTACATCTAGGTTGTAAAACCATGGGAATGTGTTTTGTGAGGACCATCCTGCTGCAGAACATATGTTTTGTAAGATTCGTCCATGCCCATGAGGTGGCCATGTCTCTAACTGAGTGCGCTTAACACAATTGGGCAAGTCTGACCCTGCGACTTATAAGCCAGGGTAATTGCATCGACAATCCAGTGAGAAGTCTTTGCTTGGAGACGGACATTCCTTTTGTGCTTCCTCCACAGCATATAAAGAGCTGATCAGACAGTCTGAACTGGCGGGTGCGCTCAATTTGAACGTTGACGGTGTGAGTACTGCGTCTAATCGCTCTTGAAGAAATATTAGAATTTCATGTATGGGGCAGTTAACTGGGTCATTGCTGTGTGAGAGACACCAATCAGTGAACACCTTCCATTTTAAAGCGCAGAGGTATATTGTGGACAGTGCTCTGGCTTGTAAAATGATGTTCATGATTGAACGTGTCAGTTCTGGCACGTGTAGTGTGCTCCGTTCATGGGCCACACATGCAGGTTCCACAGCCGGAGATGCCAGATTGTGCCTCGCACATGAGAGAGGAGATCCCTCCTCAGTGGTATTTCCCATGGTGAGCTGTACATCATCTCTGTCATTTCCGGAAACCATGGTTGGTTGGGCCATTGGGTGCAACTAATAGAACCGGTACCTTGTCCTCATATAATATAACAGAGTGGATCAGGCATACTGGAGGATGGTATGCCTGATCGCCGGCCATTTGTGTGCCATTGTGTCCCTTCCCAGTGGGGCTTGGGACTTTGAATAACAGAGGGGATAGTGGGCATTCTCCACTGTGGCAAATAGATCGATTTCTGCTTTGCTGAATATTTCCCAAATCCTCAGTACAGTTTGAGGATGAAGTCTCCATTCGCCAGGTATCACCCCTTAGCGTGACAGTAGGCCTGTGCCGTAATTCAGGCGGCCTGGGACATATGTCACTCTCAGGGAGAGATGATACTCGCTCCATAGGAGGAGGCAATGCGTCAATCTTGATAGAGGCAGTGAATGAATTCCGCCTTGGCTGTTTACAGTTGTTGATGTTTATGCCACAACTGTCATGTTGACTGAGCAAACCAGGACATGACAGCTCACTATTTCTGACGAAAGCCTTTAAGGCTAGAATTACAGCCGATAGCGCTAAGCGGTTGATGTGCCATGCCCTCCTGGTCGTTCATCATTCACCGCCCCCCCAACCTGTGTTGGAAGCATCCATGGTCACCACTTTTTGCCTGACAACTTGGGACTCAGAGTACCAGAGAGGACGGTGGGTATTTTCCACTGAGGCAAATAGATCGATTTCTGCTTTGCCAGATATTTCCCAAATCCTCAATACAATTTGAGGGTGAAGTCTCCTGAATTCTGCCTTGGCGGTTTATATATGCCACAACTGTGATGTTGTCTGAGTGAACCAGGACATGACAGTTTGATATTTCTTACTGAAAAGCATTTAAAGCTAGAAATTCAGCCGATTGCTATAGGCACTGCGTGACAACTTGCCCCAGCGTTACACCTCACTGATAAAATGCAGGAGCTGTCCATGGTGCTAAAGCAGCTATACAGCGGCAGAATATAGTGATGCGCATGCATCCTTGGCACCAAGCACGTCGTGGCACATGCCGCTTCACCCAGCACTGAAGAGGTCTTATGTGTATGAGACCTAATGGAATGACGGATGCTGCTGCCACAAATCCCAATGCTTTCTGAAACAAGGTTCAGTGGAAATGTTCTCTCTAGTTTGAACTGAGATGGACACTGTAGAATGGCTGATGTAGTAAGTCTGTGTTGGCACAACAAAGCCTCTGATTGTGGCAGTAACAGCCAATTGGTGAGGTAGTTCAAGATGCCCATGCCATTTAGTCTCAGAGGGGCGGGAACCTCTGATGCGCTTTGTGAATGTGCGAGGTGCCAAAGACAGTCCGAAGGGCAGGACTTTGAATTGATATGCTGTTCCCTCGAACGTGAATCTCAAAAACATCCTGTGATGTCATACAATTTGGATATGAAAGTACGCATCCTTCAGATCTTTCAATGCAAACCAATCATGAGGGCGTACATGCGATAAGATCCATTTCTAAGTAATCATTTTGAATAGGCACTTTATAAGTGCATAATTGAAATGTCTCAGATTCAGGATTGGCCGAAGCCCGCCATCTTCCTTTGGAACAGGAAAATAACGGCTGTAAAATCTTTTTGTGCTTGACAATTTGGCACAATCTCTATCGCGTTTTTCACAATGAGACTGTGTATTTTGGCTCGTAACACTGGCACGTCTGCAGGCGAAAATGTGGAAGACAGAACGCCGTTGATATGGAGTGGCCGGTGTGCAAAATTCGATCGTATAACCATGTTCGATCGTTGTTGCGCCCATTCTGAAATACCCATTAGGGCTCGCCATGCATCCATGTAATGGGACTGTAAGATTATATATACTGAAGAATTCCAGAAACATGATTTGGATCTAGGATAAACCCAGCCTTTCAGTTTGGAATGTTTCCACATCATTAATGAAATGGCCCAGGCATCCTCATTGGTTAGAAAGGCCCCTCCGTAGCCTGACCTACTGATCTTCCACACAGAGTTAAAGACTTTTCTGTGTAAGGTTACAAGGACCATCAGATTTGAAGGACAGATTTGAACGACTTTTGTACCTGACAAATTAATGATTATAGACTGATGGACCTCTTTAAAATGTGTGTAGCGATGTGCAATCACCTATAATTGATAAATATAATCTTTAATTTTGTATGAGTCATCTCATTCTACTAAGAATGGTAACTATAAGGCTTAACTTGATAAAATGCATTAATGTGAAAAACCAACATGATTTTGTAACCAGGGATTTTCATGTTTTGTTACCTACACGTATAACATCCATAAAAAAATGTCATGTTTAGTATGTAAGCATTTGTTTGGCTACATAGAGAAAGCTGATGACAATGAATATCATGCCTTTTGTACCATTTGCAAGATATAAAGTTCATGATTAAATATGCACTATTTTTGAGCGGGAAAATAGTGAGAATCTCTAACAAAGGACCATAAATCGACTGTCGGAAAAGACAGCCCAGTTGACCTTGTGACTCTGAAAGTCACTTCTGATTGGCGCAGGACACCTTTGGGGATGTGCCCAATTTCAGTTAAAATATTTCCAAACAGGAAGAACACGCTTTCTCTTGCTCTCTTCTCCTGTCTCTTTTCTTCTGCTTCATCTTCTGCTCTGCTGACTGCTCAGACTTTGCGCTGACTCTTCCCCATGTGAGGTCCAACTCCCTCGAAGCCGCCATCCATGAAGCAGGTGGGGACTGGACTCCCCGACCACCTGGAGCGATGGAGCTGCTGCCAGGGGCGGAGGAGAGCCCTACCATCCCACAGAAATGCAGAGGGGTTGAAGGAAGACTGCCATCCGCAAGGGGAGGAGGGAAGTGTCTCCCCGACCGCCTGGAGCGGTAGGGCTGCTTCCAGGGGCGGAGGAGTGCCCCCACGAGTCGCCGAGAATACGGAGGGGCATGACTCCGGTCCGCCCAGGGAGAAGCGGCTGTCATACGCCTGAGAGGGTGGAGAAGTGATCGAGGACCATGTGACAGTGTATCGGAGAACCGGCGAGTAGGTTTTTTTTTCATCTCTCTCTTCTCTCTCTCACTCACTGCCGCTCTGCGTTGGCCTTTTCCCTCTCGTTTAAATTTTACAGTGATTTTTTGGGGGGGGTACTGCACTGTTACAGGAAGTACCCCCCCCCCCCCCATTTTAATTATTTCTGTTTCCCTCCCCTTGTCCCCACCCTCGTCCAGGTAGACGGGGATGACCTGCCAGCAGACCGGGATTAAAGCAAGCCCTCCCCCAGGGAAAGGGGGAGGTGGGATGTACGTCAGGCTGGGGGCTCCCCAGCCTGAGAGAACGAGGGAGGAATGTGGCAGGGCGGAGGGCAGGGCCGGGTTGTGATTATACACACCTGGTCCCTTATCAGGCTAATTAAGCCTCTAGAGGGATAAAGGCCAATGGCAGACGGTGGTGCGATGAGAGAGAGATCGTTTATGGACATGTCCGTCATGTGTGTGTTTTGTCTTTTAAATTTATCATTAAAATATTATTTATATTGTCAAGCCGGTTTATATTGTCAAGCCAGAATCTATTAAGAAAAAATACATATAATGGTTGTAGAATGTGTGCAAAGTATCCTACATATTATGGTGTGAGAATGCATGCATTTTAACTGATCCTGTCCACATCTCTAAATTATATATGTAATACCTTACATATAATGGTGGTAGAATGCAGGCAAAATACCCTACAGGACAGAAGGCAATTTGGTGTGCTCATCATATGATATGATGCAACGCTCACTATAGGGAAGCGGTTGCACATAATGTGTGTGCTTTGAAGAGGAAAAGAGGCTCTTTATTGAGAATGTGTGAGCATCTCATGCATTTTCAATGAATTCTTTATTATTTTTTGCACTTATTGCATATTTTATTGCATTTAGTTGAGTGCAAGACACAGAAACAACATTTGAACAATATTGTGAACAACAATATTCCTTTCCCGACAAACAAAAGTGTCTCCAATCGAGCCTTTTTTGGAGCAGACCCTATGCTATGCTTTCCGCTTAAAAGGGTTGTGCCCATCAGAAAGCTTTTGCTGCACGTGCTGATACGCAGGTGCCTGTGAGGCAGCATGTATAGGGATTTTAGTCAGGTGCTGGCTCGAAACAGAGTGAGGGTGAGCCAGCTGTGACAGGAATAGGTTTGGACATAAAGTGTCTCAAAGCCTGTAACTGCTGCTGAAACGTAACGCTCAGCAAACTTATTCACAGAGACGCCAAAGAGGCTGGTTGGAGACAATGGAGCATCCAAAAGAGTGGTTTTATCCTTATCACTCATTTCTGCCCTGGAGCACTGCCATTGTTTGGAGTGCTGATCCAGCTTGTTCTGCTGCTGAGTAAGCTTTTCCCGCCAGGTCGGACATTTGTCGACGCGTTTTGGAAGGATGTACATGTTATTCGCTGGGCAGAGGTGTGCCGCTACCGCCTCCTCCACAGGGGGTAATTGTGCATAACCATTTTCTTTCTCATGATACACATTAAAGAGGATGCTGTCACCATATGAGGTCCTGTGCTAGGACTTGGATAGTTCGTTATGAACTTCGGAGAAGAATTGTGCGGAATGCTGCCATTTGACGGTGTCCGGAATGCAGGAACCATTCATCAAGGCGAGACTGTTCAGGTTCCTCTGGGGGAGACCAGTCAGGGTGAAGCTCTTCGAGCGCCCTTGTAAGGACACAGAGAATTTCCCTGTCAGTGGCACGTGCACGTTCCTTGCCCTCGCTGGGGGGAGGGGCGGCAGCATCATCCACTGACCATTTCCGGCTGAGGTGCCAGAGCACCAGGTCCCTGTGCGCACACAGCAAGTCCCGCAAGTGAGCTAGTATCAGCCAGTCGTCAAGAGAGTTGAGGATGCAGATGCCCACTTCCCTTAACAGGGCAAGGGCTGCCTCTGCGACCTCCGTATAGGTGCCAGTTGACAGGGACAGACCTAAGGGGAGGACCTTGTACTGGTGTGACCAGCCCTCGAAAGCAAACCACAGGAAGGGTCTGTGTTGAGGTAGAACCGATACATGGAAGTACGCGTCCTTCAGGTCTACCGCTGCGAACAAATCTTGATGCTGGACGCTTGCTAAAATGTGTTTTTGCATCAGCATCTTGAACAGGAGTGTGTGCAAGGTCCGGTTCAGCACTCACAGGTCCAAGATTTGCCACATGCAAAATCCTTTTTTGGGTACGATGAAGTCGTACGATGAAGTGCTGTAATATCTCTTCTTCATCTCGGCTGGAGGAACAGGCTCAATAGCATCATTCTGTAGAAGGGAGGTGATCTCCCTCACGGACACCGTTGAACCTGGGTGGGTGCCTGGCGAACTGAATCTCATAGCCGAATCGTATGGTCCTGATCAGCCACCGTGACTGGTTGGGGAGAGCGAGCCATGGCCCCAAGCTCCAGGCGAGGGGGACCAAAGGAACAATCACGACAGACATACCGGCGGGTTGGGCCTCGCGATGGGGCGGAGCCTGAGGTGCCACTCGTGGCTGTGCCGAGTCCAGGGACATCAAAGCACTTACCTGTCTCCTTGTGCCCACCCCCTGATCGGTCTGGGACGTGGAGGAGGAAAATGAACCTCGTGACCTGTCGAGACCGTCACATCGAGGGCGGGATTGTGCCACAGCTGGGTGCGCGGGGGTGGGAGGCCCGCCTCCAAGGCGCCGTACCTAACAAAAGGAAATGGTGCCCGGCGGGCAATGACTCTGACTGTATGGCCCAGGAAGTGAAGAAACTGCTCTTTTCTTGAAAATGTGGGTACCACAGCCCGTTGGGTGACCCCTAGAGTCACTACATCGACACAACATCAAGTGAGTGACAGAAGGGGAACATTGTTTAAACCCTTTACAATAAAGATCTGTAAAGTTATTTGGATTTTTACAAAATGATCTTTAAAATACAGTATCCTGAAAAAGGGAAGTTTCTTTTTACGCTGAGTTTTATGATCATAGTATTTAGTGACATGCTTTATGTAAAATAAAACTTTTATGCTTTTATTAGACTACTGATGTGATTGCAATCTACATCTTGTGTGAGTGAACATGATTGTCCTATTTATTAGTGGAGAGAGAAGTTTAGCTTTAAATGTGTGTGATTATGTATATAAATATATAATATAATGTAATAGGGGGGTTAAATGTTTATTCTGTGTATACATGTTTTGCTTTTCTTTGTTATCTATATAAAAAAATGTAATAAGAAAAAATTGCTATTTGTTTCTTAACGTATATAATGAGGAAAAATTACTGAGTGCACCTTTAAATACATGTTCATCACTTGCAATGAGGTTGTGGTTGTGCAGTTTTTGGCTGCCTTGTAGTTCATGGTAATATTAATAAAGGTCAGTGTTTGATTTTAAGGACATTTCTGTACACTTCTGTGCAATAAACAGTATTTGATGCAAAATTTAAAACCTGAAACAAAGGTAGTTACAAGTTAAACCTATGATTAATCTCCTCAACCTCTTGCCTTTTAATATACGTTTAGGCCTGTATGTTTCCTGTAGTTCATTACTTGTTGTTTTTAGCATTTTAGCTGAATTTCTGAGTGTTGAAATGGCTACCAAAGTACAGATTCTCTCTTCTGAACCCAAAAGGTAGACCTAACATTGAGATTTTCAGGGAATCACTCGACTGAGAGTGCTGATACAGAGGAACTGGCAGAGTTCACATGAAACCAATCTATCATCACAAACAGACGTATTATTCTGAGAACGAATGTATCTGTGGTCAGATTGGTAATCTCTGCACTTCCTGTCATGCACACAGAATAAGTTTAGAAGATCTACCTTCTATTGAGTTTAGTTCCAGTCCAACTCTAATGCCGTGTTCCAGACGAAGTCGGAGGTGGGAATACCCAAGTTGAAAATTTGCGCAATTCACAAAGACCTCAATGCGTTCAAGTCAACCACACGTCACGTTCACATGTACACATCAAATATGATGGCATCTAGTAGCTATTTAATGAATAAAATAGGAGAAAACATAGATTGATTGATACAAAAACAATTCTTCTTAAAATCCTCTTGTATATGTAGTGGTTGAGGCTCTGGGTTACTGACCAGAAGGTCGGGGGCTCAAGCCCCAGCACCACCAAGATGCCACTGTTGGGCCCTTGAGCAAGGCCCTTGACCCTATCTGCTTCCAAAGTGCCGTATCATGGCTGACCCTGCACTCTGACCCCAGCGTAGCTGGAATATGAGAAAACAAATAAATTTCACTGTATATATGCAAAAATGTATGTGTAATGTGTGACCAAAATAAAGGATTCTATTCTATTATATTCTATGATCGGTCGCTGCCATCTTGGAAATTATATCAAATGACACGTAATGGTTGATAGATCTACCATTACTTCACAAATCAGATATCCGACTTCGAGCATTGTTCCAGCCATTATTTTCAAGCAGTAAGTGGGAAAATTCAGAGTGGTCTGGAATGCACCATAAAACACAGCAGCTTTTTTAAGTGAACCATAAAACCTTGATTTGCGTATGTTTCATTAGAGTTGAAGCAAATATCTGCAGGAAGGATTAGGATTGGGCCCCCATTTCACACTAATCTTGGCCATGAATTGGCCAAAGAATTTAATATTTCCCCAGTTCCCTGGTCACTGCTCTGTAACACCAATGTTCTGGATAGACAAGTGTATCATTTATCAATTCTAGAGACAGAGATATCTAGGAGCATGTTGTGGAGGCCCTTAATATTATGTTCAGAAAATATACCTACCTGCCTTGATGAATAAATTATTTGTCTTTGTGGAAGAATGCTCTGTGAGATTTTAAAGTTCCTTGCATGATGCAGGAGGTGTGTTTGTATAGACGGAATTAGTATTTATGCAACTGTAAGTCAGAAATAGGTCAAGAAATGTCCAGATGCTGGATGTACAAAAAAATTATGTAATCACCCTAAAAAAAACATTTAAAATGCAAAGTTGCCATTTACTTATCTGTATGCAAAGGTCATCCAAAAAAGACCAAATCTAATGTCAAAATGTTAAAAACATTATTAAAATGAAAGAAAAAAAACTGTTTAACATGGAAACAATGATAGAGTAATCAACAGCATATATAAACATTTAATTGTCATTTGTTTAAAGTTGCTGAAAATGCTAAATAGAAAGTGTTGAAATATGAAATGTGAATGATGATGTGCTGAAGTCTGCACTAAATTTCTTCCTCAAATAATTTGTCTCAATTATTACATTTGTCATGGCATATTAGCCAGCCCTGAAAATTCTAAATTCAGCCCTTTTTAATTCTAAAATTTAAATGTAAATGAATTTACATTAACTTTACATTAACTTGTTTCATAGCATACAATACTTTTTCAAGCTTGTGTCCAAAACTAAATGAAAACTAAATTAAATAGAAATGTAGTATCAGTATGAAACACCTATAATTTCTTGATTTTGATGATATTCAAGATGTTATAGATAATAATATTGCCCGTACTGTTAAAAAAAAAAGCTGCATTTTTTGGTAGGGTGAAAGTTGGATGCTTTGTTATATTTACATTTATGCATTTGGCAGACGCTTTTATCCAAAGCGACTTACAGAACCCTTATTACAGGGACAATCCCCCCCAGAGCAACCTGGAGTTAAGTGCCTCGCTCAAGGACACAATGGTGGTGGCTGTGGGGATCAAACCAGCGCCCTTCTGATTACCAGATTACCAGTTATGTGCTTTAGACCATTACACCACCGCACAATGGTGTTTGAAACCACTTCACAGAACAACCTGTACATTTTACATTTTAAAATGGTTGTAATTTACACGCTGGCACTGTAAAAAAAAAAATTACATCTAAAATTTACAGTAATAAAAATTCATAAACATGCCTTCTAAAACTGTAAAAATCTGCTGTTTACTTTATAAGATATTTGTTAATCACTATAGTAACTATAGAAGGGTACAAGATGACATGATGATCATCGGTAGTGGCTTTTCCAGGAGAAATTACCAATAAACATCTAGAGACAGTGCTCAGTGTCACTCACACAAACAGTAAAACAACATCATGGTAACACATGTGAGATTTAAATAATGCAGTAGATATTAACTAAATTACATCAAATATAACACAGAACACCCCAGTGTACGTGACTGATATTAAAAATATGATGAAACATAAATATTCCCATAAAATATTATGAAATGTAATGGGTCATGCAGGGAATTGTGGGAACACCCGATTACAGTTTTTTACTGTAATTTTAGCAATAATTTACTGTAAAAAAAAAAAAGTACATGTTCTCTCTTGTTCTTACTTTTCACATTTAAATAATGTAATTTTTACAACATTTTATTGTATAAAATACTGTATTGTCTTTTAAAATATATTAAAACACTTTACAGTATATTTTAGAGTTAATATTTGTTAATCAATTAACAGTTTATTTCTGTAGCATTTTTACAGTATTTTACTGTTAAAATTACTGACATTTTTTGAGCAGTATACCATCATCAGCACAGGAAATCTATTCTCAACCCTCCGGGTCTAGTCAATGTCTCTAGCCCCCTCTAAACCCACAGTGTTAAAAACACTGCCAGGGGCCTTGGTAGCTCAGCGAGTAAAGACGCTGACTACCACCCCGGAGTCTTGAGTTTGAATCAAGGGTGTGCTGAGTGACTCCAGCCAGGTCTCCTAAGCAACCAAATTGTCACATTGCTAGGGAGGGTAGAGTCACATGGGGTAATCTCCTAATGGCCACTTTAATGTTGTTCTCAGATGTGGTCCTCCACCACCCAGGTTCCAGCAAGTCACTTCACCACCACGAGGACTTAGAGCACATTGGGAATTGGGCATTCCAAATTGGGCAGAAAAGGGGCTAATAAGAAACACTACCAGTACATCTTGAACCATATCAATAGCAAGTATTGATTGACCTTATAAACAGATCCTAAATCAATGACACTATGCACAAGTAAGTTGCATGTAAAGAGGCAGTTTGAGTGAAATATAAACTTCCGTATTCCGTATTTTTGTTCATTTATCTGCCTTATATGGTCATTTTTATTATAAATTTTTTTTGTTCAACAGAAACCTATGAAAGTATTTCAAGTGCTAGATTGAACATTTTAAATTATCTTATTAGTTTGTTCGAGCTCAAATTTTTACTGTGCAGGAAATGTGAGGTGCTACTGTAAAGCAACACCAAGAAACCACAGCTGATCACAAAACATCTCTGACCAGCTCTATGCATTTCTAACTCTTAAAAAACTTCTTAAAAAAAAGTCTTAATTTTCAGCATTCTGCACGCGGTGGTAAAATAAATCTCACCAAACAACCAGTGTCATTTCAGAAATTAATTCTTACTTTTTTTAACAGCTTCGTGATGATTTTTTTTTCTCTAAGTGTTATTCGCACAGGATGTGAATGTATTTTCTTGTGCTTAGGAAAAGACACACCTGTTTAGCAGTTCATTCACTGGCTGAGCACCAGGGATATGCACAGACATTTTGGGGGGCAGGGGCTCAAGTGGAAAAAAGGGCATTTCTCATAATTATTTATTTATTTAAAAAAATTGAAAAACAGTTTTCTTAAAGGGATAATTCTCCCAAAAATTCTCTCATCATTTACTCACCCTCATGCCACCATTTTTAGAAGAATATCTCAGCTCTGTAGGTCCATTTTTTTTTTGGAGCTTTAGGTGTTTTATGGACGTGCAGTGCTGAGCTATTCTTCTTAATATCTTTGTTTTTGTTCAGCAGAAGACATTTTTGGGTAAACTAACCCTTTAATAATCCTGGGGGGAAAAGGGGGTAAATGTTTGTAATTTTGAGTATACTATAGCCAAGATCTGGTATGTATTACCTAATTAGAACTAAATCATGTCCCTCTAACTGTTTTTGATATTAAAGTGGGGATATAAACTCAAGATGGCAGTTATTTAAAGTCTAAGAAAGCTCTTCTCTTTTAGAATTTAGAATTGGAAAGAGCGCGAGAGAGAGAGAGAGAGAGGGAGGCCTGTTTTTGCAGTTTGTGGTTTCTAAGCATGTGATAAACTATGTTTTCTTAACTTTGCCCATCACTTGTGCACAGATGGCAAGCAGCAAAGAGATGGCACTCTTTGAAGTTACAATGAGTTCAGCAGGTGATTCTGGCGCTGACAACTACGACCATAATCGTGATTTAAAGCTCAACTCAACAGATGACTATTACTACTATGGCCCAAGTGAAAACGAACTGCTGCCAATGTCCCATGTCTACATCCCTGTGCTGTACTACATTATGTTCTTTGTTGGCTTCTCAGGGAACCTCTTTGCCATTGTGGTCATAGGCAATCGGCATAAGAGAAATGGCCGTCTCGTGGACACCTTTGTATTGAACCTGGCAATTGCTGATCTTGTGTTTGTCCTCACATTGCCGCTTTGGGCTGTCGCGGCTTTTCACCATGAGTGGCCCTTCGGCGAGGCCCTGTGCAAGATTAGCAGCTTCATCATTGCTGTCAACCGCTTTTCCAACATCTTCTTTCTTACTTGCATGAGCGTGGACCGCTACCTGGCTGTAGTGCGCCTAATGGACTCTCAGTTCCTCCGGAGCAGCAACTGTGCACAGATAACCTGCGGCATTGTGTGGATTGTTTCGTTTCTCCTTGGAATTCCATCGCTGGTGTACCGTGGGATGGAAGTCACAGTGTGTTCTGAAGATTCCAAATCCTCTTTTGTTCAAGGAATGAATCTTCTGACAATATTTCTAACATTTCTGCTACCTGTTATTATTCTTGGCCTCTGTTATGGATCAATTTTGGTAAACCTGCGCCGGCATTGTCACGCTGCATCAAACTCTCGTGCAGGAGCCAGACGGCGACACTCTCTCAAGATTGTATTCACCATCATTTCAGCCTTTCTAATCTCCTGGCTTCCTTTCAATGTGTTCAAGAGCATCGAAGTATTTTTGCTCATAAGCAGAGGAGAGATGAATGATGAGACAAGAATGCACATATACAGAGGACTCACACTGTCCAGCTGCATGGCATTTCTCAACAGTTGTGTAAATCCAGCCATCTACTTGTTCCTGGATCAGCATTTCAGGCGCAGAGCCTACGTTCTGTATCTGACCTGCCTGAGACAAGGAGACACGCACCAGAGCTACATCTCATCTCATTCTTTTTCTAACGGCACCACTGAGACCTACTCTGGAAATTTGTCTAGCCGTGGACGCCTTTTCTCACTTACTCAAAAGGAGTGAATTCTTTCAATAATTCTTTCATGAAAGCTTGTTCTCTCTATAATTGAAACTATCAAATGAAACTTACACATATATCAGATTATATTTAACTTTAAACAGATTTGTTATGACAATGTTAAAATTAGATATTAACATGCATTAATTAATCATAGCATTGCATTAATTAAACATAGATACTTTTGAGCAATACTCCATGCATTTCTATACTTGATTTCTTGTTGACTATTTGAATAGACTTGTTGAAACTTTAATTTAGTTAACAAGAACATTTGAAATAAATTGCTTGTAAATATTTGCATGTATACAAAGTAATCACAATCATATTGTATAATAAAGAAAGCACCAAAAATCGACATGGTCGTTATAAATAACAATTTAATTCTGATTATGAATATGCATTATTTATTAAGTTTATACATAGAATGCAGAAAACATTAAAATGAATGGCTTCCATTTTTAAGGAATACAAATTGTTGCTATTATTCAGTAAAACTGCCTACCGTTCTTCTGTCAAGAAAACTAACTGCCTTTTATCATTTAGCGTCCTTCTTATTGCTTCAAAACCATGGCAGTGTGCACTGATCAGTTACGGTCACTATAACCATCACAGAACAAAAGAGTACGGCAATGATATTGCGCAAGTCTTTAATATTATTCTATAAAACTTTTCTCATGAGAAACTGTGTGGGTTGCTGTGAGACTTGAGAGTTCATTGGTTCACACTTGGTTGTACTGGATTGTAGTTCCCCTTCAAAATGAATCACATAGCACGTTTTGAGAGAAAATAGTTCTCACATATACCACTCTGAAGGCAAACTTAGGTCACAAGTTTCATCTCTAGTCGTGTGTCCAGCATAGAACATTTTTTAAATACTGTTAATATTGTGAACTTGACAAGAGTGTGTAAAAAACACTGTAAAAAAACAACAAACAGACAAACAAAAAAGTACTAAAGAAAACCTAACAGCTATGCAAAAGTCCTGTTGCATCCGTAAGAAATCAACACTTACATATTTATTATTTATAATATATTTAATATATTTACACACACACATACACATATATATGTGACCATTTAAATCTAAATATTAGATGATTATGGATTTCAAGACATTGTATTTTGTAGAGGCTGCATTGAAAACTCTGACCTAGAATTTGTAGAATAAAAATTGTTTTTACAAAATGTTTAAAAAAGAAGAAGAAAAAAATGCAAGAAAGAAATAATTAACATTAATGAATTGACAAGGTGTTAGGTCAAAAAGTAAAACATGCTATCTTCTGTGATTCATTTCAGAATTGAGTGGGATGTTTCTGAAAGTTCAATGGCTCAGTGTGTACTACTTAGGCATGGCACTTCAGTATGCAAATAAATCATTTGATTTTACTCTAGATTACTGAAAGGTGTCCATTATAACAAAACTACACATTCTGCCAATTATAATAACATTTTGCAGGTTTTTTTGCTCACTGTTTAGTTCCAAATACTAAACAACCCATTGGATCAGATACTCACTAAAGTAAACAGTGTGTTATTCAAATTGTCCAGCTATACCCTATTGGTTTCTTGTTATACCATATGTGTGGTCAAAACGAATGGTTGTCACCTGATCCCGACACATCAATGTGTCAAAACTTAGAGTTTATGGAGCTGGAAATATGCCAAAACAATTTGAATTTGAATTGTGTAAATTTGAATTATAGACTTTTGAATTTGAATTCCAAAGGTGATTTTGCCAAATTAAATATTACATTGTATTTTAAATAGGTTTGAATTTGAATTTTTTAAACTCCAATCCTGGACATTTCATATTTAACCAATTGAATAGTTTTTTTTTATGGCACAATTTTATAAATATGTATTTTCAAACAGCAAATTTTTGGTTCTGAATTCTTACACTGTAGATATCCCGTTTTAAAAAATACAGCTTGAAGTTTTCAAGATGAAGAAGAAATTCAGAACACCAAATTCAATATTCTAAAATTCAAACTGCAGAAATTCAGATCTACAGAAAGTGGGTCAGAGGTCAAGCTTCCGTGTTCCACAGGGAAGAGTAGAGGGTCTCAGAAAAGTCCAACGGAGCATTTTGGCCAATTACAGGTCGGGGTGCAATAATTCTCTGGTGCGAGTGTGATTCAAAAGGTCGCCATTCTGACCATGAAGTGGTTCTTAAACTTTTATGGTTTATATTTTTATGGTTAGAACGTTAGCACATTCTCAGCACATGAGACATTTGTCTAAGCGGTCTCTGGTATTTGTTTTAGTATAAAGTATTGTAACGCGGGGTTATGATGGGCAAGGAGGAGGCGAGAACCGGCTTGTCAATATAAATAATATTATAATGAATAACCCTCGCGCGCCCCATCAGGCTGATTGGGGACCGGGCCTGCAACATTCCAGCCCGGCCCCACCCCCCTCCACTCCACAAGTATATTTAGTATGAAAGTGATTAGTATGTGTAAGAAAAAGCATCACATATAACTCAATAATTAATGTAATTCTGCTTCATTGTGTGATCAGAATCCACATCAGATCCAAGTTGGATGTTATTTCAAACACTTTTTGGTGTTTGTAAGTGCGTTTTGAGCTCAAGACATGAACATCACGAATGATCATTCAGCTGTGTGTGATATAGCAGGCGTGATTACATTATACAATATATATAATTTCATGCAAATTGTAGGCTTATTGTAAGGCATTTAATGGCTAATTTACACACCGAACTCCAACAAACGTTACAAACACAGTATGACTGTCATTCTCACACGTGCACATCCCTATTGATGTTTAGTCACTATACCATTTATTTTTAGTTTGACTGTCAGAATAATTTTAAATGGAACATTTCACGTGTTCTTGTCATAAATCTTCAAAGCTGCAAAATAAGTTTAAACAAGCAGCATAAAAAGGTTCGATTTTGGTCATGATGATTATTGTTAATAATAACAATGTAAAAATGTATAAGCCTTTTTACGGTTTCATAATTTGATTAATCATTATGGTCATCATTATGAAGGCATTTCAACAGCATTAATCCACGTGCGTTATTGATGCTCGCACGCTCGATAGAGTAAAGCCGCGCAAGGAAAAAGGAAGTATGTGATGCTTACTCTTACGCATACTAATCACTTTCATACTAAATATACTTTATTCTTCTTCATCTTGAAAACTTGAAGCTGTATTTTTTAAAATGGTATATTTACAGTGTAAATTTGCTGTTTGAAAATACATATGTATAAAATTGTGCCATAAAAAAAAACTATTCAATTTGGTTAAATATGAAATGTCCAGGATTGGAGTTTAAAAAAATTTAATTCAAACCTATTTATAATACAACGTAATATTTAATTTGGCAAAATCACACTTATAATTCAAATTCAAAAGTCTATAATTCAAATTTACACAATTGAAATTAAAATTGTTTTGTCATATTTCTGGCTCCATAAGATTTTGGGTCATGACCTGTAACCCTTTTTCATCTTCTTGCTCAAGTTTTACAATTGCCCTCTTCACTCACAGTTTGATTTGACATCCGAGCCCTGATGAGAATCTTATTTCAGAATTATTCTCATGCTATTCTTTCCCCGCTTTTCAGTTAGCACTGCTACAAGATACTCTCGGTTTGATTGTGAATCCTCTTTCATACTGTGATTCACTGTCCACAAATGTCAGGACACAACAGGGGGCATGTGTTGGTATTAGTAAAACTGAACAGTTGGCAAGCAATATGAGATTAGAATCGTTTATTTTTTTACTTCCAAAAAGTGAAAACAAAAACAGAAGGAATGAGTATCAGAAACAAACAGTAGGCTTTGTTTTCCTGTTATTGAGAATGGTTTACTACCCAATGGGTAAAGAATTTACCCAATACTTGAGCGTATTTATATTAGTGCTTTAATCACATAATTTTTTTTTTGTTAATTGCAGATTTTGAAAGTGCCGAAATTTGAATTTATATATATATATATACTTTTCCTGTCACAGTTTATTTATTTCCTTTTAGGAAAGAAAACAAAACAATATGTTACAATATGGTGCTTTATTAACATTTTCCAAACAAATCCTTCCACCGTATAAAGATAGAAATGCACAAAAATAGCACTAACTTAGAAATAGATTCCAAAGTCTAGTTAAGTTGACTAATTAAAAGAATTAGTCCACATTGGTTGCATATTCATTGCAATGGGCAATAAATCTCTTAAACTTTCAGTGTAATGCCCTTCCAAGCGATGTTTATGCTGATTTATGCTTTATTAACAGTAAATGTGTTAATCGTGAATAAACAAAAATAACATGTTAATTAACTTTTTTAATTAATCGCATGTGTTAACACAGTAATTTTCACAGCTCTAATTTATATATGATTTTATATATATATATATAAGAACTACCACAAAATAACTTGTTTTTGTGAATTTTGTGTTTCACAAAGAAGTTCATACAGGTTATGAACAACATGATGGTGAGTAAATTATGAAAGAATTTTCATTTGGTGGACTATTCCATATTTTCTGTGCCAGGCCATACATCAGTTTTCACTTTTACTTGTGCAATCTGTTTGCCAAGTTTGTGTAGAATATGTGAACTGCAAAAAGAGTTACCTAGACAAGATCATAAGAAAAAAGAAAAAAGGCTGGTAAATTCTAATCCCACTCTCTTAGTTTGATCACATGATACTTAGTGACTTTTGTCTAGTGGTTCCCAAACCGGTTCTGAAGAATGACACATTTTGTATGTCTCCCTTATCTGGTACTTTGAGAACATCTCGGTTACGTACGTAACCTCGGTTCCCTGAGACAAAGGGAATGAGACATTGCATTTAATAATGCATATGGGGAGTGCATTCATACACAACATATTTAAACCTCTCTACAATAATGTCAATATTCTAATATTTCGTGCCTCAAGAACTCTGAGTCTTGTAGTGCGGCTAGCATTCGCAATGTCTCATTCCCTTCATCTCAGGGAACTGAGGTTATGTACATAACCGAGACATTCCCTTATGACTCAGTCCACTTGACATAGCGTTTATTAATGCATATGGGGAACAGAATCCCATCACACCACACTATACTGCATAACTTCCCAGAGAAGAAACATTGGAATGGGACAGCGACCGACATGAGCATGCTGCAATGAGTGATCCTTGTGATGGCCAGGAGAACAGCACTCATAATGAATATATGTCATATATTCTATAGTCATATAGTATGAATTAACTCCTTATGAACCAGTCGGAAAGGGAGTTTATTTATAATAAATTGCTTGTGAATTTATGGAATTATTACGGCCTGAATGCAGGCAGTTGTGTAAATGATGGGGAGCCTGTACTTAAAGGGAAGGGCATATACTGTGTGTATATATATATATATATATATATATATATATATATACACTACCGTTCAAAAGTTTGGGGTCACCCAAACAATTTTGTGTTTTCCTGAAAAGTCACACTTATTCACCACCATACGTTGTGAAATGAATAGAAAATAGAGTCAAGACATTGACAAGGTTAGAAATAATGATTTGTATTTGAAATAAGATTTTTTTTACATCAAACTTTGCTTTCGTCAAAGAATCCTCCATTTGCAGCAATTACAGCATTGCAGACCTTTGGCATTCTAGCTGTTAATTTGTTGAGGTAATCTGGAGAAATTGCACCCCACGCTTCCAGAAGCAGCTCCCACAAGTTGGATTGGTTGGATGGGCACTTCTTGCGTACCATACGGTCAAGCTGCTCCCACAACAGCTCAATGGGGTTCAGATCTGGTGACTGCGCTGGCCACTCCATTACCGATAGAATACCAGCTGCCTGCTTCTGCTCTAAATAGTTCTTGCACAATTTGGAGGTGTGTTTAGGGTCATTGTCCTGTTGTAGGATGAAATTGGCTCCAATCAAGCGCTGTCCACTGGGTATGGCATGGCGTTGCAAAATGGAGTGATAGCCTTCCTTATTCAGAATCCCTTTTACCCTGTACAAATCTCCCACCTTACCAGCACCAAAGCAACCCCAGACCATTATATTACCTCCACCATGCTTAACAGATGGCGTCAGGCATTCTTCCAGCATCTTTTCATTTGTTCTGCGTCTCATAAACGTTCTTCTTTGTGATCCAAACACCTCAAACTTGGATTCATCTGTCCACAACACTTTTTTCCAGTCTTCCTCTGTCCAATGTCTGTGTTCTTTTGCCCATCTTAATCTTTTTCTTTTATTGGCCAGTCTCAGATATGGCTTTTTCTTTGCCACTCTGCCCTGAAGCCCAGAATCCCAGCCGCCTCTTCACTGTACATGTTGACACTGGTGTTTTGCGGGTACTATTTAATGAAGATGCCAGTTGGGGACCTGTGAGGCGTCTGTTTCTCAAACTAGAGACTCTAATGTACTTATCTTCTTGCTCAGTTGTGCAACGCGGCCTCCCACTTCTTTTTCTACTCTGGTTAGAGCCTGTTTGTGCTGTCCTCTGAAGGGAGTAGTACACACCGTTGTAGGAAATCTTCAATTTCTTAGCAATGTCTCGCATGGAATAGCCTTCATTTCTAAGGACAAGAATAGACTGTCGAGTTTCAGATGAAAGTTCTCTTTTTCTGGCCATTTTGAGCGTTTAATTGACCCCACAAATGTGATGCTCCAGAAACTCAATCTGCTCAAAGGAAGGTCAGTTTTGTAGCTTCTGTAACGACCTAAACTGTTTTCAGATGTGTGAACATGATTGCACAAGGGTTTTCTAATCATCAATTAGCCTTCTGAGCCAATGAGCAAACACATTGTACCATTAGAACACTGGAGTGATAGTTGCTGGAAATGGGCCTCTATACACCTATGTACATATTGCACCAAAAACCAGACATTTGCAGCTAGAATAGTCATTTACCACATTAGCAATGTATAGAGTGTATTTCTTCAAAGTTAAGACTAGTTTAAAGTTGTCTTCATTGAAAAGTACAGTGCTTTTCCTTCAAAAATAAGGACATTTCAATGTGACCCCAAACTTTTGAACGGTAGTGTATATATATATATATATATATATATAAACAGAGAGGACTTGTGAAGAAAGAGACATTACGTCTAGGTTGTAAAACCTTGGGAATGTGTTTTGCTGCAAAACATATGTATGACACACCATTCGTCCATGCCCACGAGGAGACCATGCCTCTAACTGAGTGTGCTTTAACACAATTGGGCAAGTCTGACCCTGCGACTCATAAGCCAGGGTAATTGCATCGACAATCCAGTGAGAAGTCTTTGCTTGGAGACGGACATTCCTTTTGAGCATCCTCCATAGCATATAAAGAGCTGATCAGACAATCTGAACTGGCGGGTGCGCTCAATGTATGAGTGTAGCGCCCGCACAGGGCATAACAAATCCAATGATTGTTCATCATCTGAATTAGATGGAGGAGGGAAGAAGGTCTGAATGTGAACCACCTGCTCTTTGAAGGGTGTGGTCAGGTTTGACAGTGGCTCTTGAAAGACCGGGGCCAAACTCGACATGAATTGTGACTGATAATGCATGCATGTCACCTACCCGTTTTACTGAGGCCAGAGTCAGCAGCAGTGCGGTCTTAATGGAGAGCATCTACAAATCAACAGAGTCCAAAGGCTCGAAGGGGGGCCCTGCGAGAGCTTTTAGGACTAAAGTTAAGTTCTAAGTCGGGACAGTAGCCAGTCGAGTTGGGTTTAATCGTCTTGCTCCTTTAAGGAACTTTATGATTAAATCATGCTTGCCTACAGAGCCGCCGATTTCATGTGCGTGATACGCAGATATATTTACCACATACACTTTGAGCGTTGACGGGGTGAGTCTAGAAATATTAGAATTTCATGTATGGGGCAGTTTACTGTGTCCTTGCTGTGTGAGAGACTCCAATCAGTGAACACCTTCCATTTTAGCGCATAGAGGCATCTGGACGATGCTCTGGCTTGTAAAATGGTGTTCATGACTGAACGCGTCAGTTCTGGTGCATGTAGTGCACTCCGTTCAGGGGCCACACATGCAGGTTCCTTGGCTGTTCATATATAAATCCAATATTTATATATACTCTCAAATATTATTAATTTCAAATGCTTGGCAATTTACATAAAGCCACTTTAAACCACACAGAACAAGTTTTGACTGATCACACACTAACTGCAGTTAATGTGCTAACAAAAAAAATCAGTAGCACATAGTATAATATAATATAGTATAGTATAAAGCAAATAAACATACCGTATGTAGGCCTATATGCTATATGGCAGCCAATGCAGACTGGTTGTGAGACCCATTTGCTAGCATATGGGTTTAGATATTCAGTGTTATTACACATGAGCAAAAAATTAAAAGATACAATTCTTGTGAACAAATGTTTCTCTCTTTCACAGCTACAATCTGTGTGGCTAATCTGTGAATCAGTCCAAGGTTACTGCATACATGGACTAGATATCATCTTTTGAATTAAATATTAATTTAATGACTAATCTTGAAAGCAAAGTAAATGTTTCATTTTTTAGAAGAGCGGGCCTGTTTTGAAGGCTTCCATGGCAGGCCCACTTAATGAAACCACACACTGGTAAGCTTTTCTTTGAAAACATGGACAAGCATGTAAGTAGGCCAACATACCAAACACAGATACATATGTCCAAATAGACAAAAACCCAACAAGGGGCCTCAAAAAGATCTAATTAAGTAAGTGATTGTAAGTAACTTTAATGATCTCAGAGCAGAATTTTGCAGATTCTAGACAGGGGAACACAAATTGCCAACCTGGTCAAACACTGATGTAAAAATAAAAACATAATTAGTTCACACCTTCAGCTTATTACAGTTGACCTGCATTCTTGGTCTTCAACTGGCTTTTTTTTTTTTTTTTATGTGTGTAGGTTTTTGTTTTGTTTTTCACTTGACTTTTTCCATATGAGGTTCGTGCTACGCCTACGAGTAGAAAACTCGCTACTGACATCTAGCGGTACACTTTAAAAAGCATGTTGTGCGTTATTACAAACTACAAACATGTTTATAAATCAAAAAATGATCCAGTTGTTATGCAAGTACGTTGTTATGTGGAATTCTAATGGATTATTTGTTATATTATTATTCTTCCGGCTCTTTAACTATGAAATAAGAAAATAATCTTACAAAAAAAAAAGATTAAAATACATAAAAGAGTCAGATCGTGGCTATTAGCCTATTTTACATTCAAACCTTCTTTTCCGCTTCTTCAAATCAACTTTAGTGGACCCTTCTGTCTCTAACTGTGACTGATCCATGGTCTTTTTACTGTTAGACGGTCTCCTTTTCAAAGGTGAAAGCTTTCATATGTTAATAAAAGGCACCAGCACCCTGCAGCCCCATAATGGCACATAACATTTTGCCTTTGAAAAGATGCCACTTTGCATGCATCTCATCGACTAATTTAAAAGAAATGACAAAATCCCCCATTTCCTGACCACATTACCAATTGTTTGCAAACTATTTAGATCGATAAAAGAATGTTCCCGGATTCAGTGCAAGTTAAAAATAACCGGCAGAATTTGTGGCATTGATTAAAAAAAATAGTCTCGTCCCTTGTTTAAAAAAAGGAGCTTACAGTATGCTTAGTGCTTACAGTGGAAGTGAATGGGGCCAGTTCATATACGTTAAAATACACATTGTTTCAAAAGTACAGCCATACGACGTAAACACTATATGTGTAAACGTGACATTTGTGTGATAATAGCTTATATTGACCTCATCTGGTTTAAGTTATATCCAATATCGACATTTAGTTGCTATGACGACACAACGCCGTAAACGATATAATCACACTATGATCAAGAATACATATATTTTATCACACGAAAATAATTTTGACATGTATAATGTTTATGTCTTGTGGCTATACTTTTGAAACAGTGTGTATTTTCATATTTATGGACTGGCCACGTCCACTTCCATTACTGTAACCACGATGTTTGCTTTAAGTTTATATATATATATATATATATATATATATATATATATATATATATATATATATATATATATATATATATATATATATATATATATATATATAAACGAGGGTTAAAATAATTTTCTGTTGTAATCAACATTATGCCACAAGTCATGTAGATTTGAACCAAACAAACTCCTAGAGCTACAGCGTTATACGCTGCCCAGCATGTGCACCGTGTAAGTTTCTGAAGGGGTGAGGGAAGTACCATTTTGAAATGGGGGGGGGGGGGGTATGGTTGTAAGTAACGATAAAAGTTATTTCGTAAAACACATGGAATACATGGACGATATATATCTCACCTTTTCATACAGTTCTGTGTCGAATTTCTTTTAAATGTGATTTTTAATGCCATTACCAGGAGTGAGAAGCAATATGTTTAGTTCACGTATTTTGGTATCGTCCATTCTTTAGCGTCTCGCTTACATCAATTTGGAATGTGACGATGGAGAAAGCGTGGATAAATAATATCCCATGATAGTGCGTTGCGTAAAGCTTTGACTACACTCTGAAGATTCTTCTGTTGTTATGACGACAAAAGGTATGGTCATACTTTTACTTATTTGACGATACATTTTCTTCGCCTAAACAAACACAAGAGCACAAGATGAACGTTGAGCTTATTCAGCACTGCCACTTCAACCAAAGTTTTACAACTATTCAAACTTTTCAAACTATTCAGTGTTAGGCATATGTAAAGACAGTGATGAATGATATATTTGCTTTTACGTAGTTCAAATCTCTTAAATTGCATAGCAGTGCATTGTAGTAAAAAGTAACATTACCTCGACATTCCCCTTGTGAAATTATTCTAGAAGTAGCAGTAAACAATCGTCATGTTTAACAGTTTGCTGTAAAATACACCGACTTTTTTGAACGGTAACACTTTACAATAAGTTTCCATTCGTTAACATAACTATGAATTAAGTATCATGAACTAACAATGAACCGTATATTTCTACAGCTTTTATTAATCTTTATTAATGCTAACAAAATAAAATTGTCCATGGTTAGTACATGTAAGTTCATAGTAAATTAACATTACTAAATGCGGTAGAAGTATTGTTCATTGTTAGATAATGTTAACTAATGTTGTTAACTAATGTAAGCAAAACTAGTGTTACAAAAAAAAAAAGATATATTTAGCCTGTATACTGAATCCTGCTTTTTAGGGCCCAAGCCTTGAAAAGGCGAAGGCCCTATTGTTTTCCTTAGGATTATTATTATTATTTTATTTTATTTTATTTTTTTTGACCAGGAATAACATAAACAGTGTTGCATCTCTAAAATATGTACAGTACTGTGCAAAAGTCTTAAGGAAATAAAATGTTTCACAAAAATATTTGTCTTAAGGTTATTTATATCTGATACTTTAGTGTGTCAAAAGGAAATGTACATTTTATACTCCCAAACATTACTTTTGCAAATAGAAAAGATTAGAATAGAAGAACAGGGAGCCCTGCAACAGGTGGCATGGTCCTCACAGAGACCCCCACTGAACATCGGGTCAGTCTGGGATTACACAAAGAGACAGAAGTAATTGAGACAGCCAAAAAGAACTGTGGTGAATTCTCCAAGAAGCTTGGAACATCCTATCTGCCAACAACCAAGAAAAACTGTCCAGGTGTAAGTAGGAAAATTGGTGCTGTTTTGATTGCAAACGTGTTCACACCAAATATTGATTTAGCTCTTTTTCTGTTTACTGGACTTTGTATGACATTAATTGATAAATGAAAACTATTTATGTCATTATTTTTTTAAGAAATCCTCACTTTGAAAGTTTTTCACAAGTGCCTAAAACTTTTGCACAGTACTGTATTAAGCAATGATTTTTAGTGATTGTTTACTGCTATTTATATTTATTTGTGAAATATGTTTTTGTCATTTTGTGTCTATGGTTTCTTGTTCTTTAATATTGTGCTGTTCATGTACCACCAACTACTGAAATCATTCAGCACTTGCATTGTTGTGTATGTGGATGTACATTGTTTTATATTTACAGTGTAGAGAAGTTGTAAAGCTTTGTTAAGAACCCAAGGAGGAAAGAGGCTCTCACAGATATTTATTTCACAGCATGAGAATCATATTCTTTCATTGTCTAAAAGTTTTACACACCATTAATTTATTCAGTTGGGAACATTCATTCCTTCAACTAAGGTAATGTGTGATGGCTATAAAGACTAGATCAGTCAGTCTATGGTCTTAAAACAGATCATTTTATTTAAAGGGTAAGTGAATGATTTTTGCATAAACGAGCCCTTTAATCTTACCAACCACTACAAGTTCAGAGTCGGTGCACTAAAGGCTAATTTATTCCATTGTTCACATCTCTTTCTTAAACACAAAAAACAACATTCCTGATGTAATGCTGAGGAACCCAGAGATGAGTTTGACTCAAAGTGTCAGAGTGTTTTGCAGCAGAATGATTTGAGTGGGCAGGCATCAGAGGGAGGTGTGTAGACCACAGAACGTGAATAGCCCTGGAATCTGTGGCTTTGTTAGTTCATAGCCAGGGTCGGCCAAACCGGAGCCATACAGCGTGTGTGTGTTGTGTGCTGACAACAGCTAAGTTTTATGACTCTCATTTACACCTCTGAACATATCTGGAGAACACAATGACAGGCGCTGTGGTGATGTTTTAATTTCCTCCACATGTGCGGCAAAATGTTCTTATTCCACTCTTTGCTAGGTCACAGCATCAGTAAAAAATGGCATCTGTTGATTTTTGTGTTCTGTGATATTCTTAACTTCCTGGCTCAAAAGTCAGCATATAATAATTTAATGTACTTTTCTTCCCATACAAAGTACTTGTATGTTCGTGGGTGAGTAGCTTTTGATGAACTCCTAATTTACAATTTTCTACATCTAGCTGTTTGGTAACTTCCAGGAGCCTCATTTATCATTCCCTTCCCTTAACTTAACTCTTTTAATCCTAAAGGAAATAGTCTTTTAATACAAAATGGCATTACTGTTACACTTACACAGTCGCTTGTGTAAAATTTCAGCTGTACTGTGTGGTGACACAGAGACTAAACAGGAACAGACTAAAGCCATAATGTAACCATAA
Organism: Moxostoma hubbsi; assembly: GCA_032164185.1. Classification (NCBI taxonomy): domain Eukaryota; kingdom Metazoa; phylum Chordata; class Actinopteri; order Cypriniformes; family Catostomidae; genus Moxostoma; species Moxostoma hubbsi. The sequence goes on from JAVLUX010000186.1 coordinate 16,787,409, forward strand.
CACACTGATTTCAAAGGAACATTGTACTTCCTCTTGGATAAAGAATGGAAGATTAAAACATGATACTGTTTTCATGAACAAAAAAAATACTATACAAGATTATCTTGAAGGTGCACGCAGTCATTTTTTCTTTATTAAAGTTTTACACTTAAAGAAACTAGTACTTTAAAAAATATAGAATTTTCTGCGAATAGCACATTTCTACAATGGCATCGGTGCCTACTCGTATATGCATGATGCTACATTCATGCCACTATAGCTGGGTTTCCACATTCAAATGTTTTGGATTTTTTAAGCACATCATTTGAGTAAAGAAAATGTGTATCATTGCGCGTTTCCATCCACTACGTCATGCTTATTATCTTGAGGGAGCCCATCTTGTCATGAAAAGCAGGTGAATGACCGCCTTGCTTCAGTGAGAGTATTTGTGGTGTTGGAGCAATTGTACATCATTTTATAAAATGATGCTAGGAGATGGCACAGAATGAGTGTAATATCTCATATAATGAGCCCATACACTACCAGCCTCTGTGTACCTGGGAGAGCCCACGTTCTAAAAGTGTTCTGGCGGATTGTGAGGACCCACTTTGATGACCAGCTATGGGTTAATCACATCCAAATGTCAAGGGCTATGTTTGAGGACTTGCTTTGTTGAAAGAAGATGCGGAAACATGTGCACAAATGGTCAAAACACAACATTGGTTTGCAAATAAACTGTTTGCATCCCCTTATTGCAGATTTTGACTTGTGCAAAACTGTAGAAAATACACCTCTGCATAGTGCATAATCTTTTAAGCACATTTTGAGAGTTTGTGTGCATATCAAGCATTTTCATTCAGGTTTCTATAATGACTTCATGAGAATTTGTAAGAATAGTACAAGATGGCAAATTTGTAAGATATTGTATGACTTTGTAAGAAAACTTATATACCAACCAATCACATATGTTTCCCATGTCTCCTTTAAAACCCTCATGTTTCCTTAATTCCATCGTACACAAAATATATTTATCAATTAAAATCATGGCCACAATTTCAAATTTATTCGGTGTAGGTATGAGTTTTGGGTTACTAAATATATCACAAACGGCCATTCTGAATCTGGACCTTTTGCTTTCTTCCATCGTTTCAAAAGTGCTTTTTTGCATTACTATCAAGGTTAGGTTTAAGGTCTGTCTAAAAATGTTACACTTTGTTAGGTTTACCTTTGCGTCGACACACATTTTGTTTAACAAGAAAGAATCAAAAGTTCAGGGTCTACAAGGGCGCATGTGATTGGTTGGCGTACAAGTCTTATGATTTCGTACAAAAAATATTTTTACAAATTCGCCATCTCGTACTATTCTTATGAATTCTCATGAGATCAGGTTGAAATTGTTGGATGGAAACCCAAGATATGTCAACTGCTACATTTAACCCAGATTGGGTTAAGCCAGCATCTGTTAGGTCTGTTTTATCTGCTGAGCCTTGCCGCATTAGCAGTGAATAGACAGAGGGAAAGTCCTCCAGGGGTTTAGCTGCCTTAAGGATTCATGCTGTGCTGCAGTGCTGATGGTAGAGTGGAATCCAGAGGAGACACTTCAGTCCACATCAGAGACTCTCCATCTGTGCTTTGGCTCATTTGAAATCAATTTCCACTTTACATCCTCTTTCCTCCAGAAGGAGCCTCATGGCCACACAAGTACTAAATGCCAGGGTGTGGTGTTCACTCACAGGCCCCAGAGATCCTTGTTCCCTCTCAGTCTCACCCACTGAAGTTGTAATTATGCAGTGTTTAACGATGGATACTAGTTTGGAGAAATTACAAGTCACTAATTACCGACAGCGACCTATATAACATCATGAAGCATATTTTTAAGACCAAGTTCAAGGAACGTCCTATTCCTCAGGCTAATCAAAACATTTCCTCAGCGTTGAAGCCAGATTACAATGTTGCTTCAATGTCACAAGATGATTTGCGGAATGTTATTTTGACAAAAATGTTGCTATGGTTACCCCTTTGGTATAAGCCATTTTTTCTGAGAGCTGAGAGTACTATTATTGCAGCTGAAAACATAAATAAACTAGCTAAAATATTTTAAAACATAAGCAAACATAGTTGGCAGGGGATTTATAGAAGTTAATAAATGCTGAGCGTTACAATTCTGTGGAAATCTGAAAAACTTTCTGCTGAGTTTTGCAGGCACAGATTTTGTGTGGTAATAACTTGATATTGAATATAACTCATCAATATAACTAATGATTACTAATGTTTTGACGTTGTGTATTCCCTTGTAAAGCATGCCAAGAAGCTGAATGTCATACTTTTTTGGATCTTAAATCTAAATACAAAATGTACTTTTAGACATTTTTCTAACATGAATTGTTTCATGTGATGTGGACAGCTCCGAAGTGAAGGTTAATATGCAACTCTCACAGTTCACTGGTGTTCCCAATGTGCTTCAATTTCTTCTCTGAATGAGCAGGATGGGGAAATCCACACAATAATAAATCTCTCTCGCTCTCCCATACTCACTAATCCAATATATCCCTCATCCCCAGGAAGAGAAGAGATATGAATCTCCATGCTTCCATAGGATATCATCATACATTTGTAGACAGGCATCTCTTAAATTCACTTTGCTAATCCTATGGAAATCCAGTGGATGTAGCACTAACTAAACAACATGTGTATCGTCAGCCATATACAACCCTTGTTTTCAATGTTGGGCACAACCACTCCGGCATAACTTTTTTTTTGGCCTGATCCAAGAAACTCCTTTTTACAGCAAATTACTTGTACTTACTCTCTTTTCCTTTTAGAGATAGGATAGCAAAAAATAGAGAATTCATGTATTAATGTCATGCCAGTAGTGAGCTCATATGCAATCACTAATTAACTGTCAATTGTTTTCTTGATTAGCCTTTATCAATGAATATAGTTTTAGGTTAAGCGCCTACTAAATATGAGCTGTGGTTCTTGTCTGAAATAACAGACATACGCCTCTCTCATTTTTGGGAAGTCCCTCAAGTGTTTGGTTTGACACAAATAACATGATCCAGAAAACTCAATTACTTCCTACATAAGTTTCCTGTAGCTAGATCTGGTCAGTTCAGATTTCAGTGCTCAGTTCAGTGTTTGTGGAGCCCAGTGGGTGAATCTATTATAGGCAAGGCAAGCAGTGATTTCTGTATTCATAAAATAGGGCCCTATGATATCCGCAATATGAAAAACATGGACGGAATCATGGAATCCAGTCATAAAAAATGAATTATCTATAAAGTGTGGAATGTCACTGAATTTTACATATTTGGAATAAAATTAATGTCTAAATGCACTACTAATTAAATTAAAATTTACAAAAGGCTGCAATAAATAAAAAATACTGTATATGTCTGTTTGCATGTACTGCACACTTCAAAGTGAATGTGTGAAGCCGACTGCTCATGAAACACCTCATTGTGAGAATCTGCGCTCTCTTTGTGTGTAGTAGACAGAGGAGTTTATGTGTGGAAATACAATGACAGAGTGTAATATATGACAAGGCTTTCATTTAATGTGAAGGATGCAGCACATTCATACTTCATATTTAATTTAAATATTCATATAATTAAATTGCAGCTTTTTGTAGTTTAAAAGGGACTTACGACCATACAGCGAACTGCTTGTGTGTGTGTGTGTGTGTGTGTGTGTGTGTGTGTGTGTGTGTGTGTGTGGAAATTAAGCAATATCTCACAAGCAAGAGTGCTGTTGTACTGAATAAATACACAAAGTTGTATTATGGATTGTGCTGTAAGGATCTAGCACATCATTTGATAAGAAATAATGTAATGGTATATTGAAAAGTAATAGTTATGTTTTCATTTGATGTATATATCTTAATATTCATTTGATTTGACAGTTTTTTGATGATAAAATTTAATTGGAAAACAGAATTTGGAAAACAAAAATGGAATTTGGAACAGATTTCACAAGGCCGTGATAAAATAATTGAAAGCCTCCTGGAGTTCAGGGTGTGAATGAATTCCTTTCAGTAACAGAGTGATTCATACTCTGAATCCAAATCAATAAGCAGCAAGAGCCTGCAAGAACACTAATAAATTCACTTTCACTTGAAATTCACTTGAGTGGCTTATTGCTTCTATAAAACGCTGCTAACACCAATATGAAAAGATACCGTTGGTTCAATAAATGGTTCAATTTATTATTAATAATAATCAGAACAAACAATTCTTCCACCAAGTAATATAGTTCATTAGCTTAATTGTAGGCTGTTTGTGGTTGCCAAGCAATATAGCAGCCCATTAATATAGAATATTATGTTTACAAATGTGTGTTTATATTATTTTAAAAGGACTTTGAACATGGCTCTTCCAATAAAGATTTTGAGTCTGAACTATCCATTTTATAATGAGTTATTGGCGCATGACGCTGTAGCCAATGTAGGAGATTAAAAAATGTATGTCATTCCAGTTTTAGCATATTATCTAGCCCATATGTTATCTTTTGCTTGATATCAAGATTCTTGAAATACTTGATCTTTCTTTGATCAATAAGTAGACGTGTACTTTCTAGGGGTAAGAACATTTTTAGGGAATGGTTATCGGTGGAGACTTGTTGTGAAATCAGATATTGGTATGCTCCAGCAGTCATGTTTCCTTGGTCATTTGCTTGCTGATAGGATACTATCCTGTCTGGGAGCCGTGGTGGCTCCTGTAGGCGTTTAACCAGCATTCTTGGAGAGCCAGGGTGAGGACAAGGATCCTAAATGTATGTGAGCGATGCGTGAGTGCAGCAGGTGCAGCGTCTCCCACAGTATTCTTCAGGACTATTACTCTGACATCTGTGTGTGGGTTGGTTTCCTTTAGAGTGTCAGAGTGGAATGGCCATCTATACATGGCCTCACTGTGGCTACTGTATACATGACAAGAGCATTTGTATAATTGCTTTAGGGTTAAAAGAATGTCTCTAAAAAGTGTTTGGTTTTTTTTGTTTGTTTGTTTGGTTTTTCATCTTTCCAATGAGAGATTTTGAGATCATTTTAATTTTAATGCATGTTGATAATAAGGGTAAACTTAATACCTCCAGGAGGGGGCAGCAGGAACTTTTTTTAGATAAATCTCCAGCCTTTTAGCTTTTTATATCATATAGAGAGACAATTGCCATTGCTCTTTATTAGTATTACATTAGCGTGACGTTTATGGTAGGTTAATCTGGTGCTACACCACTTTAATGATCTTTTTTAAACGTTTTATAGTGTTCGTTTATTACTTTATGTGAGCATGCTGTTAAGAATGACAACAGGGAACGTTAGTACAGCTGTTGCCTTTGTCAAGTAGCTACAAGTGTATGTGAGAGGAGGGAGTGCGCTGTTGTGATCAGTGAGCAGTATCACGCCCACACACACACACACACACACACACACTAGCAGGTATGCACAAGTTGCACCTAGTTTCATTTAACACAGACTCTCACTGGCACATTTCCAGAGTTAGAGTGCGGTGTGGAGTAAGCAAGACATCACTTGGATATCAACTGATTCACTGTACAGGATACTGGTGTTTTTAAGAGAACTATTGGATTTCAATATGTGAGTATTTATATTTGATAACTGTTTATTAGGCATTATATAGGCATAAGCTTTTTTCTCTCACTAGTTATAATTGTTTAGATAATGTTTTCAATTATGATTTCTTCAGCCTGTAGAAATGCAATGTTTAGATCATAAGTTCATCCAGCATTCAGAAGCCTGGGCTACTCCCAGCTTATTTTTATTAAAGGAAAGCTGAAGTTTTTATGTTGTTTGAGAACCTGTTAATGGTAATTCTGACAAGCAGTCAAATTAATGTTAACCTAACAGTTACCTCATCATGTGTCTATCTATTTCTACTTAAAAATTAGTTTTGTTGGTGTAACCTAATGTATTCAGGTTAATTTATTAATGATAAATAATATGTTCGTCTTGAATAAAACTAGGTAATATAGATGTTACATCATGAAGTTGTTCAACTTGTTTAGGTAAAAAAATCTAAACAAATCAGTTTATGTTCTGACTGAAAAATTAAACCTGTAGCCTATTATTGAATTTGTGAATTAGTTATTTAGCTGTATTGGTCAGGATAACAAAAATGTATTGGATTACCGGTAGAATAATTAATATTTATGAATATAAACGATTTATTATCTTATTATTATGACTCAGGTTAGTTCATTGTTTTACTTCATTCGCATTACCCTTAAATGCATGTGTGTTTCACGAAACATTATTACATACCTTGGGTCTTTAGTGACCTGACGCATATACTTATAATAAATGGATCTACTAAATGCCCAGCTAGTGTCAAATTTTCAAAATATTTCCAAGACAAATTAGAAATCAATAGAATATTTTTTGCCATTTTATTTTTCATGTATCAAAGAGATGAGGCAATAAATTTAGAACAGGATTCATTACTTTCACACTGAAATCTCATGAGACACAACTGGCTTTCAAACACATATTGAGCTACACATAACACATAACCTACACATATGTATGTCCTCAAGTACTTTTTGAGTCTTAATAGATGCACAACTTACAAAAATGTTAGTACACCCAAATGGCAATAGCCAAACCATACTGTTCATGTGTAACACTTGTTATGGTTTACTTCCACGTTACTTCTATGTCAAATAGCAATGTCAAATGTAAATTAAGTCAATCACTGAAACATCGCCACAACCTTGAGTAAGAAATAGCATGTATAATACAGTATGTATACACGCATATGAAATACTGATAATTCACATTGTGATATAGTAATCATTTGTATGAATGAGTACTCATTTGCCTTGTAATAAGCAATGGCATTTATATCCATGTTAGTAAATTTGTATAGATATGAAATAATAATGAAAATATGATTTATGGAAGCACAAAAAAAGAATAGTGACAATATTGCATATCTCAGGACTTTAATGACCCTATACACTTTTGGTAATTAAGCAGTTATAAAAATATATATATAGATTTTTATTTATTTTTTTGCAAAAAAAAACTTTTAACTATTTTAGAAGAGAAAAGTTGAGGAATACTAAAGAGGTGTGGGCATAACTTAAAAAAAATAGATTAAGGGGTGGAATGAACTGAGTCATTAAAGAACCGAGGTGTACATTAAAGGGTTAAATATTAAGATTTATATAAATCTGTTATACTTAAAGAATGTGAAAGAATTATCCACAGTTTCAAAATAATAAAAACGCTGCTTACAGTAATCTAACCGCTGATAGTTTAGCGCTCTAATATCTAACATCTGTTAATCATTGTCCCACCGGTAGATTACTTGCAGCTTAGACAAGACGCTGTCATCATGACGTAGAATTACCATCATTCTGACAGACAGGAAGCTGGTGAGACTAGGTCGGATTTCTTGTACACTGAAGAACAAATGTGTCACAAGTTGGTAGTGTCTGGACTTTGGCATTTCACATGGTGAAAAATGGTGATGTCACATATTATAATAATAAGACCACAAAATAACTTTGTGTAATTGTTCACTTTCTGTAAGGAGACAATAAAAAAAAAAAGAACTAGAGCTGCCAGAATTAACACGTTAACACATGCGATTAATTCAAGTTTAACATGTTAATTGACATGAATCATGAACGCAGCTTCATGACTGCTATAACAAACTGGATAGCCACAGTCTACATTAATATGGTGGAGGATGAGAGGGATTTATTGCCCATTGCAATAAATATGCAACCTGTGTGAAGACTAGTAATTTCAATTTCAATCTGGGAAACATTGAATGTTATTTAAATTGGTGATATTTTAGTGCATTGCCTTTATATTGTGGAAGCCTTTGTTTGGAAAATTTTAATATAGCACTATATTGCTACATATTGTTTTGTTTTCTTTCCTAAGATGGAAATAAATGAATTTTGACAAGATAAGAAGTATATATATTGTCAAATTTCAGCTCTCTTAACATCTGTGATTTAATTGAGATTAACTACAAAAACAATTATGTGATTTATCTCTTTTAAACTTTTAATCAACAGCACTGAATAGAACCAATTATTTTTCTTCTTTTTTTTTATTTTTATTAAAGCATGGACGGCTGGACATTGAATGACAAAATTTCAACTGGTCAGAGTTGCTTGGAAGACTGTTTCATACAGAAATCGAAAGCAGTGTGTGAGCAGCGCATGTTTTTTCAGCGCAAAAATTAACAGGTTAGAGTATTCACACAGGGCATGTGAGGTGCTTCAAATGGACATTCGATTCCTCTCGCTGGTTTCAGTTTTAGCTGAAATTATCGTACTGTACAACACCTCTGGCAGCTTGTCTACAATCATATATTAGAGCTCCTTGTATGCATGAAGCGATTTCCATTTGTATGACCACATTGCGTAGCTTAGGCTTTGCGCGTATTAGATAGAACAGATGCTAAAATAATAATAAAAAACCAGTGCTACGATGAACCGTTACATCCCTTGTATATTACATTTCGCAACAATTACATTTGTTAATATTCTCAAAGGCCTATTCCCGATGATCAATTTATAATTCGTGGTCATTATTGAAATAAATATTTAAAAATAGTGACCAAGAAATCACTTTATTTTTTGTATAGAGCTACAGCTCTGTCACGCAGCCAGTGTGTAAGCTGCTTTTGTTACACTGCAGTTTCGCGTATGCACTGCTTTGGCGTGCGGTATGAAACAGTCTTAACACTGAGCAGAGGAGACATAGTCACAGTCATGTTTTCACATGCTGGTTAGTCATAGTCATGCTAGCACAAGTTAATTCACAATTGTCTTATGACAAATAACATGCACACCAATCTGTAGCTTTTCGCAATACTTTTTAAACTTCCCGTAAGTAGTCATGAAAAACTGTTAAAACTGTTGCAAGGATAATTAATTACAAGTGAATGTTATGGGGCATGGCAATTCTTTTCATTAATCTTCTCTCTTGGGGGCATTTCAGTGTTGTAATCTAAGCATAGCATTCCCTTGTTCCTCTTGGAAAAATGTACATTTTTCAGATTTAGATGGATTTTTAAGGGAAGAGTACTAACCTGAGTGCTGATGGTGCATAGCTTAGAGGTTCGATTTTTAGTGGCCCTGTGATAACTATTGCTGTTAGATTTAGTCTTCTGGAATCTGCTTTGACCCCTGTGGCTTTGGGTCAGGAGGCCGGTCACGGCTGAGGGGCTAAGTGGCTCCACGAGACTGGTTTTGTTCACTTTGGCTTGAACAGCTAAATTAGTCTCTAGTTAGTGAGTGTACATGAGTGTAATAAAAGTTGTGTTCACTTTTTAGGAAATCGTGAACTCCGACAAAAAAAAAAGGCTTTCGCTTCGAAGACCACATGACTGGCCGACATGGAAGGGAAAGAGGAAATCAGTGATACAGACAGTGGGGTTATTCTACATTCTGGTATGTTCAGCCTCAATTGAACTACAAGTCAGTCACCATTCACTTACTTTCATTGTATGGAAAAATAAACATATCCTTTTGTGTTCTACGGAAGAAAGTAAGTTATATGAGTTTGGAACAAGTGAAGAGTTTGATTTATTTTTGTTTATTGATTGCTTGTTGCATTCTTTCCCACAGATCTAGAACTATGTTCTGTCTGTCTCTCACAATGAGACATACATTTAGACCTTATAACTTATTTTTTCTGTGCAGCCAAACTTATTCATTTTTGTCATTGTTTACTCTTTGTGTGCTGTCACAAGATTGCTTGAAAATGTACGTTAAAGAATTCTTTAGATAATCTCTCATGACATGCCAGAGGTGTTTCCTTCCAGTCACCAGACACATTAGAAGTAAATCCTTTGTTGTCACAATTAGCCGCTTTGTGAAGGAAAACCACTGGCCGTCACCTTCAGTTTCACATTTGATCATATCACTGCTATTTTTGAATATTTGTTTCCTAGTCTATTAGCTTTCGAAATACACAAAGAGAAAGTAAATAGTGTGTTAATCTTTGATTGAAATGAATGTTTTAGCATTGATTATAAAATGGTATCCTTGGGCTCCTTGATTGTGAAAGATCAGATGCAGTTTTTGCGGTTTCAACAACATTATTTAATACAAACTGTATTTGGACACCTAAGTCACATTTAAAAATTTGTTAATGTCATTGAATTATGTAATAAAATATCAAACCAAGTGGCATCTTCATTAAAAAAAAATTAGCACAAACAATCATTTCACACAAAACATTTGACAAAATGCACAAATATCACAAAAGAAGATATTTTTAATGGAGATATGATTTGTTTTTATAATCGTTCAATGCAAGTCAATGGGTTACAACACTTCCAAGCTCCAAAAAAGACAAAGTTATCATGAAGGTAATCCATATGACTCTTGTGGTATGATATATATGTGAATATGAATATGATTGCTTTTGTGTAATTGAGCTTCAATTCATGAATTACAGTGTCACAGATTGCTTCAGAAGACATGGATAAAACCACTCGAGCCATATGTATTACCTTTTTGCTGCCTTTATGTCCTTTTTGGAGCCCATTGACTTAAATTAAAGAATATAAATACATCATACCTCCATTAAAATATCTTCATTTTTGTTCCACAGAAGAATGAAAGTCATTAGAGTTTGAGATGACAGAAGGGTGAGTAAATTATAAGAGAATTATAATTTTTGGGTGAACTATTCCTTTAAGATAATTTTTATTTGGACACATTCTTGTTGTCAAACATTAGTCTGAAACGCATACTGTCAGAGTATGTACTGTATTTGATACAGATGTACATATTTCGGCAGGTAAAACAGTACATTCTTTAGGTGTGCATGCAAGTAGTATGAATAGGTTCCGGACATACTTCATCTGGGTGCATGGGTATGACTGGAATAAATTATGTATTAATAACAACCGTGAAAATAATCTAATCTGGTTTTGTTAAACAAGCACAATTTAATCACATCAAAGAACTATATTGGAATATACAGTACTGTGTATCACTTACAGTTGAAAAGAGCTGTCCAACACCTGGTTTACCGCTGTTCTTTCATATGATGTCTCGTCACCTCCCGAGGGATTATGGGATCGTAAATTGTCCAGTCTATTCGCACTTCAGAATCTCGCCAAATTATATAGTTGGGAAGTATGGATATTCGGTTGTAGCGTTAGTTTGATATTTTGTTTTCTAATGCAATGACATGCATATATCATGTCTAAATGTGTCCAAATACTTGATGGAACCCCTGCATATCATTTATACTCTCTAAATTATTGTGAAACAAGGAATGATTCTTTATTAGTGCAGATCTTCTGTTTTTATTTTAAAACTGCTCCTCATCTAGGTGTGTTTTAATGTGTTGCAGGGCCTGACAGCCCAAACACAGTGATGAAGGACGTGAATACTCATACTCGGGCCATGAAACTAAAGCAGCAGGCTCTGGAGGACAGGCTGAAGCTGTGCTTACTGGAGCTCAAGAAACTCTGTATCAGAGAGGCTGTGAGTCACCATTTACACTCATGAACAGACAAACACTAATCTACCAAAACACTCCTAAGGATTGATGTCAAAAGTACTGGTACTTCGGCACCAAGTCGATACTAAAATGAAATAGAGGTACGAGTGTTTCTACAGGACCGGTAGTACCGAGCACCAACTCAGTTCGGTCACCGTGCACTCTCTGACGCACAGAGGGCTGCTTACAAATGCTCACATGCTCATTTGTTCTGATACTTCTTTTAAACAGAAATGGACAATTAATCAAATTGCGATATGTCCTAGAGTGAATATTAAACCAGAGATGGATGTGATTTAATTAAATAAATATACAGTGTGCAGGTGATGTGAAGTGAATGTGTGAAGCTGCTCACATGTTGAAAACATAGACTGATCAAAACACCATGTTTTATGAGCCTTGCATGCTGTGCATGATATAGTAGATGACAGAAGAGAGCCCTCATTCAATGTGATGCGCCCAGCTCCTGCACACTATATATAATTAAATTGCTGCATTTTGCACTTCAGTATCCAGAAAAACTATAGAATGAAGCTACCGACTTCACGTCATAATAAAAGTTGGATTCAAAATAAAAGCTTTATAAATAAAAGCTTTAAAACATGGCATTCAGAATTTTTTTTGGAAAAAGTGAAACTTTTTTAAAAATTTAGAGAATTTTTAAAACACAATTTCATAGGGTCCTACTTAAAAAGACTTGAAGAAAACATGCTATTGTTTTAATTAATTAATTACACTGAAATGTTATATTTTAATAGGCTAAAGGAGTGTGTTCAGTAGCATATTAACTATTCTGTGGTATCGAAATTGGAATCGCTAATCATGAAATTTTACTGGTATAAGCACTATCTACTAATGTTTTGGCAACACTACACTGGAATTAGGAAATTAGAGGGGACTTCCATTGTAGGCTGATAGCATAATGCTTTTAAGGTAAACTGAATCAACCCTTCAGCCTAAAATAACTTGGTGACCAAATTCCCCAAATAAGACGTTAAGTCACAGAAATGCATCATTGTTTCCTGTTGGAATCACATGCAGGGACTTGTCCAGGTTCCACATTCTCTGCCATTACACCTATACTCTGTCACAATAGGTCATGCCAAAGAACTGCGTGTGTGTATCATCCGTTTTAGAAAGGCTTTACCCTATTGTGAATCATAAAAGAACTGTGGGCATTTGTTTTTTTTCTCAAAGAGAATTGTATAAAAATGTATGCTGGCTTGGATTTGGAGAAGATGGATAGCAGGTTTAGTTAGGCAGGTAGGGCTCTTGGTACAGCTTAAGAAAAAACAGAATCTGTGAACAACAGGCTTGCATAATGTAGCAGTTGAAAGCCGCAACTTGTCTTGACTCGCTGAGGAGTTTAACACTGGAGAAATGTGAATTCTAGATAAAGGTGTGCTCGTAATAACTTGTTTGGGACATACACATTGTTCTTTTTTATTTAGTTGTTTAAATATGTAATTACACTTACAAATTATTGTGACAAATTACAGATCTGCTTTCTGTGATCTATTTGAAATACCCATCACAAGGGTCTGAATTCCCTCTTCTCTTCCAGGAGCTCATAGGACGTTTGTCCTCAGACTATCCCCTGTTACCTGGTGAGAAGACCCCTCAAATTCGCAGGCGCATTGGAACTGCTTTTAAACTTGATGAACCGAGTATCCTATATAGAGCTGAGGTAAAGACCCAAACTGACAATTTAACATATTTACTAAAAGTCAACATTAAACCCTGTTCACAAACCATTTTAATTCTGTTATGTGATACATTATCAGGATGTTAAAAAAAAGAAAAAAATGTAGGATGGGACTTGAGCAGACCTGAATGCTTGTTTACTAAAACAATGCCTAAATAGCTGTTTGGCTGTTGGTTAACATTATCCAATAGATCGCAGCAGTGCCCTTCCACTGTTTTAGCCAAAGTGAATCACAACATTCCAAACCAAAATTTGAAAATCGGACAAAAAGACAAAGGTACAAGACTGTGTACTTAAAGTCTTTCACAAGGGATCTAAACTCCTATGTAGAATTGCAAAAGACATAATCGAATAAAAATATATAGAAACAATATATTTTACATTTATTGCTAAATATTCCTACATATGCAAACATTTACGTTGTTTGAGGGGGAAGGTGCACCGATTGGATTGCGTCATTCACAGTGCGTCATGGACGTTTTTTGGGGCTTTGTTAGATGCGGTTCTCTGATTGGTGGATCTTTCTCTGCTGAACCATGGATAGTGTATATGTTTACCAGGAATTCCACTAGTAAACATGATTTTAAATATTACATTTTAAATAACACACTGATGGCATCAACAGAGGCATATACCATCGATAATTAACCTTGAATCTTATGGTAGGTCTGTCTCTTCGCCTATAGAAAAAAAACACTTCGCCTATAGAAAAATAATGGGATTTTTAATTCTGGAACCTGACCGCAGGGGTGCATTAACGCATGGGCTTATACCGGCTGAAGCCCAGGGGCCTACAACAACTGTAGTGCTTGTTCAATGCACAGTATTGCACCCACCGCAATATTAGTTTAATGGGTTACAGTGAGGCAATGGGGACAATCCATAAACGTTAAAATGCTCACTGTTTCAAAAGTATAGCCACAAGGCATAATCCTAAAATGACTGTAAAAATCAAAATTTTAAACAAGATTACAGAGTTTTAACAGAAGAATTAATGCAAGTACTTTTATAAAATTATAGGCTTCACATTTCTACCTTTAAACCCTCCAAAAATGTACCCCATTCGCTTTCATTGTAGGTGCCTCACTGTAACTTCGATTTTTGCTTCTTTTTACTTTAAAAAAAAAAGGAGGGATGAGTAAAAATTATTTTTTGTGGTAATCAACATTATACCACAATTGCTGTTGATTAATCTTAAATTGTATTGAACATGGAATATTCCATTAATCTTCATTCACATAAGTAACAAAAATTTGTAAAACAATTGGCTGTTTTAAAGTCATTAGACATTCCATAGCCTACAGGACATATCGAGTTAATATATATAAGTTCAAATCTCACAAATCAATATAAAAAATATGACACACAGGACTCTGAGCTGAGGTCTGTGGAGGCTAATCTGGCTCTACAGCATCAGATAAAAGTGGCAGCCCAGAGGCTGTGCCAGGAGGAACATCTCAGCAAGGCGGTGAAGAGAAGTCGTCTACAACAGTACCAGCTTGAGGAGAGGAAACTCAAAGATCTGCAGGAAGCTGCATTTAGGTTGAGGCTGGAACATGGCAGATCCTCACCACGCCCTGGCATGATTGCACAGAGAGGTCAGCACAATTGTTTGTTAGATCTTACTGGGTTTTTATCACCTTGATTATCAAAGATCATCTTGTTCTTATGTTTATCTGTGTTTTTGGATCAAGGAACTTCAGACGATAGTTCATTGTGTGACTCGGCGGTGTTAGATGAGGGTAAGTGAAAACTAGTGCTGCACGATTAATCATATCGCAATCGCGATGTCAGCCTGTGCGATTATATGATGGCAAAATGCTATGATTTTATTAAATAAATAAGTGCATGTGCGGACGTGACAGCCCATTCTCTCTCAGAGCTGTTTGCCCATTTTCTACACGGCTAATAAAAAAGATGACCAGTCTATAATGACGCCGACTGGTACGTACTCTAACACGGAGACGCTCGTCTCTCACCCCCGCTATCTGCACCTCGCAACGCGTTGAGATCATCATGATAAGATCAATCTTGTGTGAAAAATAACACTAAAATTATAACAACAATAATATTTTATATATATATATATATATATTGGTTTTGGATAGACAAGATTGACAAATGCTTATCAATAATACTCATTCATTCATTCATCTTCAACCGCTTATCCTGTACAGGGTCACGGGGGGCTGGAGCCTATCCCAGCTAACATTGGGCGAAAGGCGGGGTACACCCTGGACAGGTCGCCAGTCCATCGCAGGGCCACACATATACAGACACACACTCACACTCACATCCACACCTAGGGCAATTTTTTGGAGACACCAATTAACCTAGCCTGCATGTCTTTGGATGGTGGGAGGAAGCCGGAGCACCCGGAGAGAACCCACGCAGACACGGGGAGAACATGCAAACTCCACACAGAAAGGCCGGGGCAACCGGGGTTTGAACCCATGACCTTC
Organism: Moxostoma hubbsi; assembly: GCA_032164185.1. NCBI lineage: Eukaryota > Metazoa > Chordata > Actinopteri > Cypriniformes > Catostomidae > Moxostoma > Moxostoma hubbsi. The sequence goes on from JAVLUX010000186.1 coordinate 16,803,049, forward strand.
TTGCTGTGAGGCGACAGTGCTAACCACTGCACCACCGTGCCGCCCTTCAATAATACTCTTATGGCTAAAATGTTTAGTGTTCAGTGACTAAAATATCAATATGACTAAATGTTTCTAAAATATCAACAGTTTTCATTGACTAAAACTACATAAAAAATGCCCAGACTTTGTCAAACAAAACTTTTTTGATCAGTATGGTACCACATCCGCCTCATTTTGAGCCAGGAAAAACCCTGGTTATATGGCGATATTTTGGCTTTAAGATAACCGACACTGAGCAGAGAGAGGTACTGTGCAAAATTAAAGTTGCTACATCACGTGGCAACACGACAAATTTATATCAGCACCTGAAACGTCACAGAGAAAAGTAGAAAAGTGAGATTTCAGAAAATGATCCACACCCACTGGACAGCGATAAGTAGAACTTTTTAGAAAGAGGATTTGGAAATACCTGTTGGTCATTTAAAAAATAAAAACAACAACAACAACAATAACAACCGTTTTAGTGGTTTGATTGAGTGAACCACACTTTTATATCCAGTTTCCTTTTCAAAAGAGTTTGAGATGTTGCATTCTGCTTACATGTCCCTGTTTGTTTGGACAATCTTTTTTTCATGAAAATTTGTATGTTCTTATTTATTGTTCTATTTTATTTAGGTGTAATATTGAGAAAATAACAAGTTTGCAGTAATGCAAAGATTCTGTGCTTCATCTAATACTATTTTAAACTAGCATTTTCTTATCCGTTTCTAATAATTTTGCATACGTTTTTATGACCTCGTAATAATTTAGGCTCTACAAAATATTTGTACTTTTAAAAATTCAGTTACAATTTAGATCTATTGAAATTAAGTTGTTATAATTAAAAATGGTGAAAAACAACATGTATAATACCTTCCCTAAAGTTGGGTTTATAAAACAGAGTCAAAGATTTTAAAAAGTCTGGGATTCAAAATCTAATTTAAACCCAGAGATAAACAAATTTTTAGGATGTTGAACATTTTAAAATAAAGCATCGTCTACAATACCCAGCTTAAATCTATAAGAAATATGTAACTCCTTTATACGACATGTGCTATTTGAAACATTCTTAAATCATGGTGGATAATAATGTTTTGCACACACTTGTGGAGCTAATGCTAGCTCAGAGCATGCTGTCATAAAAACATTAGGCGGACATACTGTGGCAAACTTTAAAAAATGTATTTAAATTTTATGCTGAAAAATAAAACTGTACTAAATTAGAAAAATGTCCACTGTATATATACATTTCAGTCTAAAATCTGTTCATATATTATTTGTCAACTATACAATCTATTTCTCGTCCATTTTTCAGAGGAGCTAACAAGTCAGTCTTCCCAGCTTTCTTCAGAGCCTCCTGCTCACGCTGTAGACCCTCACCCTTCACCCCCAGGCATCTCTCATCCCCCTCCTCATACACCCACAGGCCCCTCTTACAGGCACCCTGAGTCCATTCCCTGCCAAACCCCCACACAATCACTTGAGGACTTACACTCCTGCCAGAGCCCAATCCTAGAGCATGACCCTGCCCCCATTCAAAACTCTCCATGGAAGGAGTCGAGTCTGGACCAGCCTTATCAGAAACAGAAAAGATCTCATTCTAGTAGCACCAAATCCAGGTATGTTTATCTTTTTTGGTCTTTGAACCCTTTACAGTGCAAAGAACATTCATCATGTCAAAAGCATGTAAGCCATGACCTTATAGACAGCACTTGGTCATTAAGACAGCACATAGTAATTTTTTGGGTGGATACAACCACACCTCTTTTTTAATGGCCTTTGAGGCAAATGTCTCAAAGGTGATTAACAGAGCAATAATGTTGTCAATTTAGTACGTCATGAGGAAACTATACAGCTGTGTAGTATCTGTTATTGTGTCATCATAATTGTCAAAGCAACTGTTTTTGTTTTGTTTAACTCAGTAGTCCTGCTATTACCCTCACCTTGCCTCCTCTGGAAGTTTGTCTTGCGGAGGCTGGACTACCACTGCAAATACCCACGCACACAGCCCTGAGACACACACAATCCTGCAGTGCACCCTCCACTCCAGAGATGCACCTGCGCAGAGGACAATCCCTCAGGTCTACTTGCAATTCACTCACACACCTGTTATGGATAGAATGTACAGCATTGCTGTTTTTTAATAGTTCCATGCTCTAGATCAGTGTTTCCCAACCCTGTTCTTGGAGACACACCCATTTCAGGTCTTGTAATCTACTAATGGATGCTTTTCAGATTTTTGGAACACGAAAGTAAACTATAGTAGGTTAAACTTTTATAGCGATGAATGGGTGACCACTGTAAATATATTTTGTGTGCGGTGATAATTTGTGTCATCATTTTTATCTTTAAATTTAAATTTAGCCAATATTTCATCATGTCATATTCATTTCAGAAATAGTTCACCCAAAAATAATAAATCTCTCATCATTTACTCATAAATCTCTCATCATTTACTCATTCATTATCCTCATGCCATCCTAGATGTATGATGTATTTCTCTGTTCTGATGAACACAAATGAATATTTTTAGAAAAATAGCTATGTAGGTCCATAAAATGCAAGTAAATGGTGTCCAGAACTTCAAGGCTCAAAAAAGCACAAAAAGGCATCGAAAAGTAATTTAAGTGGTTAAATCCATATCTTCAGAAGCAACGTGATAAGTGTAGGTGAGAAGTAGATCGGTATTTAAGTTCTTTTTTACTATAAATCTCCACTTTCATATTCTTCTTCTTTTGTTTTTTGTCGATTCATATTCCTCATGCACATTGCCACCTACTGGGCAGGCATAAAAATATATCAACTGAAAACAATTTATTTTAAATGGTGCTGCATTCAAGCTGTCAGTGTCAGTGTCAAAGTTACTGAATGCACCTTTAAGATTAATATGTTTAATATGTAAAATTAAACAGCATAAGAAAAATCCTGAAATAATAGCATACAATGTATATACTGATTTGTTACTTTTAAGAAGTTACTCTGTTGTGAATTCCTCACACTTAACATGTGCCGTGTAGCACGTTTGGTTTTTGGAAACAGCGTATTTGCACGTAACTTAGTTCAAGTGGTATTACATTTAATTTGTGGATATACTGTAACTGATTAATAGAATGTGAATATAGAATGTGTTTGAGCGTGGTAAATAACCCTTTAGTAAAGTTCATTGTGCAAGTGTTCAGCTCTTTTGCTCAAGCGGGGGACATCTCCAACAATCTGTAACTGGATTATTTGAATCAATTCTTCCTAGATTTTTTTACTTTAAAAAAAGTGCATTGTAAATATTTCTTGAAGTATGCACTTTTTTACTTATTTTAGTCAACAATATGTTTTAAGTAAAACCATTTGTTTATTGTCATAATGTGTCTTTTTCGTCTCATCTTTGTTATTGTTGACAAAATCCAAAAAACATTAGTCAATGCACATTTTCTTCCATAGTTTTGTTGATGAGATTAACACTGATTGTGCATTCCCATTTGCTCCAACAGCAAAATAAAAGTTTTTCAGATGAATGCTTTGGTAATATAAGACAAAATAATTAAGAAATTGGAAGTATAAAAAATGTTTACAAAATTTACACGGCTAAATAAGGTGGTAAGGCGTCATCACAGTCTGTGAAAAGGGCCTGTTATCTGATAAATTGATTAAGAGGACATTCAATATGTTTAGTGTAAACAGAATTGGAAATCACTTCTATAGAAGACCGATATTTGTATATTGTGGATATTGTACTTTTATTGTACTTAAATCTTGACAAATCCATTGACAACCCTATAATTTTTCACTTTGACAGAGTTCCCAACACTGAGCTGACTTGTGATCCAGATCGGGAGCATGGGCGCTCGAGGGGTCCCAGGAGACTGTTAACAGACTTTGCGTTGTCATCACCAGACTACTCTCCTGTAAGATTAACAGTAGGAAACCCGATATACTACTCCAGCTCTGAGGACAGCAACTCTGAGCACTCAGTCCATTCGTACGCCAGCTCACCCTGCCAGGAGCACCCTGGGGAACTGCCGTGGCACTACCAACCACAGTACGGATACCAATACGGCAGCTTCGCCGATAACAACGTACAACAGAGATATTCCCCTACCAACTTCTACAAAAACACCCAGAACCAGTCCTCACCTAGTTTTTCCAGGGGGTATGTAGAGGATGGATGGGGCCATCATTTAGATATGGATACCGGAAGGTTATATATAAGCCACCAGGCTCCTTCCCCTGCTTACTCCAATGGCCACTATGAGTACTGCTATAATGAGGCTTTGCCTCACCAGCAGCAAAGTTGCAGGATTTTACCTGCCCATATGAGACTGTCGCGGGCCCCTTCACTAAGAGAGTATCCTCCTAACCATCCAAGCAGAGGCCTACCTCGCCAGGTGGTGTCCGAGGAGCTCAAATCTTGGCGTCATCGCAGCCAACTCCGACCGCCTCGACAACAATCGCTGGACCGAAACAGGCAGGACATGCTCCACATCCGGAATCCGTCTGGACGAGAGTCACCGCTTACCCTTTCCCACCACCACCACAAGTTCCAGGAACAGCAGGTAAACAGTTGTTCCTCTCTGTCACTTATTATAAATGGGTGGGAAATGTTTTGACCTGCAAAGAGAGGGGAAAAAACTCCAAATATGCAACTGTCTTGGCTCTTTGTGAAATAGAATACCACTGTATGGCCTCGTTGTCATGTATCAATCTGTTGGAGAGGAATTTCCAGTGAAAGCAGATATGCACTGCCCAAGCCTGTCTGAGGAATCATGCAAGTTTCCTTGATGCTCGGAGTGAGATCACTACTAGAACTAGGTGTGGTGTTTTGTTAGAAAATAACTTTTGATTGGAAATAGATCAGGGAATGGCACAATAGCAAACCATACACAAATAATAATGGATCCTTTTCATAGACTGTGATGATGCATTTCTGCTTTGATTTAGCTGGGTATTGTAAATCTAGTATTTTATTATTATTATGAATTTTTAAATCAAATGTACATTTTTTGTGTATTGATTAAAAAAAACAATAGTGGGGTTTCGATTACAGCTGCTCAGGAAATGAGAGTAAATTTGCAATCTTTCTCTCTTCTGACTTAACATAAATGTGAATTTTTTTATTTTGCTTTTGGAGCACATAGGAACATAAAAATAATACTGGGTAATAATACGTGGTCTCCCATGTACCTCTAAAGAAGATGAAACTGCTTAAGGCCTGATATACTTCATACAAAATCGAAGAACTAACTGCTGTGATGTCATTTAGAACAAAAGTTTTTGCATTTGTTTGGGTGGTTTGTAACAGCTCACCGGGGCAAATGTTTAGGAAAACTTCTCACCGGCTGCTAAACACCTTCTTACTTCTCATAGAATGAGGCATAAAGTCATTGATAACACATTTTAATGTCACATTATTTAAGGTTTTTCTGAGCATCCTCATACTTCTAAATGCCTCCTACAGTGGTGTGGTGGGTGTCTGAATGTTCCCAAACAGTATATACCATTGCTCGGTTGTTTAGAAATGTCGTTTTACCCCTGAACAAATAAATGAAGAAGAACTTCTCCGGAAGTATACCCGGAAGTAAATGCAAAATAAATGCATCAAATACTTGATCAGATGAATCATGTGCTTACTTTGCATTTACTATAATTGTCAAGGGATCTGCACAAGTAATCGACTAATTGAGTATACATTCTGCACCAACTGCTCGACTATTTAAAACACTACCTGAATGTTGCAAATTGATTTCTGTGTATTTACCTGCCTTAGGCAATGCTGAATTATAAGGTACTTTCCCTCTGAATATTTCACCAAATCTATGAACACCAGCAGAGCGCATTTTCTAAAAAGCAAGCTTTCACCTCTTGTTTTTATGATGTGAAATTATAAAAATATGACTGCCTTTATTTAGGCTTATTTAAATTTATTACTCTAATGACGTCAGTACTGGTTTCTGTTTAAGCTCTGAGTGAGCGCAAAGGTTTTTTATTGTTATTTTTTTATTTTTCCATTGACATTGATGCATTTTATTTAATTTGTACCAAATCAAAAGCATAGTTAGCTAATTTTTAAACCATTCTTGGTAACATTTGACAATAAAACTAAATATAAATTTCAGGTACGTGGCATTCTTTTTCTTTTCTTTTTTCGCCCCAATTTGGAATGCCCGATTCCCAATGCGCTCTAAGTCCTCGTAGTGACTCTCCTCAATCCGGGTGGCAGAGGACGAAAGGAGGAGTTGCCTCAGCGTCTGAGACCGTCAATCCGCTATCAAGTGACTTGTTGAGCACGTTACAACCACGCACAACTCACCACGCACCTCACTGAGAGCGAGAACCACATTATAGCGACCACGAGGAAATTAACCCATGTAACTCTACCCTCCCTAGCAACCGGGCCAATTTGGTTCCATAGGAGACCTGGCTGGAATCTCTGAGCAGACCCTAGATTCGAACTTGTGACGTCAGGGGTTGTAGTCAGCGTCAATACTCACTGAGCTACCCAGGCCCCTAGGTACATGGCATTCTTGTTATTTTTACATACATTTTAATTTACAAGTAATTGATTACTCATTCTTTGTGGGTTAGAGTACTTGACTACAAAATTACTGGTACTTGATAATGCCCATCCTGATTATGTACACACTTACACAGGTTTTCATTCACAGCCTTTTCCCATTACACACACACGACCATGAAGTTTCCCATTAACACAACACTCGAGTGGGAAAACACACAGTCAAGGTTGATCTGCTTTTGTCGTTTTTCATTCAAGCTTATGGTGGCTATAAAAGCGTGTGAACTTGATATCTGGTTGAGCATTCCATTCCTCAGGGACAAAAGCCTGATTGGGACGAAGGAAACTGTGATAGTGGCCCAACCTATTAGCTCCTTTAATTTCACCATGAAAGCCAGAGAAGAAAATTTGGTCAATGCTCCTTTACTCTATTTGTCCAACTTTGGATATCTCCTCTTGCAACATTTTAATAACTGGCATGTTCCCAAGTGAAACCGATAGGTGTCAGTTTTTTTGTATTGCTTGGCATTAGATTGAATAGTGTATAAGGTGTCAGGAATACACCAGTATACCAGAGCATATATTATGGTGTCACTCATCAAACCACATCACACACCATTGTTAATATGTCAGAAGGGTAATTCCTAAAGACCAAATAATGTTACATTTAATCCATTACTAATTGGAATAGTACTTAGAAGAGTAACCATAAACTACTTGGTGAAGTTTCCATAAAATGTGCAAGTTACAGACATAATACTGCATTCAGTCCTGGAGAATGCAGTACACGTGTACCAACAAGTCCACATAACAAATGTTCGAAATTCTCTCTCTAATTAATTTGAGTGTGCAATTGCTTTAGACTCAAATAAATTGAGGAACTTGGGTTGTGCAATGGTCCACATTGACTCATTTAGAAACTGAGCAGCAACTACAGGAATCTGACAAGGTACCATTTCAACTTAATCAAATGTCTTTAAGGTACATACTTTAAGGTTTTGTTGTTGGTTAATTTAGTCATTTCTAAGCTGAGCACTGTCACTGGTCTTTAAAGGAACACTTTGTTTATTTAGAATGTATGTGGGAATATCATGCCTGAGGCACACATTTGCTTCTTTCCTATATTATGTTTCAGTTGTCTGTAATGATTTACAGAGTCATGTGTTTCAAAAACAGGGGCAGCTGGGGTGGTATGGAAGACTACTACGTAAAGGTCTTAATATCTTAACTCTGACCTGACAGTTGTTTGATCCATCTTCTCCACAGTGAAATGTAATCTCTGCATGTGGAAATATGGGGACAGAATAGAGCAAATTCTGTACATGCAATCTGAAACGTTCAATCAGTGCCTTGTTTGACTGGAAGAATATGGTGTGAGGTCCATGATTTAAGACCCAGCTGTTGTGTAACCCTGGTTAGATTTTAAACACACCTTAGTCAACACCACAGAGCTGCAGATTGTGCACTCACTCCCTGCTTGTGCTTACTATTAAGACTACACAGTCAATAATACTGTGAGCTCAAGTGTGAAACTAATGCAAACAAGATTTCCCCATGAAGGTGTAGTGATCTCTTTTCTTTTTGCTTTGCTCCTCCAGGTATCTCAGAAACAGGTCATTCTGAGGACTCCAGAAAGGTTGTACGAGGATGACTCTGAGGTTGCCAGCCAGGTGTAAACACCTTTCCTGAAACCTTGGACACACTTCTGACAAGAGTCCTATTTATTCAATAATTTATTGAGCTGATGGACTGAAGTGAAGACTTGAGATTTGTAACATTGAACAACATTTAGAGATATTTCAAGCTTTTTTGCAACCATTTAAAATGGCTTGTCCTAAAATATGAGATGACAAAATTTTACTGTGAAAGATAAAGTTTTTTATGTTTTATAGTTTTTTTTATTGATAAACTTAAGGAAAGTTTTTTGTATAATGAAATAAATCTAGTTTGTTACTAATTTTGGTAACACTTTACAATAAGTTTCCATTTGTCAACATTAGTTAACATGAACTATTAATGAACAATACTTTTACAGCATTAATTAATCTTGATAATGTAAATTTTAACATATAGTAATAACGTTTTTTTTTTTTTTTTTTAGCAAAAGTTGTATTTGTTAGCATTAGTTAATGCTCTATGATCTATCATTAACTAATAATGAACAATTTTATTTTTATTAACCAACATTAACAAAGATTTTAAAAAATATATGTATTGTTAATTGTTTGTTTATGATAACTAATGCATTAACTAGTGTTAATGAAAGGAACTTTATTGTAAAGTGTTACCCTAATGTTTTATGTTTCTTGTTTAGTGTATTTTGATACTGGGCTGAATAAATAAAGTTAAAAAAAAAAAAATTAAAAAAAAATATGGAATTATTCTTCATTCTTGTGTATTAAATGTACAACAGTGTATTAATTTTACTGATATTTTTTATTTACAAAGTAAATCTTTAGTAAAAAATTTTTTTATGTTGTATAAACCACCTGGCATAATCACAGTGTTCCTCTTTAAATCTTTATATATATATATATTTCCAATTAACTACGCAAAACTATTAAAAAGGGCAACCATTATACATATTACAATGGTCTTTTTTTCTCAAGTAATGCACACAATGCAAAAAATCTAAAATAAATAAATCTGACAACATGTATGCATGTAATTCGAGTAAAATTGCCTATTTTACAGGAAAAATGTCACAAAAAGAAAGAAATAGCAAAGGATAATTTGAACTGTTGGTCTGATCCTAAAATGGTAGGATTTTTTGGCCCAGACCTTGTACTTTATTGTTCAGGAACTATGAGTATGAACAAAAATGATACTTGAACTCTTCACTGTACATTTTAAATTCAATTAAAATGTCTCAGTACTGGAGCAGCTTATGTAGACGGCATTGTCACATGATACCTGTTACTTTTCACATCGCAGGTCAGGTTCGACCAATCACAGGCGCATATGATTAATGAATCATTTTCGTTGACTCGTGTATATAAATTGCTGAGATGGAAATCTGTTTCGTATGTGTGGCACCAATCATTTGGTATTTATTAATATTTTAAACGATTATATATTTTATTGTAGAAATGTATCCAATAATGGGATTTTAATGAAGCGCAAGTGAAGAGTATTAAATCACAACGCGCCTCCTTGAGAAGACCGTTTTTAATTTAAAAATAAACAATATGTTTAGTCACATTTGTCGCTGCCAAAAATACATATCTGTGTCATTTGATTCAATGAGATTTTTAGTTTGAAATAACGTGAGCAGACATTAACGTTTGTATTTCTTTATTTATTTTTAAAGGTGCACGCAGTCATTTCCTGAATTTGTCGTCTGGGCTTACATTGACACCTAGTGGTGTGGGAGCAGCATCATTCAAATGCAATAGTTTTCAGTTACCAACTCCATATTAGAAATTCACAATTCACAGTCAGGCATTATGAATTTAATTCACGAGTAAATGGTCCAATAACAGAGCGGTTACTGAGATTAAGCGAGTAGTATGTGGCTGGTCATGTGATCATAACATGGCAGCCCCCATATGCGGACCCTCTCCATGTAGAATAAAACATCTTTTATAAGGTCACTGATTTGACTCGAGTCTTCATCTCATGTGAGTGCTCATGATATTATACATGTTTCAAAATTAAAATTAATTTCTTTAGGAGTAAAACTTCTTTAATGAGAAAAGGATTACTGAGTGCACCTTTAAAGGGATATTGCATCTAAAATGAAAATGATCAAATCATCATTTACACACCCTCATGCCATCCCAGATGTGTATGACTTTCTTTTTTCTGCTGAACACAAACGTAGATTTTTAGATGAATATCTCAGCTCTGTAGGTCCATACAATGCAAGTGAATGGTGGCCAGAACATTGAAGGTTTCAATTCTGCCATTATATGCTTTTTGGACCTTCAAAGTTCTGGTCACCATTCACTTGCATTGTATGGACCCACAGAGCTGAGATATTCATCTAAAAATCTACGTTTGTGTTTAGCAGAAGAAAGAAAGTCATACACATCTGGGATGGCATGAGGATGAGTAAATAATGAGATCATTTTCATTTTGTGTGAACTATCCCTTTAACTTCACTGGGCGCCTCTCCCTTCATCGCGACAAACAATCTTGCGCTGAAATTACGCAGTAAATTTATAGAACGAGTCATATTCACATACAGTAGCGACCAGTCCACCAGTCGACTGAGGGCCGTTGTACCGGTGTTGCTGCGAACCCGTCAAATCTATTGTCATTAATATTTTTCTTCTTCAGTATAACAATGGATAAAACCTTCGCACTGCATTCAGACAAAGCCGAAGACGTTGCTACCTCCTCTAGTTTCCGTCAGTTTAAAATAGAACATTTTCATCTGGATCTTAAAGTGGACTTTGGGCAGAAAATCATATCAGGCACCGAGACAATACAGTTGCAATGCATTCAGGATAATCAAAGTGAATTGCAGCTGGATATTCATCCAACTCTGTCGCTGCAAGAGGTTTCGTTCAGTCATAATGCTCAAGACTGGACCAGAGCAGAATTTCTCATTCGGGATTTCACTAGTTATGGGACAACATTGCTAGTGAAGTTTCCAACGGCTTTCAACTCAGAAGACACATTTCAACTTGCAATTAAATATACAGCTTCTGATGGACCAGGGGTAAATAATATTTTTTTTCCCCCCATGTTTATGTTCATATTTTCCAGATATGCATTCCCTGGCATCTTGATCATTTCAATAGGGTAGTTGATATGAAATAAGTTTGGGAAGTTGACATGTCCTGCATTGTTGCAGGCTATACACCGTTTAAAACTTGTTTAAATAGCATTTTACTTATTATTATTATTATTATTATTATTATTATTATTATTATTATTTGAATTGTCATGTATGCAGTTTTTCGTTCTGACTTCTATTATTTCAGAGATTCGATGGAATGCTTGTAGATACTTTAAAAATAAACAATTTGTCACACTGACTGCAGACACTTTTAAAAATGAATTATTGAAGGCAGAAAGGTGACAAAATGTAAAAAGATCCGCACATATCTGTATTTTAACCTAAAATATTACTATCCTAAAATATTTCAACTACCCATATCAAAACAGAAACTAAAATATTCACCCTTGTCATGAGACCTACAAGGAAGAATGCTTTGGTTTCTCTTTCTGAATTCTATTCTCCTTGCATGGAAGTCTTCAGATCATTACAAATAATGACAATGTATTTTATTTATTGCACAAATATGCACAAGCATGCATGTGTATATCTGTATATCACTTATGTCATGGCATCACTGTAGATGTCATGGCTGGACCCAATACAGACGGCTGAGAAGAGACTGCCATTCTTGTATACATCTGGGTTCCCTGTGCTAAACCGCAGCTTGTTTCCTGGCTTCCATACGCCCATGACAAAGAGCACTTTCTCAGCAGTTGTGCAGGTAATGTCAGCTGTCTCACCAAATGCATATATCCTTTAATAGGTGTGTTGGCTGGAACCAGAGCAGACTGCAGGAAAGGTGAAGCCTTATGTTTTTACTCAAGGCCAGGCTGTGCTCAACCGTTCTTTCTTCCCTTGCTTTGATACCCCAGCAGTAAAGAGCACCTACTCTGCTGCAGTAAAGGTGAGGCCATTGGGCCAGTAAAATATATTTAGATACAATGAGTATATAAATATAGAGACTGCGTGTTCTTGAAGGAATATTCCAGGTTCAATACAAGTTAAACTCAATCCGACTTGCAGTGATTTTATCTATCAGGAATTGGTTGGAAGATCTTGGTGATTAAAAGGTCTTTGTGATATTTCGCTGAAAGATTACAAAGAAAAACGTCTTTGGAATAGCATGCACTGATGAATTGTTCACAACAACACCAGGAATGTGTACTAAAGTAAATCGGACCAAATTTGATTTCATGTTGCCTTTATATATTAACTGCCTTAAAGAAATAGTTCAACCAAAATTTTTAAAAATTCTCTCATCATTTACTCATCATCATGCCATCCCAGGTGTGTACGACTTTTTTTCTTCTGTTGAACACAAACAAATATATTCAGAAGAATATTTCAGCACTGTAACTCCATACAATGCAAGTGAATTGTGTTCAGAACTTTGAAGGTCCAGAAAGCATAAAAGTAATCCATATGACTCCAATTATTAAATCCATGTCTTCAGAAGTGATATGATAGGTGTTTGTTAGAAAGTAATCAATATTTAAATCCTTTTTTTTACTATAAATCTCCACTTTCAAATAGTCCTCCTAACCACTCTTCTTTTCTAAGCGTTTTTTGCATATCGCCACCTACTGGGCAGGGAGGAGAATTGCTAGTAAAAAAGGACTTAAAGATTGGTCTGTTTCTCACCCTCACCTATCATATGGTTTCTGAAGACATGTATTTAACCACTGGAGTCATATGGATTACTTTTATGCTGCCTTTATATGCTTTTTTTGAGCTTCAGTGTTTTGGACCCTGTTGAATTGCATTGCATGGATCTACAAAGCTGAGATAATTTTCTTAAAATCCTTGTTAGTCACATAAATCTGAGCTGGCATGAGCATGAGTAAATGATGCGAGAATTTACATTTTTGGGCAAACTGTTCCTTTAAAGATAAGTTTTAGAGTTTATTACTGTCATATCAATGAACTTTGGATCATGGACAGTAGCTTATAAGCAGCTTATAATTTTAGTGGCTCTCACTCTTCTTATCAGGTGCCTGACGGCTTCACAGCAGTTATGAGTTCTAGTAAATGGGAGCACAGAAAGGCGGACAGCACTTTCCTGTTCACTATGGAGCATCCCATTCCGGCATACCTGGTGGCACTGGCAGTAGGGGACTTGCAGTCTGCCGAGGTGGGGCCAAGGTGAGAATATATCATCTAAAAGGCTTAGTCACACATTTTCTGCATGATATTCCAAAATAAGTTTGTGGTTGACTTGCATTTTACAGAACACGCATTTGGACTGAGCCTTGTTTACTGCAGGCAGCAAAGCAGGAGTATGATAATGTGATTGAGGAGTTCCTGTCTGTGGGAGAAAAACTGTTTGGGCCCTATGTTTGGGGAAGGTATGACATCCATGTTTGAACTTTATCCTGATATTAGGGACTGACATTTTAGGAAGTGACTTAAAGGGATAGTTCACCCAAAAATAGAAATTTTGTTATCTTTTACTTATCGTCAAGTCGTTCGAAACCCATACTTTCTTCCGAGGAACACAAAAGGAGATATTAAGCAGAATGTTAGGGTCTGACAGCCTCAGCCACCATTCACTTTCATTGTACGGAACAAAGCAGCATCAACATTCTTCAAAATTTCTTCTGTTGTGATCCACGGAATAATAATGTTATGTTTGGAACAACATGAGAGTAAGTAAATGATGAGGGTGAATTGTAATTTTTGATGAACTATTTGTTTAGGAAACTCTTTTAGAATTACATTAGACGTGTGTCTTGATTGCTGGTGTAATTGCGTAGGTACGATGTGCTCTTCATGCCTCCATCATTTCCTTTTGGTGGGATGGAAAATCCCTGTCTGACCTTTGTCACACCCTGTCTGCTGGCTGGGGATCGCTCTCTCGCTGATGTCATTGTACACGAGATCTGCCACAGCTGGTTTGGAAACCTTGTTACCAACGCCACCTGGGGAGATTTCTGGCTCAACGAGGGCTTCACAATGTACGCTCAACGCAGAGTTTGCAGAGAGCTGTACGGTATGCTATTTTTTTTTAGTTGAGTTTTAGTTGAATTTATTAATCTATAAAGAGTTGATAGCGTTGAACAATGCAGAATCTCATATCATTGGTGTTGAATGGCTTTCCAAAAGGCCACTTTTTGAGTTTATTGCAGATGGAGGGTGTCATTTCTGCACCACTAGCATCCCCAAACCGAAAGCAAAAATATGTATTATTTTAAAACAGATTACAGAAAATTACAGCTGTCTACCATTGGTTGTAAAAACAGATAGTACCGCCCTAAACTCCCTCCATCGGTTGGGCCAGTGTTGATATATTGAAAAAATGACAAACCATCTTTAATTAGTGTCACCTCATGTTATACTCAGGGGATGCTTACACATGTCTGGAGGCAGCAACTGGTAAAGCCCTTTTGCGTCAGCACATGGACAACACTGGAGAGGACCATCCTCTCAACAAACTACGTGTTAAGATCGAACCAGGTAGGTCACCACTAATTTATTCTCTATTTATTTTACATAAAAGATTCAATATTTTTTTTTGTCCTCAAGTTAAAAGTGTGAACATGCTTATGTTGTTGATAGATGATAAAGATGCTAGGTTTCCAAGTACAGGGTTCCCACGGTCATGGAAAACCTGGAAAATCAAGGAAATTTTATAATCATAATTTTTAGACTTGGGAAGTCTTAAAAAGAAAAAGTCATGGAAATTACTTTAAAGTGACAAGTTACCCCAAAAAAGCATTTACTCACCCTCATGCCGTTTCAAACTCATATGACTTTCTTTCTTCTGCAGAACACAAACAAAGATATTTTAAAGGTTGTGTTTGGTGTTTTTCTCCATACAATGTAAGTTAATGAGGCCCAAAACTTTCAAGCTCCAAAAAGGACATAAAGGTAGTTTAAAAGTAATCCATACGATTTAAGAGTTCTGAATCCATGTAATCCATGTCTTCTGAAGCGATATGATCGCTTTGAGTGAGAAACAGACCAAAATTTAAATCCTTATTCACTTTTAATCATTACACATGACCAGATTGGAGTACAGTGCAGACTTCAAGTTGGTGATTCTTTGAGGCTTTATGTGGTTGCCAGGTACTCAATCCCAGAACCATTACATAAATAATAACGTTCCAATTAAAAAAAAATGCGTGCGTGTTTATCATCAAACTTTTAGCCATCGCTGTAAATTTAAAAGCGTCTCAAAAAAACATGACGCACTACTCTGATTTTAAATTGTGTCTGTGTTTTTAAAATAGCCCAACTGGGCGTGAAAACTGAGATCATGGCAACAATGTGTCTTGTTTGTGTACAGCGCGCTGCACATGCGTCAAGCACAAGGAAGGGTGTGAGTTAGCTGCTCTCATAACAGCACCAAGGAAACAGCGGATGTCAAGATTTATAGTGAATAAGGACTTGACCTGTTTCTCACCTAAAGTGATCGTATTGCTTCAAAACACATGGATTAAACCACTCAAGTGGTTCTCGAAATTTTAGACCCCATTGACTTTATATGGACAAACCACATCATATATCCTTCAAAATATCTGTGTTGGAGTTGCGCATGTCCAAAGTCATATATGAGTTTAAATACAGCAAAGAGAGAATTATCATTTTTGGGTGAACTGTCCCTTTAAGGGATATAAATGATACGTACACATGCTGGAAGGTAACTGATTCACTGGCTAGAAATTGCTCTTTGTGAGTACAATCTAGATAATTGGATAAGGACTTTTTAAAAATCTATTTATCCCAAACAATCAGGCAACAAAATCATGGAAATTCATTGCTCAAAAGGTGTTGGAACCCTGCAAGAACAATTACGCTAATAGTTTATTATTTATTGCATTGAAAAGTGCCAACTGTCTCTGTCTCTTACACAGGTGTTGATCCTGATGATACCTATAATGAAACCCCCTATGAGAAAGGCTTCTGCTTTGTGTCCTACCTAGCACACCTCACAGGAGATCAAGCCCGCTTTGATGCGTTTCTTAAGGTTACTTAAAGAATAACACTACAGAATCAAACATAATCTCTCTTATGTAGAGTTTGCGTCTTTAGTGAATGCTTTTAAACATAAAGATTCCATCTGCTACTTTACATTGCAATAAAAATGCTACTGTTTCTTCAAGGCTTATGTGGACAAGTTCAAGTTTCGCTGTGTGATGGCTGAGGATGCTTTGGAGTTCTACCTGGAGTATTTCCCAGACCTGAAAGAGAAGAATGTCCACAGAATTGAGGGTGTGAAAAAGTTGACCATTATTACCATTTCTTTGTCGTAACAATGGATGCTGTTTGGTCAGACAGGCTTTCGTCACTTGTCACAGGCTTTTGTTTGTCATTTCGGTTGCACTCTTAGGTCTGGATTTTGACAGCTGGCTCAATGTGCCTGGTTGGCCTCTATATTCCCCCGACCTCTCTGCGGGTCAAACGCTGATGAAACCAGCTGAGCAGTTGGCTGAACTTTGGGTTAACGATAACCTGGACGTAGAATCTATCGGGCAAACTGATATTAAACCGTGGAAGACCTACCAAACTGTGTACTTCTTGGACAAGATCCTTGAGAAGTCACCTCTTCCTGATGGTACAAATAACTCCATGTTTATGGACAAATACAACAAAAAAATGTTTTTATTAATGTTTAATTATTTAAAGGGATAGTTCACCCAGAAATGAATATTCGGTCATTATTTACTCTCACTCTTTCTTCCATGGAACACAAAAGGAGATGTTAGGCTGAATGAAAGCCCCAGTCACCATTCACTCTCATTCCATCTTTTTGTCCATACAAAGAAAGTTAATGGTGACTGAGACTAACATTCTGCCTAACATCTCCTTTTGTGTACAATGGAAGAAAAGAAAGCCAAATGTGGCTGGAACTTCATGAGGGTGAATAACTGATGACAGAATTTTCCATTTTTAGGTGAACTGTCTCTTTAATAGTAAATAATACATCTAAATAAGCGTGCATATTAACAGGTAACATAAAGAAGCTGGAGAAGTCCTACTCACACATTACTGAGTCCAATAACGCTGAGCTGAAATTACGCTGGGCCCAGATTGTTGCAAAGAACCAGCATAAACCAGGATATCAACATATTCGCAATTTCCTCAGCAGCCAGGTCAGACTGTATTTCCAGTTATACTATTAGAGCTCTTTGGACTAATAAATAGATCACTTGTATACTGGAATGGATTTAAGTGTTTATTTTTCACGTTTTGCTTACAGGGGAAACAGAAGTACACATTACCTGTTTACCGAGCTCTTTGGAATGGATCAGAGGAGACCAAGGCTCTGGCTATGGAGATATTTTCAGCCACCTCTAATCAGCTTCACCCCAATGTCCG
Source organism: Moxostoma hubbsi (assembly GCA_032164185.1). Lineage (NCBI taxonomy): Eukaryota > Metazoa > Chordata > Actinopteri > Cypriniformes > Catostomidae > Moxostoma > Moxostoma hubbsi. The sequence goes on from JAVLUX010000186.1 coordinate 16,820,622, forward strand.
CAATTACGTGAAAAAGATTATGGCTTAATGAATTTGAACAATTCAGGGAAACAATGAGTATGCAATGTTTTTAAAAGAACTCTGGTATCTTAAATTATGGTGCTCTGATAACCCTGCTGAAAAACACAAAAACTTCTAAAAAAAAAGTATAAGCTGGTTGGCTGGTCTCAGCTGGTCGCTCAGTCTGGCCAGGCAAGTCTTTTGGCTGGTTTTAGAGGGCTTTCGGGCACTTTTTAACTAGTTGCACTGGAAGACCTTTTAGTCCAGCTTGTCCAGGCTGGCTGACCATCTTAAATCAGCTGAAGCTCGTTTAAACCAATTAAATGAAAATTCTCATTATTTACTTACTCTCATGCCATCCCAGATGTGTATGACTTTCTTCCATCTGCAGAACTCAATTAAAGATTGTTTGAAGAATATATCAGCTCTGTTATGTACATACAATGAAAGTGAATGGTGACCCAAATTTACAAGCTCCAAAAAGGTAATCCATAAAACTCCAGTGGTTTAATCTATGTCTTCTGAAGCAATCCAATCGGTTTTGGGTGAGAAAAAAACAGACCAAAATATAAGTCCTTTTACACTATAAATCTTGACATCAACAGTCTCCTTGGCGATTATGATTTTAGAGGTCTGTGCATGCATCAAGCACTAGGAAGTGTAATCGAGCTTGAAATCATGGTTGTGCCTAGAGTCTGTAATGACAAGATTTACAATGAAAAAGGAGTTATATTGTGGTCTGTTCTCACCCCAAAAAACGATTGGATTGCATCAGAAGTCATGGATTAAACCACTGGAGTCATATGGATTACATTTATGCAGCTTTTATGTGCTTTTTGGAGCTTAAAAAGTTTGGTCACCATTCACTTGCATTGTGTGGACCTACACAATGCAAGTGAGGGTGAGTAAGGGATGAGGTCATTTTTATTTTGGTGTGAACTATCCCTTTAATACCAGTTTAGTGTGGTTTTTGCTGTTTAACGGTTTTTTTAGCAGGAAAATTTAACTCAAATATAAAATTCATATTGATTTATACACATTGATGAAAAATGTTAAATATGTGAATTCTATTTGATGATATATATATATATATATATATATATATATATATATATATATAATGAAATAACAGAATAAAAAGATACTTTCTAAATTTTTGGGGAAAAAAGGAAATCGGAGGGCTTTTATTTCTTGCTTGTTTTGCGGGCTTCCTGCTGTTGAGACATATAAGTTGGTGCACTAATGTGGATTGGCTGACGCTAAATGTAATGCGTTCTAAGAGCTGCCAATAATATGCGCAAAGATTGCGCAGTGCTGTTGCCCTAAAACAAACCTCCCAGCCTGTATGTATATGGGTGTGTCTACGTCCTTTAGTTCACACGTAGGTATATCTGGAGTGAATATTTTCGTGGAAGAACATCCGCAGTCATGAGTTACGCCATGGTAAGTCACAAAAGGTGTAGGAGAAGTACACTAAAGTTTAATTGCAGCCGTTTACCATAATTTAAAGAGATTCTTCTCAACAGACTGTTTTGGCATGCCACCAAGTTTGTTGCATGTAACATGGTTAGTTATCGTCATACAGCATATTAACCAGTCACGTTCAAACTTGACGATATGCTATTTAGTCATATGCAATCAAATCTCAGTTTTATGTCCAGTAGGAAATTGAATCAGCAGTCACCAGACACTTTGGGGAAGAGGATACCAAAGTAGAAACGTCAAAGTTAATTCTAGGGAATCTAAATTAATTTATGAATTTAAAACAGCATCTTTGTTTCATTTTGATGGACATTTCTCATTTAAACCACGAATGAACATGCCATTTATCCTTTACCTTCTTTGTTATTTATTTCGATTATAGTTGGAAAATGTGGCCTTTAATATGCACTACTAACCTGTGATTTCTAGTCCACTACAGTAGCTGTGACAGTTGGAGTGGTGCTGGTCTCAACAGCAGGTGTCCTGGGTTATCTTTACCTAAACAGGAAAAAGAAACCACAGATTACCTTGATTAATCCCTCTGAAAAATACAAATTGAGACTCATAGACAAAGAGGTAATTGCCATATCAATTTTACCCACATGAGACACTTTGTGAAAATTGAATGCAAAATGACAAAATTAAAAATGCATCAATCTTTAACTGCAGATCATAAGTCATGATACCCGGAGATTTCGGTTTGCCCTGCCAAGCCCAGAGCATATTTTGGGATTACCAGTAGGTAAGCAATCTTTACTAGTGCACTGGCAGCATTGATTAATGAGTGGGTGGTGGTGGCGTAATGGTTAAGGATCATCGGCTTGAAACAAAGGTTGCAGGGTTTGGTCTGCTTTGGATAAGAAGTCTGCTAATGGATAAAAATGTTTAGCACGTCAAAGGAAGCTTGATTAAATGTGCAAAATTGCCTGAGATTATTTACAGACACTTTGTCACAGAACAATTTATTGTGAAATACAGAAGTTGCGATGAGCAAACATTTTCCATCATGCAATAAAAAATGTTTTTTACGAATAATTGAAAATTCTGTCCTTTAAAAAAATAAGGGATCTGGACTTTTACCTATTTTAAAGACATTTACCACAGTAAAGGATGCTAGAGGGGAAGTGAAGTGAAGTGAAGTGAAGTGAAGAAAAGAGGAGAAAAAGAAAGTTTCAAAGTGTCCCCTGAAAATAAACTAGGATTTGGGGAGAGAAAAGAGAGATTCCAAGTGTAGTCCAATGGGATAATTCATGGTATACTCTTAATTAACTTTGGGGGATTCAATTAAAAAAATTAAAAAAATCAACAGAAAAAGCCAAGAACCTGCCACGCAGAGCTTGTTAAGAGTAAAATAGCTCTTGTCACAGAAATTCTTGAGATATCAATGTCACATTCAAATAAATTTTCTGGGTTTAATACAAGTAAGCTCAAACGATAGCGTTGTCACAATGCTGATTACCACAAAAATGTATTTTGACTCATTGTTTGAAAAAAAAAAAAAATACAAAAAATCCATGTTACAATGGAAGTCAATGAGGCCAATCCATAAACTAGATATAAGATGTAAACAATATGCATGTTAAAATGATTTAAGTTATAAAATTGCTTGCTAACCTTTTCTGTATAAAGTGACTTTATTGTCATGAAGACGTAATGCCATAAACCCCAAAACTACCATAAAAAATGATGGTTTAAACAACTTCTAGTTCAAATAATACACAAGTTTTAACAGAAAAATGCGTGCAAGTTATATATCTTTAATTTTATAACATAATAAGCTTTACTTTTCTGCCTTTTATACCCTCCCAAAATTGGCTACATTCACTTCCATTGTAAGCGCCTCAATGTAACATTGTTTTTTGCTGTAATCAACATTATGCCACAAATCCTGTCGACTGATCTTGACCTGTATTGAACACAAAACATTCCTTTAAAATGACCAAGCCTTACTATGTTTAACTGAATGATGGCATGGACACTTGGAGTTTGTTACGTAATGATTTTAACTTTTCAGTCAAAAAATAGGGTTTGATGATAAATGTACAACCCAGTCTGTCTAAATGATGTATGATGATTATTTGTAGTACAACCTCAGGTTATGTACTCCTTTCTCTTTGTCTCTTTCTCTCTCTCAAGGCAAGCATGTTTATCTCTCCGCCCGGATTGATGGTAGTTTGATTGTGCGTCCCTACACACCAGTGTCCAGCGACGATGACAAAGGATTTGTTGACCTAGTTGTTAAGGTCCTCGTTCCCTGTATGCCTAAATTTCTTCTGAACGCTTTTGGAGGTTGTAGATCTTAGTATATAACTGTCTGTCTTTTGATACATGTTACTCTACAGATTTATTTCAAGAATGTGAACCCAAAGTTTCCTGAAGGGGGAAAGATGTCCCAGTACCTGGAGAGTTTGAGGATTGGAGACTTGATCGATTTCAGAGGACCAGGAGGTTTGCTGGAGTACAAGGGACAAGGTATGACTCTGACCTGAAAAACTGCGCCTTCAAATGTGAGTCTATGTGTTTGCACAGTGGCCACACCTTACATCTGCATCTCCACCCAACAGGTCAGTTTGCTATACAGGCTGATAAGAAGGCCCCTGCTGAGATCAAGATGGCAAGAACGTTGGGTCTTATTGCTGGAGGAACAGGTACAGTGGCTTCCCCTTATTCATATTCATAATGAAGCCTTATGTAATTTGTTCACTTGAATCATTTGTCGTCCTCTCTGTGTAGGCATTACTCCTATGTTGCAACTGATCCGGGATATTATCAAGAACCCAAATGACACAACTACATGCAGCCTGCTGTTTGCAAACCAGGTTGGTGTCCTATTAGAAAGATACACAATGGGTCTGCTCCAAAACGTAGTGAGCTGCTTGCTGTATCCTGCCTACATAGAGAGCTGTCTTCTATTGGAGCAATTTAACCAAAATGGAGCCTCATAAGAGGCAGCATCATGGTATCGAATGGGAGCAAAACCTCACAGACATATTCTAATATCTAGTGAACGCGTCGCACACTTGATACGTCTTGGCGCATGGCAGATTCTACAATTCGAAACTATTGTTTCCTGTTAATGTATGCACACTGCCGCCCGGCTGCTCACATTTCTGCCACGCCATGGAGCGCAACTCGCATAGTTTCCATTGAATTAAAAATCCAAATCATTATCAAAACACAGATTATTTACTCTAGCAATCACTGGATAATATAGTGTTTATGTTTCTTTCATAAAGCCTAAACAATGTGTTTTCAGTTACAAGTACACTGATGAGCCAAAACATTATGACCACTCTCAAGTGAAGTGAATAATGTTGATCATCTCTTAACAAAGCCACATGTCAAGGTCTGGGGAGATTAGATGTTAAGCGAACAATCGGTTCTCGTATTCAACATGCTAAATGTAGGAGTAAAGACCTTAGCGACTTTTCCAAGGGCCAAATTGTTATGGCCAGACGAGTGGGTCAGAGCATCTCTGAAATGACAAGGCTTGTGGGTTGCGCCTAGTCAGCAGTAGTGAGTACCAACGGACAGTGGTCAGAGGAGGGACAAACCACAAATTGCTCATCGATGCGCGAGGGGCAACAGAGGCTATCCCGTCTGGTCCGAACCGACAGAAGGTCTACTGTGGCACAAGTCACAGAAAATTTTAATGATGGTTACAGGAGGAATGTGTCACAACACACCATGCATCGTACCCTCCTGCATATGGAGCTGCAAGGCCGCAGACCGGTCAGAGTGCCCATGATGACCCCTGTCCACCATCAAAAGCATCTACAATGGGCACGCGAGTGTCGGAACTTGACATTGGAGTAGTGGAAAGAAGGTCGCCTGGTCTGATGAGTCCCATTTTCTTTTACATCACTTGGACAGCAGTGTACGTGTGCGCCGTTAACCTGGGGAAGTGATGGCACCAGGACTGTGGGAAGACAACAAGCCGGTGGAGGGAGTGTGATGCTCTTGGCAATGTTCTGCTGGGAAACCCTTTGCCCGGCCATTCATGTGGACGTCAATTTGACTCGTGCCACTTACCTAAACATTGTTGCAGACCAGGTACACCCCTTCATGGCAATGGTATTCCCTGATGGCAGTGGCCTCTTTCAGCAGGATAATGTGCCCTGCCACACTGCACACATTGTTCAGGAATGGTTTGAGGAACATGATGAAGAGTTCAAGGTGTTACCCTGGCCTTTAAATTCCCCAGATCTAAATCCGATTGAGCATCTGTGGGTTGTGCTGGACCAACAAGTCCAATCCACGGCTGCTCCACCTCACATCTTACAGGACTTGAAGTATCCGCTGGTAATGTCTTGGTGCCAGATACCACAGGACACCTTCAGGGATCTTGTAGAGTCCATGCCTCAGCAGGTCGGCACTGTGTTGTTGGCGTGCAGAGGACCAGCAGCATATTAGACAGGTGTTCATGATGTTTTGGCTCATCCGTGTATGTCTTTTGTGGTTTGACAGCTTGAATGAAGCCCATTCAATCCTACAGACATAGAAATATCATAATTAACGTAGCCATTTCTAATTGTTCAGCCTGCAAACTCATCAACCTCACTTTGTTTATTCTTGAAAAGAAAAACTTTGATAACTTTTGTGTACTGTGTCACCTAAACCGCATCGACGTGACGTCATGCCCTGTGTCTGTTGTGGCGCAGCGCTTCTTGTCCATTGTAGGACCGCCTTAAACATTAAAATACTCACTGTTTAAATGTATAGCCAAAAGATGTAAACAAAATGCGTGTTAACATTATTTTAGTGTGATAAAAGTGCTAAAAGTTATAGCCAATTTTACACCTTTGTTGCCATGACGATGCAATATCAACAAACCCTAAAATTAATTAAAAAAAATACACAAGTTTGAAGAGAAGAATTAATGTAAGTGCTTTTATAAATTTATAAGTTCCACATTTCTGCCTTTTTAAACCCTACAAAAATTGGCCCCATTCACTTTCATTGTAAGTGCCTCACTGTAACCTCGATTCTAAGTTTTTAAAGAAAAGGAGTCGAAAAAAAAAAACATTTGTATTCAACATTATGCCACAAAGGCTGTCGATTGAGCCTAACTTGTATTGAACCCAGAATATTCCTTTAAACCAAATTGAACTGAATAGCAAGTATGAAATGTATCTGTTTTTCTATCTCTGGTTTTCCAGACTGAGAAGGACATTCTGCTGAAGGATGATCTGGAGGAGATTCAGGCAAGGCATCCAGATCGCCTTAAACTCTGGTTAACTGTGGACAGAGCACCTGCAGGTATGAGTCCTCCTACAAGTATCTAACTTGGTGTATTTACATGGTGTTCCTATGACCTGTATGTGCTTGTCTGCAGACTGGGAATACAGCCAGGGCTTCATCAATGCTGAGATGATACAGGAGCATCTGCCAAAACCAAGTGATGACTGTATGATCCTCATGTGCGGACCACCTCCCATGATCCAGTTTGCTTGTAATCCCAACCTGGACAAACTGGGCTACCGGCAGAGCCAACGCTTTGCCTATTAGACCTGTCTTGATGTTCAGGGCCCAGGCCAAAAATTACTCCAAAGATGCTGACACTGAGTTGCATTCGCCAAATCCTGCAGTCACACAATTATATTAAAGCAAATATGTTATTACAAATGTGGTCTTGTATAGTACATAAACTATTTATGAAGGCTATATAATCTATATTGAACGTTTAAGTGCTTGCCTATCTAAAGGTTACAGATCCATCATATTAAAAGTCTTTAATTCTGTAATTCAGTGCAGAGATTGTGCTCTCTCCTGAGGCTTGATATTCACCATTGTGGCTTGGGTTCAGAAAAGTTCAGAATAAAATGCTAAAAATTCAAAAAAAACATCTAATGCACTTGAAAATGCACCAGTGTGTATTGAGATACCTGCCACTGAATTTATTGCTGAAAATTATAATCATGTGCCTATGTCAATGAGTTGTATTCATATTTGTTGTGTGTGTAAAATGTTATGCATTTGCCATCACTTAAGTATTTTTGTATGCATGCTGCAATCCATATGTTTAATTGAATTTAAATGCACTGAACTTGTTTTATACATAATGCACTAAAGAGGAAACAACCAAGAAATGTGTATTAAAGTGCTTTGCATCTGCATTTGCCTGACTTGTTTTTTTTGGATAAAATTTTACAATAATGTTCATTAGCATTAATTAACATGAACTACAATGAACAATACCTTTTCAGCATATGTTAATATTAATTTGAATTTTATCAGTACATTAAAATTGGAAGTTTAATACAGTAACATTAAAGCTTTATGAACTAATCATGAATAATTGTATTTTTGTAAATTAACATGAACCAAAATTAATAAACGCTGTTTAAACAATATAGATCATAAACCTTTGTGCATTTACTAACGTTAAAGGAATATTCTGGGTTCAATCAACAGCATTTGTGGCCAAATTTTGATGACCTTAAAAAATTATTTCCTTTAAAAAAAATTTAAAAAAGCAGAAATTGAGGTTACAGTGAGAAACAGGCAGAAATGTGAAGTTTATAATTTTATAAAAGCACTTGCTGTGTATTATTTAAGATGTAAAGTTGTTATTTGGCCCCAAAAAGCGTCGGCCCATTGGAAAAATGTCTGGTATGCCAGATTACCAGTCCAGCCCTGGTTTAATTAGTTGTTTTTATGATTGTTTTAGGGTTTACGTCATCATGGTGACATTGGATATTACTTAGAAATGGTTAGTATGCAATTTTAGCAAACTAAAATCATGTTAACACACATATTGTTTATGTCTTGTGGCTTTACTTTTGAAACAGTGAGGATTTGAATGTTTACGGACTGGCCACCGTTCACTTCCATTGTAAATTCCTCGAAGAAACCCAGATTTTAGCTTTTATTTATTTATTTTTAAGAAAAGGAGGGACAAATCGAAATTACTTTTGTGGTTATCAACATTATGCCACAAATGCTGTCGATGGATCTTAATTTGTATTGAACCCAGAATATTCCTTTAACAAATACAACCTTATTTTTACGTTTTTCAATTACGTGGCCAAATCTGCAGACTTTTAAATATAGTGTGATTGTGGATACTCATATTTGCATTCACTTAGATTATGAACACTGTCAGAGGCAAGGATTGGGGATTAAATGAGATTGTGGACTAAGACCAGCTGCTGGTTTAAAACAAAAATGCTCCATTTTGAAAGACTTAGCTGATACAGTGGGATTTTTATCTTCCTAAAGCCTGCCAGCACATGCTGGATGAATGTGACCAGACAATTTTTGAAAGCCCCAAACATGCTGATAATTTTCTAGTGAAACTACTGCACCATTTTAAATCTTAGAGATATTTGCTGTGTAGTCCTCGGCTGCACGTGACGACGTTTTCACCGTCACTCCCTATTATTTGACAATATTATCAATCACCTGCTGGAGATTACTGCTCTAAACTTGAAAACATTAATGAAAGCCATGATAAAATGGGTTAGAGTACCTAAAGATGTCTACGACGAGAGGGGGTTGTTATAAAATCAATTTCCAGTATAACTTTCATCCAGCAGGTGGCGCCAATTCGCTGTTATTTCAAAGACAACTGAGAGCCAGTTGAAACTCGCTGTCTGACGTCCAGAAGCGTTCAACTCTTTATTTATTTCTAGATCCTACTGGTGTTTGGTGACCATCCGGAAGAGATCACATTCCTTTAACAGCAGATCAGGACATCAGGTAAATGTGTGCACGACCAAATGCATTATTATTTCATTGCAACGGCGAAATGTTGTTTCTATTGATGTAGACGCATCCAGACACAGTTTAGCGTTGCGCAGCGTAGCGGTCTGTCTCTCAATGACAATCTGCTCTATTGTAACAGCTGTGGCTTTTCGTACCAATTTGGCTATGGCTTTCGTACCTACTAATGAATCCATCATTGATATGGGTAATTTTATTTGTAATAACATAGTTGCCTAGATAAAGTATTGTTGGTACGTCATGCATGGTCTTGGTCGCAGGTGTTGTTGTGTCATGACGTACATCAGTCCTTCTTCGAAAATGATCCGAAAACAGCCCAAAAAATAAGCATGTTAGCAAACAGGCTAATTCAGGGGTGTAGATTCCGGGTGGGACGGAGGGGGGTGGGGAGGTAACCCCCAATATTTATACCATGATCAAGTGCTTCAAGCTGCAACTCCCCCAATGTTGAGGAAAAATATAATTTCAAATGAATCAATAGCTTTTATGACAATGTATTTAAAAACAAACATATTTGACTCATCCCTCGTTTAGCCTGTTTAAAATGAGCAAAAGTCGCGGTTACAGTTAAAAGGCGCTTACAAAAGAATTGAATGGGGCCAGTCAATAAACATTCAAATAGAATAGAATAGAATAGAATCCTTTATTTTGGTCACACATTATAAACACAGTTTTTTGCATATATACAGTGAAATGTATTAGTTTTCACATATCCCAGCTACGCTGGGGTCAGAGTGCAGGGTCAGCCATGATACGGCGCCCCTGGAGCAGATAGGGTCAAGGGCCTTGCTCAAGGGCCCAACAGTGGCATCGTGGTGGTGCTGGGGCTTGAACCCCCCACCTTCTGGTCTTATATTGTTTAACCAGAGTTACAGCATTTACCAGATTATCGGTTTGCTGGTGTAATGGATCAACTGGGATGTGCACGTGCACGTGAATAATTTAAATGGCCTTTTCAGCAGATTCGTTCAATGTGAATTGTCAATGAGAAAAGAAAAGTCGTGTTGCACATCATACATTTTTTTTTTTCCATTGATGTCTGTTCTAATGAATTTGACACCATTTTAAGAGCGTTTTAATGGATTCACTTGGTAATCTTCTGGTTTCCCGTGTTAATGTGGGACATTGGTTTGAATGGGAAATGGTGATTACACTTGACAAGTGCAGTAAATCGTAAGTGGAACCCTTTTATAAGCATTATTTAAAGCATTTTAGGCTGAAGTGTGGCAATGTTTTCAATTGTTTTTATTGTATATAATGAATAATGGATTATTTAACCATGATAGATTGAGTAACTTTCTCCTACCATTGAAAATGATCAAAGTGATCCACTAATTAGAGCTAACGACTCACTTAACGACCCTGGTTCAAATCCTGGTTCATCAAGTGGAATTGTGTCTTTGCAGATTATGATGTACTTTTAATAGATCTAAGGAAAACTATTTTGTAAAACACAGACACAGTTTATTATGTTGTTTTAATCAAATCTATCAAAATTGCAACCAAATCTGACAGCCCACATTATAACCTTCTGAATTTTCGGAGAATGGTTGAATTACTGAGAAGAAAATTATGAACTACACTGTCTAGAGTTCACAGAGTTTAAATTGTCAAGCAATTTATTTAAGTTAAAATCTCAAGATTTGACAGGTGGAAGGCTACGATCTTGACTGTGCCAAAGAAACGAAATCATTGTTTCTGAAGAACTTTCTCAGAGTATCATTTGTCATTGTTCAGTTTGGCCTTTGTAGATGCTCTCCAGTCTCCACACAAAAGCAAAATTGCACCTCTGACAGATCATCTTTTTGCAGTGTTATGGGTAATCATATATATAAAACATTGTCATGCACTGAGTCTATCAAAATTAAAGGACATTTGTATATCAATTTAAATAAATTGAGAGATCTAGGAAATTGAACCCAGGTCTATTCATATGGTTATGATCACGCTACCACTAGACCAACCAGCATTTCTATTATCCGCAAACAAAAATGTTCTTAAACGTATAAAACTGTGGTTATTTTTGGAATAAATGGAAGTAATTTAAGAGTATATGCCTAGTATTGACACATTTCAGCCTATGATGCTTTAGTGTTGCAAATTAAAGAGTTCCACTTACGCTTTACTGCGCTTGACAAATTGTAATCGCCAGTTCTCATTCAAACCAGTGTCCCAGGTTAACATGGGAAACCAGGTGTTACCCTGTGAAACCATTAAAATCACTCTTAAAATGGTGTCAGATTTATTGGAACAGACATCGATGAAACAAAGCGGGTTAATAATGATACCAACATTTAAAAAATGTTTATGTATGCAACACGACTTTTCTTTACTCGTTGGCAATTCTCATTGAACGAATCTGCTGAACAGGAAAGTAAATGCTGTAAGTAAAATGATTCACATGCACACGTACATCCCCAGTTAACACAATCCCCAGTTGATCCATAATACCGGCGTTATGTCGGCATGACAACAAAGGTATAATATTGAATGTACATTTATTGTGCTATTTTATCACACTTAAATCATGTTAACATGCATCATTTTCACATCTTGTGGCTATAGTTTTGAAACGGTTTGTATTTTAATGTTTATAGCCTGCCCCCATTCACTTCCATTGTAGGTGCGTCACTGTTGCCACGATTTTCGCTTCTTTTTTTAAAGAAAAGGAGGAACGAGTTGAAATGCTGTTTTGTGGTAATCAACATTATAACACGAATGCTTTTGATTGAGCTTAACTTGTATTGAACCTTTAATATTTCTATAAGCAGCTCACTAGGATTCACAGCCAATGTGAAATATTTCAACTCGGTAGCATGTACAATCCAGATAAGAATGGCAAGTTGCAATTTTCTTATGTTTTTGAGACCGAATGCAAATTCATAGAATGGCAAACATTAAGAGGCTGGTTTAGACCTGCCTGTGTTCAAAGCTCCTGCCAAAGGTAAACTGTCTCTGTTGTTGTAATCAGGGCTGGACTGGTAATCTGGCATACCGAGCATTTTCCTGGTGGGCCGACACACTGGGGCCAATGAGGGCTGGATTGGCCATTAGGAGAACCGAGTGGGTGGCGTGCCGGTGGGTCGGCCGCGGAATGGGCCGAATGACTGCAATAAGCAAAAATGAGCTGCCGCATTATGCAGAAGGAATGCAGAAGCACCACTGTTGCTGGGAGTTTACAACATTTTTTTTTGTTTTGATTGAAGTTGTCATTTTTGCCCCACAGCAAACTGAAGTGCGAGGCTTCAGAAGTTCGGGACGGGTCACGGGGCAGTCTACTGATGTCAGGCCAAATCAGGTCTGCCAGTCATGCGGACTCTCAGGTCACTGAGGAATGCCAAGTTCCAGCTGAGGTGGAGCTGATGGAACTGGGTCCGCTGCTGAAGGAGAATGAGCCCGTTGGAGCCGCAGAACTCAGAACAGAGGCAAGAACCGCAATTATTAACCTGAATAGATTACAACCTCTCCAGTTTCTCGTATTCAGTGCCAGCGGAAAATGTTCCAGTATTGATTGGATTCAGCGCCAGTGGAAAATGATGAGTGCTGATTGTGTCTACAGGGAGAAAGTGGTCATGCAGATGATGAAGAGGAGGATAATGAAGAGGGAGAGGTTCTGACCCTACCACTGCAGGCTCACCATGCAATGGAGAAGATGGAGGAGTTTGTACACAAGGTGTGATATTCCTGCATCCAGGTCATTTTTTAAAGCTGATGTGTGTAGACTTTTATTCCAGAAACAACTATAAGTAATCCATTTGTAGATGACTTCACACCAACAATACTTTCGATCATCCGTGGAGCACAAAAGGAGATGTTAAGCAGAATGTTAGTCTCTGTCAGCATTCACTTTCCATGTATGAATAAAAAAAGGTGCAATGAGAGTGAAATGGTGACTGAAGCTTAAATTCTCTTTTGTGCTCTATGGGTAAAAAAACGTTGATGATGGCAATTAGATTTTTTTTGGTGAACTATCCCTTTAAATCACGTGACAACACAAACTGTAATGCAAAATCTTATGGCTGTTCTCTGTTCTGCAGGTCTGGGAAGGCCGCTGGAGGGTCATTCCCTTTCACGTCCTACCGGAGTGGCTAAAAGACAATGACTACCTCCTGCATGGTCATCGGCCTCCCATGCCCTCCTTCCGTGCCTGCTTTAGGAGCATTTTTAGAATTCACACAGAGACCGGGAATATCTGGACTCATTTGTTGGGTAGGTTAGGGTTACAGTGTTGAGCCGTCGCTGAGAATAGTGGCTATTGTGCACCTCATGCATATATTTAGTGCATTAAGTATGCAGCAGATCGATTTCAAGGTTGGAGAACAAACACCGCTCTCATTTCAAAACCATAGGAGATCAGTATAATTACATTATATATGTTATTAACAGTGCAACTATGAACAGTTAGTGTGTGTGAAGTTATGTAGTAAATATATTGTCATTTAGATTGTACTATATCACTGTATTATGAACATCACGTTGTTATGAATCGGCCAAAGCAGGCAATCACAGCTCTGCTGATATTTCGTGCAACAACACGATTGTGATGCATTTAGTTGAAAAGCAATACGATTTATTTATTTTTTGTATATGTTTACTCCGCCAACAAAAAAAGTTCCACAAGAAGCCAGATTCTCTATTCCATGCTCCCTGCGCACTTTATGGATCACTCAAGGCCTTAACACACCAGAAGCGATGCAATAATGTGAAACAAATCACAGAAGAATGGCCCTTTCACATTATAAGCGAGGTGAATGATCGCTGTTAACACATTCATACCTATAATTTCGCCCATAATTTGTTATGGTTTAATAGCTTGCAGCTGATAATGTCTGACTGCCTGTGGCTTCTTAACTTCAGACAGGGACTCAGGGTAGCCACGAGCGACAGTGCGCATGCACATACACAGCCTGTCTGTGTGAGTGAGAGCCAAGTTCATGGTGCTTTGTGAGAATTATTTTAACATCTCTGCACCTTGTAACTTTGTTTTGAGGCTGGTTTTAGTCATCTTCTGTAAGTAACAACATGCCATTTCCCATATTCTGTTTGTTTCATGAGGGAATAAAAGAAAATGAAACAAAAATATGCATGTATGTTACTTGGGGGCAATATTTTTCACAAATTACTTCATGAAACATAAACTGAAAGTGGGAAATAGAACATTGTAAATGCTATCATAAATATTAAACCATGTAAGGTTAGGGTTTGCATTGATTAAAAATATAAACTTTTTTTTTTTTAAATATCAGTTATGAGTATCGGCAGGGTTGGGAGGGTTACTTTTGAAATATATTCCACTACAGATTACAGAATACATGCTGTAAAATTTCATTTGTAACGTATTCCGTTAGATTACTCAAGGTCAGTAACGTATTCTAAATACTTTGGATTACTTCTTCAGCACTGATTGATTTTTTTCACTTGTTTTGACTATAAAAAATTCTGCCAGTACAGTAAGACAAAATACACATGTTAAAAATACATTCTCTGAAAAACCTAAATATCGTATGCTGTGTTGTTTCTAAAACAAGATCAATCTAATTTATCCTGTTTTAAGGATTTTTAGATATTTTTTACAGGAAAATAATTCAAAAATGATCAAGAATACGATTTTGCCCAAATATCAAAAATATGATCGTGTCTGGTAACATGCATGAAAAATGGCTAGAAATAGCATTTTAGCTTGGCGTAAAGCTGAAAATTTACACAAGGTTTATTTCTATTTCTTCTGCTCCAAACTTACTTCAAACTTACTTCTCTGTCTGCTCGTATGAATGTAACACATCATAAGAAAGTGTTTCACCGCTGTTCAAATGCACTTTGGATCGCATCATTTATATGTTTAACTGTTTTCCATCTGAAAGGACAAAATATTAAATGAAACAAATGACATTAAAATGCAAATTAATCTCTTCAGTAATCAAAATACTTTTTTAATGTAACTTTATTCCAATTACCGAGGATTTAAATTGTAAATGTTGTGGAATACAGTTATATTTTGAATGTTAAATACGTAATCCCGTTACATGTATTCCGGTACTCCCCAACCCTGGGTATCAGCCACAATGAGCTGTGAATTATCGGTTGTCAATATCAGCCCAGAAATTCCATATCGGTGCATCCCTACAAGGGCACTTTGATACAAAGACATATATACAGTACAGAGTGCACTGCATAAAACAGCAATATTATTAATATAGGGTGAAAAAAAAGTTTTTAATTAAAAAATTTATACAAAGTCAAAAATGCAGCTATATATATTTTGTATTAGAGATATAATGCGATTAACTCACATGCGATTAAATGTGAAGACAAAAAATGCAGCAATATAAAATATATTATGAAGACATTACACATAAGAGCAGAGAGTTTTTTAAAGGGGATGCAAGGCTGTAATGCAGGAATATCATATAAATGTGTCATTTAATTTTTTTATTTTTTTTTCAAGGCAGTTGATGCAAATTAACAGTGTTGGGTAAGTTACTAAAAAAGTAATTCACTACAAATTACTAACTACTTCTCTAAAATTAGAATCAAGTTACTTTACTGATTCATTAATTCAAAAGTAATCACATTACTAATTACTTTAAATCTGCTTGGTTTTTCCGCTCAGCAAATTCAAAAAAATGTTGTTGTTGTTGTTCATTGCCGCACACCCTTCAGCTGACACAGAAATGCAAACAGACATACATATGAACACATGAATTCACATTTTAATCGTAAAACATACAAATAATATATTTTTTGAAATATTTGTAAACCAAGAAATTAACTCGTTATGACTTTCATTGAAAGTCAGTAACTGTAATCTTATTACAAGAATTTTAAATGTAATGTATTACACTATGTTTTGTGCCTAAAAGTAATTAGATTACAGTGGGTAGTTACTTTGTAATCCAATTACACCCAACACTGCCCATGAAATGCACATACTAACCAAAGAGTGCTTTTATACACTTTGTCCTAACTGCTAGTTCAGGATTTCTTCCTGAAGTTACTTCAGCGTTTTCTGTTGGTGGTCAAAACAGCTTTCTGTGCTTTAGCGCCACCTGTTGTGCTGGTTGTGGTAACTGCAATGGCTAAAGCTCATATTTTATTGGTCAGGTGAAGAAAAAGAATTGACACACTCACTTAAAACTCACAACTTGAAAAAACTCTCTTTATTTGTGCCTGAAGTTCGCTCCAGGTGTGAGTGGCTTCATAGGAATCCTTTGTTTCTATTCAAATTTCACGTTTGGTCTACAAAGGCCTTTAGAGTGATGTTTCTCTCACCAGTGAGTGAGCAGGGAACAGTGCTGTTACACTTGTCTATCAGGTTAGAGGACTAGAACTAAATGTTGTATAATATAAATATTAATCTCATCATTGTGTATTATTTGTTTTTGCATAGGGTTAATCTTATTCTTGTGCCTGGGGACACTTACCATGCTGAGGCCAAATATGTACTTCATGGCCCCCTTGCAGGAGAAGGTAGTGTTTGGCATGTTCTTCTTGGGTGCAGTGCTGTGCCTCAGCTTCTCCTGGCTTTTTCACACTGTCTACTGCCATTCTGAGAAAGTCTCTCGCACTTTCTCCAAGTGAGTTCACCTCCTCATTGGAAATGACATGATATAGTTCATCTCTCTCCTTTTTCTTATGTTTCTCTCTCTCTCTCTCTCTCTCTCTCTCTCTCTCTCTCTCTTGCTCTTGCTTTCTCTCTCTCTCTCTCTCTTTAGACTAGACTATTCTGGCATTGCTCTGCTGATCATGGGCTCTTTTGTGCCCTGGCTTTACTACTCCTTCTACTGCTCTCCTCAGCCACGTCTCATCTACCTCACAATCGTCTGTGTGCTGGGCATTGCAGCTATCGTTGTTGCCCAGTGGGACCGCTTCTCCACGCCCCGCCACAGGCCCACCAGAGCAGGTGCCAGTGACAAGTTTGCCATAACTTGTCAATGTAAACAAAATACTTTTTCCATTCTTGCTAATGTTGGATGCAGGCTCATTTTTGGCCAATCTTTGATGCTAAATGTGGAGGTTATCTGTATTGACATTTGGACAAGGTGGTTATCTGTATTGACATTTGGACAAGGATGGTGGATGCTGAACAGTGAAGTCAAATAGGCTTCAAGGAATAGTTCACCCAAAAATGAGAATTCTGTCATTATTTATTCAACCTCATGTAATTCCAAACTTATATGACTTAATTTCTTGCATGGTCTTAACACAATTTTTTGCGATTATAAAGGACGTGAATATTAACCCTGGGCTGTCAAACTCTGAAAGTGGCATCAAAAATAAGCACACCATATTTTTACCATCAGTAAAAATCATTGATATGACTCAAGGACTATATTCTAAATGTTCTGAAACTGTATGGTCACTTTGTGTGAAGAAAAACAAAGTGATACAGGTTTTGAGTGACATTAGGGGGAATAAATAATGAGAATTTTCATTTTGGGGTGAACTATTACTTTAATGTTAAGGGCAAACACTAGAGGTAGGCCGATATATCGGTTTTACTGATTAATCAGTGCTGATAGTTGCTGTGACAAGGAGGAGGGCGTGACCAGGCCGTGAGGACACACGGCTGGCCCTGAATCAGGCTAATCAGCCCTGAGCTGGATAAAGACGAGCCAGATGTGCCAGTTTGGGATAAAGAGTATGTGTTTGTGTTTAAGTTGATTGTAGTTAATTTATGTTATTAAAACTTAAGTTGACTGTTCAGCTGGTTCCCGCCTCCTCCTTGCCCACCTTACCCTGTTAGATTGGTCCCGAAACCCAGGAAGGAGGAGGGATGCGCTATTGCGGAGTCCTCGCTGCTGCCATCCGCCAGGGGAGTAGCCCTGGCCGTCTGCCTGGGGGCGTAGGGGTCACTGCCGATAGACAGATGAACCGTTGTCATCCGCCTAGATAGGGGAGGAGCCGTTCTGTCCACCAGGGGTCGGAGGACTCTCTGTCGTCCTCCAGGGGAGGAGCGAGCTGTCATCCACTAGAGGTCGGAGGACCAGGCGATGGCATGTCGGCCGCTATGTGTGTGTGTGTGTATATGTGTTTGTGTTTAAGGTAATTTGAGTTAATTTATATTATTAAAACTTATGTTGACTGTTCAGCCTGTTCCCGCCTCCTCCTTGCCCACCTTACCGCGTTACAGTTGCTTTTTGGATTTATCGGTATCGGCAAAAATCCATGTCAGTAGTTTTTCAGCATTTCAAAATAAGAGTCCCTAGTGTGTTTCGGGTCTGCTTATACATAAAAGTCTCATGTTATGCACCAAATCATTCTTTCTAGTTATTTTGGGGATTTTTAGCTGCATCTGTTTTTTTTTTTCCCCCATTTAGGACTCTTTGTCTTTGCCTGCCAAAGTTAAGAAAGAATCCAATTGTTTTTGACATTCTATAAACCCATTTTATCGGTTATCGCCCTTTCCCTCCACCTTAGTCGGTATCAGCAAAATCCACTATCGGTCGACCTCTAGCAAATACAGGTTTAACAGTACACTTATTCATAGAAATTTTTTTTTTTTTTGCTTTTTCTTAAGGAGTTTTCATGGGTCTTGGACTGAGTGGGATTGTCCCCACCATGCACTTCACCATAGAGGAGGGTTTTGTCAAGGCCACTACAGTTGGACAGATGGGCTGGTTCTATTTAATGGGCGCCATGTACATTACAGGTGCCGGGCTGTATGCTGCACGAATCCCAGAGCGCTATTTCCCGGGCAAGTGTGATATTTGGGTAAGTTATAGCTGAAGTGTGTCATTTCTGTACCACTAGCGTCACCAAACGGAATTGCAAAATGAATGAATTTCGGGATAATTCACCCAAAAATGAAAATTCTCTCATCATCTACTCCTACCATATTCATGCCATCCCAGATTTGTATGACTTACTTTCTTCTGCTTAACATAAACTAAGATTTTTAGATGAATAGCTCTGTAGGTCCCACAATGCAAGTGAATGTGGAACAAAACTTTGAAGCTCCAAAAATCACATAAAGGCAGCATAAAACTTAAGTCATAAGCATACATTTTAGCCCTGTTTTACTATCAATCTCCACTTAGGCCTGATTCACACATACTTCATGAGTGAGGCATGAGCAGCGCATTTTCGTTTCGGCACCAATGTTAACAGATTACACTCTTCACATTACAAGTGTGAGTCCTGAGGTGACAGGTCCGAGAATCATCCCAAACACGGCAGTGAGTGGATAGGTTCGGCGCCGAGCCTATTTTTGCCGTGTTTCTAAGCTGTAGAAAACTAAAATAATCAGGAGATTTTAGAAAAGACACAAAAGCAAATAAACAATATTTAAACCAAACCTACTATACACTACAATTTATAGGTCTGCTTACAAACAAACACAAAATAACAAAATAAATGAAAGAATTAATAAATTACATTGCAGGACTTTTTCTGTATATATAGACAGATAGTTTAGAAGAGACGGACCACTGGTATTAAAATGAATGGGAGAATAATGGAACAGATGTAGAAAGGAAGTCTCGCTTTACAGGTAAAAGAGCCAATCACCTTTTAGATACAAATGTAACCTGTCAATTAGCTCGAATGTGCATATTAGCAGAACCAGCCTGAGAAAAACTGGGGTTTTTTAAGTGATTTGAGCTTATGAAGCACATTTTAGTCAGATTTTTCTGCTGATTTTAAACATGTTCCGTTTTGGAAATTTTAGTCTTCCCCTTTCAAGTAAATAGGAGCTGTACTTTTGTTGCTTGTTTACAAAGAAAATAGCTGCCCAGCCTGCCTGAGAACGTTCCAAAGATGACCCCAGAGTGGATTGACTTGCCTTGAAAGCCACTTTGATATATTAACCAATCCTTACCACATATGCTGATAAACAAGTGCACGTGACTGCCTGCCAGTGCCGCATGAACCTAGAAAAGAGATGCAGCCAATGTGAAAGCCCAAACATAATACGTTGCTCACGCTCTGACAAAGGCTTTCAAGCAAGTCAGTCCACGTCAGCCATTTTTGGAATGCTCTCGGGAGGCTATTTCCAGTAATGCCATCCTATCTACTTGAATGGGAAAAGACAGAAATCTCCTAAACAGTTGGTCAAGATTACGATCAAAGGACATATTTCAAATCAGCAGTAAAATTTGAGAACACTGGAATAATAAATTGTGCTATTTCACCTTAGATTACGCAAAAACAAACAAAAATTCTAAATTGTATTGCCATGTATAGCTAATGCACATGCCCTTTGTCGAGTTGATTGACAGGCGATGTCTGTATCTAAAAGGTGATTGGCTCTTTTACCTGTAAAGTGGGACTTTATTTCTACATTCATTGACCGCTGGCTGCCATTGAGCATTCCAATTTCTCCCATTCATTTGAATAGAAGTGGCCCATCTCTGCTAAATAATCTCTGGCTCCGCTCACAGAGTATGTGTTAAAATGACATTAGGCAAGGCAAGGCAAGTTTATTTATATAGCACATTTCATACACAATGGAAATTCAAAGTGCTTTACATAGTAGAAATTAAAAAGAAAAAAACAAGAATAATAAGAATAATTAAAACAGTTTAGAATAAAAAATAAATAAATAAATAAATAAAAAAATCTAATAAAACACAGTACAAACAGTCGGACACACAGTGGCACAGTGCTCATTCAGTAAATGCACAGCTAAACAGATGTGTTTTGAGTCTGGATTTGAATGTGACTACTGTAGGAGCACATCTGATCTCTTCTGGAACCTGGTTCCAGCTGCGGCTGGCATAATAGCTAAAAGCAGACTCTCCTTGCTTAGAGTGAACCCTTGGTATTTCTAGCTGACGTGATTCTAATGATCTGAGTGATCTGTTGGGTTTATATTCAGTGAGCATGTCTGCAATATATTGAGGTCCTAGCCCATTGAGTGATTTATATACCAGTAATAATACTTTAAAATCAATCCTAAATGTAACTGGGAGTCAGTGTAAAGACCTGAGGACTGGTGTGATATGTTCATATTTTCTGGTTTTGCTCAGAATTCTGGCAGCAGCGTTCTGTATGAGCTGCAACTGTCTTATGGTCTTCTTGGGAAGGCCCGTGAGGAGTCCATTACAATAATCCACCCTGCTGGTGATGAAAGCATGCACAAGTTTCTCTAGGTCTTGACTGGAAACAAAGCATCTAATTCTTGCAATATTTTTCAGATGATAATATGCTGATTTAGTTATTGCTTTGACATGACTACTGAAAATAAGGTCTGACTCTAGAGACACACCAAGATTCCTGACTTGATTTTTAGTTGTTTGACCCCTAGCGTCAAGGTATGCATTCACCTTGAGAACTTCATCTTTGTTTCCAAACGCAATGACTTCAGTTTTGTCTTTGTTTAACTGAAGAAAGTTTTGGCACATCCAACTGTTTACTTCATCAATACATTGGCACAGGGAGTCAATGGGGCTGTAATCGTTAGGTGATAGGGCTAAGTAGATCTGTGTGTCATCTGCATAGCTGTGGTAAGCCATTTGGTTCTTTCTCATTATTTGGCTAATTGGGAGCATATACAGGTTGAACAGGAGTGGAGCAAGAATTGAGCCTTGAGGGACTCCGCATGTCATGGGCGTCCACTCAGACTTATGGTCTCCTTTACTCACATAATAACCTCTACGTTCTAAGTATGACCTGAACCATTTTAGGACCATCCCAGAAAGCCCCACCCAGTTTTCCAGCCTTTCCAGAAGTATATTGTGATCGACCGTGTCAAATGCAGCACTGAGGTCGAGTAGTACCAGTACTGATAATTTGCCTGTATCAGTATTTAAGCGAATATCGTTTATTATCTTTATGAGCGCTGTCTCTGTGCTGTGATGTGATCGGAAACCAGATTGAAAATTGTCAAAGTATCCATTCGAGTTCAAGAATTTGTTCAGTTGATTGAAGACAACTTTTTCAATGATCTTGCCTATGAAAGGAAGATTTGAGATCGGTCTATAGTTGCTTAATATTGTCTTATCCAGATTGCTCTTTTTCAAGAGGGGCTTGACAACTGCAGTTTTCAGGGAGTTTGGAAAACTCCCAGAGAGAAGTGAGGAGTTTATCACTTCTAGGAGATCTGCTTCTAAACAGTTGAACACACTTTTGAAAAAAGATGTTGGAAGTGCATCAAGGGCGCAGGTTGATGTTTTAAGGTGCCGTACGTTTTCTTCCAAAATTTTGCCATCAATTTCTTTGAAGTCAGACAAAGTAACACTTTCATATTCTTTTATTTTCACTGATTTGCATTCTCCTTGCATATCTCCAACTACTGGGCAAGGAGGACAATTTCTAGTAAAAGAGGACAACTATTGAACTGTTTCTCACCCACACCTATCATATCACTTCTGATAATATAGATTTTACCACTGGAGTTTATATGGATTACTTTTATGCAGCCTTTATGTGATTTTTGCGACTTCAAAGTTCTGGTCACCATTCACTTGCATCGAATGGACCTACAAAGCAGAGATATTCTTCTAAAAATCTTAATTTGTGTTAAGCAGAAGAAAGAAAGTCATACACCTCTGGGATGCATGAAGGCGAGTAAAGGATGAGAGAATTTTCATTTTTGGGTGAACTATCCCTTTAAGGGGTTCCTTGACTTTTTATTTGTACCATGGTGACATTTTTGTTTTTTGACAAAGACTCTGGTATAAACTCATCTTAAAATATGTTAATGCATTACATGCCTTTTGTATTACTGATTTCATACAATGATTTGCAAACATTTAATTTAGCTAATTTGCTCTCTTGGCTCTCTTCTTAGTTTCAGTCACACCAGATATTCCATGTGCTGGTGGTGGCAGCAGCCTTTATTCATTTCTATGGGGTCTCCAACCTGCAGGAGTTTCGCTATGGCCTTGAGGGAGGCTGCACTGATGACACTCTTCTCTGAGGGCTCCGACCCACACACCCAGCCCTATTTGAATTAGGATTTCAGTGCCCCCATTAATCAAAATAATCCTTATTTTTTATTCTGTTACAGCGTATGAGCAATGCATGGGTGTAAGGATAGGGTTCAACAAAAAACAGATTTCTTTTGATGAAAGTGTTCATGTGTGGTGAAAGGGCACTGTATGTTGAACAAGTATCTTATAGCTGGAACATGACCCTTGTCATCATTTAACTTTTAATTTGAGAACAATCTCTTGGGTTTAATGTGTTTCTTTTGAAGTGAAAAGCACTTTTCAATGAGTTGTAGAAAAGACTCCTCATAACATAATGCATCAAAGTGGTGTTTTTCGAATTACAGGAGGAAATTATCTTTTCTTGACACCATTTAATGCACATCTGAATTATTGCTTGAATTTCACTGATAGAACAATATCTTGGTCATTGTTTTTATTCATACTGAATGGAAAATGCACAACGGGCAAATAAGCGGTTTAAGGGTTTCCGGCAAAATCTACATGCTTTGAACATATTCACAATTTTTTACTTGCAGGTCAAATGAAAATATACACAGGTCAACTGTTACACCTTACAGCACAGTCTATTAACAATACATTTTACTGTAAAGTATATAAGTATTCCTGTGCCTTAGGCCACTGGAAATAGGTTATATATATGGGCCAAAACTACAGTGTAGTCAATTTCATAAATTGCAAATAGCTAGTGATTTTCCTTTGCAAGCAATCCATTCAGTTTAAAAAGGTTAAAAAAAAACTAAATAACATGTTTGACCTTTATTGAGGATCTTTCTCAGACTGCTGTTTGTAAAAAGTAGTGTTTTATCCTTTTTAAATAAGCTAACTGTGTGGCTTTACCACAAAGAATAAACAATCCATATATTCATGTGTTATGTGTAGAGGTGGTAAATCATTTACATTTAAATGAAATGTAAATTGTTCAATAAATATTTATGGACCACACCTTATGTTTCTTTTATTTAATTGATGGATTTATAAAGTGGAGATAATATCTATTTTTATTCATTGTATATATTAAAGCGACAGTTCAACCAAAAATGAAAATCCTCTCATAATTTACTCACCTTCATAACTTCCCAGATGTGACTATCTTTTTTTCTACTAAACACGAAAAAAAGATTTTAAGAAAAATATCTCGGCACTGTAGGTCCATACAATGCAAGTGAATGGTTTCCAAAACTTAAAAGCAGCATAAAAGTAATCCATATGACTCCAGTGGTTTAATCCATGTCTTTAGAGAAAATATGATAGGTGTGAGTGAGAAACAGATCAATATTTAAGTAATTTTTACTATAAATCTCCACTTTAAAATTCTTCTTTTGTTTTTGGCGATTTGCATTATTTGTGCATATTGCCACCTACTGGGCAGGGAGGAGAATCTATAGTAAAAAAGGACTTAAATATTGATCTGTTTCTCACCTTATCAAATGGCTTCTGAAGATATGGATTAAACCAATGGCGTAGTGTGGATTAATTTTATGGTGCCCTTATGTGCTTTTTTTCTCAGAATTTAAACGTTCTGGACACCATTCACTTGCATTGCTTGGACCTACAGAGCTGATATTTTCTTCTAAAAATCTTTTTAAATATCATTTTTGTTCAGCAGAAGAAATTAAGTC
Organism: Moxostoma hubbsi; assembly: GCA_032164185.1. NCBI lineage: Eukaryota > Metazoa > Chordata > Actinopteri > Cypriniformes > Catostomidae > Moxostoma > Moxostoma hubbsi. The sequence continues at coordinate 16,845,340 of JAVLUX010000186.1, forward strand.
TTACATATCTGGGATGGCATGAGGGTGAGTATATTATGAGAGTATTTTCATTTTGTGTGAACTATCCCTTTAAAAAAAAAAAAGGTTGAAAATCTTGAAGTCCATTTTAAAAGTATAATCTTTATTCGACGTTTGCGTATAATTTACTCCCTAAAAGTGGCTTTTATTTGCAAATATAAATTACATTTATAAATAACTAACATTTGTGTTGTACATTTTAATTGGACTTTTGAAAAATATTACGAGTATGTGCACACATGCATTGCTTTGCAGAGTTTGAAAATGGAGTCGGTGTGATTCTGGGTGGAACGAAATAATTCGGGAATTCTTTTTAGCCGGTCTGCATTGGCAGTTGCGCAAATATAGCAGCAACCGACCAGAGTCCGCTAGTTTATTTTCTACAAAATTGTCAACTGTTTAAGTTTACGTAGCTTGTCATATTTGTGCTCAACATTTGAAAGACTATATTTAGATAATAAGTTTGTCTCGAACGGAAGTAGTTGTCCGTATGGTCTAATTCAGAGGTGAGGATCCTTAATTACTTGTCACTTATTTAGCCAGTTAGTTAATACAATTATGTGATTTGCATTGACAGACGAACATTAATCAACCTATATATATTCTATTCTAATTTATAGTATGTCTTGTTTTCAGTTGTTTACGAACATGGATGACAGTAAACAGACTTCCTCTCCCGAAAGATCTGAAGACCCCTCTCTTGTGTCAGAGGATGGCAAAAATATGAAAGCAGTTTTGTGCCAACGATGTGGTTCCAAGGTGCTCTGCCCAGGCATGGCAGTGTTTACAGAAAAGGAGGTAATTTTGTTCGCAATTAGTGTGAAACATACATTACATGATAATTAATTATAATTTACAGCAGTTTAGTCATTTTTTAAAATTATAGTCTTATACAAATTTCAAGTGCACAATGTTATGTATTTTCTTGAGACATAAATGTCCTCCTTTTTTTTCTCCATGTAAACGCCCCTTCTCATTTACCAGTTGTTTCTGCCTTCAATGAGAAAGAAAACCTCCATTGGCCAGTCAGATGGGACCTTGGAAGGGGACACATTAACAGCTCACTGGCTGGTTGACGACATGTACACATTTGAGAATGTGGGCTTCACCAAAGATGTTGGCAAAGTGAAGTATCTTATTTGTGCTGATTGTGAGATCGGACCTATTGGCTGGCATTGCGTGGATGACAAGAAGAGCTTCTATGTGGCATTGGACAGGGTAAATCATGAATAGAGCACATGTATGAGTTACTGTCTGGAAAATGATATGGTATTTGACTGTGCAACTTAATGTCTTATTGGAGAAACCTCTATAGGTCCAGTTTTCGCACTTCTTACAAAGTGCAGATAAATGTAGTGTTTCTAGATAAAATTTTTTTATTGTGAAACATTTCATACTTGGCCAATTTGCACACACTGACATGTGCAAAACTGCTCCTATCACCAAGTCTCTTTTGAAAATAACATAGATGCAGACAATGCTTCTAAACATTCCTTAAAGGAATAGTGCACCCATCATTTTAATTATCTCATTATTTACTCACCCTCATGCCATCCCAAATGTGTCTGTAATCAAATATCTCTGGTAGCTCTTTAGGTCCACGCAATACAAGTGATTGGTGACCAAATCTTTTAAGCTCAAAAAAACACAAAGGCAGTGTGAGACTCCAGTGGTTTAATCCCTGTTTTCTTAATCTGGTTTGGGTGAACAGACCAAACTGTAACTCCTTTTTCAATGTACGTCTTGCCATTGCAGTCTCTTGTCACAATTGTGATTTCAAGCTTGATTACTCTTCTAGTGCTTGGCGCATGTGCAGAGTGTTAGATGCCGCTAGGAAGTTTAATCGAGATTGAAATTGTTATTCATGGTCAAGTAGACTGCTTATGTCAATATTTATTGTGAAAAAGGAGCTACATTTCGCTCTGTTCTCACCCCCAATCCGATTGAATCGCTTCAGAATACATGGGCTTAACCACTGGAATCTTATGGATTACTTTTAAGCGCCCTTTATGTGTTTTTGGAGCTTAAATTTTGCTCACCATTCATTTGCATTGCATGGAGCTACAGAGCTGAAATATTCTTCTAAAAAAAAAACTGCACTTGTGTTCTGCAGAAGATAGAATGTCATAAACATCTGGGATGGAACGAGGGTGAGAAAATGATGAGAGAATTTTCATTTTTGGATGATCTCTCCTTTCAACACAAGGCCCTTGCCAATCCACCTCATCTCTCCTTGAGTTTTCATAAAACACAAAGCCACTTCTTTGAATGAAGAGACTGGGGAAAAGGACAATGCTTGTCAAGTAACAAAAAGTGATGTGATAAAATAAAATACAATGATAAACTATTATGAAATTGACTCATTTTTGAGGAAAATGTCCTTCAATGCATCCAAGATATCTATAGTGTGAAAAAGATGTCTTTTCATATGATGTCTACTGTAGTTTTGTAAGGGGGTCTGACTTGAACTGCTGTGTGTGTGTGTGTGTGTGTGTGTGTGTGTGTGTGTGTGTGTGTGTGTGTGTGTGTGTGTGTGTGTGTGTGTGCGTGCGTATATATATGTATGTATGTGTATAAAAAATATACAGGGTTGGGAGGGTTACTTTGAAATGTATTCCACTACAGATTACATGCTTTAAAATGTAAAATTTAATTTGTAACATATTCCATTAGATTACTCAAGGTCAGTAACGTATTCTAAATACTTTGGATTACAATTTTTTTTTAAATTGTTTTGACTATAAAAACTCTCCAGTACAGTAAGACAAAATACACATGTTAAAAATACATTCTCTGAAAAACCTAAATATCGTATGCAGTGTTGTTTCAAAACAAGATCAATCTAATTTATCTTGTTTTTAAGGATTTTATGATAAGTGTACTGGAAAACAATAAAATCTTTTTATCAAGAATACGATTTTTTTGTTTACACTAATATCAAAGGACTTACTAGAAAAAAAGTAATTATGATCCAACATGAATTTTCTTGATAAAAAATATGATCGTTCTGTAACGATTCAGACAATGATTTTACATGCATTCTATTAGTATGCAGAGTACCTTTAAGACGCTGATCATCTCATTTGCATATGTGTGTTCCGCGTGATTAGAGTTACGCAGTCTGTGCAGGTGGATGATGACCGATATGCTCTCCCTGACCTTTATTATACTTTTATGTTTTGAGATGCTAGTGGTTTGTTAATTTTCCCATGTACGAGAAGAGCGTGCAGCCTGTGTATCTGCCATTAAACGTGTGGAATTCAGACTTTTGCTGTTTGGCTCCGTGATTTGTCGGACTAAACCAATAATCCGGGTAAAATCTTACAGTGTCTGGTAACGTGCATGTAAAATGGCTAGAAATAGCATTTTAGATTAGCGTAAAGCTGACAATTTACACAATGTTTATTTATGTTTCTTCTGCTCCAAATTTACTTCAAACTTACTTTTCTATGAATGTAACACATCGTAAGAAATTGTTTCACCGCTGTTAAAATGCACTTTGGATCACGTAATTTATATGTATAAATGTTGTCCATCTCTATCTGTCTTTCCTAGCGTTTGTCCCGCGTAGGTGCAGTGTCCGCTTCGTGATAGTCTACATATATATTTGATTTGGCACAAGTTTTACGCCGGATACCCTTCCTGACGCAAATGTTTTCCATCTGAAAGGACTAAATATACAGTGAAACAAATGACGATATGCAAAGTAATCAAAATACTTTTCTAATGTAACTATTCTAATTACCATTTATTTTAGTGGAATAGTTACTTATATTTTGTATTTTATATACGTATTCCCGTTACATGTATGCCGTTACACCCCAACCCTATATATATGTAAATATGTGTGTGTGTTTGCAATCTAAGTATCGATGATATGTGTTGATAACATCTCTGTCACTGCCACACCCCGGTCTCCCTCGGTAGAATCAGTGGAGCAGTTTCCTCCGATAGGTGGATCAGACAACCGGGTCTAGTTCCTATTATTTGGGCGACAAGTCTTCCGAGTTGGCGTGCGGTACGTGCTCATAGATAATGCTTTCCGGTGGATGCTGATGGACCCTCGGCATAAAGATATGTAAAGACAAAAATCGACTATTATATTGCTGCAACACCACAACGGTGAGATACTTTTTGTCTTTGCACCGTATTTTAAGGATACCGTGTTGTGAATTCGGGTCACGTGACGGTGCAAATGTACACGGATTATATATTAAAATACTTTTGCCAAACAAAACGTTTTGACTATGTAATGTATACCGTACCGCTCTGTGCCTGAGATTAATTGTGAATTGAGATGTCAATCGGGCGAGTGTTAAAGCGAAATGCATCTTCCTTCAACAACATCTGTTACTTCCGAGTGGGCAACTTGAAAGAGTCCATTTAAAGTAGTAGTTCCGGAGATAAATGAAGCTCTTAGCTGCGGTAGTTTAAATCAATCCGCGCGAGCCAGCCTACTTTCTTCTTTTGCGATGGAAAAGTGTTTTTATTTATTTTATTGTCATATACGTGTATAAAAGCTTTGTTTTTTTTACAACGGATTCTGTTAAGAGTAATGGCTGTTATTTAATTTGTTTATTTTACTTATTTCGCGAGGTGATCAAGCCAAGAAAAACAAAGCTGAGTAAAATGGGACGACATCTTGGTGTATCAGATCTTTAAATGTAATCAAATGTTTAATTTGCTTTAATATAATTAATTTAAAACATTAATTATTATTATTTATGAATCATGTTGTTCATTGTTGACCAGTATTACATAACGATAGCTTGTAATTATCGTCTCATAAATGGTTCTATATTGATCGGTGTATTTATTTTTCTTACTTGTCATGCATTACGGCGATTTTTAAGCATGCCTTTTTAAAAAGTGACTAAAAAAATAAATTGGTGAGAATGTTGTATGTATATAGAGAATTCAGCGTCTCTACTTTTGTAAGCGGAAGTCGACTAGCCACTGTAACGTCGACACTCCGTCTGTGTGTACGTTTCCTAAAGTGGACGAGGATGTTAATGGTCGGAGTTCAGGTGTAATCATTCTTTGCCATGGCATATTCTCGAGACTAATTAAGCCATTTACTTCAACTTCAAACAGTTTACTGCAGTTTCTACATGTCATCATTGGGATCAAGTTCCCCAGAATGACCAATTCACGACCCAAAGAGTTTATTCCACCACCGGAGTGCCCTGTCTTTGAGCCCAGTTGGGAGGAATTTGCCGACCCTTTCGGGTTCATCAACAAAATACGTCCAATTGCAGAAAATACTGGCATCTGCAAGATCCGACCGCCCCCGGTAAGTTTCTTCGACGCATAACAGAACTGTCAAATGAAAACCACATCTCGACCGCCTTTCTGAGTCGTAGATCACAGGCTTCAGTTAAATCCCGAAACTCTTTTTTTTTAAAGGCAGGTTTTTCAACATGGCGGATTGCGGCTGCAGCCATTGCGAACGTTCGCAACGGCGCGTGCGCGTGTGAGCGCAGCTACAAGCAATGCGTGCGATTACTCAAAACACTTACCTTAATAACAGCAGTTACTTTATTTTGAAAATAGTTTTTTAAAATGCTCTGACTTTTGAGGATCACAATTGACTTTTTGCACACACTTTTAATAAATATTTGATTTTGGTGGACAGAACCTAATGATTGTTATTGTCTTCTAAATTCAATGCTGGGTAGCAGTCATCCACCCATAAAAGAATAAGTCCTTTCTCGATAACTGAACCTAATTCAAGCATTTCTTTTCTCCACCTTATTTTGCGTTAAAACATTTTGCGATGGATTGTACACGTTTTTTTAATGCAACTACTTCCTTTTTTCATTCCGACGTCAAAACATTGAATTTAAAATGTGTTATTTTACTTGAATATCTTTTGTTAGAAAATACGTAGTAGTGTTTATTTATCAAGACTGAAGAGTCTGATAAAGAGTTAAGTCTTTTTGTACAGTTTATACAATGTTTCGGGACGAATACCATGAACTAACAATGGCCACTTTTACTGGCAAATAATGTAAAACCGCTTGTTTGCCACGCGTTTTTGTCGTATATCAAATAAATGAGTTAGTTTTAACTCCAAATGTACAGTTGTTGTAGTTTTAAGTGGCGCAATTGATCTTCGCCGTTGTCCTCCATGTTGTACGAGTTGTAGATTTGCATTTGGTTTGCCATTTGGCCTTTGAAACTAAAATTCGATGTAAATAACGCAAGCGAGAAGATAAATTCTCAGCAGGTCGCGTTTTAAATGTGTTCATTACATTGCATGGTTGCACACAATTTGTGCTTTTGTCTATATATGTATTTGTATTTGCCTTGTTCACAAATATCGCCCTCAAACGGCCTCCGTAGAAAGATAAAGAGACGTTTTGTCGTCGTTATAACAATCCATCCCAAAATAAAAAGCTTTTATAACTCATGATGTAGTACATAACTATTTATCTAGAATGTGATTGATTCCAAAACGTTGCCAATGTCTGGACTATTTTATAAATTTTATATTTTGTGGGTATGCGTACCTACTTTTGTATTGATGTGCAGATGTCTCAATTTTCAGTGAATAGCAAATCAGGACCATCTGCAATCAAGTCGCTATATTGTTTTGTTTGTGTGTGTGTGTCAAATGTTAACCATAAGAGCATTACACGTTTTTGTTTTTTATGTCAGGGATGGCAGCCACCATTTGCCTGTGATGTGGACAGACTGCATTTCACCCCACGCATTCAAAGGCTTAATGAGTTAGAGGTGAGGCCTTTTATCTTTATGCAGCTTGTTGGGTACTTTGTATTTGGAGACATATTCATGTAGTCTCTTTTGGTAGACTTATTAACCCTCAACCCCAGTGCTAAATCAACCTATGTGACCTCTATTTGGCCTACCAGACTTGAAAGTTTCATGTCACCGCTTAAAGGTCATGAACAAATAGCGAAGGTCACTGTTGGAAAGACGTCATTGTTACAACCAATTCTTCTGATTGCTCTAGAAATTATAGTGATTGATTTGTTTTTTGTTGATGTACTGTTTCACAGGCCCAGACCAGAGTGAAGCTCAACTTCCTGGACCAGATAGCAAAGTTTTGGGAACTGCAGGGCTGCACACTGAAAATTCCTCATGTCGAGCGCAAAACCCTGGACCTGTATGTGCTCTATAAGGTAGAGCTGAGGTTAAATCACCTTTAGGCTTTTCTCATAATGCACCTAGTTTAAAGGAATAGTTCACGCAAATATAAAAATTCTCATCGTTTACTCACCCTCATGCCAACCCAGAAGTGTATAACTTTCTGTTACAAATAAAGATTTGTAGAAGAATATATCAGCTCTCTTGGACCAAACAAAGAAAGTGAATGGTGACCAAAACTTTGAAGCTCCAAACAGCACAAAGCGATCCAATCAGTTTTGGGTGAGAACAGTGTGAAATGTAACTCCTTTTTAACTATAAATCTTGACATCAGCAGTCTCCTTGGCAATCATTATTTCAAGCTCTGTTACACACCCTAGAGCAATCTAGCTCTCTGTGCATTTGTCAAGCACTAGGAAGTGTAATCAAGCTTGAAATCATAATCGTGTCAAAAGACTGCAATGGCAAGATTTATAGTGAAAAAGGAGTTACATTTCGCTCCGTTCTCACCCAAAACCAAATAGATTGCTTCAGAAGACATGGATTAAACCATTGGAGTCGTATGGATTACATTTATGCTGCATTAATGTGCTTTTATGGATCTTTTTGACCCATTCACTTGCATTTAATAGAACTACAGAACTGTTATATTTTTCTAAAAATCTTTGCTTGTGTTAAGCAGAAGAAAGTAAGTCATACACATCTGGGATGCATGAGGGCGAGTAAATGTTGAGAGAATTGTAATTTTTGTATTAAATATTCCTCTAATGCACAGGTAATTGGGTGTAATGCAGCAACAGATGCTTAAATTCTTACGTGTACCATTTTAAAGTCGGATATGAATTCAAATATGCCTTTTCCAATGGTTGGTATTTGACCTTTCTCCCTGTCTCTGTCTAGCTGGTCAAAGAGGAGGGAGGCTTTGATGTGGTCTGCAAAGAGCGGAGATGGACTCAGATAGCACTGAGGATGGGCTTTGCTCCCGGCAAAGCAATTGGCTCTCACCTGCGTGCTCACTATGAGAGAATTCTCTACCCTTACTACCTGTTCCAAGCAGGAGCTTATTTTATGGTGAGGCTGCTTAAGCGATTGCATTACTTCCTCTTTCTCTCTGTTCTCTTTTTCTCCACTTTTTCTAATATTCTTCATGATGGTGCATGCATGTAGATTGTTATTCATTAAAATTCCTGACAGCCTTTGTCCATTTATTATTTTTTGGCAGAGAACCCAACTGCTCTAACTGTGTCAGAGCAGAGCGTGCCCCAGTTGATTTAGCGTTGTGCCCTAGTTTATTTTTGCACTGCGTATATTCAGTGAAGATTCACTAACCCTTGAAATAATCAGTTCTGGGATGTGCAAAACTACCAATTTTCATAATCGAATAGATTTTTGCTTATTTTAAAGGAGTGGACGAGTTGAAATAAATTTTAACATTATCCTACAAATGCTGTAGTTTGAGCTTAACTTGTATCGTTTAAGAGGGATATACAGACGCTAAGCACATCACTTCAACATGGTAACTAACAGATTTTCAACAAATAAATAGGCAAAATAACTATAACATCTTATTGCACAAAACTATCAAAGTAATAAGTCTCTGATAAAGACTGGCGCAAAACCCCTTATCCACACATCCTGAATGCAGAATGACATACTTCAGTGTAAACAGAGAGATTGGGAGTCTCAGGGTGATCCTCGCTCCACATTCAAAAGTTCAGAACTGCAAGATAACGCGGGTTCACATCTAGTTAATGACATCATGCAGATTACACCCTTTTTTTAATGCAACTATTGTGTCCGACTGAATCCGCAAAATATTTTAATCTCAAGCACCTCACAAATGCGGAAACATTACTGAAAGCAGAGGATTTAACGTCCGACAGTGGTCATCTTGTAATGTGTTGTTGATGTGGCGCTTTGATGGCTAAAACAGCAGCGGTGCATAAATGGACTAGACTTAAAGCATTAAAGAGACCAAACATTTTGTAGAAGGTTTTACTGTGCTGACTATTATTCATTTTTAAGCACAGCAAGCTATCATCATGCAAAAACGCTCCAAGAAGTTGCGTCTCAATTCATTTGTGAATTGCGTCTACCATTTAAACCACCACCATTAAAAATATGGTGTTGACCCCACTAATCAACTAGTCAGTTGTTAGACACCTAGTTGATTATTCGACCACCGTAGCACATCCCTAATCAGTTTTGTAGCATGCACAGTAGTTTATTAAGAAGCTGAACTATTAAGTGTAATGAATAATAATCACAACAGTTTAAGTACCCAAACTTGTTGTTTTGTTTCTGTGCATGATTTTATAGGGTTTCACTTTTGTTTGTTTTAAATAGCTGTTAGTCTGTGTTTTGCTGTTTCTGTGGGTTAAGTGGTTAACAATATTTTCTGTCAGGCATGTTTATCAGTGCTGTACCCTCAGTCCCCTTCCCCCATCCCTAAAGGGGTGTGAATTCATTGAATAGACCCACTTGCCTGCTGCTTTGGTTAATACTCTAGGGGTGATCTGCTTTGCCTCTCACTTTTACTGGCTTTAATGATGTCCACCCTGCTGTCATGTCACTCTCTATTTAATTAGATAAGAGTGGAGCCACATGCACACAAATAGTGGTCATATAAATGCATCTATCTGCATCTGTGTTCTTCAAATACAAATGTCCATTGTAGATACAAAGGTTGTTTTTTTTATTGTTAGTATACAGGCTTGGAGTTAACAATTATGGAATCTCTTTGTCCAACAGAACTCTCAGAAACCTACTCTGACAAATGACACCAAAGACCAGGAGTATAAATCCCATGACCTGCCCCAGCGCCAGTCAGTGCAGCCAGTAGAAACCTGCACTATCGCTCGCCGAGCCAAGCGGACAGAGGTAGAGCTAATTTGTTGGAATCTTGTGGTTTTATCAGCTCTCCCTGATCCATGCCTGATCCATTTTGTTCAGACTAGATGGTAATGCTCTCTTATTGGCTTTCTCTTCATAGGGCCGCTGTTTTAAATCAGAGCAGTTCGAGGTGTGTGAAAACAAGCCCAACCTGAGGAGGAGAATGGGCTTGTGTGTGGCTAAAACAGAACTAGGTATTTATCCTTGATATTTTTACCTCTACAGTTCTTCCAAAAATCAGTTTAAATGGTTGTGGCAGTTTTCATTTTATTTACCTTACATATTCCTTTCCAGTGAAAGAAATTCCAGTCCAGGTGAAACAAGAACCCATTGAGCCAACAACTGAGGGTGAAAAATCAATGGTAAGGGAGGTGAAAAACCAGTTAACATTTGAACAAAACAGAAAGCAAGCACTGCATTCCTTTGTGCCAATGTTCTAGGGTTTCTCCCCACAGGTGGAGCAGTACATATGCTTGGTATGCAGGGGTGGAGGTGATGAAGATAGGCTATTGCTTTGTGATGGGTGTGATGACAGCTATCACACGTTCTGTCTGATCCCACCCCTCCACGATGTCCCCAAAGGTGACTGGAGATGCCCCAAGTGCCTGGCTCAGGTGAGCCACACCCCAAATGTCTATATCTGCCAAAACTGATTTTCTTTGTTCATCATGTTTGTTTATCAACATTAACATTGGCGCAACTGCTCCATTTGCACTCTCTGCACCCAGACATTACCTACTACTTGTTTGCCAATATTAGGAGCAGTAAAGATTACGTTTCTTGGTGTGTTTAATAGACGTTTGTGATTTGCTGAGGTGTCATATTTGTAATCCTCAACATAGGAGTGTGGTAAGCCACAGGTGGCGTTTGGGTTTGAGCAGGCCTCCCGTGACTACACCCTCCGCACCTTCGGGAACATGGCTGACTCGTTCAAGTCAGACTACTTCAACATGCCTGTTCACGTATGTTTGATAGAAGCATGTTTTCATTATGCAAATGACTGTTGGGGAAGATAATTGGGATATGAGTGATCTTCCTTATTGTTCAGCAGATGGTTCCCACAGAGCTGGTGGAGAAGGAGTTCTGGCGACTGGTTAGCACAATCGAGGAGGATGTCACTGTGGAGTATGGGGCTGATATTGCTTCAAAGGACTTTGGAAGTGGCTTCCCTGTTAAGAATGGCACCTTCAAAGTATCACCGGAGGAGGAGGTACAGAAATAACATGAAATGCACAGAAGTTCTGCCATTTTGAAGCCCTAGAACAATTCTAATCATGTTGCAGAGATTTCTTCCCACTCTATATCTGCTGCTGTCATAGAGCTCACAAAGCACTTATTCAGAAATATTTAATTTGTCTAGGATTATCTGAGTAGTGGATGGAACCTCAACAACATGCCAGTGTTGGATGCATCTGTGCTGACTCATGTCACAGCAGACATCTGTGGGATGAAGCTCCCATGGCTGTATGTGGGCATGTGCTTCTCATCCTTCTGCTGGCATATTGAGGACCACTGGAGCTATTCCATCAACTATTTGCACTGGTATTCCATTCTTTCCACACTTAACAGAAATTTGAGTAAATAAACATTTTTATGTGGTGCATTATTGTTTATATTAACTCTTTAATAACAATGCAGTGGTTCCCAACCCTATTCCTGGAGGCCCCCCAACAAACACTGCATGTTTTGTATATCTCCCTTTTCTCCCTTTGTCTCCACTAAAGCTGATGAGTTGAATAAGGTGTGTTTGATTAGGGAGATATCCAAAATGTGAAGTGTAGGGTGGGCCTCCAGGAACAGGGACGGGAACCACTAATTAATGTACTGTGTCACCTTGTGCATGGCTTAATATTGTTTTTGTACCATCTTAAATATTTACTAAGATAGAAAGTAATTAATGTTATAAGGTTGTTCCACTCAAATTTTGTGGTTTTGATTTGTAGGGGGGAGCCAAAGACATGGTACGGTGCTCCAGGCTATGCTGCTGAGCAGTTGGAGAGTGTGATGAAGAACCTGGCCCCAGAGCTCTTTGAGTCTCAGCCAGACCTGCTCCACCAACTGGTCACCATTATGAACCCAAATGTCCTCATGGACAATGGAGTACCAGTGAGTGCCCACACTTAAACGCATATAATAAAAGCCATTAATCACAACAAACAAACAAAAAACAGAATAAACCATTATGTTGGTTTAACAAAGCAAACATACTGTTATTGTACATACTTGGATTAGGGTTTTTCCAAAATCACTAAAGGCGAGTTCACATTTACCTAAATGGGAATCCGCGTGATCGAGAATTTTGATTTTGCGGATTTACATAGTTCAAGTTTAGTGAACTTTGTCTGGCGGTGCTTCGTTCACGGCTACAATGGAGATAATTTTAGTGGCGAGTTTCTTTTTCTAACTTAACTCTCAAAGTGTATAATATGCAGCATTAAAAAGAGTATGCTGGTCTATTAGTTTTTCATATTGAATTGAATTGGTTTTACACACGCTCAACATCTGCCCATGATGACTGCATGTCAATGTGACTGCACCTTAAAGGGATAGTTCACCCAAAAATTAAAATGGTCTAATTTACTCACCTTCATGCCATCCCAGATGTGTTTGACTTTGTATAACTCCAGTGGTTAAAACCATTTCTTCAGAAGCAGTATAATAGGTATGGGTGAGAAACAGATCAATATTTAAGTCCTTTTTTATTATAAATTCTCCTCCCTGCCCAGTAGGTTGCAATATGCACAAAGAATGCAAACCACCTAAAAGATTTATAGTAAAAAAAAAAGGGCTTAAATAGTGATGCATTTCTCACCCACACCTATCATATCACTTCAGAAGCCATGTTGTCTTATGGATTAGTTTTTTGCTGCCTTTATATGCTTTTTGGACCTTCAATATTTTGGCCACCATTCATTTGCATTGTATGGACCAACAGATCTGAAATAATCTTCTTAAAAATCCACATCTGGGAAGGCATGTGGGTGAGTAAATGAATATACATTTTTGGGTGAACTATACCTTTAACCCAAGACCAAAATTTCTGTTTAACTCCAAGAGCTTTCAAGCAACTTCCACCGAACTTGACACACACTTTGTCTGCATTGACCTGTAGTAGATGATTAAAAATGACTGTAAAGGGATTTAGACGGGCAAGGAGGCGGGGAGAACCGGCTTGACAATATAAATAATAGTTTAATGTGAAACTTAAACAAAAGACACAAACACACACATGACGGACATGTCCGTAAACAATCTCTCTCTCCCGCACCATCTTCCGCAGTAAGCCTTTATCCCTCTCGGAGGCTTGATTAGCCTGATGAGGGACCGGGTGTGTAGAATCACGACCCGGCCCCACCCTCCGCCCTGCCACAACGACATTTTCTGACTGTAATTCTTCCTAGATTTATCTGTCTGTTTGGTCTTGAAGTAGATATAAGGCCTATACAACCTTTAATCTTGAAGGCCTTTTGAAGTTGTTTTTTTTTTTTTTTTTTTTTTTTTTTTTTTCATGAGAAACTTTTATCTCATTCCGGTTTCCTCTTCTATATTTATCTTCTTGTGTGAGATGCAGCTATTCAATTAACTTTCATTCTCTGTAGATTTACCGTACAAACCAGTGTGCTGGCGAGTTTGTCATTACCTTTCCAAGGGCCTATCACAGTGGATTCAACCAGGGCTTTAACTTTGCAGAGGCAGTCAACTTCTGCACAGCCGACTGGGTAAATGACAATTAATATGGAATAATCATCATTAATGCCATACAAACTTATGGTCAGTGTCTACTAAAACTTCATGTATTAAAATGATCTTGCTTTTCAGATGCCTCTTGGTCGGAAGTGTATCGAGCACTACCGATCTCTGAACCGATACTGTGTTTTCTCCCACGATGAGATGACCTGTAACATTGCCAACAAGGCAGACAGTCTAGACTTGGAACTGGCCTCTGCAGTCCAGAAGGACATGAGCTCCATGATTCAGGAGGAGAAGGAGCTCCGTGAGAAAGCTTATAAGATGGTAGGTGACACTTTCAATGAGAATGGGTTCATTCAACTGTCATAAACTGTTCATTAATGGATTGGCTGAATTGGTGCACAATATCCACCAAAATCTATATCAGTATCTGTACGTAAACCCCTTGCTCTCTTTGCATACATGGTCTGTCTTAACTTAATTGATACCATTGTGTTTATGCTTCTCTTTAGGGCTTGTGGCACTCCCAGCAGGTTGACTATGATGTACTGCCAGATGAGGAAAGGCAGTGTGCTAAGTGCCGGACCACCTGTTACCTGTCTGCCATCACCTGTCCCTGTAGTCCGGACCAGCTTGTCTGTCTTCACCACATTCAGGATCTTTGCTCATGCCCTGTTAGCAACTACACACTCAAGTAAGTGTTTGCATTGCAACAATGATGTCTTGACAGGGACAAACCATAGGTCATTATTAGAGGTTGACAGACATAACTGTTTTACCTATTAATCTGGGCCAATAGTTACTATTATTGACTTTTTTATTCCTCCATGACCAAAATCCTTAATCTGACAAATATATAGGCTACAAAAAGCTTAATTTGGTGAATATTTACATATAGAGTATTGTAACTGAGCCAATACTCTGTCACTATCACTGTTTATGGACTAATTCGTGATTATTGATGTGAAATGTTATAAAAAATACACAACAATTGATAAGTTATTGTGGATGATGTGCTATTGATGAATAATGATCTACTGTTAATAACTTCTCATACAGTATACAGAATTTACTTTATAGTGATCCTATTATAATCAATTATAGATCATTGTAAAATTGCATGGTAGTTCCTTTGTGATTGTGTGGGCTGGAAGCATAGACATTTCAAAATAAGAGTCCTGTGTGTATTTGGGGCTTGTTTAGAATTAAAAGTCCCACGGTATGTTCCAAATCGGAATTTTTTCTGATTATTATTGGGATTTTGGTTCCACTATGAAGAACATGCATCTGGGATTTAAATAATTTTGGACTTTTGCCTGTCCCTGTTACAGTAAGTAAAGACTAAGATGATTTTTTTTTTTTTTAACTATCATCTGATTAATCTGCCTTTCACCACCTTAGTTATCAGTTTTGGCTAGGGATGAGAATGAGTAATCGATTAATCGAGTGCTCATTTAGCTTTAAATGTTTTGACTAGTAAAAACATTATTCGAATAAAGAGATTTGATTTTCCTTTGTTCCTTTTAACTGCTATGACCAACAAAGAAATTCCTTCTCTCGCCTAAATCTGACGCTTAGTTCACCTAAAAAGAAAATTCAGCCTTTAAAGTGATTTGTATCGGTTCAGAAGGTGTGTGTGTGTGTGTTGTTTATTTAACATTTTTTTCAAATTGAAAATCTTTTTTTTTTTCATAAGAAAAACAGGTTAAAAATTTGAAAGTTAATCGGTTATTTAAAAAATAATCGGTTGCGCTTTTTTATTTTTTTTTGTTGGAGAACTGTATTAAAAAATGACTGGAAATGCCATTCCCCTAGTATCGGCAAAAGCTACAGTTGTTTGACCTGGAGTCATTAAAATATTTAAAAAGTTTAAGACTAGAGATAAAAGTAGGAATTACAAAATGTTATCAGAGAGTTATTGCTTTTATACATATTTTAAGATTTTCCTAAATTAATCCTTTTTTTTTTTTTTTCCTCCTTGCTCAGCTATAAATACACCCTTTCTGAACTGAACCCAGTGTTCCAGGCTGTGACTTCACGTGCAGAATCTTATGATGACTGGGCATTTAAAGTTAACAAGATTTTGAAGGCAAATCAAGACAGTAAAAGTGGTAAGTTATTACTGCAATACACCTAGTTTTTTTTGGCTTTTCATACCGATTTTAATGTGGTGGTCGTTTATCTTGAAATGTCCTTTTTTCTTTCTGTCTAAATGTATTTCGTTTTCCTCAACCACAGATTTTGAGGAGCTTCGCTCGCTGGTTGTGGAAGCAGAGAAGAAAATATACCCTGAGACTGACTTGCTAAATTACCTGCGTCAAGTAATCCAGAATGCAGAGAGGAGTGCGTCAATGGCCCAACAACTCCTCAACGGCAAGAGACAGACAAGGTACCTTTTGGATTTACAAATCTACCTAGATTACATTTTAATGTAAAAAAAAAAAAAAAGTTAAAACTTTAGTGTAGAATTTCTGCACCACTAGTGTCACCAAACGGAATTGCCAAAACAATCACCATTTTCAAACTGATTCCAAAAAACTCCCCACCTCATTAATTGGTTGTATAAGCAGATAGTCCCACCCCAAACACATGCCATCTGTTGAGCCAGTTGTGCTGTGTCGGACTGCACAGGCCGCTCAAACAAACAGAACAATGTTTTGATAATGACACAGTATAACACTTTTAGGAGAAATCAACCTACAAAAACTTACTTATGATATACGAGAGAGAACATTTTAACACCCGAAACATTTGCACACTTCAGCTTTAATAATTTTTAGCTAGCTTTAAGCTGATGCCTGTTTGCCTCTGTATTTGTACTTGTAACTGATTTGTGTTAATAGGTATCGCTCTGGTGGTGGAAAGTCTCAGAATCAGCTCACTGTAGAGGAACTGAGGTCATTTGTCAATCAGCTGTATGAACTGCCCTGTACCATTCGACAGGCCCCTTTCCTAAAGGTACCTAAATGCATTATTTAATGCTGTTAAATTCTAAATGCCATTTCATCCCAGATAAAATGGATCAAATCTTTTCACTTTTCTTGTCTCAGGCTCTTTTGAACCGTGTTGAACAGTTCCAGCAGCAGAGCTCTGATCTCCTAGCAGAGGATATGCCTGGTTCCTCTGTCCTCCAAGGCCTCCTAGATGAAGGTGCAGGCCTGGATGTAGAGTTGCCTCAGCTGGCAGTGTTGAGGCAGAGGCTGGAGCAGGCCCGCTGGGTGGAGGCTGTTCAGCAAGCCAGTGATCAGCCGGCCAGCCTCAGTCTAGACTACATGAGGAGGCTCATAGATCAAGGGGTGGGCCTGGCACCGCATGCATGTGTGGAAAGAACCATGGCCCGCCTGCAGGAGCTACTCACTGTCTGTGAACATTGGGAAGAAAAGGCTCATAACATGCTCACTGCTAGGTGAGCTCCATTTGTATTTAAAGCTGACTTCTGTAATTTCTACCCAACAGGGTTGCAAAAACCATCAGTCTTCCATTGATTAAACAAACCAATTAGTCAGTGTTGCTGTTTCGAGCAGTTGGGATGCTCAAATACATCAATATTTTTATAGCACCACAGAGACACTTTAAGTTACTTAAAGTTGTCTGCATATTAAGTAGCGCTGCACAATTAATCAAAATAAAATCGAAACCGCGATATGACCATGTGCAATTATTAAATGGCAAAGGGCTGCGATATAAATAAATGGTCTGCTCCCTTCAAAGTTTATTTGTGCTGCTCTGTCCAGTCTATATTATATTAGAGCATTGCTACAGTGTTTTCAGAGCGGTTCTGTGCTCCACAACTCCCTCTCATGCTTGGAGTAACCATTTGCTTACGTGCGCTAAACGATTGGGACTACGTCCTGCAAGAAGCGTTTTTTTATTATTATCTGCGGTAGCAGCATCTCCGTCTCCGCAAGGCACAGGTATCATCATAATAATAATGCAGAATAAAAGATGGGGTATAATTCAAACATCTTTATTAAATTATTGCTGAGCAAACGGCATTAACAGTAACACCTGTACAGTCCAGAAACATCTCTTCCTCCAGTCTCCTTTTATTGTTTACCTCACGAGAGCACGTGTCGCCCTTATTACACTCCCCTCCCCGCGGAAACAAGTGAAAGCGGAACTAATTATATTAACATCCAACAAAATAAAAAGGAACATGCATACATTAAATCTAACAAATATTTAGTTACTATAATATAATTGCTAAATTAAATATAATAAAATAATGACTAAAAATAATTGAATGAAATGGTGACAAACTAACCAAAATTTTCACTTTAAATTTAATTACACCAATGGGTTATCCGTTCGACTTCAGTTTGATATTAAGCCTCATTCTTTAGGGCTATCTTATATACAGTAAATAATATTTGTATAAGCCTACTAGTTTTAAGGCCTAGAATATAGAGTAACATTTATATTTTACAATTATATTTTGTGTATACTGAATTATTGACTGACAGCGAAAACTAGGCAACAACTATGGTTTTACCAACAGGGAAATATAGTTAACAGTGACATTGAGCAGAAAGCTTACATATAAACAGTTTTGATAGCTGCTGATAAAAAGTTAAATGATCAGCATCGATTGATGAGATGAAAAGGAAATTGGAGATCGGTGTCGGATTTTAAAATCCTGATTGAAGCATCCTTAATATTCAAGTTGACTGTGTTTCAAAAACAAATGATGATGATTAGTGGGGTGAGACCCTATCACAAAATGGACAAAAACAGATAAACGGTGGATGGTAACATTTGGATATGAAGAAGACTGTTTCACTGTTTATATATTTATTTGTTTGTGGTTGAACTCGTTCTTTTTAAGAGGGCTCAAGTGTGAATTCCCCAGTAGCCTTTTTGCAGTTTAACATGTGGAAAATATATTGCCATCATAATCGCAGTTCAAATCACAATAGCAATATTTTTCAAAATAATCGCAATGACTTTTTGTCCAAATTGTGCAGCCGTAATATTAAGCTAGGATAGGAAAATATTTTTTAACATTGAAAATTTATACACACTTGAGCTGTAAATTTAATGTTTGTCTGGAACTATGCTTATTAGTTTACAGTCCGAACAGATGCAGCATAACACATGATCAGGTTCACATTTCACTCAGCAATTTAGGTTAGGCAGTGTAATAAGCAAATTTATTGTTAAGCAAAATTATTTGCAAACTGTTCTGGCAAAATTTTACTTGCAAATTTTTTGCCTATTTCAGTTTGAGGGCTTATAAGTCACATGAATGGTCACGCTAGCTCTGATGGGGAGTAAAAATGTTCAGGGAATGCATTTTGGTTGAAAGCTGCTTCCTGGCAGATTGACTGGATTGATCTATTATTGTTACATTGCCCAGTGTTGGCATTTTTTTTCTTGCCTGGATATAATTGTTCATTACAAGATGATTTTGCTCCTTTAATCTTGACACTCATTTATGGTTTTGCACTTTTCAGACCTCGTCATAGCATTGACATTCTTGAGGCAGCCATACAGGAAGTGGACAGTATCCCAGCATTTCTGCCCAACTGTGTTCAGCTCAAAGACTGTGTCAGCAGTGCCAGAGAGTGGATAAAGGAGGCAGATGCACTTCAGGTGTGTTAAAGTTCTCTGTAACCCTGTAATGTGGTTGGAAACATCTGTACCGCTCAGTCCATATAAACATATTTATTTGTGCAGGTTGGTGGGCGTATCCCTGTTCTCGCTACCCTATCTGAACTAGTGTCAAGAGCCAGAGGTATTCCGGTTATGTTGGAGCCTTTGACCCGACTGGAAAGTTTAGTGTCTGAGGTCCAGGCCTGGAAGGAGAGCGCAGCTAAAACATTCCTGTTAAGGAACTCATCCCATTCTCTCCTTGAGGTAGATGCAACTGCACTTCTCTTTTTTTTTTTTTCTTTTTTTTTTCTCCTACAAATAGGAAAAAGTACAAATATAGATTTTCTTCATTTGAACAATCTCAATATTAATTCTTAAATCTCAAGATCGATCTTTTACTATGTGCGCAACCCTCTACAATGCTAGTAAATCGCTTGCATATGAAACCAAATTTCATGCTTATGACTAAATGTCTTCGATTAGCCGCTGGTAGGTGTTCAGATTTCACTCGCCAGTGTTTGAGTAGTATAGTGGCGAAGAAGTTTAGCCTCTTTTACGTGTTGAAGAGTAAAATTTTGGTTTGACACGTGTCCACAAGATCCACATAATCAATTTGTCATTGAATAATGTCTCTTTAAATAGCCTTTCTGTTCTTAATAAACATTTCATTCTAACCACGAAAAGCACAGATGAGGTAAAGAAGCCATTCTAGTGCTCTCAGGTTAATATGCACTCATTTAAAAAAGCTCATTACAAAACTGCTGGTTTTCTTAAAGATACATTTCAGATTTTTAGCACCTGTTCTACAAATCAATGTAAATACTTATAAATGGTATAAATTATGCATTAAACAACAAGCATGTAACAAAATATAATATATGCAGTATCATGTCATTTATTGATGGAATACATGGATTTGTAAAAATTTTTAAAGTTAAAATGTACCATAATTATGTAAAAACTATTTTCTAAATGTACCTAGTTAAAAGGTCCCTGTATAATTAACAAATTGGGAAAATTGTATCAATGCAGCAGATTGAATAACTACAATATTTGCCTGAAGAAAATACATTTGTTTCTGTTAACTAATTTTAGTGTTTGTATCCTTAAGGTTCTTTGTCCTAGGTGTGAGACGGGGCCTCAGAAGTCAAAGTCAAAAAAGGCCAAGGATGTCTCCCTACCCAGCAAGAAAGTTGATGTAAAACTGGACTCTCTCTGTGACGTGGAAAGAGTGCTTTCTACAAGCAACGATACAGCTTCAGCAGTATGTCTAAATTAGTTTTTTCCTTGCATTTTAGACCAAATACAAATGTATGTAAAATGCAGGTTCATTAATTAAGGGGAGCTTATGCAACCAAAAATGACACGCAAAACAAAAATGCCCCTGAGATTTGAAATGTGGGGGCAAATAAATGCCCTCTTAATAAACTATTTATAACACCTGTTATAGTTCTTATTATTAGATTATGGTCCTAGTTAAAAATATGACCTAAAATATGAGTTGATATTTATTTGAATTTTTATGGAAAAAGGTATTGAATTCTTAATCTTGAGAATTTTTATTAATTGACTGAATATTTGTTTTTGACATAAACAGATGTTCATTTTAAAAGTTTAGAAAAAAATATGCTTTGTATAGGTAAAAAAAAAAAAAAATGCCCTTGAAAATCAAATTCAGGGGGGCAAATATCGCCCTTATTGTAAAAGTTCAATTCTGATGCTGATACAATTTATCACCCAACTATGATGTAACTTTTACTGAAAACGATGACATGCAGTGATTTCTTAGTCAATAACTCATTCTAGCAGATGCTTCTAAGACTATCACAACTTTTGTGAGCAGATCTAGCAACAGTGTTCTTTGCATCACAGAAAACCAAACGTTTGAAAGGTTTGCAAGGCATAAAATGCGTTTACAAATATAATGCTGCACTGGCCCTCTAGGGCGAGTTATGGTTTTATTATCTGGCCTGAAACTGTCATGCTTGTCCTGGGCCATCCTTATTATTTAGCCCTTAGTTTGTCATGACTTGAATGGACTATAAAGCCTCCTGTGTTCCTGCTCAGACTGCTCATGTTCTTCCTCTAACAGATGGCCACTCTCGAAGATGTACGCCAGAAAGAATTGGAAAGTTTGTCAGCCCTGAGAGCCTCAAATGAGTCAAAGTTTCAGTCTTCTCCCAGCTGTTTGGCTCCCACAGTGTGCTTGTGTCACACCGTACCTGCAGGCCCAATGCTCCAGTGTGAACTCTGTCGAGATGCCTACCACAGTGGCTGTGTGCCAGGGTTCAAGGACATCAAGGCAGGCCAACCATGGTTATGCCCGCTTTGCAAACGGTCAGAGAAACCTCCTTTGGACAAGGTGCTGCCCCTCCTTGCTTCCTTACAGCGGATTCGGGTGCGGCTTCCGGAAGGAGATGCCCTGCGATATGTGATTGAGAGAACAGTGCGTTGGCAACACAGTGTGCAACAGGTTTCTCCTCCTACACAGCATCCTAATGGAAAAGTGAGCTTGATTATGTTTAGTACAAATAATTAAAATAATGAGTAATTAAAATGGAAGTTTCTTACCAAAACTTTTTATGCCAAAAGGTTTTAGTACATCACAGCCATCAATCTACTTACTAGTGGGTTGCAGGTGGTATTTGGGAAGTGATGTTTTCATTCTGGAGAGTGTTTGTTTGGACAAAAATCTGCTAAAGGTTCATTTTGTCCCATTTCTTTTTTTTGAGTACACTGGAAAATGCCTTTAATATAGACTAAAAGCCACAAAACTCCTATTTTGATTTCATGGGGACTTTAATGTATAGCATAATGTTTTGATGGATCTTCTATCCAGTTTTTGATACATTATCATTTGTTTCCCCACAGGCACGACACATTTCTGGAATTGCATCATCTCCTATACTTGAAGGGAGCAACAGTTCATTCTACATGTTGCAGCCATGTATCCCTCTCGGTGGTAAGGAAGCAGTATCTAAAGAGTTTATACATGCTTTCAGAAAGAGGTTCAACATCAATGTTGTTTATTTCAATTAATATAAATATCTGTGATTGTGTTACAGGCCTCAGTGCTGAGTTGGAGGAGCTGTTGGTGGAGGGTCTGCTCCTGCAGGTGACTTTACCTGAACTGCAGCATCTTTTTAACAGCCTGCTCAACAGGTTTACCCCATCTCAACACTCCCTCCAGAGTAGCGAACACGATCACCAGTATCACATTGCCCAGGACAGAAGTCCACCTCACAGCAAAGGACAGGTGAGAGAACATTCCTTGCTTACAAAGTGCTTTGATAGCATTAGCAATGTCACATTGCAAGTAATTAAATGCTTTGTATGATACACTGAGTTGCTGTCTATGTAGAGAGGTCCAAATCTGTCACTTATAAGGTTCCATCTCAGTTAAGCATAGTGTACACTACACGAATCGAGCTTGTTTTCTTGGGTGATTTGTTTCACGATTTGTCTGCGGCGAGAGGTCACAGATCTCATGACCAATAGTCGCAGAAGTGTATGCGCACTTCTGCGACAAGCCCTGAAAAGTTGTATGTCTAGACGTCTTGTCATCATGTGCGCGCTGTCCCAATGAGCGAGAAACCGACAATGAGCCAAAGCCAATGACTTCTAGAAAGAGCGCAAGAGGAGAGCAAGGTAATGGTAAGCAGGAGACAAAAAATTATTTGTGAATAAAGTAACATCCACATCTCCCTGGACTGTCTTTATAATTTTCCCTTAGAAAATAAGCGTGAAAATGGGCTAGAACTGCTCATGTTTGTTAACGTTATCAAGAATACAAATGTTTGAGTTTGTGAAGGAATTTTAATCTTAATTTCAAGATGCATTTTGGATGATCCGAAATGAGATGAGAGACAGCTGTAATGGACAGTTTTTTTTTGCCAGTTATGTGCAGATTTAAAGGCAAATACCGAATGATCTGATAATTGAAAAAAGCAAATGCATTAACATGCACAACAGGGACATGGATATGAGAAGCACACACATGTGAAGCTCCGTTACAGGTACTGCACTAAAATAACTCTGAATACTGCTCTAAACGTCACCGGTTTTTAGCCCTTTGTCTTTTACTTTTTTGCGCTTTTATTATCATTTAGTAAAGCACAGATGTAATGATTGATGTACGTCCGCATGAAATGAGACCCTCCCCTTGAAATCCGAACACAAGTGGTCAAAAGAGACGACCAGGTGTAACGGTGATGTGTCTCGCTTGTACACTTGTGATCAGAACACCCAAAACACGTCTTAATACCAGGTGTACACAAGGCCTCATTCGGGGACAAACGGTCATGTAGATCCACCCAGTCTTAAATCAGTCGTGTATTGTGTGCACCAGCACGAAGAAAACTAAGATTATGAATCTTGTAGTGTACACTAGGCTTTAGGATGCTGCCTATGTATGCAGCAGACTGCAAGGCAGCTCACTAGGTTTTGGAGCAGAACCATAATGTGATCTCATGGGAACTTTTGACTGAACTCATTCCATCTAGGATGGTGTTCCAGAAACCAAGAAGGAACATGAAAAGGTTGAGAAAATCAGCAAACGGCGCCTAGAGAAGGAGAACTTGGAAGGGCAACACCGAGACAAGATAAAGAAGCCCAAGAAAAAGAAGCCTAAAATGAACAAAGAAAGGAGAAGAGAGGAGAAAAGAAACACCTCCCCCTCCAACTCTCTGTCTGATCCATCTTATTCAGAAGACTCTGAGGAGGATTGGTCTGTGTGCTCAGCAAAACTATGTCAACAGCCAGAAGGAAACGAGGTAGGTTTTTTTGTGTTTTCTAACCCAGTGTATCTTTCTTGATCTTAAGTAATTGGGTTATTTTGGGTCTGAAAATGTGCACATGGTTTCAAATTCTTTTCTCCTGTGTCTCATAGGTCAACTGGGTCCAGTGTGATGGCAGCTGTAATCAGTGGTTCCACCAGATTTGTGTGGGTGTGTCTGCTGAGCAGGCAGAGAATGAGGACTATATCTGTGTCAGCTGCGCAATAAACGATTTGACAGAATGAGGACCAAAAAAAACAAAAACTTTTTTGAAGGATATTCAAAAGGCTCCCCGTTTTGCACAAGTTACAGCACCAAGAATGCACCTGATATCATCCTCTTTTCAAACCCCTTTACTGAAACCCCCCCCTCCTCACCTGCTCCCTTGGTGCTACTGCCTTCTTGATAGGACTGTTAACAGAAATCTGTATGAATCTTCTGCGCTTTTTTGTATTTTTTAAGATTTCCTTCTATAACATTTTTCTTCTCCAGAGAGCATGATGCATAGACGTACCTCAGGGGTTTCCATCCCATAAATGCAAAACGATGTGGGACTTTGCTCCCCCTCCCCCTATATGTATTTTTGTTTATTTATTTTACCCCAGTCACTTTAGAATTTCTAACATGAGCTTATCAAATTACATTTAATCTGGGATATTTACACCAAATGAGATTTTGTTGGACTAATCAAAATGGTATAAAATTATTATTGAAACCCACTGTTTTGGTACATGTGTTGAATAATAATATAAAATATTATTTATTTATCCCAGCAATAACTTGGCTGGTTACCCTGATTTTCAGTAGCTTGAGATCTGATCTGTTGCTTGATGCATTGGAAATGTTTGTACAGAATCAAATGTAGGTTGTCAGACAAGAGATGTAGCAAGCAGAAGAAGCTGTGTGAAATACACTTTGTGACGTATACTGTGGCTTTCTTTAAAACTAAAAACTGATCTTTCCGATGTTAATTCAGTTGTGGAATAAAATGGTTTGTTCTCACCTATAAATACAGATCTGTTCTAATTCTGCTGGATTTCTGAAATTTTAGGGATCGTTAACTAAAAATAATAAGAATCCTGTCATTTGCTCACATTCATGTTGTTCCAAACCTGTATTTCTTTTGTCCGTTGAGCGCAAAAGATGTTAATGCTAGCAATAGTCACCATTCACCTTTATTGTGGGGAAAATAAAATTAAAGTGGTGACTTAGACTAACGTACTTCCTAACATCTTTTGACAAGACTTTTCATTTTTGAGAGAATCGATTGCCATATGCCAGCAGTCTTAATATGTGGGAAAAAAAACTTAATCCTCATATGTGAATTTAAAGCTTCTGACACACAAAAGGCAATTCAATGCTGTGACTGTTCATCTTCTATTGATGTGGATGTGGCCATAAAGGCGCCAACGATGGATGTAAATATTTCATAGCATGGACCCTTTTCACATATCCGTGTTTGGAATGGGGAAGTAAAACGATAGCGGGGTAAACTTTTATTGAGGTGATTTTATTCCTGAGGTTTTGGAAACAGATGTGGGATGAACTTCCGCCGAAAGTCATTCTGTAGCATTTGCTAATGCTGACTGTGGTCATTCAGACCCCGCTTACAGCAGGTATTAGGATGTGATTCGGATGATCCGATGACAAGTGTTCAGCACTATATACAGGTGTCAATGGGGTGCAAAACCTTTTGTGATCAAATCACAAAAAAACTCAAACGTTGCTAGTCAAAAATGCATTTCAAATGCTGTAAACACCATCTGAGATGCAGTGAAGCGCCACTCCTTATCTGTCAATCAACCGCTGTGCAAAATCAAGAGTTTAAACTTCATGATTCTGGTGACACGTGGCTTGAAAAGGAAATTACTGAACGATTGGGAACATTTGAAAAAGAGCTTACATATACATGTACAAGATCTTCACGGATCTTCTTCAGTGTCTTCGTGTGGACTTGCAGTAGATGAAATTTGAGCTGTACCTGGTTTGCAATTTTTCCATGTCTGTTGTGACATTTTTCTGGTTTATTTATGATATAGTGATGCTATATGTCAAAATTGCACACAGGAGATGCATTTGTGCGACCAACGTCGATGTGTCTCCTGACCACACATGATCGGATTACCCGAGTAAGGGAATACATGTAACGGGATTACGTATTTAAAATACAATATATAAGTAACTGTATACCACTACCGTTAAATCATTGGTATTTAGAGTACAGTTACAATAAAGTTTTGATTACTGAAGAGATTACATTTTTATTGTCATTTAATATTTAGTCCTTTCAGATGGAAAACATTTATACATATAAATGATGCGATCCAAAGTACATTCATTCGAGCAGACAGAGAAGTAAATTTTGAGCATAAGAATTAGAAATAAACCTTGTGTAAATTGCCAACATTACGCTAGGCTAAAATGCTATTTCTAGCCATTTTACATGCAAATGCTACCATGCACGATCATATTTTTATATCAAGAAAATTCATGTTGTATCATATTTTCTTTTTTTTTTCTAGTAAGACCTTTGTTATTAGGACAAAAATCGTATTCTCGATCATTTTTTGTATTGTTTTCCTGTACAAATATCATGGTCACTCCCTCAATAGCAGTTTTAGAAGCCTCGTCACAGCTGTGGTAACTCGTTTTTTAAAACTAACTACAGGTTAACTACTAATTATAATGTTATATAATTGTCACTCAATTAAAAAATTGCAAATATAAAACAGTTTGCTAGATTTAAGCCGCGAAATCAGGCGGAATTGCGTCATCACAGTCTGTGAAAAGACTCCATGTGGGAGGCAAAATCTGGGCCGTCCTCTAGAGGGCGTTTATTGGCCAGACAGTCCAAGTCCTCCACTGGGCCGCATTCAAATTTCGAGACGTTTTTTATCTTACAGGGGACACCAGTGCACGAAAAAGTGTTTTTGTTCAAATCTATCAATTCCAAAAGACTGGTACATGAGATACACATTGGCATCCGTCCATGCAACTCCAGAAAGTGAATAAATAAAATAACCTATCCTGTAATCACAAACGATATGATTGGTCCATCGCTGCCAGCGCTGAGAAAAGTATCGTGTATAGGTTCGCTTTAGCAGTGGTCTGGATGATAACGGCTTGCATTGAGCAAGTTTAATAGGCATAACGGCAACAATACATAAGCATATAGTTAATAATATAATATAATACCCTCTTTTCGACTATTGACGGCACAAAAATATACGCGTCATCGTAACTGACCAATAAGAAAGTTACCCAGCTTCAAGCTAACTGTCATTCTACTGCTCTTTATTTCTATGGTTCTTAGTCCCTCCCTTAACGCGCATTGGCGCGCTCTGCATCCTTCCGTCGGGTTCCCGGTCATCTCTCCGTTAGCCTAGGCAAGACTGGCGAAAATATGGCGGGTATGGGCGCCTCGGGTCCCGGCCCGGTTTCGACTCTCGACCAGGTGGATAAAGGACTGAAGGAGACGCTCATAGACGCGTTGAACGCCATCCTGTCACCGGTGCAAGAAGTGCGCGCTGCGGCGGAGGAGCGTATTAAAGTGCTGGAAGTGACGGAGGGTAAGAACTGACGTTAGCTGTTTCCACAACATGTACGGCACCATGTGAATTCCAGATTTCATACACAGGCCTAACTTGATAAATGCTCTACATCTCAAATGTGCGTTTGCCGAGTTTATGATGCTAGTCGACCGGACGTTATCTTTCCAGTACTCGAAACGGCCCGCTGAATATATAAACATATCTGACTGAATTGGCAAGGCAACCAAATCTAGCATGTTCCCGCATTTGTAGAGTTCATGTAAAGTTTGCAACAAATGGGAAAGACCCGTTACGATAAAGGGGCACGATAAAGAGTCATGTAGGTTAAGTTTGGTTGTCTGCTCCGGGTGGGCATTCAGCCATAATCTAAATAAATTGGACATTTAAAATTATGTTAATTTTGCCTGTATCTTCCCATTACAGAGTGGACATGTTTTGTCTGACTATCACAAAATTAAGTAAAACGTATATAATACAGAAGACGTTCACTCTTCAGATAACGTTTAGTGAGGGAATGTAATACTAAACACCTAATTTTTTTATTAAAAAAAATATATATATATATATATATATATATTTGTGTGTGTGTGTGTGTGTGTGTGTGTATATATATATGTTTGAAATCATCATATTTCTACTTTTTTTGTTGTTGTTGTTGTTCTCAAAGATGTTTGACATGCAGCTCTGGGTATCTGGGGTCAATGCCCCCTTAGATTTTCCTTGTGCCCTACAATTGTGAGTGAGTGAAATTATATTATAATTGATCGACCTGTATTTCAACGATATTTGCAATTTTATGTTGTTCCTTCCTACTACAATCCAAAGGCAGAGTTGGTTGCTTTAGGATTGATTTATTTAAGTGTGCATTTGTCACAATTATTAATGACCCACATCACCCAAACTGGTTAAACTTTATGTAATTTTCTGGGTTCATTACAAGTTAGGCTCAATCAACAGTATTTGTGGCATAAGATTGATTACCACAAAAAATTATTTAGACTCATCGCTCCTTTCTTTAAAAAAAAAAAAAAGCTAAACTTGGCAGCCTGACTACCACACCTGGAGTCGCAAGTTCAAATCCAGGGTGTGCTGAGTGACTCCAGTCAGGTCTTCTAAGAATCTAAGCAACCAAATTGGCCCAGTTGTTAGGGAGGGCAGATTCACATTGGGTAACCTCCTCCTGGTTGCTATAACGTGGTTCTTGTTCTCAGTGGGGCACGTGGTGAGCTGTGCGTGGATGCCGCGTAGAATAGCGTGGGCCTCCATTCGTGCTATATCACCGTGGTAACGTGTGCAACCAGCCCAGTTTTCATCATGTTGAGTGTACAGTTTAACCCTGCAAAACTGGCCTCTCTCTGTCAGCAGTAACATTGTCTCCTGGCCACCAGCCTCTCATTGAGCTAAATCCATGGATGGAGAGAGATGACATTGCTGTGTTATTGTGCTTGAAGCATACATTAGAATCGTATATTTGATTGTACTGTTCTTACTTTATTATTAGGTCTTGGTAAGTATTGATACAGATTTCCAGATTCAATTCCAATGCACAAGCTTTTGATTTTGATTTGATTCAATATCGGTTTACACAGGTACATTTCTGTTACAATATACATTTTTCTTCCATATGATAGAAATCTCTCTCAGCTAATGCTCTTAATTTTAAATGAACCTTTTAGACAACCTTCTTGGTAAAATATGTACAATTCTTGTGGCAGAAAAGTTAATCATTGATAAGACGATACAAAAAGCGGCTTTAGAACACAATGTATTGTTTAATACCATATTATTGAACATAAGCCAATCATTGGCATACAGTTCACAGCAATCCATTTCGCAAGTGAATTTGTTAATAAGTTGGAGATTTATTATGCGGGCTTGTTTAAGGACCCATCAATGTAAACCTGCGTCAGACATGCTTGTGTAGTTTCTCCGTTGCGTCATAAACATAATTTTAAAAAAAAGTTAAATATAGTTTAATACTTATAGTTTAATAATACATCTTGATCCCCCAGTTCGAATTTGTGCTCCAAGTGTTTTGAACGCAAGAACGTAACGCATTCTTGTGTTGTTCTGAAAGCTGGAGGGTTGGTTTGTTCACTGTGTATAAACTGTGCGTTGCCATAGTTCCCATTACTGCCCTCTGGAGTAAACAAGTGGTATTACAAGCTTGCATTTTTCAGGAGTCTTACATTTACATGCATTTGGCAGGCGCTTTTATACAAAGCGGCTTACAGTGCACTTATTACAAGGACAATCCCTCCGGAGCAACCTGGAGTTAAGTGCCTTGCTCAAGGACACAATGGTGGTGGCTGTGGGGATCGAACCAGCGAACTTCTGATTAACAGTTATGTGCTTTAGCCCACTACGCCACCACCACTCCACAATCTTCCTTATTATGGTCCAGGGGCATTGCGATTAATTGCGTACATTTCTTTTATCGCGTTATTTTTAATAAGATGAATTGCACTGAATTAACACGTTAAATCGACAGCCCTAGTATATAAATATATACGTGTTATGTTATATATTACATGTTAATTGTTTATTGTATAATAAATATTATATAAATATATAAAGTATTTACATCAATATGCTAACTCGGTACTGTCTCTTTCAGACGAACGGCATCAACTGGTGAGCGCATATAATAAGAGAGGACGTACATGGTTTTGTGATTAGAAATAAATGTTTCTTTTTGGGGTTTTTTAATCAACAACTGACTAAAAAACAGAAAGGGTATTAAAAGAGACATTATTCAATGACATTTGGATTAGTGGATCTCGTCTTTGGATACACAGAAGTTAAATTGAACTTTTACTCTCAACACACAGTGAAAGGACTTTTGTGCTAATAACTTATCCACTATACTACACAATGTGAGTGAAATCTGAACATTTACCAGCCAGTGGCTAATCATAAACTTGTTTAATCACATAGCTTGATATTAACGTATGCATCGCAAATCGCTATTTGTTTATTTTTACCCACCCTTATTTACTGTACACCGATCAGCCACAACATTAAAACCACCTGCCTAATATTTTGTAGGTCCCCCTAGTGCCACCAAAACAGCACCAAACCTCTTCTCAGAATAGCATTCTGAGATGATATTCTTCTCACCACAATTGTACAGAGCGGTTATCTGAGTTGCCGTAGACATTGCTATTCTGAGATGCAGGTTGATGATGTTTTGGTGGCACAAGGGGGACCTACACAATATTAGGCAGGTGGTTTAAATTTTGTGATTGGTGTGTAAGTAAAGCATTTTGTGGCCCATGTCTTGTATTTGTCAATACATTGATTGTTTATATATGTATACAAACATATGGGGGTATGAGGTATATGGATTTTAATTTTTATCTTGATTTTTTTTTTTTTTCTGTAAGGGTTTTTATTTTGCCCCAAATGACTTACTATTTTAATGAATGTTTTGTAGAGTTTGGAGTTCACCTTGCAGAGCTTACTGTGGATCCACACGGAGCACTCGCTATACGTCAAGTAAGAGCTGACACACTAGATATTTTCCTCATAAAATAAATGGAACAACTGTTTTGATTTGCACTGTTATATTTGCTGAAGACTACTAATCATATAGCTATTTGTCCCTTTTGTAGCTGGCCTCTGTCATTCTGAAGCAGTATGTGGAGACCCACTGGTGTGCCCAGTCTGAAAAATACAGGCCCCCCGAGACTACTGAATGGGTAAGGTATTAATTTACCTAACATTTTCACCTGTAGATCAGAGTATTGAGCTTGTAACATTGTGAACGAGCATGTTAATTTGTATTGATGCTTAATTTCTTGTTCTTTTTCTGTTCAGGCCAAAGCTGCGATTCGTGAGCTGCTGCCAAGCGGCCTGCGGGAGGCCATCAGTAAGGTGCGCTCCAGCGTGGCCTACGCCTTATCTGCTATAGCACACTGGGACTGGCCTGAGGCTTGGCCGGGGCTTTTTAAGCTTCTTATGGATATGCTGGCCAGTGGGGATATTAATGCTGTGCATGGCGCCATGAGGGTCCTTACAGGTAAATGCTTGAAACTTCTAAACCTCTTGCTTATAGTCACAACAAGTGACCATATTCCTGTGCTGTTATTAAGCAATACAGATGACTGTCTTCCACAGAGTTTACCCGGGAGGTGACGGATGTACAGATGCCAGGTGTTGCACCTGTTATTTTGCCGCAAATGTACAAGATTTTTACCATGGCAGAGGTATGTATTCTGTTTGTTTGTCTACTGGAAAATCTACTAAACTAATCTTACTGCAAGTTTTTAGCTTGAAAGAGTCATAGCTTACAGAATTCCAGTGTGGGAAGGTTATTGACAAAAGTACTGTTGTGTTTTATTAATCGCCATTCCAGGTTTATAGCATTCGCACCCGATCCAGAGCAGTTGAAATCTTTACCACTTGTGCCAATCTCATTTGTGCTATTGATGAAGTAGCAAAGGTATGGTTTCAGCAAATTACCTTCGTTCATTATTAGTGTCAATTTAATGTGCTAATTCAGTGAGATTTAATTAAGTAAAAAATATTGCAATTATTCATATCCCAAGACTGTAATAAGGAATATTCCTATATTCGAAGCAATTCATGCTTGAAGGACCACATGTATTCAGCAGGGGGCAGTAAGCGAATCTTCTGCTGTATTAGCAATGCACAGTTGTACAGAGAACAATCCAAGCGTTGTCGACAGCACAAGATGAGGACAGACTCATTCCTGTGTTGAAACGCAGCTGGATCAAACAAAACTCCGAGACATGTTTCAAACTACATTAACTTGACACAGTGGCCTAACAACTCTGTGTTTATAGCAAAAGTGAGATGCTTGGACAGATTGACATTCAATTGCAAATTTGATTGCTGTAGACTGTAGGTCAATATTAGACTTATGTTCAATAATTTAGAAATAAACATATTATCCTTTAAGCGTTCTTTTGCATTGATTTATCAATGCTTTAATCATCTTCCACAATAATGTAATGTATTTTTATTTCATCTGAATTATTATATTTTTAATAAATGTTATATTTATAATTATTTAATCATTAAATATTCAATTGTTTTTTCATGGCCTTTCTCAGCAAATGTTTACATATGTGATTAATTATTCAGCATATCATGTACTGTAATTAATTTGATTAAATGTTTTTATTAATTAGCAATCCTATTCATAAGTAAATGAGAACATTTGTAAATGGAATAGAGCTCAAATATCAAAACTGTTTTATTTTAGGGTGCTGCGAACACTCTGATCTTCCCGGTTGTGCAACAGTTCACAGAGGCCTTCATACAGGCCCTGCAGATTCCAGATGGACCCGCTTCGGATAGTGGCCTGAAGATGGAAGTGCTGAAGGTTATGAGCTGTTCCATCCTGATCCATTCCATCCATTTTTTTTTCTTCATAATGCAAACAAGTGTTTTTTTTTTTTTTTTTTGTATCTATTAATAGGCAGTGACCGCTCTGGTGAAGAACTTCCCCAAACCAATGGTGTCCTCTATGCAACAGATTCTGCCTATTGTTTGGAATACATTGACCGAGAGCGCCTCTTTATATCCATTCATGTGCAGCATTCTCTATTTGTTTAATGCTCTATTGATATTGTTGTCTTGTTTTGATATCAGTGGCTGATGATTTTAGTAACAGTAATACTATTAGTCATAATATATCCTTAACTAAGCATGTACTTATGTGAGAACTGAAGTCAACTACACAGAAGAAGTAGATGATCCGGTCGACTCGGATGGTATATTGCTTTTATATTTGTATTTTTTGTTTTTGTGCAACGTCTCAATATATTCTTCATTAGGTTTCCATACAAAGTTGCAAATAAAATAAATGCAAAAATTTAGAATCTCGCGGTAACAATTTGCAGATAGAGGAGTGTTTTCATCCCATGTCATTACTTTTTTGACGCGCTTCTAGGAATATATCCACCTCAAACATGCAAATAGTGTTAATGCGTTTTGACATTTTATTTGCATCTTGGTGTTTCAATCCAATATATTTTTATGCAATATCCTGAAATGTTAATACAAATTTGTGGATGGAAACCCAGCTGTTTATATTCACATATTATTGAGTACTGAGCTCATTTTTCCCTCCAATACAGGTGAGGTTCTTGGCTTTGAGAACCTGGTATTTAGCATCTTTGAGTTTGTCCACACACTGCTGGAGAACAAGAAGTTCAAGAGCACGGTGAAGAAAGCTCTCCCAGAGCTCATTTATTACATCATCCTCTACATGCAAATTACAGAGGATCAGGTCAGTTGGTGGGCGTGGGTGTATGACTCATCCTGTTGTTCTTTTATGCTTTTTCTCATCATCTTCATGTCGTCTTTGTATTCACAGATCAAAGTTTGGACAGCCAATCCTCAGCAGTTTGTTGAGGATGAGGATGATGATACTTTCTCTTATTCGGTTCGGATATCAGCACAGGATCTGTTGCTGGTGAGAGCGCAGAGAGTTGCTTTGCAGGTGTTAGAACAATTTTCTGACTTTTGCCCTCCTGTATCTCCAATGCATTCTTTCATCCATCAGGCTGTTGCTGCAGAATTTCAGAACGAGAGCGCTGCGGCTTTAGCAGCTGCTGCAACACGGCACCTCCAGGAGGCAGAGCAAGCCAAGAACACAGGCAATGAACACTGGTAATTGGAGCCTGTCACAGCAAGCTACTTAAGCTTCATTAGGGGACAATAGGCATATTTTAGTTCAGCTTTAGACACATTAAAACAAATATGGTATACTTTGTTTTACTTTTGTTTCTCATTATTTCCCTTTTATGCATTAAAGATACACATACCATGTTTTTTGCTGTGAAACCTGTTAGATATGATGGATAAACTATAATCTAACTTCCATTTAAACTAGCATGAAAAGTAGCTAGTTTTAAAGGCATCATATGTCTTGATTTTCTCTAACGTATCCAAAAATTACAAACATATAACAGTGTTATAATTTTGACAATGGTAATTTAAATAAATTAATAGTTCATCCAAAAATGAAAAAGATTTTTAGAAGATTATTTCTGCTCTGTAGGTCCATCGAATGCAAGTGAATGGTGACCAAAATGTTGATGACATTTTTTCAGCCTTTATGTGCTTTTTTGGAGCACATAGTTTGTCACTATTTACTTGCATTTTATGGACCTACAGAGCTGAGATATTGTACTAAAAATTATTTATATGTATGACAAAAAGTCATACACATCTGGGATGGCATGAGGGTGAGTAAATAATGAGAATTTTTATTTTTGGGTGAACTATTTCTTTTAATATTTAATTGTAGATATTAAATATGTAATTAATTTTAAATACCATAAACATAATATTTAGCTATGTCCCACATTTTGCACGCAATCCTGTTACCGCACGATTTGTTTTACAAACGATGTAACCTTCCTAAAAATTCAGGCACGTTGTGGGAGTACAAATATATTATCAATTTGTACAAATATTGTTGTTTTTACTTAATTTGTCAAGCTCAACCCTGTTAACCAAGTTATTATAGGAAGAAATGATCAGACAAATACTTAAATTTATGTGAAATAAAAGTGTATCAATGACTATAAGCCAACATTTTGTCCCCCGAAATTATAACCCCAAATAAAATGAATGACAAACAAAATGGCATGTGAAATATTTAGTTTGACCTCCTGAGCTTGACGCTTAATATTTTCAGAAGGTTAAGCACCTCTTTGCACTTACCATTTGTTGAAGGAAAATAAAACTTGTGATTTTCAGGCCCTGTTTTGTGCCAATTTGTGGAAAGTGCCATTTATGGTGTTCTTTCAGTGTGTTGCTTTACACTGATATCTTTCCATGGATGCAGGTGGAAGGTGCATGAGGCTTGTATGCTGGCCCTGGGCTCGGTCAAGACCATCATCACTGAGAATGTAAAGAATGGTTGTGTGCAGTTCGATATGCATGGTTTCCTTGCCAATGTCATCCTTGCTGATCTCAACTTACCAGGTAACCCTTTACTACACTTTCAGAATCAATCATTCTAATCATTTGGTCTTGCACTTTAAAGGTGAATTATATGGGGCTTTTCCACTTCACGGTACGACTCAACTCAAGTCAGATCAAGCAAAATTCCAAGACCTGTTTCAAACTACATTAAACTTGACACAGTGGCCTAACAATGCTGTGTTTATAGCCAAAGTGAGATGCTCGGACAGATTGACAAATTAAATTGCAAATTCGATTGCTGTGGACTGTAGGTCAATATTAGGCTTATGTTCAATAATTTAGAAATAAACATATTATCCTTTAAGCCCGCTTTTTGCATTGTTTTATCAATGCTTTTATCATCTTCCACAATAATGTAATGTATTTTTATTTCATCTGAATTATTATATTTTTAATAAATGTTATATTTATAATTTTTTAATAATTAAATATTGAATTGTTATTTCAGGGCCTTTCTCAGCAAATGCTTACATATGTGATTAATTAATCAGCATATCATGTACTGTAATTAATTAATTAATAAAAAATGTAATTAAAAAAATGTAGCGATTAACAGTCTTATTCAAGTAAATGAGAACATTTACTTGAAATGGAATAGTGCTCAAATATCAAAACTGTTTTATTTTAGGGTGCTGCGAACACTCTGATCTTCCAACAGTTGTGCAACAGTTCACTGAGGCCTTCATAAAGGCCCAACATTTTGTCACAAATATTACAACCCCAATTAAAATGAATGACAAACAAAATGGCACGTGAAATATTTAGTTTGACCTCCTGAGCTTGACGCTTAATATTTTCAGAAGGTTAAGAACCTCTTTGCACTGACTGTTTAAGGAAAAATAAAACTTATGATTTTCAGGCCCTGTTTTGTGCCCTATTTGTGAAAAGTGCCATTTATGGTGTTCTTTCAGGTGGAAGATGCATGAGGAACTTGATTCCGCTAGCTTTTTTGGGGTTTTCCACTGTGAATGGTACCTGGAACGTTTTTAGTACCACCTTGGTTGAGGTTCCAAGCGAGCCGAGTCAATACTAAATGTCACTACCAGCATCACTAGATTTTCGACACGGGACATCAACCCACTAGTTTTAAAGTTAACTACAGCGATAGCAGTATCATTTGTTCATGTGACTTTCAAATTGTTAAAATGAAATGGCTGTGTGCAAAACCATGCCGTGGTCAATAAACGAGGTGCAGACGTTCCTCTCTTTAGTGATGAACGAAACGAAAAAGTATTTCAGGAAGTGTCTCAGCTGTTGGCCGCACACGGCTACCACCAGACCTACCAACAGTGTAGGGAAAAGTTAAAAAAAAAAAATCTTAAGTGACTACAAAACCATCAAGGGAAAGTGGAAGTGGTTCGACCAAATGGACGCTATCTAGACCGGCGAGCAATGGGAGGGAGAGTGCCCTGGACTCAGCCATGGCTGGAGTCCACGTTGGAGGATGGTACGTTAACTCTATACTCTGCTTGAAAGCTTCACTTTATTTAGTTGACCAGCTACTGGAAAGCTTGCTTCTAAAACAACCAGGCTAATTTAACTGTTACACTTGTGCAAAATCACCATGCAACAACTGCTTTACGCAGCGCAATGAGCTAGTAGCTAACAGCTAGCGGCCATATTATTGTTTTCTGTCACGTTTAAGATCATGTCACGGCAGTAGAGGCAGCACAACTATGACGATCAGCCTTTAATCCCACCCACGTTGAGGCGGCACTAAACAGCAGTGGAAAAGCAAGTTCAGAAAAGTAAAGCGAGTAGAGTTTAGTCGAACTGTAACATGCAGTGGAAAAGTGCAAATAGATGGCTTCGTCTTTTGCAGTAATTCAAGCAACTGATCCACATGTTACTGTCTTTCTAGCAGCCTCACCATTCCTGTTGGGTCGGGCCTTATGGGCAGCCAGTCGATTCACTGCAACAATGTCCCCTGAGCTCATTCAGCAGTTCTTACAGGCTACTGTAAGCGGTCTGCATGAGAGCCAGCCACCCTCTGTTCGCATCTCTGCTGTGAGAGCTATTTGGGGGTAAAAAAAAATAAATACTGTTATACTGTATGTAGGTTCTCACATTTTCAGTTTCTTATACATGTTTTCCAGAACATTTCCTCAATTAATTTCTGATTTTAAAATCAGTCTTTAACCTCTTTTACAGGTACTGTGATCAACTGAAGCTATCTGAGAGTACCCACGTACTGCAGCCTTTCCTTCCTAGTATCCTGGAAGGGTTGGTGCAGCTTGCAGCTCAGTTCAGCTCTGAAGTTCTCACTTTAGTCATGGAGACCCTCTGTATTGTTTGCACAGTGGATCCAACTTTCACTATGAGTGCCGAGAGCAAGATCTGCCCTCTCACCATTGCCATCTTCCTTAAGTACAGTAATGGTAAGGCAATTTTGTAGTCAACAGCCAGTATCCCTAGCATTTTCCATGGCTTCCATGATCATTATCAGAGCTTATTCTGTTTTCCAGGCCTTGAAAAGACATTGAAATTTGTCTAGTGAATATACATTTTTCTAGTTATGTTCCGTACCAAAATATTTGATTGGCTAAATATTGCTGTAATGTAGATTTAAAACTTAAATTGGGTTAATCAGTTCACAAATTGGTCTAAATGCTTTACTAGCAAATCAGGTCCAAATCAAAATGATTTTAGCAATCCCAACCAACCTGAAAGGTCATGGAAATGTATTTGTCAACAAGTGTGGGAACCCTAATTCTAGATTAGGAGATTACTTGGGGGTTCATCTCGTTTTCTTTTCCTTTTCTGTTAGATCCTGTCGTAGCGTCTTTAGCACAGGACATCTTCAAGGAGCTTGCCCAGATCGAAGCATGCCAAGGACCCATGCAAATGCGCCTCATTCCTACTCTTGCTAGTATTATGCAGGCACCACCTGATAAAATCCCGTCTGGCCTTTGTGCTGTAAATTAAACTACTCTTAGTTTCTTCTTTCTTTTATTTCTAAATGATATTTTCTCTGGGTATGTTTGTAATGGATTTTGTTTTGTTGTAACAGACATCCATAGATATCCTAACTACAGTTGTTCGTAACACCAAACCTCCACTGTCTGACATGCTTGTGTGCCAAGCTTTTCCTGCAGTTGCCCAGTGCACCCTACGTACAGATGACAACACCACAATGCAGGTAGCTTCAGTCTCCCAAATTTTCACTATAAGAACATCATTGATAGATACAAATGCAAGTAGGGTAGGGTTGTGCCGTATACCTGCACTAATAACATACCATGGTACCAGAAACTGATCATGATACGTTAGCGTGGTATGTTAGCAGACAACAAAATGATTATATTCAGTGCAGTTTAGGCAGTGTAATGTAAAGCAGATAAATTGTAGCTGTTGTATTGAAGGGTCAGGGTAAGTTTAATTCTCATCGAAGGTTACAGGTTACATACATAAACATAAATGTGAAGACAATCATACAACAGCGCCAGTGTTAATTATTTTTTTTATTTGACTCGTGCTCTCTTTTTTGACAATCTTTTAAATTTAGTCAATAGTTCATCATGTCATTCATAAATTTTTTGTTTTACTCTTGACAAAAATAAAATTTTATTTGGCCATGATGTGCAAAATAACTAAAACATGTATTAAACAGTAACAGAACAAACTGTAAGCGAAATGTTTTGTATTGAAATATTTAGAAAAATGTATAAACTACTTACAATTATTTATATGTATCAAACATGGTAAAGTCAAATTGAAATCAAAACTTACCATATTTATTTTCTTAATGCATGTTACTGGTCTTATTGTGAACAATTCATCCATGCATATTTTTTATAAAAAATGTCTTGACCTTGTCATCTTTATCAAAAAGTCATAACTTGCTAATCCGCTGATATGACTGAATCTTCTCTGCGGACGTATGTGAGACCGCTCGACAGTTGCAACATGGTAACTAATGTTTATGCAAAAAATAGGCTAAATAACTGTAATATCTTATTGCACCAAACTGTTATAGTAAAAAGTACAAAATAAAGGCTTCAAATACAGAGCAGAACATAACCGCTTATGCGCATCCTGAACGCAGAGCTTGGCAGTCTCAAGGTGATCCTTGCTGCGCAGTCAAAAGCACAGAACCTCAAGGTTATGCGGGTACACTTAGTTCATGACATCAAGCAGTTTAAACTATTTTACTGCAGCTGTTTTTTAAAGCAGTTTCAGACAAAATTAGCAAAATTC
Source organism: Moxostoma hubbsi (assembly GCA_032164185.1). Lineage (NCBI taxonomy): Eukaryota > Metazoa > Chordata > Actinopteri > Cypriniformes > Catostomidae > Moxostoma > Moxostoma hubbsi. The sequence goes on from JAVLUX010000186.1 coordinate 16,885,130, forward strand.
TCTCTTGAAAGCTCTCTCAAAAGCTTTCTCCAAAGCACCTCTAATACAGGAACATTACTTACAGCAGAGGATTGAATGTCCGACAGTGATCGTCTTGTAATGCATTGTTAATGTGGCGCTTTGATGGCTTTAACAGCAGCGGTCCATAAATTGACTAAACTTTAAAGCATTAAAGAGATTAAACTGCTTGCAGAGGGTTTGACTGTGCTGACTATTAATCACTTCAAGTACAGCAAGCTATAATCATGCAAAAATAATCTCCAGGAAGTTGCGTCTCTCAATTAATATTATAATTGCGTCTCCCATTAAAACTACCACCACTGGTAATTTGTCGCATGGATCGCGGAGGGTAGCATGAGCCTCCACATTCTGGGAGTCTCCGCCACCCTCAGACTTGTCCTCCCCCACCCGGATTGAGGTGAGTAACCGCGCCACCACGAGGACCTACTAAGTAGTGAGTAATGGCATTCGCAATTGGTGAGAAAAGGGGCTAAAAAAATAAAACTACCACCACTTAAATAGTAATGTTAGTAGTCGACCCCGCCAATCAACTAGTCAGTTGTTGGACCACTGGTCGATTAGTCGACCACCACCGTGGCACATACCTAGTTTTATCCCTGCCCCTTCAAGAGCCTGTCAACTTGTGTCAGTCTGAATTGTCACACCCAACACTTGCATATTGTGTTTTCTTTCCTTAAAAAGCAACTAAAGGTGTTCCAATTAAAGTTTGAGCTACAAAAAATGAGCTGCCTTAGGTATCCATTTTGTACCAGAGGTTGTTATTGTTCCAATACCAAAATTAGGAAAGAACTTCGATAAGACTTTAATGTTGTTATATAACTTGTATTATCATTGTTTTCCCAGAATGGTGGTGAATGTTTGAGGGCCTATGTTTCCGTGGCGCTGGAGCAGATTGCCCAGTGGCAGGATGATCATGGTCATAGTGGGCTCTGGTATGTCATGCAAGTTGTGAGTCAACTCCTTGACCCCCGCACATCTGAGTTCACGGCTGCTTTTGTAGGTCGCCTGGTGTCGACTCTCATCACCCGGGCTGGCACGCAGTTAGCCGACCAGTTGGACCAAATACTGCGTGCCATCCTCAGCAAAATGCAGCAGGCCGAGACCCTCAGTGTGATGCAGGTATGGTGGCTGCTGATGTAGCACAGATACAGAAATGGCTCAGACTTAATACAATGATTTTTATTGCTTGACATTGCCAGATTGCTGTACTATTGCTCACCAGTGGGCATTTCAGCCTCTGGATACCTTTGTTATTGGTGGGCTGCGCAATTGGCCATGGCTTTTGAACAATTGATCATAAATTAGATATATCGCTTGTAAAAAAAAAAATTATATCATTATATTTTAACTAGTGTTTGTATATATAATGCAGCAATGCACTCTCAATGTTGAGTCATTGAACATACCAACTAAAATGAGGTTTGAAATATCAAGTTCTCCCTTTCAGTCTCTGATCATGGTTTTCGCCCACCTGGTCCATTCCCAATTGGAGCCACTGCTGGAATTTCTTTGCAGTCTCCCAGGTCCCACAGGAAAACCTGCGCTGGAGTTTGTTATGGCTGAGTGGATGAGTCGCCAGCATCTGTTCTATGGCCAGTATGAAGGCAAAGTCAGGTGAGGGTTTCCAATCTTGTCAACAGTGTGTTTAAAGGAATTGTACATCTTCCATTAAAATAACACTATGGATTTGTTTGCTCCACCCACAGTGCTGTTGCCTTGTGTAAACTACTCCAACACGGTCTCAATACAAATGACAAGCGACTCCAAGATATAGTCGTCAAAGGAGATGAAATTTTTAACACTGATGAGGGCATTTGCACACGTTCCAAATCAGCCAAGAGTAAGCTCACTTACATTGATCTCTTAAAGTGCAGAATTAATTGTTATTATCTGAGATATCTGACTGGTCTATTTCTCTGGCCACAGACCCACAGCGATGGACCAACATTCCTTTGCTGGTGAAGATCTTTAAACTCATTGTCAATGAATTGTCTTCCGTGGTGGAGGCTAATGCAAATAGAGCAAATCCAGCTGACTGGAGCCAAGGTATAGCCAAACATATTTGCACAATTTATGAGACTGATTAATGGCTGGTTTATACTTCAGTGTCAAACCTTACGTTTATAGCCAAAATACTTGTGTATTGAGAGGAATGCCTTAATTTCTGAAATAATTATACATTTCATAAATAAACAAATGATTCCAAAGTATTTATTCAATTTCTTTTAGCATTATGTGAATATACATATGCAAATGTTGAGATTTAGGTGTATTATTTATAGAGCTGTCCAAATTAACACTTGTGTTTATATAATCAAATCATAGATATATCAAGATACTTTTTTTCATTATATTGTATCGATATTTTAGATCCATGTATCGATATTTATATTGAACTATTTGTGTGTTCATATCATGTAAACGCACAAAAAAGTTGACACACTCTATAATGAGCTTACCAAGGGACACAAACGTGGTGTTTCGAGCTGCATGCTCTTCATCAGACGTCAATATATAATTGAAATATACACAAATTAATTGATTTGTGATCAAATATAATTATGAAATTGTGATGTATTGCAATATGTCAAATCGTGGCATGTGTATTGCAATACGTTTAATATCGTGAGGTGCCAGGCGATACCCAGCCCTAGCATATCTATTGTACAAAACCAACAAAAATGTTACTTTTGATAAGCCACATTCACACAACCAGCTGGAGTGAAGCATCGGCATTTCCACTTCGTCGTGTTCCAGAAAATTTGGATGAAGTAACATTACGTGGACTGTGCCAGCGATACAAGGATAAAAAGATGTTCTCTCCAAGCGCTTTTCATGTGGAGTTCAAACTTGCATAGTGTAAATGCGGCTTCATGATTGCTGTTGCAAAGTGGATAGCCACTATTAATATTGTTGGGGATAAGGGTTCAAGAGATTGAATGCCCATTGCTATGAATACGCAAACTATGGGGACTAGATATTTGAACTAGTCAACCTCCCTCTTAGACTTTTTTACTAACGTTTTAATGTTATTTGAATTAGTGCTGTTTTAATGCATTTCTGTCTTTATCCAGTAGAAGACTCTGTTTGGAAAATGTTAATAAAATATTGTTACATTGTAGTTTTTTCTTTTCTAAGAAGGAAGTAAATGCATTTTGAAAGGAAAAAGAAGTATATTTAGTCAAATTTCAGCACTTTCAAAACCTGTGATTAATCGCGATTACTGAGTTTCCGGAATATAATTATAATTTTTTTCATCATCTGAAAGGTCCTGTGACTTCCAAAGCAATTTGTATACATAATTTATACATAATTAATGTCGGCTGTTCAAATGCACGCACACTAAAACACCCGCTTGCACACGGACAAATTAAAACATCAGTCAGAGAGACGAGTATTAATGATAGTAGTAATGATTTAAAGTGGCCAATTCAGAGTATTTTGCCTTTAAAAATTATTTTATGCAACCAATTTAAATATTCTGTCCCATCAACATTATTGTTCTAACAATCTATAGACCGCTGTCAAACGCAGTTAGTGAACCAGAGAGTTAGTACAGAAAAACATTTGATAATATAAAAAATATACACAGATTGACGGTCTCTAACATTAATGAATGAATGAATAGAATACAACAAGTATACTGTTTTATTCACAGACTAAAACCAGTTTATTTGTATCTTCATAACGAAACATGTCTGATGTTGATCAGCTCAAGTTAAGTCAGGCCTCTGGCTGGTCCTAGTGCCTGCCTTATATAACCTCTCTCAGTGTGACTTATACAAAGATGCACCATCGCTTTTTTTTTTTTTTTTTTTTTTTCCTCTCTCTCTCTCTCTCTGAACACTGCGATTTTGACCAGTTTCGAGTTAATGTTAAAATACAGTTAACTATTTTAAAATAAATTATGCAACTAATCGCAATTTAAGTATTTGAATCGAATGACTGCACTAATTATTTACTATAAATGTTGTCTGCCATCCAGAGGGAAAATAAATCGGGCATATACTGTGTGCTTGCTCTTAAGTCACATAAACAATAATAATTGTCATAGCGTAAATTAAGATAGGAGTACTCCCTTGAACAACCCAAATTGGGTGTTGTTTTAAAGCTTAAAATCTGGGCTTTACATTGCATATAGGCAATATGACCAACTATATTAACATGTTCTATTTTCATATCTTAGGAAATATTTACTGTACACCATACTGTCAAACATACAGTCAAAACAGATCAGAAAGGTCTCAAATGGAATATAACCAATATTGTTTCATTCATAAACGTTTTCTCTCTATATAAATATTTGGTATTGAAGTTGAAACAAAACACGCTTGTGTTCTTAACACGCTTGTGCTTGTAGCTATTATAAAAAGCTTTAAATAGCCTAAACTTGGAGGAAATGCAACACTAAAGTGTAGGGGAGTGTTTCTGGTAACAAAGCAGAAAAATCTCAACCGTTGTGGTCTGCACAGATGCGACATGTAGTAAAATTTTTGGAGAGGTTCACTAGGCTACACCTACAACGTAGGTTTGACGCAAAAGTACAAATCGGCCTTAAGCTTCATTAAACAGAGATGTCTGACTTTGAATTCTGATTGGACAAGCCATGTTTGAAGCCAATGTAAAATGACTGCAAGTGCACACCTGTGAGCGTACATTCTATATGCAACAATTTGTAATATTACTTGGCCACTGCAAATTTCTACTGTTTATTGAACATTGGTGTTGTCTTTTACATGTTGCTGTTGTCGATAACAGTGATTTTTAAGGGGTGTTCTTCTAATGCATGGCATATTTCTTTAATTTACCCCTGAAATTGTTTGTATGCTTTGCAGATTCTGGGGGAATGTGGGATGATGTGGTAGAGGATGACGATGATGAGGATGAGGAAGATGAAGGACTAGCAGGACAGCTTCTGTCTGATCTCATCGCCTCCAACAAATACGGTGAAGCCTCAAATAACTAATACTTTTTGGATGAATAGTCATGCTCGGCAGTTCACAAACTAAAGGAAAACTATAGATCTGCTTTGTTCGTATAATGCTTAAATACTATAAAGTCTCTTAGCAGATTTCTCTCGTGAAAATCTCTAAATTATTCAGTAACTCGCTCATTTGTCGCCACCTAGTGGGATCTCCAGAAGTGGTCACTAATTGCTAATGCTTATAATTTAAGGATGGTTTTACACCTGAGATTTCAGTTTGGACCCAAGTCCATTTGATAGTTTGGTATGAAAGCTGCTTATTTTTGAAAGCTTTCCTGCAAACAGATTAAACAAATACTATTATAATTACTGTAATGTCCCCATAGATGATGATTATTATGAGGATGACGATGAAGACGATCCAGATGCCCTAAAAGATCCCATATATCAAATTGATCTTCAGGTTAGCAATCTTTCACTCAGTCAATTTCCTATGTTTATCTCCAATTATTACATTTCTTGGGATTTTACTTGCGTTTCTCTCCCTGTTTTTCTCTGCAGGCTTATCTGACAGATTTCCTAACCCAGTTTGCCCAGCAGCCTTGCTATAGCATGTTTTCAAGCCACTTGAATGAAGTAGAGAGAGGAGCCTTGCAGTCCATTGGTATTTGACCAATACCGCTACACAACATCAGCTCCTTGTCCTTGTTTCTGTCTTGACCACTCCATAAACTTCTTTTCAAACTTGAAAATTTGAGTGGCCTTGGAATGCCTTTTGGACGGCACTCTTGTTCCACAACCCAAAAGAGGACTATTCTGATAAAAATGTACATGCCTCTCCCTATGTTTTATGAAGGGAAGAAATGGACATTGATTCCCTGGGGTGTTCCAAGTACTGGGGTTGAGGGGCAGCAGCTTGTTAGCATCCCAGACCGGACTATGTGGGCTTATTTCAATTGGATGTCACAGTTATCAAAACACTACTGTGCTCTTGTGTGATGAAGGGGGTTGATGAGTCATTTTTTTGCAAAGAGACTGATAACAGTATAGAAATGGTTTAAACGTATCAACTGTTGTCCATTTGTAACTTTTCACTTTGCTAATTCTAAATGGTTACAAAATCTTTCTGTAGAGGAAGGCAAAGGACTTCTGGCTGGTGATGAAATCTTAACTTTGGAAAGAAGTTGGAACTATTGGAGGCCTTATTAAAATTATCCATGTTGTTTGTCGTTATGTGGTCTCATGATCATGGTTTTTCGACTATACTGAGTGGGAAGCATGAAGAATTCGGTGTTACCATAGTGATTTTACATCTATTAGCAATATTGTGTCCATTGGAGTATGAAATCAATTTTCAAAGTAAAAGGCCTATTAAGGTCTAATTTTTCATTTTGTTATTCAGGATCAACAGGTGTTTTTCTAGTCATCTCCAAGTTCATATTGAATTACAAGTTCATTATTATAATTTTTTTACTGAAAGCATGATATATATGCCGAATGGTCTGTCTACGGCTACTAGAAGACAACACTAATGCTAACCATAATAATATAAGCGCTTCGGTTTTAGAGACTTGAATTTATTATGAATGCATAATAAACACGTCAAACAATAGTAAAGGTGATAAAATTATAGGTATGCCGTTTGCAAAAAGAAAGGGTTATATTTCCAGAGTTATCATGACAAAATATTTTCTTAAAAACTGACCAACTCTGCTTTAGAATTTAAATTATTAAAATCTTTTTAGAAATGACTGAAACTGAAGGAATGGGAAAGTCACTAAAGATATTGGTGCACAACAGGGCAACGGGCATGTGAAACCAAGGTGTACCATGTACTGCAATCTTAACTGTCTCAACATTTAGACATATTTCTAGAAGTACATTCTTTATATGTAAAATAAACATGTTCTTTACAGGAAGGATATTGTCTATGCTCTACATAATGTGAACAGATGTATTTATCCGAGAGGCACTGCTGTAAGCTCCATTTTTCTGATTCTGGAATTTCTCTTGATAGCATCTGCCTGCTTTATATGGAGGACCAAATCTGCGAATATAAAAATAAATACATTTGTAAATGTAAAAATTAACAAAGTCTACATAGAAATTACTTTATTTTCAATTGTGATATAAACAAGTATTTATAGTTTAATTTCCACATTTCTACATTTTCTTATCTGAAATTATTTAAACAAGAATATTTCCACATTTATATATTTCTACATTACGCTTCAGTCATAGCAATCGAGCTGAGAGTGCTCCAGAGTAAAGTTTGGAGGTCACAGTGACATTTTGTTTAAAAAATACCCACCCTTTACGATTACTGTTAGTACACAGTCAACAAATCATAGTACGTAACCACGATTAAAATTGGAAACAAATATATTTACACAGGAATCACAATAACAGGAAATAATGTAGTTGTTGTTAAAATGTATGTAGAAATAATTTTATTGTGTAAAACTGGTACCAAATTGTCTGCATCACCTCCAGGTGATAAAACTCACACAGATGAACATCTCCACCCAAGAACACTCCCTACTTGCTAAGGACCATAAAATGCAAATCCCACATATGACCTCTCTCTCACCTAAGGACAATTTAGAATGACTCATCCTTTTCTGTAATGTAAGAGATTTTCTGTTCATGCATGTTTGATATCATTCAAGAGGTCTCGATGCGACTGCTAACGTGGTCTCATTCCCTTTCAGAAAAAACAAATCTCCATTAAGATTTTAGAACTTAGCAAAATCCTGCACTCTACTAGAGACATGTCCCTCCCAAATCTCCCACATACTGTATGCAGATTAGGTAGATTCTTTGTAAACATCAAAGGACCTAATCAATCACAAGTTATAAAAGGTCTATATACAACTCCCTAAAGTGTAAACCAAATGCTGGATAACATGAAACACAGACATCTGAAATAACAATAGATTGGTACTTAAGGAGGGTTGGCAAGTAGCTCAGGGAATCTGCATTCAGATCTCCCACAACATTGTTGTGTAGCCTCTCTACCAGGTATGCAAACCTTATTATGTTTTGATAAATTGTTTAAATTTGTCTTCTTATTGTCTAATTGGTTTGATGAATTTATTATGTCACCTGGTAAATAAATTGTTACATTTGAATTTATTATGATTGAGTCTTAAACTATTGTCTTTAGTAGATTACGTTAAGTCCATGTTTCCGCAAATATTCAACCAGGTCAACCGTTTAGTGTCGCCCAAGCCTAAATAGGGTGAAGTCTAAACCTCTGGTTATTGTAATATTTTCTAGCTAAGTGTACATAGGAAACTATGGCATGATCATATAATCAAACTTGGGTATGTTGGTCTATCTTTGTAAATTTAGTGGTCATGATCTCTGGGTAGAAATGTTACTCTAATTAAGTGTTTACTATCTAAGGGGACTAAACAAAATACTTGTAGATAAAAGGGCAAGCAGGAGCAGCCATCTAATTAGTATTTAGTCAATTACTGTTTTAATGACCAATACTGGCATATTTGTGACTGTGAGATCCACGTACACGGCCGGCGCGAGACTCTCTAAGCGACAGGAATCCGAATGAACGAGTACAATATAAAATAGAGTTAAATATGATGATTCAATGTTAAATCAAATTTAATAATAATAATAATTAAGATTAGAACATTAATATATCCTTAGAAACTTTTATATTTGGAGTCAGATAAAATAAACGAGGATCTTAAAATTAATAATATAGTGATTTAATTGGAATGAAATAACAAACTGAACGTGCTTGATAAGACAGAACATGCAGGAGACCTTCATCCACGCTGTTGGAAGCTGCCATTGGACCAATAGGTGGCCCCCTTACAATTTTATTATTAGCTGTTAGTTAGCGGCAATAAGTGAGTTTCTTGTGTGCCAATGGACAGGTACCATAAGAGTGGAGGAGAGGGTGGGTAGAAAGGAGAGTCGTTTAATTAGAAATAGGTTAAAGGTGCTGTAAGCGTTTTAGTCAGTCCAAAATTTTCACAAGCAGAGTTTTGGATTATCCACACCTCCTTTTTTCTAAAACCCCACACTCCAAAGATACTAAATGAGTTTTATTAAGATCGTTGCAAGCAGAAATTGTGATTAAAAAAACAACAGCAGCAAAATAGCGCCCTCAACTGACAACTGTTATGAGCAACATGGCATAAAAATGGCATTAAGCCTCAATAATTTGTTGCAACTTCGATACTATGAAAACGTGCAAAATGATTGACAGGCAGAAAGTACTGTTGTCTGCAGCCACATTTTGTTTTCTGTTTACGGAGTATAAAGCTGTCACAGACACCAGTGAGATATCTCTCGACACTTAGTAAACATTTTTGCATACTTTTCCATGAAAAACTGCTTTAATGACGAGATCAGTAGGTGTTTTAAGAATTAATAAACCCAAGGTATTTTTACCAACATCTGACACTTTTGCATAAAATATGATTAATACTGGATAATTTTACATACACGCGCTGCTTTTTGTCCATGTCAAAGTGTCTGTTATCAGATCTGTTCAAGTTGGGGTTTCTGTTCAGATAGTCTGCCAAGATTTTCTGCCGAATCCCGGACATTTAGAAATCCAGAATCCATACAGGTATGGTCTACCTAGGTACATACAGTTACAGATATAAATTAGTTTAAAAGTCATTAAACAGAGATCACTAATTTCTTATTTGACTTGCTCTGTTCACAGGTATATTTTACAATTTCTAAATGCAAGTCCATGCCAATCTGTGGTATATTTCAGGGCCAGAATTCACAAAAAATCTTGCTAAAAGTTGCTCCTAACATGGAAATTTAGGAGCAAATCTTCAAAATTAGGGGCATGTCACTCATAATTTTAGGACTCATAAAATTTAAATCTAAGATTAATTTATGAAGCATTTTAATGCTACAAAATAGTTCCTTAACCCACGACAGCATAGAAGTCGTCCTGAGGACATCAAACTCTCTAAGAGTGATTCACTAGTATCTGAAGTATGACTGCTGTCGTCAATCCACATTAAAAACTAAATATTAGAATATTATTATGACATTGACCATTTAAAAAGGTATCACCAGAATCACAATTGAGTCGATGTATTTTAATAATATAATATAAATATTATAGCCTAATGTTGACATTGACCTCTAAAAAGGCATCACCTGAAACACAATTGAGTCTTTGTATTATAAGAATTTAATATTATAAATATTATAATGTTGACATGGACCTTTTAAATAGGTATTGCCTGAATCGCAAGGGTGTTTTCATTATTGTAAATTACAGATGCAGTTACCTCTCCCACAAACTGAAACAACCCAATTACACCTAATGATAAATGTTTTGACAACTCTGCGCTCCCTCGCCACATCAAAATATAACTGTAGCGCTGATGCATTAGGAATTTCTGTCAAATGTCATGAGAATAATCTATCAAACTACAGACCGCATATCATCCGACAATTCATAGCGTTTTTTTTTTCTTCCTGTGGATGTGCGCTCGCTGCAGAGAAAAATGGGGGCATTCACGGGGAATCACGACAATTGCGGGGCTACCGGGTGTATTGATGCTGTTGATGGGATGCATGCTCTTTTCATTACGTCAACTCAGGATGACTAAAAATGTGCATCAACCGAAAAAAATATCTATCTATCTACTGTATGTATGTATATATCGTTGTCTTTCTTGGCGATTAACTAAGGGCGATTTAAAATAGCTTGCTAATAAAACGTGACATCATCCATATCAATGAGGTCACCTCCGCTTTACTCTTATCTTAAGATTTCCTTACTAAAACTTGCTCTTAGCAGTTTTGTGAATAGGGTTTTAAGCACTCCTAGCTAGGAACTCTCTGGAGAACTCCTAGTGGTAAGATAAATATCTTTGTGAATACTGGCCACAGGTCTGTAGACTTGCATTTAATTTTCTCCACCACAAGATGTCACTTTGGCCTCCAAGCTTCACTCTGGAGCACTCTTGGCTCCATTGCTATGCCTGAATAAGAAAATATGCCCCCTTATTACCATATGGACAAATACATGTGGAAATATAGACTACTATAAATAAATAAATGAGGAAATAAAAATATGTATAAATAAATGTATACGCTACATAAATAAGAATGTGATTCATGCCACATTTAAAAATGAATTTAGTTCTATGTACACAATTTTTTAACATTACTATTCATACATTTTAAATTGAGTTTTAATAATGGCGGACTTGGTCCTCCATACGCTCTCAGTCTCATCCATACAGCAGGGATAGCGATTTTGAATTACCTTCCGTTTCGCTACCATATGCCTTTAGCATAAGCGGACACTTATGTTAAGGAAATTAAATTAGGTTAATTTATTTTACTCTCTGAGGAAGGTAGTGCTGAATAGTTGGCGTACGGGCTCATGCGACCTCCCGGCGTGCAGCGTCACGGGCGATGTGTCATTCGACACGGATGGCGTGTTGACAACGAAGCCGCTTGATTCTGTGCGCCGCTTTTTTGCGAGACGTGGCAAATCTTATCATTTAAAGTTGTATTTTTAGACCAGGCAAATGAAACCGTTTTTCGTCTGATATAACGGACATTGTTCTGAAAGCAGTATGTCCCTCTACGCCGTGATTATTCCGGTCCTCTGTATTATTTTCTCGGCTTGGCAGGGTAAGACGATATTGCTCTAGATTCTTGAAGGGCCTTTAGGTGGCATGACAAATAATGCACACGTGAAATGGATTCGCTAATATTAATAATGCATAGCCATAATAGTGTGTTGGTATGAATGCGGTATTATTAATTGGTATTAATATTATCCATTTTATTTTGCAACATTGCAAGTGTCTTAATCTAACCTCGATTTTTGCTTATTTTTTTTAAAAAAAGAAAAAAAGATTAGAAAATTGAGGACCAATAAAAATGATATTTGTGGTAATCATCATTATGCCACAAATGCTGTGGATTGATCTCCACTTGTATTGTACTAGGAAAATTCCTTCAATGTCTCTCCAATGTAATTTATATATACATTGCTTGCAAACCTCTAAATATCTGATTTCTTTAGCAATAGCTTTCAAGCTTCTCAGATTTATAATGTCACATAAGGCTGGATTTGTTGTTTTTTATATAGTGTAGATGGGTCATTCACTGCAGAACCAGTAACTGCAAGATCTAATCCAAGATTTGAGTTCTTGAAGCAGGCGATTAACTGGCCTACATTAAAACTATTAGAGATAAAAGCAAAAGTGCCATTTCTTTTGCTCCGTATTTTGAGGTGTTTTTGAATATTCTTGTCAAAATGAATGTTAGAAATGTCTTTGCTTTCTTAGAGGAACTTGAGGATAATTATTTGTTTGAGCGAGTGTTTGTGTGTTAACTGTTAAGAAGTATTTTGGGCTCAATACAAGTTAATCTCAATAGACAGCCTTTGTGGCATAGTGTTGGTTACCACAAACATTAATTTCGACTTGTCCATCCTTAAAAAAAAAAAAAAAAAAAGAAAGAAAAGAGAGCAAAAATCTGGGTTACAGTGAGACACTTACAATGGAAGTGAATGGGGCCAATCCGTAAATGTTAAAACACTCAATATTACAAAAGTATAGTCACAATATGTAAAATGTGTGTGTTAACATGACTGTAGTGTATAAAATCACTACCTAATCTTTTGTTTGTAAAGTTATATCCAATTTTACAACTTCGTTGCTATCCCTACTGTATACCACAGTAAACCCTTAACCCCAAAACATCCATATAAACAACAATTCAAACAATTTTACAGCTCAAATAATGCACAATACAACTTTTAATAGAAGAATTCATATAATTGCTTTTATAAAATGATAAGCTTCACATTTCTGCCTTTAAACCCTCCAAAATTGGCCCCATTATAGGCGCCTCACAGTAAGCTTGTTTTTTTGTTATTAATTGTTTTAAGTAAATGAGGGACAAGTCAAAATACATTTTTGTGTTAATTAACATTATGCCACAAATGTTGTCGATGGAGTTTAACTTGTATTGAACCTGGAATATTCCTTTAACATTCTCAACTTACTCATTGTACGTTCATTTTCCCTCCTGTCTATTTTGATTATTTTGTCTGTTTTGTGTGAATATTTTCATTAATATATGTTTACCAGTTTATTGTGTACTGACAAATTAGCTTTGAATTTATTGGACTTTATAGTATGCCTAATGTTTAAGTCCCTCAATTTTGCTGAATCCAGCAAAGCTATAAATAGGTTAAGGTACTTAGAAACGATGCTTTGAAACCAGCATTTAGCAAATTATATTCAGTTTAAATTCAATTGCAGTCATTGTCATGCATTGGTATTTTTTCTGTTTAAAACTCTCCTGAGGTCTTCAGCAGGATGTTGTGTCAAAATTGGTTCTTTTGATGGTTCACATATATTTTATTATGAGCCGGCCAAACACTTGTTTTTCCTAATAAATATTTTCCAAAGTACGAGTAAAACAGCACTTGTGTCTATTTTTTAACTGTCTATACAGTGAGTGCAAATGAGGACTGCTTGTGGTATGTGGACAAAAATGGCACCTGGCACAATGGCTTTGACTGCCCTCTCATAAGCTTCTGCTGTGGGAACTGTCATCGCCGATACTGCTGCCTGGATGGCTTTAAGATGATCACTGAGGCAGGACAGAAACGCTGCATGCTGTTCCATCTCAGGTACATATGATTGCACACCATCTTGACTTAAAGATTGTTCAAATAAGTATGGCTCTTCACTGAGAAGGAATGTCAGCCAGGTTTAACAGAAGTTGTCCCAAACTATTGAAACCACTCAAACCCTTGAGTGTGTGACTTATTATGCAAATGCATTTTTACTGTAGTTACAGTTAGCATGTTTAGAAAATTACAAAATTACACATTTTTATTAGAGATTCTAGACTATTGACCACATATTAGACCACAAAGACTCATTAGCCACCAAAAAAAAACAAAAAACAAATCTGTTTCATTCATTTGGTTTTATAGGTCAAAATTTATGTTGTCATTTCCCTCAATCATGTTGTTCAAACCCCATATTTGACCCACTTTTTGTCTTCCATGGAACACATAAGAAGTAGTAAGGCAAAATGTTAGCCTCAGTTACAATTCACTTTTATTGTATGGTAAAAGATGCACTGAGAGTGAATGGTGACTGAGGCTGTAAGTTTCTTACATTCTGCCTTTTGTGTTCTATGGCAGAAAGTAAGTAATTACTTTTACTTAGTGACCTGAGGGTAAGTAAATACCTGAGGGTGACCTGAGGGTAAGTAAATAATGACAAAATCTTTATTTTTGGATGAATGATTCACTTAATGGTGAAGCTGCATAATATAATGGTGTATTATGTTAAATGGGAGCTGCTTCAGAGAAGTCACATTATTCAAAACCATGGACGTTTCCTTGCCTACCTCTTTCAGCCCATCCACTATAGCTGGCATCGCTTCATCCATCTTCCTCTTTGTGGCTGCTATAGCAACCATGGTCTGTTGCTTCATGTGTTCCTGTTGCTACCTGTACCAGCGCCGTCAGCAACGCGGTAGGACCCCTTATGAAGGTAAGCACAAAAACAGTATTTTTCCTCACCGTTCATCCTGCATTTACTAAATATGTTTAAAAATATTTACAAATACTTGTGAATTAATTAAATGTTCAAATCAATGAAAAAAAATCTGGGGCCATATGTATAAAGCCACTTAGAGTAAAATTTTAGTCTTAGGCCATGTTCAGACTGCCACTAAAAACCCAATTTTTTGCATATCCAGATGAGTTTTTGATAGTCTGGACTGCAAAAAAAACACATGACGTGAGGTGGTTTCAAATGCGGATTTCTTCAGATTTTCTCAGTCCGGACACTCTGGCTGATCAATTCGGATTTCAAATGGTCTTCAGTCTTAACGCGACACAACGATGATGCTGAAAATCGGTGACAGCAGCACAGAACATCAGAATATTTACCAGTCTCCTCTGTCGCTGTTTTTCTTGTGCGACGGAGGAGTTCTGCACCGCGACTGGACAGGGTGCTTATTTGGAGAGTGAGATGATGCACCTCCATTTTTTGAAAGCATCGTCATGTGGGTACTCCTACTTTGTTACCAAAGCAACCCATGCAGATAGGTTGGTTATGTCTGAACGTGCAAATCTGATTTGATCACTTGCAATTAATAGTGTGGACAGTCTGCCTGAAATGATCTGATTTGAGGAAAAAAATCTGATTTGCGTGCAGTCTGAAGTGTGTCAAAATTCTGAGAATGATGTAATTTTTCTCTTATTCCTAGACTTAATAAGTCTGATTCATAAAGGTTCATAAGTGTTAAGATTTGGTCTCCACTCCTAAATTGTTTGAGTGCTGGAGAGGAATGGTGTTCTGCAGAGACAAAACACTCTACAACAAAGAAAGCATTTCTGTCTAATTAACTGTCTAAGCATTCAGAGAGCTGCAACAACTAATTAATAAAATCAAAATATTATAGAAAATCAGTGATGACCAAAATCTACAATTAATTCA
Source organism: Moxostoma hubbsi (assembly GCA_032164185.1). Classification (NCBI taxonomy): domain Eukaryota; kingdom Metazoa; phylum Chordata; class Actinopteri; order Cypriniformes; family Catostomidae; genus Moxostoma; species Moxostoma hubbsi. Next base: position 16,900,568 of record JAVLUX010000186.1, read on the forward strand.
ATTATGATTAATTAAAGATCTTTGCACTTGCATGACATCTGTGACGCCACTTTACAGTAAAGTGATAAAGTGAAAGTAAATTTATCATTAAATTCAACCATATTTCACTGAAATCTTATTCAACTGTAATGGGATTATAACATTTTGATTTATTATTTAATTTTGTGATTTAAATTATCCTTCTCTTTATGTTTCTTTTATTTATATTGCAAGATTTTTTGAAGCCTTCAATTTGCACATTGTTTGAGGACAACATTCAGCAAAATGTGGAATGTTTTAAAATACGGGAAATTCAATTTGGATTTCTTATTTAACCAAATAATTAATCAACAGAAAATTCCCTATTATCAAAACTTTTATAATGGTTGTATTAAATCATGAGTGATTTAATGATGTCATATCAGCTGGGGACATATTACCCCTTACCCCAGTCAGCACCAAGAATCAGCCTTTAAAGTTGCTTGTAGCATCTTTATAAAAAGTCTTACTCTTTGCTAAGAATTGTTTTGACACTTAAGTCAAAGCTTAAAGCATTTAGAAGCATTTCTGAGGAGTTTTATACATGCAGCCCCTGGGCCCATATTCACAAAAACACTTACAGCTAAACGTTGCTCTTAACGTGTACATTTAGGAACAACTCTTAAAAAATTTAGGGGCGTGTCTCTCCTAATTTTTGGACTTGTAAAATCTTAATCTAAGATTAATTCATAAAGCATTTTAACACAAAGTAGCTCTTTAACCCACGACTGCAGTCGTCATGAGGCCTTCTAACTCCTTAAGACACTCAAACCAACCTGCTGTTGTCAATCCACATTAAAAACAATATATTCGAATATTATTATGACATTGAGCTTTAAAAAAAAAAAGGTATCGCCTAAATCGCAAGGGTGATTTCATTGCTGTAAACTTAGTTCCAGATGCAGTTACCTCTCACAAAAACTGAAACAACCCAACTACACTTGAGAAAAGTTTTGACAACTCTGTCAAAATAAAAGCATGAGGGGTTTAAAAGTTAAAGGTGTCACAGAGAGACTCAGAGGCAGAAATATGAACTCAGTAGCTGGGTTTATTGAACAGATGATTAAAACAGTGATGTTAACATTGTGAGTAAATCCAGTTGAGCAGAGTGGCAAATAGCAGGTGAGTAATAACCAGACAGGGTATAGACATGATGAACAGATAACTCCCAACAGTCTTATGGTACTTGCAGGCAATAATGAAGACATGGGTATGTTTGACATAGTAGAAAGTTCTGGAGTCTCAGAGATACTATCGATGAGAACAGACAAAAGAGTGTGTGTGAAAGTGGGGGGGGGTATATATATATGAAGTCCTTGATCAGCCAGTAATGATATGCAGGTGTGTGTAATCAGAAATCAGGGGAGAGTGAGCACTGTGACAGCAGTGAGGAAGAAAGAGAGAGAGAGACCGGTGGATCCGTCTTATATTGCAATATAGTGTCTTTTTCCAGCTGAGGTATTGCATTTTTTGTTACTTTACTGTAAAGTTACTTTAGACTTGCAAGTCAAATTTCAGTTTTAAAAATAACCAAAAAGAAACATATTTCTCCTCCGATTCATCAATCTAGTGTTCATTTGAGAGCTGAAGGCTATTCCATGCACTTCTGTTTTGAAAGAATAAAACTAACTTGATCTAACCGGGACAGAGAGAGAAATGGACAACCCAAATGTACAACAATAAGAATACAAGTACATCAGAGTCTCTAATTTAAGAGAAAGACTTCTCACAGGTCCTAAACTAGCAGCTTTAATGAACAGTAAAAGCCGAACAGTTGCATTGCTGCAAGTAGAGGATTCTTGGATGAACAAAAAGTTTGAAGAATACATTTATTTTAAATGAAACAGTCAATTGTAACATTATAAATGCATTTACTGTAATTTTTTAATTATTTTCAATCAATTTAATGCATCCTCGGTGAACAAGACAAAAAATATATAGTCCCCCCAATGAATCTTGGCCATGTCCACCACTGTATATATACAGTACTGTATATATTGTACAGTCTTAGCTGACAAATAGTGGTCCCCAGTCTACCAGTCACTGAAGGTGATCTAAAAGAGTGTGCTAATAAAACATGATGTCATCCATAGCAACGAAGTTAGCTCCACCTTACTCTTAAGATTTCCTTACTAAAACTTGCTTTTAGCAGTTTTGTGAATAGGTTTTAAGCAAAAACTCCTAGCTAGGAACTCTTTGGAGAACACCTAGTGATAAGATAAATATCTTTGTAAATACATGCCCTTGATGGTTTTGTATTTAATAATTTGCATACAGTATAACTTAATGTATTTATTTATTTATTTATTTTATTTATTTATATTTTTTTTTTTGCATTTGTTTCTGTTGTAAATTGTATTACAGTTACATTGCAATTTGTAGGGGAAAAAAGGCCATTGCTAATTTTGAAAAAGCTTGCCTATAAAAGACCCACTAATATGAATCTCAATTTCAGCCCAGCACATTCCAATGGCCAGCTATCCTGTGGAGCCCATGTATGATGCTTATGGGAAACCCATAGGACATCCTGATTACCCTGGATATCCAATGGTGCCACATTACCCTGGTGTCCCACACCAATATCCTTTGATGCCCCAGGGTCCTTATCCTCTGAATCCTCCTGATGCAGGATACAGTCAAGCAGGTATACAAATGGCTTCTTATATCACATATAAGGAATATAAAAACACTACACAACAAATTGCTTATCGTCACCTTCCTAAAATAATGTTTGACAAAAATGATAATTTTTTTTTTGCCTAAATCATCTCCTCGTGATCCTGGCCATCTCTTGTAAAATTTCTGAAAAAATGACTTGGGACATTATTTTAGGATGGTGACAATATATAACTCGACGACAGAGGGAATCATAACACTGCTTAAAGGAATAGTTCACCTAAAATTTTTAATTCTGTCATAATTTGCTCACCCTTGTTGTTTCAAATGCAGATCACAAAAGGTAACGAAAAATATTAAATATATCGTTCTGTTTTCGCGATACAATTGCAGCTGATCGTGACTCACTTTAAATCTTAAAAAAGCACACAAAATATCATAAAAGTTGTCCAATTCAACTTGTGTGTCCTATTCCTAGTCTTCTGAAAGCATACAATGTTACCTGAAATTGAAGTCCTTTATAAGTGAAAATCTTGACATCCATTTATAACGCAATGTGGGTGAATAAACTGACAGATTTTTTTTTATTTTTGGGTGAACGATTCCTTTTAACGCTACAGTTTCCAAACAGTGAGGTTAAAGGAGTAGTTCACCCAAAAATTAAGCTAAAAAAGCACATAAAGGCAGCATAAAAGTAATTCATACAACTCCAGTGGTTTCATCCATGTCTTCAGAAGCGATATGATAGTGGGAAACGGATCAATGTTTGTCTTTTTATATTTATAAGACAAATATTGATCTGTTTCTATATGTGTGTAAATCTCCACTTTCAAACGACCCTCCAATGTGCTTTATTCTTCTCACTTTTCCTAAGTGCTCTTTTGTTTTTGGTGATTCTCATTCTTCGTACATATCGCCACCTACTGGACAGGGAGAAGAATTTATAGTAAAAAAAGGACATAAAGATTGATCTGTTTCTGTAAAGAGCAAAGGTTAATGGAAGCATTGTTCAAAGGCATTATTTCTTGTACACGAGTGGTTTGTTGTGGACAGACCGTTCCTTGAACTTTGTTATTGTTGTGTTTTCAGCTCCTCCGCCATACTCCCCTCCCCAGTATCCAGGGCACTGAGAGAGTTGGAGTCCCTCAGCAGGAGAGGGTAACACATACAATGGGTGGAGAAGTGTGCCCATGCTTGTTTGGAATCTCTTGTATGAGAAGCACTTTTATTATTTATTTCTTGATTAATTGGTGGAGTGCAGCATGAACTGACCTTGGATCACCTCGCTTTGGAGCGTTTCCTCATTTGATGTACAGCTTTCCTGTGTCACTAATCAGTAAGACTCCTCCAGCTTAAGCAACTCACAGACTCAAAAGACATTAAAATGGACTGACTGGGGGTCGCTTTGCTTTGTGCCATTCTATCAAACTCTCAGAAACGGACAGTTAAATGTGATTTTCCTGCTGACAAACACACGCAGAAGACACTGGTTGACTTTTGATTCATCCAGGATTTTGGTCGTCGTTCAACCAAATGAGAAGAGGCTTGTGTCAATTGCACTTTACTCTGCAATAGACTTGCTGATGTGTATTTATTTGACTACTAATCCATGCATGTCATATGCATCATTAATATCACATCTTGCTGTACACTGTTATGTACACATGCAGTATGTAAATAAGAGATACTGATATGAAGATACTAAGAAAGAACTTCATTTTTCATAGCATCCTCACAACCAACCAAAACTTTGTTGTTACAAGTTTGTGTTCATTCTGTGCCATTTGATTTGCATCTTGCCTTTAGATGACACCCAGCGCTGAGGAACTTTCAGTTTATAGATCTGGCATGAGGCTGAGATGTATTGTTAACACAACTTAGATTTGCATGTCTTTAATTGTATGGTATGCTACCTAGGCCAGCTGTTAAGGACATCCGAGTAAGATTTTCATTCTGTGAGCTCTGTATATTTTTCATTGTTTGAATAATCTTTTTGATCTATAAAACTTTTCACAATAATTTATTTTTAGCACATCCTCATAGTGAAAATGTTTTGTCACTTTCAAATTTCATCATACATTATACAAAGCTTAGTGACCCTTTTAAAGGGTAAAATAAAATGTACATTAATTTAAGTATTATCTCTGTCTGAGAAATTTAAATTTAAAAACCTGTTTAAAATGTCAAAGTCAGATGCATTTGAGGTGTGATAGACTTGTTTTTGATTTGAAATTCTTTCTGCTACCTCCTCTCACGTGTAATATTATTTTTGATGGCGTGTCTACTGTTTGAATAACTTGTAAGCTAAGTTCATGTATGGTTAACAGTGCTGTTTTTTGCTATATACAGCATATGCTATAATGTCACTTTGAATGTGAAGTACAAATAAGAAAGGGATCTATAAAATAATTTTTTACAATGTGGAATAATAACGAGTATTTTAAACTTGGAGCAAAGACAAACAGTACTAGTGTTTGAACTTGCATAAATAATCTTAATTGAACAGAATGGACATGAAAGTATTGCATAAATCTTTCCTTTTTCTTGTTTTGCTATAAAAATAGGCTTGATTATGAATGCTGTCTCCATTATTGCTATACCTGAAAAAAGCAGTTTAGCAAATGACTTAAAGGAATATTCCAGATTCAATAGAAGTTAGGCCAATTGACAGCATTTGTGGCATAATATTGATTACCTCAAAACAATTTTAACTCGTCCCTCCTTTTCATTAAAAAAGCAGAAATTGAGGTTACAGTGAGGCACTTACAATGGAAGTGAATGGGGCCAGTTTTTGGAGGGTTTAAAGGCAGAAATGTGGAGCTTATAATTTTATAAAAGCACTTACATTAATTCTGTTAAAACTGATGTATTATTTGAGCTGTGACATTGTTTAAATCATAATTGTTACAGTTGTTTTAGGGTTTGTTGACATTACGTCATCATGGCTATGAAGTTGTAAAATTGGCTATACATTTACACAGAAAAGGTTAGTAAGTGATTTTATCACACTTAAATCATGTTGACACGCATATTGTTTCCATCTTATGGCTAAACTTTTGAAACAGTGAGTATTTTAACGTTTACGGATGGCCCCGTTCACTTCCATTGTAAGTGCCTCACTGTAACACAGATTTGTGTTTTTTTTTTTTTGTAATTTTTATTATTATTTTCTTTTATATATATATATATATATATATATATATATATATATATATATAAGAAAGGGATGGCCAAGTCTGAATACGTTTTTGTGGTTATCAGCATTATGCCACAAATGCTGTCGATTGAGCTTAACTTGTATTGAACCCAGAATATTCCTTTAACATATATTTATAAACCAATATTAATATCAACGAGCTCGTACTAATTTACCAGAAACTATTTACTTCAAATCTATAGTATCATTTTCTAACCTACTATTATAACCCTCTATCACAGGAGACAAACTGTCAGTGCTTTCTTGGTGACAGCTAGGAAGTAACAGTTTATATTGGATGCTTCTGGAGTTTTGGTAAACCATAGCCTTCCCAATTGCCTTTAAAGGACTATGTACCGCCTTCTAAATATGGGCATGCATTCGCAATGGATTTTAAAGAATTGTCCAAGCACCACAAACTTGGGCTGACAGTCCATCGCGTCTCGCGCCGCTACTTTCGCGTTTCTTCCACATCCAGGAGGAATTCATTTTGACTCTTTTCCTCCATTTCCTTCACCCTCTAAACTGACAGCTCTATTAATGAATGGCGTTTCTCCAAAGTTAACAGAAGTGGGAAAACAGGCTGATATGTTGAGTTAATTGAACGGGAGTTTTACTCAAGCGCCAGACGTGTAACGCAACTATGTCCAGGAGGAAGGTGAGGGGGCTCACTAAAACCGGGCGACAGGTGAGCGAGGACCCGGACCTCGACAATTTACTGTCGAACCTGTCGCCCGAAGAAATGGAGGAGTTGCAGAAAGAGGTTTCGGTCGTCCCGGACCCGGATCCGAGTGAAATAGTCATTGTGGACCAAACGGATTTTAAACCAACCTCGTGTGGTAAAAAGGATTCTCAGTTGGGCAGTCAGGCTGATGATTTCAAAAGCCGCTTTCAGAGAGACCTGTCCACCGAGGTATGAAACAAATCTGTATATAAGATTAAATAATAATGAAAGGAATAGTTCACTCTCATCATTTACTCACCATCATGCCATCCCAGATGCGTATGACTTTATTTATTCTGCTGAACACAAATTAAAATTTTTAGAATAATATTTCAGGTCTGTACGTCCACACAATGCAAGTGATGGTGACCCTGTTCTTACCCAAAAATCGATCATATGGCTTCAGAAGACATGGATTAAACCACTGGAGTCATATGGATTACTTTTATGCTGTCTTTAAGTACTTATTGAAGCTTCAAACTTTTGGTCATCATTCACTTGCATTATGTGGATTTACAGAGCTGAGATATTCTTCTAAAAAAATCTTAATTTGTGTTCAGCAGAAGAAAGAATGTCATACACATATGGGGTTACATGAGAATGAGTAGCTGATGAGAGAAGATTAATGTCTAGGATAACTATTCCTTTATAAGTGCAAAATAAATCCTAATTCTGTGATTTGAACAGGTTATTTTCTGTAGATTAATTTTAGGTGTGCATTTTTGTCTCTTGTATGATGTCTATAGTGATAAATCATAATTGTTAATCCGTTTTTTCTTTAACTTTCACAAATTTTAGGCTACAAATAGGCAGTGTGTTTATTTACATCAACGTAAAAACTTCTAAACATTTTGTGGGGGCAGTTTGGGATTATAGATTTTTCTATTCAGAGACATAACACATGGAGCAAAATTACACAATGCATCTAATAGAGTCTCTGCAGATGTAAATGGCCCTGCTTGAATTCCTTGGTTGATTGCTCCTTTGCTCCCTGCCTTTTAAGGATAAGTCAGCCAAGGCTGGAGCTTTCCACTGCAAAACGGTGTGGCTCACAAATCAAACACTCAGCCACTGTGCAAGTTTACATCTTCACTGTGAAACAACTGACTGTAGAATGCATAAAGTAAACATTCATTGTGTGTGCTCTACAGACACCTTTTGTATAACAGTCAAAGTAGTAGAACTTTTATATTTGACCCTATAAATGGCAATTTATAGGGAAACAGCCAAGTAGGCCATTGCATCTTTGAGTAATTATATGTTTTAACCTTAGGGAGAGCTCAAGAAGGAGAGCCGGAAACAAGAGTACCTGCGTAAAATGGGCCTAAGTCAAGAGAAAAATATCTCCAGGTCTGACAGCAGAGATGAAGGTCTTCAGAGACAAAGTAGCCTTACCGCCTCTTCTTCCTTCTCGAAACATGACAGCAGAATGGAGGACAGGAACCGCAGACTCACAGAGGGGAACAAAGACGACAAAGCCAGCCCTTCTCCCCTTTCCAAAAAGGACGAGGAAACTGAGAGGAATGAAGAGGTCAAGGAAAAAGAACAAAATAATTGGAGTAAGCTCAAGGACAGAAAAGATGCCAGGGAAAATAGTAGCAGCAGCAGCAAAACCAAAGAATTAATATCCAAGCTCAAAGAGAAAAAAGAGGATAGTACAGAGAAAAACAGAAAAGAAGACAGTCGGAAAAGTCAATCTGGAGAAAGTAGAACAAAGGAGATGATCTCTAGGATATGGGAGAAAGAGGAGAAGGACAGGGAGAGGGTGGAAGAGATTAGGAAGATTAGGACTTCCAGGTTTGAGGGAAAGCAAAATCAAGATGTAGAAAACAAGACAGAGGACAATATGTTGAATGAAAAGAAGGACGAGGTGGATGTTAAACAAGTAACAAAGTCAAATGAAAATGGGAAAGTGGGCCCCGAGTTGGAAAAGTCACAAAAGAGTGAGGAAAACATGAAGATGAAGGCAAGAGGGAATGTTCAGGAACGCAGTGAGATCGCAAATGAGGTTCACGAATCAGTCAAGGAGGAGAAGATTGGAAACTGCATATCAGACACCATTTCAAAAAGTCCAAAGCTAGACCAAAAGACCGAAGAGGAGGATGAGTCAGCAAGCATGTTTGATGAAGATTTGGAGAGAGTTTGTTGCAATGATCCGGAGATGACTGACCTCAATCTAAACAACTCTGAGGTCATAAAAACCAAAACGCTAGTTCAGTTTGCCGAGGCCTTGAAAAACAACACACACATCAAAACCTTTTCTTTGGCTAACTGCCGTGCCGATGACCATGTGGCTTATGCTATTGCCGAGACCTTACGCAAAAACAAAAGCATCACAAGCATCAATATGGACTCCAATCTTCTTACCAGCAAAGGCATCATGGCTCTAATCTACGCCCTCCAGCACAACTCCACACTCACTGAGCTACGCTTCCACAACCAGCGGCACATCTGTGGAGGCAAGTCTGAGATGGAGATGACCAAAGTTTTGAAAGAGAACTCTACTCTTCTGAAACTGGGCTACCACTTTGAGCTAGCTGGCCCTCGGATGACCATGACTAATATTCTCAGTCGCAACATGGACCGCCAGCGGCAAAAGCGACTGCAGGAACAGAAGCAGGCTCAAGCCCAAGGCTCTGGAGACAAAAAAGATTCATTAGAAGTTCCAAAAACTGGCTTTGGTAAAGGTTCCCCCAGAGCCTCTCCCAAGCCATCTCCTCTACCATCTCCAATACCTTCACCTGCCCCGTCACCTAAGTTGACACATAAGAAAGGGGGCATTGGACCTGGTGGTGGACCACCTCTCCCGCCACCACCTGGAGGTCCACCACCACCTCCTCCTCCAATGCTAGATGGAGACTTCTTAAAGTCCCTGACGCCAGTGTCACAGAGGAAGCTTAAAGATGGGGCTGGAGGAAGAGGAGGAACGCGGAACTCAAGGGACCAACTTCTTGCATCCATTCGGGGCAGCAATGTCAAACAGCTCAAAAAGGTAATAAATAACAGTTTTTGGCAGTTCCATATGTTTATCAACTCTTGAAAGTTTCCTGCAACTTTTGCTTTTAATTGTATTTTTTTTTTTTTTTTTTTTTTGCAGTTTTGCCAGTTGCATACTGTATATTGTATATTCTTTGTACACCGATGAAGATAATGGCATCCAATTCTGAGAAAATGAGCTGAGTAACAGGAATTAACTTTTATTTTTTATTTTTACAGGTTTCATTACCAAAGCTTTTGCAATAAGCAGGCATAGTGCACAGAGAGAGAGAGAGAGAGAGAGAGATTAATGTGGATGAAGAAAAAGGACAGGAATGAATGGACAAACATCTCACAGACTTGAGAAGACACTCTGAATCTTCCATACAGAGTCTTCCTGCTGCCCTATAGATGGGCAAGGACTCATATATGGTGTAGTATGGATATTATGGACTGTAGAAATGAATGGAAGCATGGTGCCGTCAAGATGGTCAGAGGCTTAAATGGCCGGTGGAACTGCACAGTTGATTCCTTGCTTGTCATTTGCACTAAATGAATCAATTCAAATTATAGATTTATAGTGTGCGTGCATGCATGCGTGGTACAGTCTGAATTTTGAGAAGATGTTTATGTGGTTGTTTCTGCAGCTTAATTGGATCTTCTTACAGTTGACTGCATTGAACAATGTGAGAAAAAACAACAATCACCTGGATTTAATTATTTTATTTTGGGTTTGGGAATCTCTATATCAAAAGCTCTTACTGATCAGGGAATAATAATAATAATAATAATAATAATAATAATAATAATAAAGTTAATAACAATCAAATGAATCACAGTAAAGTATCATTTTTACCACCCATTTGTAATTTATCAATGTTAAATTAAACTGACAAAAGTTTAATGTACCTAACATGCTTCTAAGAAAATTACATATATTTTCATGCTTGTATAAATATGATCTTGTTTTTTTTCAAGAGCACAGCTAGAGAAACTTTTAACAGACTGTTATGCTCAATGAAAATAAGCAATATCAAGCACAAATGTTATGAGTGACACTCCTCTTCAGGTTTCAGCTGGGAAAATTGAAAATTTATTTTGTGCTGTTTAGAAAATTGAATTTGTGTTTAATGAATCTGCCTGATAAAGATATGAGTGGTCCAACAAAAAAATGCTGGGGTCATGTCATTTTATTTTTCTCTTGAACTCCAGAGTGCAATGGGTCCTGATCAGGACCATTAACAGATTGAACATTTCAGAGTAATGAATAGCTCTTTGCATGATAAAAACAGACTGTTACACAGATCCCAATGAAGGGCTGTAGCATGCTTCCAGATATACAAAGAGTTCCTTGGCTGGGGAAAAGTTAGTGATCTCATGCATTGTTGCAAATGCCACGTAATTCCGTTTAGCTCATTTGGCCATGAGAATAAAGAGCTATACATAAAGACTATGTAGGAATGGTATAGTGCAATTTTTACATCGGTAATCCCTGTGCATTTGATTGCCCTGTTTAGTACTCAATGTAAAATATATTCCATCTGGTCAAAGTTTACGGACATACAAGAATATTCTATAATATGTACTGTATAATCTTCTGATAAGTGGCAGATGTTTGTATTGCAAATGCATAGATTACTAGTAGGAAATAAGCACCATGCTGCACCAGAGCCAGTTGCTCAAATGTCTGAGTCTGTTTGAAATGGGCTTCTCCTTCGGAGTCTGAAAGTTGATTGGAATCAAAGGATGTTTGTAGTTTGTTTATATTTTGATTGCCCCTGCCCTGACTAACCCTCTACACTCATGACATTTCTATATTTGGTCATTTCTCGATGCAGGCTCAGTCTGAATCTCATTCTTTTCCCTTTCCTAATAATGGGAACACTGCCAACGGTCTCTCTGACTGAGAAATGGATCTAGCGGACAGATAATGGAGGAGGGAAAGTGAAAGAGAGAGAATTTTAATGTGTTTTAAGCTGGTCAAGTAGATCTCATTATTGATCTGTAGAGGTGTAAAGTAGCTACATGAGTCCTTCATAACTATACTTCAGTATTATTATGGGGAATTTATACACTGAAAAAAATTACAAGTAAGATTTACTCATTTTTTTTTATTTAGCATGTTTTGCACAGTTTTTCTAAGTAAATCTTAAAGGTGCTATATGTAATATTTTTTAAAATGACCATAATATGTCATTAGAGAATTAGGAAACATGCTAAATCTAAATACTGGCTTCTCCGATAACAATGCTACAGCCAGTATATTCTTGTATGAAGTTTCCATTCCAGGCCGGAATTTCTGTTTATGATTTGGCAGTCTGTGACTGCCCGCTCACCAATAGTATTTCACCACCACCGGATTGCCAGATTTTAACAAGTTTGCAGGCAAACAACACTGGAAGCCAGCAAACTAACTGGATCAGAGATCACAGATTCCATCTGATCTATAAAAGCCTCGTCATCCATCTAAAAACCACCATGACCAGTGGTGTAATAAAACAAGGATAAAAATTGGAGATGCCTTTGGAAGATGGAGACAGCTTAAAGCCCAGAAATCCTTTAAAACGGATGCGGAGTTGGCTAATATGGGGGGGGGGGGGGGGGGGGGGGTCAGTCAACTCTGCAATATTTTCAATTTGGACTCCATTTCAAACGCTTCCTGTCAATCTTACATACAGCACTTTTAAGTTAGAGCATTAATTTCAACCTGTTTGAATGTAGAATGTACTACATGCTTAAACTAACTTCAATGTAGAACGTACTTCATCTTTTCTGCTGTATTTACTTAACCACAACATCATTTGTATGAAACGGATTACTTTTCAAGGGCAGAGGGGAATCTTTCTTTTTACTCCTTAAATTTTAATTTACACCTTCAAACTACAAAGTAGAAATTTCACTGTTCATCATGACATAGATTAATCATCATCTTATATTAAATTATGTTCTGGTTAATTTTACATAATTGTTATTTAAAAAAGACAAACTTCTTGATTTGTCAGTTTGTGTATCAAGGTTACTTTGATGAGAAAATCACTTATGTGTCTTAATTTCATTCAGTTTATTTCAAAAGGTATGAAAATTATTTTTTTTACTTTTTACAAAAGCACAATTAAATGTGATTTTTTTTTTTTTTTACTTTAGAGTAAAATACTGACACAATGCCCATACTTTAATGTAAAGCTGAAGTATGTAAATTCTGGCCACCGAATTTTCGAAACAGCGTTCTGAATATACCCTCTGCCATTGGTCAAACAAATAGATGGTCCCGCCCCCAATTCACGTCATTGGTTGATGAACGTTGTTGGGGCGGGTCATTCAAAACAAAAACGCCACAGAAAAACAGTAGTTACAGTTTTCGAGAAAATTTGCCTAAAATGGCTTATAGTTGTCTCAGCTTGGATAGGAGTGTTTATAGGGGATATACAAGTTTTTTAACACAGCAAAAGTAACATACTTCAGCTTTAAGTAGGTTATACATTCTTAGAAATTTTACACCTCTGTTGATTGGTAGAGCCAGAGATCTGCTACACTTAAATTATAATAATCTCCGCGCTTTTACCATAGGAGAGAGCGTATCTGTCAACTAGGTGTTACGACAATAAGTCACCGTTTGCGGATACCACACAAACAAATGGGAAGAGCCGTAATCTGATACCTACCTGTCGCAAAGTTGTCCTTGACTTCTCTAATAAAATATCGATTTTACCGTTGTAAACGCCACATATAGTTCACTCCAGAGTAATTGTTTAATGTTAATCACGTTGAAGATTAGCGGACAGGCGGTCAAAAGTTTTCTCAGCGTCAGGAAGCATCTCAACCATAAACATCCATTAAAAAAATATAAAATAATTAATAAATAAAAATACAGCCTCTTGTCTCCTCGCTATTGGACCGCTGCGTTATGCTTTTTTTTTTTAGCTTTCCATTTCACAGTTCTGTGCAACAACCACTAGAGGGACTGCTACACTAAAAAGAGAACAAAACCTGACATCATCCACAGGAGCCGTTAAAAATACACCAATTGCAGCATTACAGGTGGAAACATCAGAAATGCCACTGTATATAAGAAGAGTGAACCTAGCTACGGCATACTGCATTAATCTTCAGGGACAAAACAATGATCATCCAGTAAGGGGAGTACTTGCTAAAAGTTGGGAAACAATAAATACACCAGGTAAAGGCCTTGCATGGTAAATAAAGAAATGGGCTAATAAAAATGGTCTATACAAAGTCATTTGCTCCAATATTTGCAATACCTCTGATACCACCTTGGTTATTCACACAACCTGAAAATGATTTAAAGCTACATGAAAGAATTAAGGAAAAAAAGGGATGGAGTTGTAACATATGTTAAAGAATATATAAGAATAACTGATGGTTTAAAGAACCAAGAAACCAGGACAGGGTATATATACATTACATTATAGCAATCTTAATGGCACTAGGTTGGATTTTTGAGGATCAGATTATGTTCTAACTCAATGGTGGTTCTTAAGAGTTTATAATCAAATCAAACAAATCTAAATTACATTTTAATTGAAATCATGATTACATTATACAGTCTAAAACGATAGGAATAATAATTCATATCATGTGGGTACCAGCACATGTGGGAATTCAAGGCAATGAAGAAGACAAAATGGCTAAAGAATCATTAAGGATAGGTGAACCAAGTATAAATAGTTCACTTAGCAGGTCAGAAGGGAAACATTTGGTATTGGAAGCATGCAATAGGAAATGGCAGACTTACTGGGATTCATGTCAAACAAAAAGTAGATTGGAACAAGTTTTATTCACACATCTAAGAACAAGAAATTCAAATCTTAACTATACATTGCACATCATAGGGAAACATAATACAGGTTTATGTGAGGTTTGTGTAATAGAGGAGACAGTAGAGCAGGTGTTGATGGTTGATGGTAAGAATTACGAACCTTAGGAAGTCAAGAATTTATAATAAGCAATAACTTAAATGATGGCCAAAATGTGTGGGAAACAAATTAATGCAATAATGAGATTTATTAGGAGCAGTTTCTTAAAATATAGGATTTACGGAATAGGGAGAAATATAGATTTCATTATCTTCACACTCCATCACGGAGTGTGGCGGTATGCCGCCATAAAACCTAAAGACGAAGAAGAAGAAGGCGAAGACGTCATCCGCAGCAACACGTTGTGCTGACGTCACTAGGAACAGAAAAGTACAAAATGGAGGAGTACGCGAGGGAGCCGTGGTAAGCAGCCAGTCTAAATAAATTATTTTTTAGATTTAGATTTTTTTTTTCCAGTTGTCACAGCGTTTACAATTTCCTTTTATTCATGCCGTCAGATGTATTGTCAGAGCGTTTAACGCCCGAATTATTGCGAAATATTTTGTTTGATGCAATGCTAACTAACACGACGTCCTTCAGTGGAGGCTTCATGCTGTCACAACAGCACATGACCTTGTTCTGCCGGCATTCGCAATCTGTTGGTTTTGATTTGTTTTATGCTGTGTTTATTATAGACACCTATAAATATGTCTAAAGCTAACTAATTCTACTTATTATATGTAACATGGTATTGTGTAAGTACATTGCAGTCCAACAGTACATGGCTGGCTATGGTAATCATTCAGGTTATATGATGTTATACCATGTGATGCCATCACTGTACCATTGTACCACCCTGTATCATTAGTAGGATAGTTGACCAGCATGAACTTTTATTATTATTATTTATTTATTTATTTTTTTTTAAATTTATTATCATCATCATCATGACCTGTACTGTTGTTTTACAGCCCCTGGAGGATAGTGGATGACTGTGGGGGCGCCTTCACCATGGGGGCCATTGGTGGAGGGATTTTTCAGGCCGTCAAAGGCTTTAGGAACTCTCCTGTTGTGAGTACATTTATATACTGTGGATACAGGGATGCAATTCTTCTAGAAGTCTTAATGTTACTTATAGTTTCACTGCCCATATTACAGATGCCATTTGTGTGTGTGTGTGTGTGTGTGTATGTGTGTACCAGTGCAGAGACATAATACGTTTTTCATCTCTTTAGGGAATGAATCACAGACTGAAGGGAAGTTTGACAGCCATAAAGACAAGGGCCCCACAACTTGGAGGTGAAGTACAAATTCAAAGATTATTTGCCAAATAATGCATAAGATGAAATGTTGATCGTAATTGTACATAAAGGAAAAAAGGAAAATGGTAAAAGCAAAAGGTAGTTGGACACCAGTTATAATCTCGTCTACGAAATCACTACTGAAGACGTTAATTGACAAAGCTTTACATGTTTAAATAAAATAAAAAAACATGTTATTTTTTTTCTAGAAGTTTGAATATTTGATTAAAGGTTTTTATTTTTAAAGTGCTTTTCATAACACATATTGTTCCAATGCAGCTTTAACAGAAAATGAAGCTATAATATCTGTATTGGCTTAGTCATCATTGTGCGGTCTGTTACAGTTTGACACGTTTTTATCATTTTGCACATTATCATCAACAAAGATATTATTTTTATTGACTGCAGTTATATACCAATTTTGTCAGAGTAAAACTGACTAAAAAGTATGAATATGACCTGATGAAATATTGAATAATTTTAAATGAAATTTTCGTAAAAAGACTAAAACAAAAAAACCTAGCAAATTAACATTCTAGATGACAAACTTTATAGGCAAAATTTGCACATTAAAGGAATAGTTCACCCAAAAATTAAAATTCTCTCATTCACTTATATGCCATCCCAGATGTGTATGACTTTCTTCTTTCAGCAGAACACGATTGAAGATTTTTAGAAGATATAGCACATTGTGTCCGTTCATTGTTATAGATTTGCACTGGTGCCAGCAATTTGACGGTCCAAAAGTCATATTTAGGCAGCGAAAAAGTAATCAATGCGACTCCAGTTGATCAATGAATGTATTCTGAAGTGAATCAATAGGTTTGTGTAAAAAATAAATCTATAATTAAAACGTTATTAACTTTTAAAAAGTGCTTCCTGCAAGCAGATGCACGAATCGCGATGTAAGCGCATCAGTGAGTTCACGCGAGAATTCGGAAGTGACACTTATTTACAACGGAAGACAGAGCCCTGGATGGAAGTGCCAATTTAAAGTTAATACTTTTACATTTTTTTAACTTAAACCCTATCGATTTGCTTCAGAAGACATTCATTGATCGACTGGAGTTGCATGGGTTACTTTTATGCTGCCTAGACAGTCATACACATCTGGGATGGCATCAGGGTGAGTAATGATAGAATTGTAATTTATGGTTGAACTATTCCTTTAGAAGTTTCAGCTCAAAATAACCTACAGATCATTTATTATACCATGTTGAAAATGCACATTTTGGGGTGGGAATAAAAAGGAGCTGTTTTTGTGTGTCTCTTTAAATGCAAATGAGCTGGTGCTCCCCGCCCCATATACAGAATAGGGCGGAGTTTTGACATCTCTTCCTTGGATAACTAGACATCATAAGCAATATGACTAACAGTAAAAAATAGTGGTGTTCAGCCCTATATGTTTGAACCAGAGTCACTGATGAGGGAGAGACTCCGTCAGAAGTAACAACTTTCAGAATGAACCAGGAAGTTTCAGAATGGTTATTTAATAATTGTATTTATTTGTTGTAGAGGTTTTTTTCAGCAGTTTTGCAATGATGGATGAGCATCACACACATACAAATGCTGTTACAACGTTCACTATGTGCTATAACAAAACAACACACAGAAACAAACATGTCCATCAGCAGTGTCCGTCAACAGTCATGGGCAGGGATTGTACAAAGTGACGTCACTTTGTACAGAATCTGCGAAAGGCTTGTTCTGAGACCGTGCTTATGATTAATGGGGATTTTTTTTAAAAAAAGGACTGGGTGGATTTTTTTTTATCATTACAGGGTGGTGGTTTACACACATTGCCAGCATACATTTATGTTCAAACACCATGTAAATGTGAATTTTGCATTATAGGTCAACTTTAATTTTTCACCTTGGGTAATTCTCTTTATTTTTTATGACTTTTTTTCCTCAAAGCACAGAAGCGTTTTGCTGCTAACGTTAAGTCAAATTTGTGCAGCGTTTTTCCAACAGCACTTGAGATGCACATAAGCCTGGTTTCCTTCTGAAGTTGGCAACGCAAGTCTGTTTTATTGTGATTCTGAAGTGAGAGTGCTGCTTTTGCCATTGTGCGGGATACAACCCGCTGTAGTAGAGGATTAGAAATCTGCAAGCTGTCGGAAAAGTCGAAACCTTTGTGGCAGCAAAGTGCTGTCATCATTGGGTTCGCATCACGCGGTACACTTGTAACTAAAGGTGTTGCTGACGATTCATGTTAATATTTTAACCAGATATTGTCTTGAGAATTTTTCATTTAATGATCAAACTATGGAGCTCTGATATTATTTGTATTTTGTTATTTTTAGATTATCGCCATAGGCCAATAACTGTGCCTGATGTGTGTCAGTTCCATAGCCTACCAACATCTCGTTCTGGATGGTGCTCATAAACTTTTTTTTAAATGTGCACAAAATTTTTATAATACTTTAATAAAGCAACAAATTTTTCTCTGTGACTAGGAAGTTTTGCTGTTTGGGGTGGACTTTTCTCCATGATTGACTGTGGGCTGGTGAAAGTGAGGGGGAAAGAAGACCCCTGGAATTCAATCACAAGTGGAGCCATGACAGGAGCCATTTTAGCTGCAAGAAGTAAGTTTCAAAGATGAATCAATAACAATATGATAACATATGCGGTATGAGCAGTTAATTTATGCATCATTTGGACTCTTTAATTGGGTGCAAATGCAGTGGATTTTATGTATTCAAAGTGTATTCTTCAGGGTTCCCACAGTCATGGAAAATCTGGAACAGTCCTTGCAATGCTCAGCTCTAATATTTTTAATTAGCTAGAAATGGCTCTTTCTGAGTGCAATCTCTGTGTCATGGAAATAAATTGGTCAAAAAGAGTTTTGTTTGTTTTTGAGATGCCACAGTATGCAATAGACTGGCATGTCTTATGGTCAATATTAGGTACAAAATGGCAAAATAGAAACCGCTTTCTCTTCAGACTCGTCAGTCAATCATTATTTTGAGGAATGAAGGCCATACTGCTTGAAATTGCAAAAAACTGAAGATTTAATACAAAGGTGTACTCTACAGTCTTCAAAGGATAACAGTAGTGGTGCACCGAAATGAAAATTCTGGGCCGAAACCGAAAATTTAGGATGCACTTGGCCGAAAACTGAAGCCGAAAATGGTTTCTTTTAAAAACTTATACTAATAAATATATATATATATATATATATATATATATATATATATATATCTATATATATATATATATATATATATATATATATATCTATCACAAAAAATCACAAACCAATAGAATAATCAATTTTATTAAGTTACATAACAAAACCTAAAATATTTTTAACAATAAATAATAATACCAAATAATATTATTCTTCAAGTTTTATGTTCCATCAAATAAAATTGTTTTTAAACAGTTGTGCAAAAAAAGATCCACGATTATCTGAATAACTGCACACAAAATCACAGAATGGCAGTGGGCCTCTATTCTGCTGCTGCATGTAAACAATTGTTTACATACATTTTAAATTGCTGTGCAAAACAATAGTGCAAAAACAGCAATAGAACTTAATCCAAACTCAAACTGTAAACAACATTTAAGCCTATGTAGCCTTAGGAAACAGTTGTGCAGTGCTACGCAAATTTTAATGTAACTGCTATACACTCAGAAAATTGGACTACTGTTTATCTAAGCAAACGTGGCAGGTTTCTCTTTAAGAACAAAAGTTGCTCAGCTTTTTGACAGGAAAGACGGTTCCTCTTCTCATTAAGAACATGAGATGCTGCACTGAATAGTCTCTCACTGTCTGTGCTGGTGCTTGGGGCAGATAAATACCTGCGTGCAATCCCCGCAAGCAATGGAAAGCGGCCTTTGTTCGTGCGCCAGTAGTCAAGTGGATTGTCGCTTCAGGCAATGGGTAGTTCAGCTAGATACGTCTCTATTTGTTGTGCGGCTGCGCTTGTTCCAACACCGCTACGAATCGGGGTGCTTTCCTGTAAAATTGTCAAACATCTCAGAAAGTGAGGGAGTGTATGCCTCCTCATTTGCATGTAACCGTTTCTCAGGCACAGTTTGCGGTGCGCTCCCCGTCGAGTCTCTTCCTTCACCAGATGTTTCAATCTCCGTCAGCTCTTTTTGTGTCATTTCACGCACTAGCTGCTTTTTCTCTTCGTCAAAGTAATGTTCTTTACTTGCGCACGTGAGTGAAACCTAAGCGCTTGCGCACGGATGGGAGGGGCGGGTGACATTCATTTTCGGTTTGTTTTCGGCTGTTTTTTCGGCCCGAAACCGATAATGCCATTTTCGGCCGAACATTTTTGGCTACCGAAATTTCGGTGCACCTCTAGATAACAGGCTCTAACAATGACAAAGGCCAGATGTACAACTAAGCAAGAGGATAAGTACATCAGAGTCACTAGTTTGAGACATAGATGCCTCACGTGTCCTCAGCTGACAGCTTCATTGAATTCTACCCGCTCAACACCAGTTTCATGTACAACAGTAAAGATAAGACTCAGGGGTGCAGGCCTTATGGGATGAATTGCAAAGAAAGACACTTTTGAAAGAGAAAAACTAAAAGAAAAGGTTAAAGTGGACAAAGAAACAGGCATTGGACAACAGATAATTGGAAAAGAGTGTTATGGATCTTAAACCCATTGAGCTTTTGTGGGATCAGCTAGGCTGGAAGGTGTGTGAGAAGTGCCCAAGAACACAGCCACATCTATGGCAAGTGCTACAGGAAGCGTAGGATGAAATGTCACCTGTGTATCTGGACAAACTGACAGCTTGAATGACAAGGATCTGCAAAGCTTTTATTGCTGCACTTGGAGGATTTTTTGATGAGAACTCTGTAGTTTTAAGAAGTTCTGAGCATTTTAATAGTATTTATTCATAAAAAAAACAAGTAGTTTTTTTGTGTGTGTGTGGATAGCCTGCATTTGATTTGTGCTGTGTTTGTGGTATAAATTTAACTGTTTCATCACAGATGGGCCTGTGGCCATGGTTGGCTCTGCAGCAATGGGAGGTATACTGCTTGCATTAATAGAAGGTGCAGGAATAATGCTCACACGGTTTGCCTCATCACAATTCCCAACTGGTAAGTGCACCAAGTTATCCATTTGGTTCGTAATACTGACTAACATGCATAACACACAGAGAGACTAAAATATAAGTATGAGTTTAAATAAAAAACAGTTATCTTTTCTCTACAGGCCCACAATTTGCTGATGAGCCCGCTCCTATGCCTGCATCTTCATTTGGAGACTATGGACAGTACCAATGAGAAGCCGTTGAAAACTCAAGGCCTTTTCTTATTCCATGAACTCATCAGAGACACTGAAGTTACAATGAGGACCTGTCTGACTCTCATTCATCAACAGAGCATGCACAAATGCCACCAACTACAAATGACAGTCTCGAGAGGATATGAAGGGGAAACGCCATTATCCCTGTTAATGCATTTGTATTCTGTATGCCTTTTGCTATTCTCAGCCTTGTCATTTGCATCTGGGTCACCCTATTTAAGTTAAAGGAAATCAAACCCAGATTTGTGTTTCAATCCATTTGTGTTTTGTTTTGTTTTATATATAATTGTTCTGTGACCTTATTTTGATGCAGATAGAAATGTTTGCCAAATTAAGCAGTTGGTATTCTGTTTAAGTCATGCTAGGTTGTTCAAGTTGATCCCTTATCAGGTGCATGCATGCGCTTGTGTGCTCATGCTTGTGTTTTTCCTGCGTGCATTAAAACCATTGTGTGCGTGCGCAGAAGAGTTTATTATATGCCTATGAACAGACCGTTTGCCTTAATGTAAACACATTCTCTCATGGGCTTCAACTAAATCTTAAAATGATTTTTTTTAAAGGAATATTCCGGGTTCAATACAAGTTAAGTGCAATCAACAGCATTTGTGGCATAATATTGTTTACCACAAAAATGTATTTTGTTCTCCCTCCTTACAAAAAAAAAAAATGGGTAACAGTGAGGCACTTACTATGGAAGTGAATCGGGCCAATCTGTAAACGTTAAAATGCTTAAAGTTTCAAAAGCATAGCCACAAGATTAACTACGTGTGTTAACGTTATTATAGTGTGAACAAATCACACATTTTCTGTGTAAAGTCGTATACAAATAATGATAGTAATATTGTCCACTAGAGGGAGGTATGCACTTACATTATTGCACAACACTTCTCAGTTTGTCAAGTTAAGTTGCGCTCGATGTGGATGGTGGGACTGTGTAGATAATGTTACAATTTTTTTTATTTTTTTTTACACAAATATTTGAGAAAGGAATAAAAGTGCGAAATATATTAATTAAAAGGGGTCATATATCCAGAAATGCATCAATTTGATGTACTGTAAAAATTCTGTAACTTGTAGAAAATAGGTTACTGTGACTTTTAGAAAGTGACATTTTTAAAATATCTCTTCTACAACCTCCTGATATCAGACAGATGAATGCATTAACACATCACTGCCTATATCAACATGTTTATGACCTTTGCTGTTAAAGGGATAGTTCTTAAAAAATTAAAATCTTTTCACATTTAAATCACCCGTAAGCCATTCCAGATATATATGACTTTATTACTTTTGCTGAACACAAATGAAGATTTGTAAAATAATTTCTGAGCTCTCTTCTGAACTTTTTGATTTGGGGTGAGAAAAGATTAAAATAAAACTCCTTTTTCACTGTATGTCTTGCCATTGCAGTCTCTAGTCACGATCATAATTTCAGGCTCGATTATGCTTCCTAGTGCTTGATACATGCGCAGACCGCTAGATGGCGCTAGGAAATGAAATTGAGCTTGAAATCACGATCGCCAAGAAAATGGCTGATGGCAAGATTTATAGTAAAAAAAAAAAAAAAAAAAAGAGTTCTATTTTGGTCTTTTCTCACCCAAAACAAATGGGATTACTTCAGAAAACATACATTTTGCCTGCTTTGACCCACTTCAGCCCTGAGTATTAAAGACAGTTCTGATGCCGCTTTGGTTCTGCGTAAATGAAATGCAGCATCAGAGCATCCTTAAAATTTGTTGTCATATTAGAAGAAATATTTCATAATTTAGTTTCAGATTTTAAAATATGCATTTATATTCTCATTCTTTTCATATTTGCATATTCATATTTTATATTTAAAGCATTAATATCATAACATTATTTATGCAATTGTAATCACTGTGTAAATGCATTTATACCTGCTCTGAGCAGCATTTAACAGTCTGTAAATAAATACACCTAAATGCCACTTTAGATACAGCCTCTGTGCCACCTTTGCGGTGTAAAGAAGATTTTAGTTAACTTTGGAAGAGAAATTAACTGGTGTGTTAAAGGGATAGTTCACCCAAAAATGAAAATACTCTCATCATTTACTCACCCTCATGCCATCACAGATGTGTATGTTTTTCTTTCTTCTGCTGAACAGTGAACACATCAGAGTTTTTTAGAAGAATATTTCAGCTCTGTAGGTCCGTACAATGCAAGAGAACTGTGACCAGAACTCCAAAAGCTCCAAAAAAGGAGATAAAGTCAGCATAAAAGTTAGCCATATGACTCCATATGTTTAATCAATGTTTTCTGAAGCATTCCAGTTGGTTTTTGGTGAGAGCTCAAATAATGTATAACTCCTTTTCACTGTACATCTTGCCATTGCAGTCTCTAGGCACATGATTTCAAGCTCAATTACACGTCCTAGTGCTTGACCCATACACAGAACGCTAGATGGCACTATAGGAAGTGTAATCACGCTTAAAATTATGATCGCCAAGTAGATGGCTGTCAAGATGTACAGTGAAAAAGGAGTTATTTTATCGTATGTTCTCACCAAAAGCCAACTGGATTGTTGTAGAATACATTGATTAAATTAGTGGAGTCTTGTGGATTGCTTTTATGCTGACTTTATCTACATTTTTGGAGTTCTGGTCACCATTCACATGCATTGAATGGACCTACAGAGCTGAGATATTCTTCTAAAAATCTTAATTTGTATTCAGCAGAAGAAAATAAGTCATACACATGTGTGGTGGCATAGGGGTGATTAAATGACGAGAGAATATACATTTTTGGGTGAACTCCTTCAGCTGCCTGTTGCAATTGAAAACTGTGTGAAGTGTTTGCAAAAAGGGCACTCAGTTTTGAAAAAGCATTAAACCAACTGTGTGTGTATATATATATATATATATATATAAAAAAAACTAATAATCAGCATAAAGCGATGAGGATGGTGCAATTAGGCTTCGTCCTTGCAGAACACAGTCTACACTTTAAAATCAAATGTATTGGCAATATGTGGTCATATTTTCTTTTTTGTTTTGTTTCATACATGCATAAATACAGCTCTGGGTCTTCAGTCCTCTTAAATGCCTTGCACTCTTACTCTTTCTGCTCTGTCAGCTATGCTTGCATAATGCAATATTACAAAGTTGGACACTTTTGTATAGATGGTAACAACATAGATAAAGCAAAACAGTTAAGTATGTCGTCAGCTAAAAGAGAAATCAGCTGTGGTAAGTTTTACTATTATTTTCCATTTAAATATTTTTCATACCTTAATGCTGGATCATGATAATGTGCTATGATTTTACCTGAAAAGACGGATACTCCAGTTTTGCTTTCTTATTTGTGGTTTCAGACAGTACACTGCATAGTTCTAGTTTTTGTACTGCAGCAAGGTGGAGATAAACTTGGCTTTATCTATACTTCCTCTCCCCCCTCTTTCTGTCTCTCCAATAACCCCCACATCACATTTCCTGTTGTTTTGTTTTTTTTCACCTTCGCAGAATCGACACAGCGGAAGCGTGTAAAGCATTTTCACTTCCGCAATACAACACGCATGCAGAGCAAATGAACTTTCTAACCTTCTGCTAATTTGCTGCTCAGCTGTCACAATGTTTGTAAATGTAGTATTATACTCATACAGACAAAATGCATTTTAACAGACATTGATAGCTCAATGTATTCCTTGCTGTTTCATTGGTTTCACTATGTTTGGCGTTGTCATTCTCTATTTTGATTTGGTGTGTCCTCAGAGCCTTGTCTGTTGATGCACCTTTCCAAACCAGTTGTTTTCTTTGAACTTTGAACTCTGTATTCAAAGATTCAATTGGCTTGGCTTGACTTCTACAATTTCACTCCAATCCTTCTCATTCAGTAAAGGCATGTCTCCTCTAACAGGCCATGGCACTTTAGCCCACACGGTATCATCCTTCTTGCATGCAAGTTTGTTTAGAGACAGCACTTGGAAGAAGGTCAAGTCAGGTGCAAACAGCTCATTAATAATTTAAGGCATTGAACATGACAGGTTGCTAATCTACATGGGTCCTAAAAAGTGCTGCAATTTATAATTCAGGGCTTTTGAAGCCACTGTGGGAATGAACAAGCTCTGGCCAGCCACTAAAGATGTTTCGTGAAAGACTCCTAAACTTTCTATTTTGCTGGAGTTCTGCTATGTATTGAATGAGGGAGAGCGAGTGTGTTTGCATCTATCTATCTATCTATCTATCTATCTATCTATCTATCTATCTATCTATCTATCTATCTATCTATCTATCTATCTATCTATCTTGTTTGTTTGTTTGTTTGTTTGGTTGGTTGGTTGGTTGGTTGGTTGGTTTAAAACAGATGAAATCAGTGTGCATGTGGAGATAATACCAGGTGCCCTGTAAATGAGGGATGGACACACTGTTTAGTATGTAAGATGAGTAGCATCACAGAAAAGTAACAGGCTATCAAAGAGACTTTTAATTAGACGCTGCTCTAAACATGTTTTCCCCTTGGAGACTTCTAGAGGCCCATTGCTTTTTTGTCTCGTAGCATATTCAGCTCCAGGAGGCTTAGCACCAGATGCACAATAACTACTTGTTATTCCTTGCTCTGCATGGTATTTTTATTTATGCTTGTGTGTGTGTGTGTGTGTGTGTGTGTGTGTGTATAGATAAATACAAACAAACAATTAGAGTAAAAAAGCATCACCATCTCACCAAAAGCTTACATGAAATTGAACAATCAATAAATCAAAATCAGTTCTGGGATTTGTGGAATAATTTGAGCACAACAAAACAACAAGATATGCCAATCCAAAATGGAGAAATCTGGAAAACACATTTTGAAAACTTATATAAAGAAATCCCACCAAAACAACTAAATGACAATTATAATCAGGTCAAACAAAAACTACAAATATATGAAAACAAATAATATATTTAAAATATAACCTATATAATAAAAAATAACCAAAATCCACTGGACTTTACAATTACACGTGACGAATTAGTCCAAAAACTTAAAAGCCAAAAATGCAAAAAATCTTGTGGTTCTGACAACATCTTAGGTGAAATGCTGAAACACCTCACACCTGACCTGCAGACGGTTGTGCTCAAATTATTCAACCTTGTACTTAGTTCAGGCTGTTTCCCTGACATCTGGAGCCAAGGAATTATTACCCCAATTCACAAGAGTGGGGACAAATTGGACCTGAATAATTTCAGAGGCATTTGTGTAAGCAGTAATCTGGGGAAGTTATTTAGTAGTATTTTAAATAATAGAATTGTAAACTTCCTTAACGAACACAATGTCCTGAGCAAGAGTCAGATTGGCTTCCCTCCAAATTATAGAACTACGGACCACATTTACACCCTACACACCCTAATCAATAAACACGTACACCAGACCAAACA
Organism: Moxostoma hubbsi; assembly: GCA_032164185.1. Classification (NCBI taxonomy): domain Eukaryota; kingdom Metazoa; phylum Chordata; class Actinopteri; order Cypriniformes; family Catostomidae; genus Moxostoma; species Moxostoma hubbsi. The sequence goes on from JAVLUX010000186.1 coordinate 16,926,864, forward strand.
AGGGAAAATATTTGCATGCTTTGTTTATTTCAAAAAAGCATTTGATTCTATTTGGCATGATGGACTATATTACAAATTATTACAAAATGGTGTAGGGGGTAAAGTTTATGACATCATAAAAACGATGTATTCGGACAACAAATGTGCAATAAGAATTGGCAACAAACAAACAGAGTTCTTCTCCCAGAAGAGAGGAGTGAGACAGGGCTGTAGTCTGAGTCCAACACTCTTCAACATTTACATTAATGAATTAGCGGTGCAGTTGGAACAGTCTACAGCCCCTGGACTCCCTCTGCATGACAAAGACATCAAGTTTTTGCTCTATGCAGATTACCTGGTGCTGCTGTCACCCATCCCACAGGGACTACAGCAACATCTGGACCTACTGGAGAACTACTGCCAGAACTGGGCCCTGGCAGTAAACCTGAAGAAGACAAACATTATGGTCTTTCAGAAAAAGCCCAGATGTCAGGAACACAGATACCAGTTCTCTCTAGGCAGCACCGCACTAGAGCACACTATGCAGTATACTTACCTTGGGCTGATTATCACTGCATCAGGGAGTTTCAGTAAGGCGGTGAATGCACTTAAATTAAAAGCTTGAAGAGCTCTATATGCTATTAAGAAAAAGTTCTATAATACTGAATTACCAATTGCAATCTGGTGTAAGATCTTTGATAGTGTCATACAGCCCATAGCGTGAGGTAAGGGGTCCACTCAGTGATCAGAACTACACTAGATGGGACAAACATCCAACAGAAGCCCTACACACAGAATTCTGCAAATTAATTTTGAAATTACAAAGGAAAACACACAATAATGCATGCAGGGCAGAATTAGGACGATTCCCATTGATTATTAACATTCAAAAAAAGATCTCTAAATTTTTGAATGCATTTAAAATCGAGTCCCACAGAGTCGCTACATTTGAAAGCGCTACAAACCCAAGAACTGAACCCTGAAAACAGTCCCCTCAGTCAGCTGGTTCTGAGACTCACTTACCCGGTTAACACGACTAACAGTAACCAGCCTCAGACCAGCACTGCTTTACAACCAAACATCAGAATAAATCAGCTCATCAAACAATCGCAAATCACCTATCTGGAACATTGGGACCATGAAACTAAAACAAAACAAATTACAATTCTATCGGACTCTAAAATCAAAGTATGAATTAGAAGAGTATCTCCTGACTGTCAGAGATACAAAGCAGAGACAGATCCTGAGCAAGTACAGGCTCAGTGAGCACAGTCTCGCCATCGAGAGAGGCAGACACAGAAAAATATGGTTACCCAGAGAAGAAAGGGTGTGTGCTCACTGTATGACAGGTGAGGTCGAGACAGAGGTGCACTTTCTCCTTCACTGCCCAAACTTTCAAGACATAAGGGACATTTATCTAGATAAATTAACAAACAGCACAGACAAATTTATAACCATGACAGAACAAGAACAAATTCTTGAGGGAAAAGAGGGACACACAGCAGCACTGGCTGCAAGATACGTTTTAACCTGTCACAGCCTGAGAGACAGTGGGTGAATATGTGTTATGTGTTTTAACGCGCATGCGTATTCGTATTTAAATGTTTTGCGTCATTACTGTAGCGTAATTAACGGTCATAAATATACACATACATATACTGTACAGCAAAGGGCTCCGGTTTTAATAAATTAATTAGTAGTATGAGCATGCTGCTCTGTCTTGTCTATGTTGTGTTAAAGTGTTTTTGAGCGGTTTTGTGCTCCTTAAGTCCACCTCGTGCTCAAGAGTAACAATTTCCGTTTGCTTACATGCGCTGAGCTCGAGATGCACTTTAATCTTAAAGTTTTGCATACTTCCAAATATGTTTGGTTGCTACATGTTAATATAGAAAATACAAATAATACACATGGAATGGGTATTTAAGTACAGCGGAGATGTTAAGATGAGGAGCACATTATGGTGAGTAGTATGAATATGCTTAATGTTATTTTTATCAGTTTGCCGTTTTTACCCCCTCTATATCGGTTCAGCAGTTAATCAATAATGAGAATTACCGTAAAGGCTCTAGAAAGTTCACAGAAAATCATGCACATTCAATAAATCTGATGACAACATCAAGCAGGCCACAAAAAGATGGGTTGCTGTTGAGTACCATGGCCTTAAATATTCTTCAAAGTGCGCTTATGGTAGAAATAGTTTAAAGAATTTTGCTGTCTATTTCAGTTTATTTAATTGTTTTTAACATCAATTTAACAGTTTTGAAAACAGTATCTAAAAGTGTGCAAAACTGGCTGTAGATACACAGAGTTTACGTCACAAAAAAATCCACTATGCAGAGTAGATCCACTACGTCATCGCTCTACAATCTGCAGCGAGGACACTCTCATGATTTTAATATATATATATATATATATATAATTTCTACCACGTGATCTCAAGATGGCGCTGATTTGCAACGCAAATTATTTCAGGTCTTATTTTCTTATTTTTGTAAGAGATGCTTTTCTTTGTAAAAGTTCAGATTACCCCATATGCCTGATTTATGTATTCGGAGATTTAAACATTTGAAGCGTAAACTTTTTTTCATGACACAGCGCCCCCTTTTGGACCGCCGGTGAGTCCGCAGAGTTGTTTATGCTCAGTCGACAGCATTTGAGGCATAATGAGAATTATCACAAGGAATAATATCGACTTGTCCCTCCTTTTCCTGAAAAAAAGAGCAAAAAATGTGTTAACCATGAGACACTTACAATGGAAGTGAATGGGACCAATTTTTTTTAAGGTTTAAAGGCAGAAATGCATGCCTTATAATTTTATAAAAACACTTTCATGAATTCTTTATTGTAGTATTTTACGGTTTTCAGTGTTACGTCATCATGGCAACAAGAGTTATAAAATTGGATAAAAGTTTACAAGGAATAGGTTAGTAAGCGATTTTATAACACTTAAATCATGTTAAAATGTATAATGTTTATGTCCTGTGGCTAAACATTTGAAACAGTGAGTAGTTTAACAATTATGGATTGGCCTCATTCAATTCCATTGTAATTGTCTCACTGTAACCCAAATTTTTGCTTTTTTTAAAGAAAAGTAGGGACAAGTCAAAATTTATTTTTGTGGAAATTAATATTGTGCCACAAATGCTGTCCATTGAGCTTAACTTGTATTGAACCCAGCCCAGGATATTTAAGTAATTGGTGTCATATGTATCTTCTTATATTCACTTTCACATTGCATTTTTGTCCATTTTCAACAAATGAATGCAATAAATTTGCCCTTTTAAATTTATCCTTGTTTTTATAACTCTTCTGGCCTGTCCCTCAATCCTGCCAAACCGAATTATGAATCATTTTGGAGCATTCAGAAATTAAATATTATCACAATGCAGTGTTTGCAGACAATTGCACAGAGGAATCGACGGTTCATAAATGTCAAATTAACTATTTATGTTTATAAACAGAGCCTGTCAAGTGAATAGTGGCAAGCAGAACAAATAAATAACAGAGAACACTTTAGACATGACAGCATGATGTACAATAGACATTATCACTGTTGGTGATAATGACCCTCAGATGATTGGTGGAATGCTGTGCATATAATTAAATCTTGGTACGGAGATGGCTCTTCTGGGCTTCCATAACAGAGGACTTTTCACTTCTGTGTCAGCCTAGGCTGATATGCAAGAATTGTACATTTAAATTACCTCAGCTTAAAAAAAATTATTTAAGATCAGTTCAAGTCAATACTACTTAATGACTATATACATTTGTCCAGCTAATGGTAAGAGTCTTGCAAAGGCCAGTATCAAGCAATAGGAGGAATGCATAAGTAGCAGTAATCCACATGCCATTCAAACATTGCTGTTGTCGTTCAATATTTAAGACACCACCATTCAATTCCATTGTAATGTTCAGCTCCTTCCCTAAGGTAGCCATGGTGATCATGAGGGCATCAACTGATGGATAGAGACGCTCTTTGAGCCATCCAGAATAAAAGAGGAGCAGTTTTGAAGAGGAAATGTGGGGTGATAGAATAGGGATTGAGGCCTAAACAAAATAAAATGCCCATAGAGAATAGACTGCTTTCAGAGATAGAGAGGGGTCGGACTAATTTGCACAAAGTCCTTTCCCTCTCAAAAACCCGAGCTAACAGCAGACGTTTTTATCAGTGAGGAACACAGTGCGTGGAGAGAAACACATTAATTTGAATGTGGAGTCCTTGCCAAGGATAATGGCCCAGCAGGATGGAACATAACCGTCTTTTTGGAGAATCAGAGTAAACATTATTCAACCTTATTTGTTTGCAGAGCGAACAACCATGCCCGCAGGAACTACACATGGCTTTTAGATCAAGGCAAACAGATGTTCAAAATGCAGTTTTTATATGTGGCTTTCAGGCATGATGTTCAGACATCAAGTCTTTCTCAGTTCAGTGGTACTTGTGCTAGCATTCAGAAGTTTGGACACACTTGTTCATTCTTCATTATTACTATTTTCCACAATTTAGAATTATAGTGAAGTCATCAAACTATGAAATTACACAACTGGATGTATTGCAATGTAGTGAAAAAAACAAAAAAAACTTTTAAACTATATTATATTTTAGTTACTTTAAATTAGCCACCCTTTGCCTAGATTACAGCTTTGTAAACTATGGGCATTTTTATAAGATACCAACTTCATGAGATGCCACCTGAATGAAAATTGTAATGCACATGCGTTTTCTGTGAAAATTTTGCTGCTTTTGATAAAGTAAAAGTAACAATAATGTAAAAATCTTTAATGCAGCACTTTTTGTGTTACTGTCTCCTTTGTGTTAATTTTCTCCAACAAAATTGCCTATGTTGTATCCTTCCTCATTTTGTAAGAGACTTTGGATAAACGTGCTGAATGAATAATGTTTATATTGTTGTGTTTATATTTTGATGCTTATATTGTTGTTACCGGTTGTTACTGATAAATACCATGATGAGTATTTGATTCATTGAAGCAACTTGTGCTTAGTTAAAAATGTGTATATTATATTATTTTATTAAAAAAAAAAAACATGTTAAAATGTGTCAAATATTATACAACAGGCTTTTGAGGCATAACCTCCTGAAACCCAGCCTAAATTTGTTTATTTTATTTTTTAACAATTTCGCTTTTGTTAAATGTCAATATAGTGTTTGGTGCATAAAAAAAGCATCTTGTAATATTTAATAAATAAATAAAAAATTATAAAAAATTATATATACAGGTGCTGGTCATATAATTAGAATATCATCAAAAAGTTGATTTATTTCAGTAATTCCATTAAAAAAGTGAAACATGTATACATTCATTCCACACAGACTGATATATTTCAAGTGTTCATTCCTTTTAATTTTGATGATTATAACTGACAACTAATGAAAACCCCAAAATCAGTATCTCAGAAAATTAGAATATTTTGAAAAGGTTCAATATGGAAGACACCTGGTGCCACACTCTAATCAGCTAATTAACTAAAAACACCTGCAAATGCCTTTAAATGGTCTCTCAGTCTAGTTCTGTAGGCTACACAATCATGGGGAAGACTGCTGACTTGACAGCTGTCCAAAAGACGACCATTGACATCTTGCACAAGGAGGGCAAGACACAAAAGTTCATTGCTAAAGAGGCTTGCTGTTCACAGAGCTCTGTGTCCAAGCACATTAATAGAGAGGCGAAGGGAAGAAAAAGATGTGGTAGAAAAAAGTGTACAAGCAATAGGGATAACCGCACCCTGGAGAGGAATGTGAAACAAAACCCATTCAAAAATGTGGGGGAGATTCAAAAAAAGTGGACTGCAGCTGGAGTCAGTGCTTCAAGAACGCACAGACGTATGCAAGACATGGGTTTCAGCTGTCACATTCCTTGTGTCAAGCCACTCTTGAAGAAGACACCGCGTCAGAAGCGTCTCACCTGGGCTAAAGACAAAAAGGACTGGACTGCTGCTGAGTGGTCCAAAGTTATGTTCTCTGATGAAAGTAAATTTTGCATTTCCTTTGGAAATCAAGGTCCCAGAGTCTGGAGGAAGAGAGGAGAGGCACAGAATCCACGTTGCTTGAAGTCCAGTGTAAAGTTTCCACAGTCAGTGATGGTTTGGGGTGCCATGTCATCTGCTGGTGTTGGTCCACTGTGTTTTCTGAGGTCCAGCCGTCTACCAGGAAGTTTTAGAGCACTTCATGCTTCCTGCTGCTGACCATTTTTATGGAGATGCAGATTTCATTTTCCAACAGGACTTGGCACCTGCACACAGTGCCAAAGCTAGCAGTACCTGGTTTAAGGACCATGGTATCCCTGTTCTTAATTGGCCAGCAAGCTCGCCTGACCTTAACCCTATAGAAAATCTATGGGGTATTATGAAGAGGAAGATGTGATACGCCAGACCCAACAATAAGAGCTGAAGGCCACTATCAGAGCAACCTGGGCTCTCATAACCTGAGCAGTGCCACAGACTGATCGACTCCATGCCACGCCGCATTTTCATGTTCATTCTTTTCAGATGGCCAACATTTCTAAAAATCCTTTTTTTGTATTGGTCTTAAGTAATATTCTAATTTTCAGAGATACTGAATTTGGGATTTTCATTAGTTGTCAGTTTTAATCATCACAATTAAATGAAATAAACATTTGAAATATATCAGTCTGTGTGTAATGAATGAATATAATATCTAAGTTTCACTTTTCAAATGGAATTACTGAAATAAATAAACTTTTTGATGATATTCTAATTATATGACCAGCACCTATATATATATATATATATATATATATATATATATATATATATATATATATATATATATATATATATATATATATATATATATATGTATTATTAATATTTCATTTGGTGTGCTGAATTGTTATGTCATATATTTCTATTAGCCAAGGAGAGACCCCCCATAATTTTTAACGCTGCAACTGACCCAAGTACATCTTTTCCAAAGTTAGTCAGAGGCCTCATTTTTTGTGTGGAATTTTGTGATTAATTGCTGCCCTGACTATATATTGCCCATTGCTCCTTACCTAAAAAAATTAATACAAGTAGCTCGTTATGTTCATGTGTTTACTCTTTCTTACTCTTTAAAACAAAACCCTCTCTAGTATATACTCTTTCTGTTCTATCACAATTTCTCACTTAAATTTCTGTACTAGGTTGTACTTTTGTACATTTCTTAGCAATTCACAACTTCTCAAGTTACACTTTCTCTTAAATAAATAGTTTTTGTTTTAGTATTCCTCATTTGCAAGTCTCTTTGGATAAAAGCATCTGCTAAATGAACAAATGTAAAAGTAATTTTATAAGAGAGAGAGAGAGATTGAGGAGCAATTATATCATTGGTACTTTACGACAATACCAGACATAATAAACTCATTATATTTCATGAACCAAATGTGATTTAGTCAGTCTGATGTGAATTTCAACAGCATAATAGAGAGCAAATTTTGGAAGTTTGACTGTGCAACCCAGTAGCTTGATTTTCATTAGAGATACTGCCTGGAGCCTCAGAGATATACAGTATGTGTCTGAGGGGGCGGATGAGTGATTAGATGTCCTCTTCCCCTGATCGTTTGTGCCTCTGTGCAAATAAATAACCTGCAAACACAAATAAACAGAGGCATCCATCATGTGAGCGTCCCAGAGACAGTGACTGATTTTCATGCGAGACTCCAGAGGGAGACAGATACGTGACACTGGCACTTTAATTGTGAGAGCTGCCAGTGAACCAATACACATGTGGGAGAATATTATTACTGAGATGTGCAAAGACAAATGCACTGGATAGGTGAGGTGTTTTGTTTCTCATTTTACATGATCTGACTGGATTTTGAGGAGCACGATGATCAAATCTCTTGTGCATTTGTCTTATAATAAATGTGTCTGTGGGTTTGCCTTGGCATCAGTATGTTAATTTGCATTAGATTACAAATGAATCATTATCGTTAGAATTCTATAATTTTTTACTAGCATATTAATCATTTCATAAATGTAATAAACACAATACTATTGATAAACAATGCTTTTGTTATAATGTAGTATTATACACACTGTAATTATGTTACTAGATAATATCTGGCATATATTGGAGAGACCGGAGCAAATTGTCACAAGGCTATATCTCAGTAGCCTTATGAAAAGATTTTAAGAAATCCAATAACACAAATGTGTGTTTTCTCTAGCAGATGTTTTATGTGTTGGTTTGAAACACCTAATATAAAACCTTCTTAAATTAGATTTAATTTTGTTTAGCTGTTTGGGCATATTCATCTAACGAACGTAATCAAACCACACTGGCATACATTAAGGCAAGGCCTTAAGGCAAGGCCTATAAAGGCTGATTTTTTTCCCAAAAGGTACAAAAATGTGTTCTTAGGACAAAGGTATTTTTCATGAAAGTCTGGTCGGGGCATATTGTCATATTTTTATCAGGGCAGGTTGTCAAGCGTGTTTTAGTAACACATAACAACAAGGTTCCATTTGTTAAAAGGAATAGTTCACCCAAAAATGACAATTCTCTCATCATGTACTCACCCTCATAAATGTGAGCGCAGCATAGTTCTAGCGGGAAGACTAGCAGCTGTACATCATCACTATTAGCTGGGTAATTCCTAGCCAATCGCAGGTAAGCCATTGCTTTATAAGTCTGCCCACAATCTATCACATTGCTGTTTCAGTGCGCTAAGATGGCAACCTCCACCACCCCACCACCACCAGTTGAGCCCCGTCCCGCATGGGGGTAGGCTCCTCACCCCTGCCTCCTATCTCCGGCAGGATATGATGGTTCTGAGTACAACTCCCTCGGACCGCCGGACGGGGCCTACGCCAAAGAGAGACATTACTTTTCTGTTCTACATTCACCAAATAAATAGCATCTTAAACCTCACTCAAGCCTGCGTGTCTTCCCGATAGAATATCCTAGATGTGTATGACTTGGAAAAGCTTGAAAAATATCTCAGCTCTGTAGGTCCTCACAATGCGAGTGAATGTAGCCATAACTTAAAAAGATCACATAAAGGCACCATAAAAGTAATCCATACGACTCCAGTGATTAAATCCATATCTTCAGAAGCTATATGATAAGTATGGGTGAGAAACAGATGAATATTTAGATGTTTATTTTAAATTCTCCTCCCTGCCCAGTAGGTGGCGATATGATCAAAGAATGTGAATCACTAAAAATAAAAAGAAGAAGAGCTCTTAGGAGAAAAGAGTGCTTTAAAAGTGGAGATTTATAGTAAAAAAAAAAAGGACTAAAAATGTTACCTGTTTCTCACCCACACTGATCATATCACTTCAGAAGACATGGATAAAACCACTGGAGTCCTATGGATTACTTATATGCTGCCTTTATGTGTTTTTTCGAGCTTCAGAGTTTTGGTCACCATTCACTTGCATTGTATGGACCTACAGAGGTGAGATATTCTTCTAAAAGTCTTCATTTGTGTTCAGCAGAAGAAAGAAAGTCATACACATCTAGGATGGCATGAGGGTGAGTAAATGATGAGAGAATTTTCATTTTTGGGTGAACTATTCCTTTAACATTAGTAAATATCATTAGTTAACATAACAGTGAAACAAAAATTAACAGCATTTATTAATCTTGGTTAATATTATTTTATATAATACATAATAATACATTTTAAAAATCAGAAGTTGTCTTTGTTAACATATGTTAATGCACTCTGAACTAACATTAACTAACAATGAACAGTTGTATTTTTATTAACTAACATTAACAAATATTATTAAATGCTATAAAAATATATTGTTAATTGTTAGTTCATGATACCTAATGCATTAACTAATGTTAATGAATGGAACCTTATTGTAAAGTGTTACCTGTGTTTTAAATGTCAACATGTTTGTAATAAAAAAAACTATTGATATTTTTTTAAGTTACCTTCTCAATTTTTTGTTCTTTCAGGAATTGTTTTGTGCTCAATAATGGTTTTTAACTTTTTAAATTTAGCTGCTAAGCCTGTAGTAGGTTGTTCAGTGCAGGCGTAATTCAATTTTGTTTTGGTACTTGTGATGGGAGGGGAGGGGGAGGGGGAGGGGGATGGGGAGGGGAGTGGGGGGGGCAGTTGGTCACAATAGGATATTGTATGTTCAATTAACCCTTAAATGCATACCTCTGGTCTTATTATACTTGTTATTTCTTACTGAAGGAGGCGCTAATGTTTCAGTGATTGATTTGATTTACATTCTGACATTGCTAGCTGACCTAGGAACAACACTGAAGTAAACTATAGCAAGTGTAACACATGAACAGTATGTCATTTGGGTGTAGCCTACTACTGAAATAATATAAGTTGTTCTTCTATTTAGATGCAATAAGTGCCTGGGAAAATGCATATGTGTAACTTAGGTGTAGCTGATGTGTATCTTGTGTTATGTGTAGCTCAAAATGTGTTTGACAGCCAGTTGCGTCTAATCAAATTTCAGTGGGAAAATAATGAATCCTATTCTAAATTTGTCCTGATTTTTTGCATTATCTCTTTGATTTATGAAAAAGGAAACATAAAAATATATACAAATATATTACATTTTATTATTTTCTAATTGTCTTGAAAGTATTTTGAAACTTTGACACTATCTGGGCATTTTGTACATCCATTTTTTTATAGATATAAATGCCGGGTCTCTAAAGACCCGAATATGTACGTGTTTGGGAAAATGACCATGAATTTAAGGGTTAACTGTATTTTTTTATACGGGCAATAACAGTGAAAATGTTCAGTTGTTTTTTTGAAGCCAAGACTTTGATGTGTGTCTATGCAGAAAATTAACACTAAAAAATGAACCTACCTTGAGAAACATTCACTGGAGAAATAAGTGTAACAACTTGCCTCTGTCTTCCTTTCATATATTATTATATATCATTTATTTAGTTTGTTTTAATTAATCCATTCATTCATCCATCCATCCTTTCCCTCAGTTCATCTGTATGCATCTGATTGAGTGTGCTCAGATGTGTGTCCTACACTTTTTGTTGTTCTTTCTTAATGCCCTCGACTTTGTCAATCGTGAACAACCCTGTGCTCTCCAGTGCTTCTGATAGTTGCCAGCCAAATAAATACAGTCTCTGTACTTGCCGATCCAGTCCCCTGCCCTCCTCCTCCAAGATTGATCCCTTATCCCCACCCCTTCCTTTTTTCTCCTCACTGCCAGTCCTGCAGCTTTAGAAGCCAGCTGAATAGGTGAAGCTCTGGAGGCTCCAACAGATGGCCAGAACTGCCCTGATTCAGTCACACAGTTGCCGAATGAATACCAGTTCAGAGAGCCCAGAAAAAGTGGATAAACTGGGTTTGAGGAGAGCAAAAGTGAGATAAAGAGAGAGAGAGTGATAGAGTTTCCTCCATGTGTGTGGCAGAATACGGTAAAACAGGGACGTGTTAATATGCATGAGTGAGAGTGAGAAAGACAACGAGAGAGGGGAGTGGACGATATTGAATTGTAGATTGGGGGACTTCTTTCTCTCCCGCCCACTTTTATTTATCTGCTACAGAACCACGCCTCCTTCCTTTCACCTCTCAGTGTGTCTATATCAGGGGACCGGTTATGAGAGAGCCCACTCGCACGGCTGGTGGAGGGGGAGCCCGGTCAGAGGTGGTCTGGCGTGGACCGAAAAGGTGACGGATCTTCATCCTCCTGAGTTTTATGCCTCATGTAGCTGTGCTCCTTTTCTGAGAAGACTTCTGTATGGTGGAAGAGGTGGGCATCAGTGAGGTATGCACTTTTGTCCCTAATTATTGCTTGGTACCAGCACCTCATGTGATTCACACTCAGTGCATCAGTAATGGAAGAATGCGCAGGTACATTCCTCCATTGTTGATGATGTTTGTTATGCCATCATGCTTACCAGATTGTACACTGTAAACAATCGTAACCTACAATTGCCACTTGAAGGAGCAATTTCTATCCTATCTAACCCTTAAAATGAGTTTTGTTGTTGTAGCCTAATGTGTTCATCATATTCATATTCATTATCATAATTTTTCTGTTAAATGTATTTTTCAGTGTAAGGAGCACAATGCTGTTTGTGACAATCTCAGTTGTCTTGATTTTGGACAATGACTTCATCTGATGTTTTTTTAAGTTATTTTTCGTGAATGTTCATTAAATGCTTAGAGGAATGTTCCGGGTTTAATACACGTTAAGCTAAATCGACAGCATTTGTGGCATAATGTTGATTACTAAAACTCATTCTACCTATTCAATTAGCAAATATCGAGGTGACAATTAAACTCTAACAGTGGAAGTGAATGGGGCCATTTTTTGGAGGGTTTAAACACAGAATGTGAAGTTTATAATTTTATGAAAGCACTTACATTTATTCTTCTGTTAAAACTGATGTATTATTTGAGCTGCAAATTTATTTATAGAATTTTTTTTACAGTCGTTTAAGGGTTTTAGGGTTTGTTGACATTACATCGTCACGGCAATGAAGGAAAATTGGCTGTAACTTTACACAGAAAAGGTTCGTAAGTAATTTTATCACACTCAAATCATGGTTACACTCATATTCTTTATGTCTTGTGGTTATACTTTTGAAACAGTGAGTATTTTAATGTTATGAAATTGGCCCCCAGTCACTTCCTCACTAGATCCCAGATTTTTTATTTTTTTTCTTATTTTTTTTTTTTTTAAAGAAAAGGAGAGACAAGTCGTAATAATTTTTTGTGGTAATCAACATCATGCCACAAATGCTTTCGATTGATCCTAACTTGTATTGAACCTGGAACATTCCTTTAAAGATCAGTCTGTTTTTTGCACATTGAAAAAAGTGAATAAGTGCAGTTGTTATTTTAAAGGGATATTCTGGGTTCAATACATGTTAGGATCAATCAACAGCATTTGTGGTATAATGTTGATTACTACAAAAAATTATAACGACTCGTCTCTTATTTTCTCAAAAAGAAAATTTGCCCCATTCACTTCCAATTTAAGTGAAGTGTCAAAATAGTTTTTTTGGTAATCAACATTATACCACAAATGCTGTCATTTAAGCTTAGCACGTATTGAATCTGGAATATTCCTTTAAGGAATACTTTAATTGGTGTAGCCTGATCACTTAATTTTGATGTTACCATATGAAGCACATTGTAGGTTATTCTTACATTTTTACAGATTTATTATAAAGTGCATGAGTGATAACTCATATAAAGCCCAAAGCTTTGCCACTGATAGATCCACATAATGTTATCTGTTTGATTCAAACAAACTCCTTCCATTCATTAAGCCTTCTACAGGATTGGTTTTGTTATCGTCATAGATTTCAACATAGTCTTCTCCAACTCTTTATGTTGCTCTAGCCATAGGTATTCTGCATCAAACTTGTGTCCAACTGCATTTGACATGCAGCGATTCTGCATTTTTAATGCTGAAAAGCTTCTCTCTGGGTCAAGTACATTGTTGGAAGTAAGTGATGTTTGGCGACAGTGGTTAAATATTCTTCAGCGAGCATGCTCTTGTGTTTGCCATGTGAGGCAATGAGGTAATGATAAAGGTGATGGGGGCTGAGAAATCTGTGCCCTAGTCATTCATTATTTAATGTGCACTCTGCCTCCGCTCAGCCCCACATCAACTGGCCTCCTTTCCCTCTGCTGCTGTCTGAACCAGAGCTGTGATCGGGTCCTACAACATTTAGTGCATACACAGGCTTGCTGCTTAGGGTCCTCAGATACATCCAGACATCAGCCCTGTAGGTTTAAGCAACATGGCTGCACACGTACACATACTTATAGAGGCTGCCAATATGTTCTCTTTTCTTTCAAAGATTTCTTAAAGTAGTTCAGCAGTAACTTTGGAGCTGAGTGAAATTGGTCATCTGGGACCTCATACTGACTGAAAAAAAGAAAGAAAAAAATTTGATCTAAATTTCCTAATTCCTGAGTGGGAGCAATTTAGGGTTCATTTGCATACATATGTCCATTACTCAATCAGGTTCTCATATCCTGTGATGATTTAATCTAATTAACAGGCTAGAGACCACACATTTTAGGGGATTCTTTGTCTATATTTAAAAATGCAGGTCTAAGTGGGTGTTTTAGGAGTTTTAGAGAGAAAGACCAAATAAAATGATAGATTTCTCTGCTGAAAAGACCATCTTAGACCAGAAGTCGGAATCTTGTTTCCGAATGTTACAGTACCATGGCATTGGCCTCATTATGCCAAGTTACTAACAAGTAGCACATTATGTCAGCAGTGTGAGAATTATGTTCGCATGATTCAGAGGTACATTTTTCCCTCTAAGATTACATTTCTACTCCACTGATGGTTAGGTTTAGGGCTGGGGTTTGGGGGTAGAGTTAAAAAACTAGACTTCACAATATAACATACTTTTCACCTAGAAACTCGCCCCCCTGTGTACATTTCACACAGAAACTGAAGCTCACACGTGTCCTTACATTCAAAAACACTTCCTGCTTCGGGCACTGGGAGCAGTGTTTCGCATTTTGGTAAGCGCAGACCTAGTTAAGCTCAAAAGACTGTTTCCGAATTCTCTGTGATATCAGTCTGAGAAATTTCCTTGCTGGTCCATGTTGATTTATGCTGGTTGATGTATGTTGTGCAATAGTTTCACAAATTCTGTGCAAAGTGCCAACTTGAAATTAGCTGATTGGATCTCCATCCAAAATCGCCTAATCACAGAGAAGGTGAGTTTGACTGGTACCCTTTTAGAAAAGAGTAACTCTAAACAGTCATTTGACTGGTACTGTAAAATACAAGCATTTCATTTGAGAACATGCCAGTCTTGGAACTAACTAACCCTAACCCCAAACACCTTTTTTAACTGCTTTCAAAGTTTTGGTCAAATGAGATTGGTAGATCAATAAGCACAAGATTGAAATTAAATCACAATAGTCTCAGAAGTGTTAAATAAATCATAATTATATCTGATAAGCAGTGAACGGAATGGTGGCTACAAACTTAAGACATAGTTCACCTAACTTTGTTCATGTGACTTTCTTTCTGCCATGAAACACAAAAGAAGATGTTAGGCAAGAAGTGTTTGGGACTGACAGCTTCAGTTACCATTCATTTATTGCATCTTTTTTTCACACAATGAGAGTAAATTCCACACAGCCGCAATTTTGTACTTGATAATTTTGAGTTAGTTGTACTTGAAGCCAAAGTTTAAAAAAACGTACACTCACTGAGCACTTTATTAGGAACACCTGTACACCTACTTATTAATGCTATTATCTAATCAGTCAATTGTGTGGCGATAGTGCAATGCATAAAACCATGCAGATACTGATCAGGATTTCAGTTAATGTTCACATCAACCATCAGAATGGGGAAAAAATATGATCTCAGTGATTTTTGATCGTGGCATGATTGTTGGTGGCAGACAGGCTGGTTTGAGTATTTCTGTAACTGCTGATCTCCTGGGATTTTCAGCACAACAGTCTCTAGAGTTTACTCAGAATGGTGCCAAAAACAAAAAACATCCAGTGAGCGGCAGTTCTTAGGATGAATATGCCTTGTTGATGAGAGAGGTCAACGGAGAATGACCAGACCGGTTTGTGCTGACGGAAAGGCTAAACTCAGGTAACCACTCTGTACAATTGTAGAGAGCAGAATAGCATCTCAGAATGCACACCATGTCGAACCTTGAGGTGGATGGGCTACAACAGCAGAAGACTATGTCGGGCACTGTATTAGGACCATTGTGTTCCTAATAAAGTGCTCAATGATATTTATTATATATGATATATATCAACCAAAATTCTCAAAGATCTTAAAACATCCCCAAAAAACATGGGTTGTGTCCCCATCTTTTGATTGTCATCGCCAGTAGGTGGGAGTGTCTTTAAGACCAAGTCTATACAATCTAGAGGGGGTCCAATAGAATCTATGCAAAATCAAAATTACATCAGACGCACCCTTGCATCTCTAGATGTAGACAAAGTTTTTTAGAATCCAAGCCCACACTCCCTCCTCTAATACCAAGTTTAAATCTTTCTCCCATAATTTCTTGAGAGAAGATGAAGCTCCATCCCCAGACTCTGAATTAGCAGGGAGTGATACACTGATGCCTCATGACCTTTTCCAAATGCAGTAATCACCACTTCCAGAATATCTTGTAAATACCTAAAGAACTGTGATCTAGGAATCCTAAAATGTTGAACCATATTTTCAAAAGATCTCAACACTCCACTCTCATATAGGTCACCGAGTGTATTAACCTCCCTCTCAATCCACTCTGACCAGCAGAAAGGGGACTTATTAATACGTAATTTTGGGTTCAGCCATATGCTTGAGGCAAAATTTTAAGAAATGTCTGAATTAAACACTCTGGACACTTGTCCATACCGCGTGCAAAAGCGAGATAACAGAGTGTGACTTAACTTATCCAGTTAGTTTGATAGAGAGGCTTTTCAATGGCAAAATATGCATAGCCAAAACTCTGCGACAAAATTGTATTTATATCTGTAATTCAATCGAGTCAGTTCTCTGAGGTCATCAGATGACATTCAGCATTTCAGCTCTGCCTCTGCACTTTTAATATTTCCTTCCAACTCCATGAGTTCTTGAGCTTTGAATGTTTTGGTGAATGAGGCATTGCTGTATTATCTGGCCCCTAAGAACTGTTTCAACAACAGATGAAATGAGGGACTTTGATATAAAGAAAAAAATCTAGAATAAATCTTATGGACTGATGAAAAAATGTATAGTCCCTACCAGATGGATTCAAAAGTCTCTAAATATCTGTAAGACCAAGATTTTTATGAACTGATCATCAGCATTAGGTGCGTAAATATTGGCCAAAATAAGACTTTGCCCCTGAATTTCTGCTAAAACAATAATGACTCTTCATATATTATCTTTAATCTGTTTGAGACATTTGAATTGTTGATGTTTACTTATCAATGTAATGACTCCCCTGCTCTTACTTGAGCCAGCACTAAAGAAAACATGTCCACCCCAAATTTTTCAGCTTCATGCGGGGAAAGATGCGTTCTTGAAGAAACACTATATCATATTTCTTACATTTGAGAAAATAAATAAATTTCCTTCTTTTTATGGGGTGCCATAAAAAGTGCTCAACCCATTCACATGTCACGTGGAGAGAGACAATCCACTCATACTAACGTTTGACATTTTGACATATTAGAAAATAGATTGTGTGTCAAAAATAAAATTATAAAAACCACATTCCAACATTAGTGCAATACTCGAACCCCAAACTTTCCCCTGAAACAAACAAACAGAAAAAAGAAAAACATGCACATTAACCCTGCTCATGACAGCGACAACTGGCGTCCATCCCTCCAAACTCAAACAGACCCTGTATGCCTATTAGAGCCCCTCTGCGGACGGCATCACGTGACTCTCCAGAGTAACATAACTTAATTAAAACTAGTAATAGTAGTAAAAAAATAAATCTTAATTTGAGTAAACTATTTATTTATTTTTATTTTTTTTTTTACAATTTGTGATATCTATTAGCATTCACAGTGTACTTGTATGTTCCACAGAAGAAAAAAAAGTCATATGGGTTTGGAACAACATGAGGGTGAGTAAATGATGACAGAATGATAATTTTTGGATGAACTATCCATTTAAATGGGACTTTCCAGCATGCCACAAAGAGAGTATCCTCTCTCTCTCTCTCCATCTCTCTCTCTCTCTAAGTCATCCTCACTTATAATTTCTCAGCATCACTCTCACCCCACCCCAAAACATCCTAGTCATTATATCAAAGACTCTGGATACTAGTCAATTCCAGCCCTCAGCAGTTCTCTCTGAAACACAGGATCTTATATTTATGAGTTGCTGAGAGCAAAGCAAGGCCTGATATGAATGTAAAGTATAATTTGAAGAGCTACATGCCCACTGCCTTAAATGTTACTGGATGACGGGAAGGCTTTGATGGATGATTTGAAGCACAGCACCTCCGGTGGAGCCCTATGAGGCAGAGAGTGATCTGAATGCTTTACTAAAAATGCTGTGCCATATTTGATTTCAGCGCTTTATTAATGATTTGATTTGAGGTTGAATAAAAATTAACATTT
This sequence comes from Moxostoma hubbsi, assembly GCA_032164185.1. Classification (NCBI taxonomy): domain Eukaryota; kingdom Metazoa; phylum Chordata; class Actinopteri; order Cypriniformes; family Catostomidae; genus Moxostoma; species Moxostoma hubbsi. The sequence continues at coordinate 16,944,879 of JAVLUX010000186.1, forward strand.
TGGTCTGTTCACACAAAGTTATTTTAGGGCTTCAGAGGACTTAGAATATAGTGCACGTGTCATTTCAATAACAAGTCATTTTTTATTTATTTATTTATTTATTTATTTTTTGAGTTTGAGAGACTGTCCACTTTCATTAAATGGCAAATTAACTCTTTGAAGACTCTTTGAAGAAATCATCTTTTGTATTCCACGAAAAAAAAAAAGTCAAAATGGTTTGGTGCATCATTAGGGTGAGTAAATAATGACAGAAATTAAATTTTGGGGTGAACTGTCCCTTTAACATTCACCAGTATTGTCTCATATAACATTCGCTTTAGATAAAAGCATCTGGTAAATGTAAATAAACCCTCTATATTATAACTACAGTAAGTGGCCCACTGGTGGTCTTATGAAATGAGTTGCCTATATTGGATATAGATGTAGGTGTTTAGGTTTCAGGTGCCCTTGTGACAATCGCTGGGACTAATGAGGTGCTGCACATCCGGAAACTAGACTTTAATTACTTATGGACAATTCTGACATATTTTTCAAGATTTTTATATGGAACTCAGATTCTTTTGAGACATCGTTTGCATATGTCTGTGTCTTTTGATCATTTTTTAAATGGGATTTCTTCACCTTATTTTGCCCTTCTCCTCAACCAAGATTCTCCAAACCTAGTTTTATGGTGTCTCACTTAGACTTCAGCCCACATCTACCCATTACTCTATCTCATCTCCCCCCCCCCCCCCCCCCCCCCCCCCCCCCCCTTCTTTTTCAATGTCTATTCCTTGCTCCCTGAGGAGCTTAGCAGACTTTGTGGCTGCTTATTAACTTTTATGAAATTATAGATTTCCAAAATTGGATTTTCCCAGCTCACAAAAGAAAGCAGATTAGCTGGCTACTTTTTCCATGCACTAGAGTTTTTGGCCAGAAATTCAGCCTTGAAGCCTTAGTTTAGCTGAAAAATATTTAACTGAAAATAAAAGTTCACATGCATTAAAGGACATTAAACAATTTTAACAAACATGCCTAATGATTAAAAAGATACAAAATAGCTTACCAGAAACCATAAGAAGTCAGGGGTTAATAAGAAGCTCTTGGAATTGATTAAAAAAGATTTGGACCAGACGGAATCAAACAAACATGGCCTGAGGGTCAGTCTGCTCTAGAACTGATCTGAGAGCACAGAGGAAAGATAGAGACACATACATGAAAAAAAAGAGCTCTTTGTCTTAACTTGATTCAATTGTGGACAGTGGTTCCATGTGTTTGAAATGAGTTTTCTTAAATTAAACTTACTATGTAAACTTAACACAAACACTTTGTGTAAAAAGAACCCAATTGAATATGGCAAACCCAACAAAATTAGACGCGTCAGTGCAACTCAAATATCTCTCTTTTTATTTCTTTATGTACCAACTAGTGAAAGTGAAGATTAGTCTGCTAAATACATACTAGTTGGAAGCATCCTTCCAATACTGGATAAATGTGTTTTTCTGTCATAAAATATGCAAAACATTCCCATTTTGTACTTGCTATTGCTATTCAGAGCAGAAGTAGGTGGAGAGCGGTTTATTTCCTAAAAGTTAATTTTGTCAACTTGCTCGAGTACACTAGCACATAAACAGGGTTGGGGAGTAACGGAATACATGTAACTGGATTACATATTTAAAATACAAAATATAAGTAACTGTATTCCACTACAGTTACAATTTAAATCATTGGTAAAAAGAATACAGTTACATTCAAAATGTATTTTGATTACTGAAGAGATTACTTTGCATTTTATTGTCATATTGTCTTTTCAGATGGAAAAAATTTATCCATATAAATTATGTGATAGTTATATATGCGCCTACACTCACAGAGCACTTAATTAGAAACACCTATACACCTACGGTTACCTAATCAGCCAGTCGTGTGGCAGCAATGCAATACATACAATCATGCAGATATGGTTCAGGAGCTTCAGTTAATGTACACATCAACCTTGGGTCCTGGGTAACTCATCGAGTATTGATACTGACTATCACACCTGGAGTCGTGAGTTCGAATCCAGGGCATGCTGAGTGACTCCAGCTGGGTCACCTAAGCAACCAAATTGGCCTGGTTGCTAGGGAGGGTACAGTCACATGGGGCAGCCTCCTCGTGGTTGCTATAATGTGTGGTTCTTGCTCTTGGTGGGGCGCGTGGTGATTTGTGCATGGATGCCGCAGAGAATAGCATGGGCCTCCACAAACGCTACGTCTCCGCAGTAATGCGCTCAACAAGCGACGTGATAAGATGCAAGGATTGGCGGAGGCAACTGAGATTCGTCCTCCACCACCTGGATTGATTCACAACGTCACCATGAGGACTTAGAGTGCATTGGGAATAGGGCGTTCCAAATTGGGGAGAAAAGGGGAGAAAAAATTAAATGTACACATCAACCATCAGAATGGGTAAAAATGTGATCTCAGTGATTTAGACTAGCATGATTGTTGGTGCCAGATGGGCTGGTTTGAGTATTTCTGTAACTGCTGATCTTCTGGGATTTTCACACATAACAGTCTCTAGAGTTTACTCAGAATGGTACCAAAAACCAAAAACATTTGCGGACAGAAACGCCTTGTTGATGAGAGAGATCAATGGAGAATAGCCAGACTATTTTAAGCTGACAGAAAGGCTGCAGTAACTCCGATAACCACTCTATACAATTTTAGTGAGCAGATTAGCATATCAAAATGGACAACACGTCGAACTTTGAGGCAGATGGGCTACAACAGCAGAATACTATGTCTGGAACTTTATCACGACCATGTGTTTGTTTCCTAACAGAGTGTTCAGTGAGTGTAAATAGTTTAATATACAGTACACTGTAAAACAAATCCTGTTGTTTTTACTGTATATTTTTTGGTGCAGTATCCTCATTTATATTTTTATATGATACATTTCATATATAAACTTACTCTGCTTTTCACTTTATAATATATTGTTAATCACCATAGTAATTACAGAAGGGCACATGATGACCTGAAGTTCATCAATAGTGGCCCTATCAAGAGCAATGACCAATAAACATACAGTGCTAAGTGTCAATCACACAAACACTAAACACCATCAGGGTAACACATGTTTAACCTTACTTTATTGTACATGTACTTTTTACTTTATTGTAAAAAGTACATGTACTCTCTTGTTAAAAATAATACAAATTTTAACCATTATACGTGGAAAATCATACTTTTTACATAAAAATTGTTTAACTGTCTGGTGTTTCTGTGTTGCCTTCAGATATTGATTTTTATTAATTGTTATTTATTTATTTAATTATTTTTGCCTTCATTTTAAACTTCAGGTAACTTTTAATATTTTGAGCTACATCCTGTCTAATGCTTGTCTCCTTAACTGTTAATCTTACTCTTATTGGTTGTAGGTGGCGGCATGGCTTAGCCTGATATGGGACTAGATTGTTCCCTAGATCTGAAGAGCCACAGAACAGAAATATAACAGGGCCTATTATTTTTATCATGCAATGTATCCCGCTGTGAATCGAACAAACAGCCAATTACATTGTAAGCTGTGCTGTACTGACTGACAAACAAGGCACAACCCTCATAAGAACCGACTTTCAGGAACATCTCTGCCCATTAAATCATTTTGACTCCTTATTTATGTCAAATAGCTGCTGGTATCACTATTATCCTGTTGAGAAGACCAGCATTGTTTATCACAAGCATGTGTTGTGTTTTGGATGCTGGTGCCCATAATGGCATGCTGGTGTCCCTACAAGGCTTTTTAACTAGTTTACTAACTTAACATGAATTGTAAAGTTGGGCTTTTCAGCAGGATAGACAGCTTGACAGTGGAAGACGAGGAATATCAGTAGTTTAAGATCAGGGCTCCAGATCCTATCATCTTATGTGTCATTGTACACCCTGAGTATGTGAGGTATTACACATTTCATGAGAAACCTGCCCTCAAGACAACCATATCAAGTCCAAACCAAGGACTAATGCATTCTCAGTTCTGTAACGTAATTAGACCATTGTCTGTGATGTTGATATTGGTTTTGATCACTGCCCCTTTAGACACACACACTGGAGATTCAGTGAAAATTTAACAAATTCCTAGAATGGAAGCAGATGTCCATCAACATCTTGCCCAGCTTGTTTTGAGCCTTAGATTGCTGCTGGTGCAAAGAAAAGTGTTTTTGCTTGGTGATGTTACAGGGAACATAACTATGTTCAGTTATTCTGTTTGAGTCATGATGAGGGCTCACCTATTTTCTCCTTTCAGGCTCTTTTTTTTAAAAATTTGCCTTTAGCACAGGAAGATTAAACAGCCACTGCCACCTGGAAGAAAGGGAAACAATATCTTCATAGATATACTGTATATCTATATAAACCTGATGTACTGCAGGTATATTACGTTGCAATATAATTTGGAGTCAGATATTTAAATGGTGTGCTGTGTGGTGGGATAATTGATTCTTTCCACTCGGTACACACAAAACAAGGAGACAGCAGGAGATACCCTGTTTTGTCAACATTAGGCGATGTGCCATCTTTGAAAAATGGTACCCCAATGAAGCTGCCAGCAGACAGCCCACACACAAAAGTACACCACATGCATCACAGTGTGTTTGGGGACAACTGAATAACCTCGGTTAGGCTGGCGGGTCAGTGGGGAATCATTCATGCATTGTTTCACAGCACTTTTCGGCTATCCCCAGAGGAAACACTTTCTCTCTCTCTCCTCCGGCAAAAATGTTCAAACTATGATAATTACCCTCTTCCTTTGGGAGTTATTAAAATTGACAACTCTCCTGCTGCTTTGCAAATGACTTTAATAGGTTTAAAAAGAGATTAACAACAGACTGGAAGCTTGTGAAATATGAAGTGAGTGAATAATTCTTCTTACCCTTTCGATTTTCTGCGGGTTTTGAAATTAAATCTTGTTCACTATATTTGGCTTGTTGACGCAAAACATATCCACTTATTTTTTCATGAATATTAATATTTTAGGTTAAAATGAATGTATTAGGAACAGTGTATGTGCAACATTAGGTCCTGCTTTTCATAATTTTTCATAATTATGAAAGTTTTTCATAATTTTATTTACATTGTTTTGCTTTCACTTAGACATTTGACCAAGAGGTGTAACTGTCTGATGATTTTATTATTTCTTTAAAACTAATCAATGAAACAACAGTATTAATATATTGAAACAATTTCAAAGCATGTAGGGATTAGGACCAAAACTTATCAAGTGCTTTGAAATTTGCAGACAAATCAGAAGTGTTCCTTTTTAATAATTTATTATAAATTTTGCACTGTATGTTTTATAAGTGGTTAAAACATCAAACTCCTAAAATAGCCATGTGTCATATGTTTGTGGAAAGCTCACAAAGAGTAGAATACAACCAGACAATTTGTTTTACTCACACACTTATAACTTTGTGAAAAATAAACAGAACATAAAATAGAACATAATTATAGGAGGTGATTCCCATAAAAACAAGCCCACACACAACATAATCGGATTCATAGATCATTAGATAATCCACAAGAAGCACACAGCAATAATGTGCTACCACTCGTTAGCTTTCCTGGATCAGATGACTTCATCGGAAATGACGTAGTATGTTGTCCACCTTCATGGAATGCTAAACCGATCGTATCAGGATTCAGTTCACTGCAACCAGAGGTGAACGTTATCTAAATATGAGCAGAGAGGATCATTCACTCTTATTACATATGGCCACCAGCAGATGGCGCCAAGTATGTTACACAGATTCAATGATGGCTCCGATGACACAGAATGGAACTGAATGTGATCTCGTTACTCATGCCTGCATGCTTTGGAGAGAGAGCATACCTTTAGTCATCATTGTAGTTGAATGTGGAATAAGTTCTTCTATACAATCATTTGTTTGGAGAGGCTTTTGTAGACTTGGAGATATTTTTGACACTAGGATGAATCATTTTTGTAATGATATTACTTTTGATTGCTTTGTCGTATCAACACAACATTTTACTCAGTTACAGGTGACATGATTAGGAACAAAACAAATTAAGATGTTCAGAGCTACCTTATTTACACCCTGAGATATATAATGTCAAATCAGAAAAATAAGAAACAAAAATAAGATTTTTAACTTAAGTTTTATTGTGATTTTTCAGTAGTTTCTTAGGCTGAGAGTCTCATAATTTATCATAAACTATTTCATTGAAAATTTAGAAAAGTTTTCTTTAAAATTATACCAAACAGTTTGAGTTATAAACCCTTAATTTTGGGCATGCAACAGAAACAAGAAATCTTTAAAAACACCTTTAGATCTTCTAAAGATGAAAGGGATCAAATATGTTTGAAAACTTTAAATGAATGACTAAGTTCACTCATGTAATTAAAGGTGAAAGGCAACTATTTTAATACCTTTTTATTGATGGTTACACCACTTGACATTCCTAAAGTCATTAAAAAAGATTTGGTAGAAAATGCTATAAATGTTTTTCAAAAAACAATATTACATTTCTATGAATTTGACATGTGTTTTAAACTAGATTTTTAAAAGATTTGTAACTTATTTGTCAATGACCCTTCAATGGTCTTGTTGTGTGACAAATACATGTTAAAACTACAAATTGTCCATATTTTATCAGTTAATATGAGCTCAAAATAGCTGTATGAATAGATTAATTGATTTGAAAAGAATAAGCAACATTTTTATGGAGTAGCATGTAACACCGCAAGACATACCAGGTTGATATTTTCTGTAAACTACCCTTTTGTGTGCTCATGTTACAATATTTGAGCACATTTTAAGCTATTTAAGGCATCTTGATCTTGATGCCTTAAATCTGTTGTACATCTGCCATCATCCATACTGAGAACAGGACCAAAGATTCATATCAGTATGAGAGTGTTCAGGGTCATTCACTGAATAGCCTATAAAACCAGTCCTGATATGCTTTCACCCTAATGTCTATGGAGTCATTCGCTGTTACAATTTATGGCCTGTTTTATGGAGGTTGGGTCAGACTTGGCCTCTCATCAAGTACCTTTAGCTTTGTGTAGCTCTTTCCTCCTCATAACTTTCTCAAGCAGATGATTCCACCCAAACATTTCAATTAGTGGTGGTAACCACCTGCGCTGGCCTTTTTGTGCATATGAGTAAATGAAGGGGAAAGACAATGGAAATTGTGGGAATGGTAATAGTGTTTTTTATGGATTACAGACACGATTATCAAAGGGGCAGTTTAGAGGGTCTAGTTTTGCCACAGGGTAAAAGACAGACACGGAGCACCGATGGCAGTGCCATTAACGAAATGGGCTTTAGTGTAATGGCTCCTAATGGTTGGTGATTAAATGGGGGGAAAAGGACTATTGTAAACCAGATACCATGTAATAATTAGGTACACTGTTAGCTAAATGTATGTACAGTATGTGGGAACTGTGTAAAATCTGAATCCACATGTTTTTCCAACCATTTAAATTGACATGTTTTGTTTAGTTTTTTGGCCTGCATGCCATTGACACTTGCAAACTGCCATGAGAGAGAGGGTTTAAAGTGTAACCGTTCCATCCACTCTGTCCATCTTGGTTCAGGAAGTATTTGTTCCATAAATGACCCCGTAAAAGATTCCTGTGCCAAACCAACCGGTTTTCCGGCCACCTCGTGCTGCCCCCCGCAAGATGCCGCCCTGGACGACTGCCTATGTCGCCCATGCCAAAATCCGCCACTGCTCCCTTGAACAAAATTAAAAGGATTTTTTTACTTTTTGAAACAGACTGTTGCACTCTTAGAATCAAATGCATGGTGGCATAAATATGATAATTTTACAACAGGTGACAGCATGCTTTATTGTTACAGTGTTGACTTTCTTTTTCCTGTATTCCATTAGTTTTGTTCATGTGCACTTTTTAGTTCACATATCTATTAGCTTTAAGATAATGTACACTCACTAAGCACTTTATTAGGAACACTATGGTCCTTATAAAGTGCCAACATGGTCTCTGCTGTTGTAGACCATATGCCTCAAAGTTCAATGTGTTGTGCATTCTGAGATGCTATTCTACTCACTACAATTGTACAGAGTGGTTACCTGAGTTACCGTAGACTTTCTTTCAGCTCGAACCAGTCTGCCCATTCTCTGTTGACCTCTCTCATCAACAAGGCTTTTCCATCCGCATAACTGCTGTTCACTGGATGTTTTTTGTATTTTGGCACCAATCTGAGTAAACTCTGCAGACTGTTGTGTGTGAATATCCCAGGTGGTCAGCAGTTACAGAAATACTCAAGCCAGCCAGTCTGGCACCAACAATCATGCAAAAAAATCAATGAGATCACATTTTTCCCTTTTTGATTGGTTGATGTGAACATTTACTGAAGCTCCAGACCTGTATCTGAATTATTGTATGCATTGCTCTGCTGCCACATGATTGGCTGATTAGATAATCACATGAGGGGTACAGGTGTTCCTAATAAAGTGCTTAGTGAGTGTACGTCTAAACGTTGACAAAATTCCTTTTCAGAAGTTGTGAGCATTTAAAATCTGCCGTTTAACTCTTCCATCTAAAAAGACTCAGCAACATCCATGATGTCACATAAGGTAGTGAAACCTTGATCAAATGCTTTCAAGAACGAAAACAGTACAGTTGGTGGATTTATTTCCATGAAATCTGTGTGTTTTGGTCAGTGTTGGGTGTAACACGGTAAAAAATTACTGTAATCTAATTACATTTCACGATAACGCAGTAATGTAACATGCAACTTTTAAAATTATGTAATCTGATTACAGTTACAGACATGAAAATAATTACGTTACTTGAATGTCACATTTATTGCTAAGATAATAATATGAATTAAGTAGAATGCATTTTAAAATGTATTACGTTCCTATGTTAGTACTTTTTCAAGTTTTAATGCGCTCACAATCAATCTCCCCGAGCGCTGTGTCAGCCTGCTCCCAGCACTGGCTGGAGGAGAGAGAAATGCAAGGCTGGGCCAGCGACAAATTCTCCTCAAATCTCCATGCTCAGGGGTGTAGATTCCAAGGTGGAGGTAACCCTAAACACCCCCCCCCCCCCCCCCCCCATAATAAAAACAAGCAAGTACAATCCCCCACAATATTTATACCATGATCAATGGAAACATGTCATTTCTTCACACTGTAACCCACCAATGTTCAAGCCAAGTCTACGCCCTACCCCATCCTCGAGCACCTCCCTTGTGTGTCCCTCCGCAGCTGCCGTGGGAGGATTGGGGATCGGCTTCGGGCATATATGGTCAGCTCCCATCTGATGGGAGGTGGAAACATTTGTGGAACCGAGTCTTGAAAAAGTTATTTTGTTCTTTATGTACTGTACACAATAAAAAACAATGCAATAGCATTACAGATGCACAAGTAATAAAGGATACTCAATTTGTCCGAGCACAAGCAGAGAGGTAGAAATAATGAACTCGCTGTAAATGTACATGCTGCACATGTACACACAAACAGACGTACTGTCTCTCACACCAACACAAACACAGGTAAACAAGCATACTGTACACATACATGCCACACACTGCTGAGAAGTTTGTAGATAGCAGACACACACACACACACACACACCTGAAGATACTACTACAGCATATTTGCGATAAGAAAGTTAAGTAGCATTTTTAGAAGTGCATTGGACCACTTTAGCCAAGTTGCTGTCTTTGTCATGTAGCTGTACTTTTTTAATTGTTTTCAATAGTAAAGTACTAAAAGAGCTATTAGTGTCACGTTTGATTTTTTTTTTGTAGGTTTGATTGGTTTTAGAAAGTAACTTCAATGTAAATTAATTAGTAATCTGATTATAATTTTAGAGAAGTAATCAAATGTGGATTACTTTTTGAAAGTAATTTACCCAACATTGGTTTTGGTTATGTGAGTGTGAGAAAGCTCTTTCAATATGGATTATAGATCTAAACGCCTAGAAAGTCTATAAGTCTAAACTCTAGAGCAAATGATAGTGATAAGAACTCTCTAGGGAACCCATCCATTATACACTGTTAATCTAAAGATATCATACTATATCAACTATTTCCAACACAAAAATGAATAAATATTGAAAGATTGAGAGAGAGAGAGAGAGAGAGAGAGAGAGAGAGAGAGTGACAGAGCAATGCCTTAGATGTGCTAAAAAAAGATTAAGAAGATGGGTCTTTCTGTTATTAGAGGAGCAAACATTGAGGCACACACTGTTTTTTCTACTTTATTGCATTCCACTTTGAGTTCTTAAGAGTTTATGTAAGTGTTCTTTTCAACATTGTTTTGACTGTTCTCTTACTTATAAGGGAAAACAATAGTTTATTAATGCTCTACGGTGTCTGAAACATCCTACGGTCCATATTTCAAAACCGTTCCATGTTTCAAGAACTGTTTCATGCCCATATGGTTTAGACAATCAAAACACATTATACCTGATTAGCTGAGATTCCTTACAAAGACTAGGGTCAGTGTGCTGGGCATCAGACCTTATCTAATCCTTCTTTTTAAGCTCCCATACATCCCTGCTGTTCTTGAAGCCCTTGTGTGTTTTTGGTAACAAGGGCTGCAACATTTTTTATTTTATTTTGGAGGGGCTACCACTAAGCCTGCTAATCTACCCACAAAGAGAAAGAAGGGAGAAGGAGAAGAGGATTATGATGAAGAAAGTATAAAAAGAAAAATTCCACCCAGCTACACATCCCAAGGGACCATCTCCGGCAAAGATTAGAAAATACCCACAGTGGCCATACTGACAGTGGGAAGCCCAAATGAATTACAGCTAATGCTCATATGCTGCAATCCGCAGGGGTCAGAGGCGTTGGATGGGATAATTACAATTTCTGCTGTGAGCTGCAAGTGCTCCTTTGTGGGAGGAACATTTAAGATGGTCTCTGTGAAATAAAGGAGCTGCAGGATTAGTATAGTTTTGAAAATGTTACTAGTTTTCATTTTGTTTTGCACTTAATTTTTGTTTAAATTGTTCATAAATTATTTTTTTAGGACTGAAAATTTATTAAGATTTTAAAATATTAATATTTATTAAATTCATTCGCAATTAATCGCATGTATAGATATTTACTGAAAAGGCCCCCAAATAAAGGTAATTCAATATATAATAATCAAAATAAATGTATAATAATTTTTATGGGTTGACAATCGATTATTTTTTTTAAATCAAATTAATCACATATGTTAATTAAGTAATCTAGTAAATCACAATTATTCGCATCTATCAATATTTGCTGAAATAACCCTAACCCTCACAAATTATTGTATATATATATATATATATATACTATAATCATGCAGCTCTAAATCTATGCCCCCCTCTCTCTCTCCACAGAGTCCCCCAAAAACATAAAATAATTGCCCAATTTCCCATTAAATTAATCCCAGATCCCCAGCCTTCTACACGACAACTCTTTGAAGACTGCCAACCTCCCCATCTCCTCGCATCACTCCCGAATTTAGGGCGCTCCAACCAACTTCCATCTCCTTAAAACAATCTGCCTGCCTATCATAGCACTGGTCAGGACACAATTTTTTATGTATTTATTTCTTATGTCGATGACCGGCCCATCACCCAAAACACAGAGTCTTGGACAAAACTAAATCTGAGTGTCAAACAATTTAAACACAAAACTCTGAACCTTCAGCCAAAATTCCTGGATCTCATGGGCCATGTCTCCATCCCCCGATTGGCAATGCCAGCAGGTGGGTGTGTCTTTAAGACCAAGCCTAAACAATCTAGAGGGGGTCCAATAGAATCTAAGTAAAATCTTGAATTGCATAAATCGCACCTTTGCATCTCTAGATACACTTATGTCCATACCGAGTGCAAATGCGAGATAACAGGGCCTAATTTAACTTCTCCAGTTAGTTTGATATAAAGGCTTTGCAATGGCGAAATAGGGGCAAGAATTTGCTGTTCAATACAAAACCAGGGAGGGGCTCTCTCAGGTGGAAGCGACCAATGAGCCAAATGTCTAAGATAGAATATATAATAATAAAACAAAATATTGAGTAGGCCAAGCCCACATTTGTCAATCGGCCTATGTGATTTGTTGAAATGCAATCTGGGACATTTACCATTCCAAATAAAGGTCTTCGCTATGCAGGGAGAGATTGTAGCAGGTAGTTGAATTTTGGGATACAATTAATTTTAATAACATTAACCTTCCCAATCATAGATAAATGTAATGAAGCCCACCTGCCCACATCACTCAAAAACCTTTTTAATAAAGGGTCAGAATTAACTCTAACTAAATCAGACAAATTTTCTGGGAATAAAATGTCCAAATACTTAATGCCCTGTTTGGGTCACTAGAAGGTTCCTGGTTAAAAAGCTGTCACTGGGCAGTACGCTGTCAGAGCCAAAGCTTTGGATTTAGACCAACTGACTCTGTATCCTGAGAAATTAGAGAAGGAGTTAATAATCCTGTGGAGGCAAGGCATAGATCTAGTGTGGTCGGATACGAATGACAAAATATTATTTGCATAAAGCAAAAGTTTATGCGCTACACCTCCCGCCATCACCCCTGGAAAATCATTCTCCTTTCTTATCGTGGCTGCTAATTGTTCCAGGGCAAGACAGAACAATAATGGGGAAAGACCTACTCAGAGTAAAATAATCTGAAATGAATCCATATGTTTGAACCACCACTACCGTGTGTCTATAAAGTAACTTAATCCATTCAATAAAATGTTTCCTAACCTGTATATTTCCAAAACCATAAAAAGATAATCCCATTCTACCATATCAAACCATATCTTTTTGGCGTCAAGTGAGATGGCAGCGACTGATCATTCGCCACTGACCACATGATATTGATGAAACGCCTAATGTTATCAGAAGAGCTACAACCCCGAATAAACCCCACCTGATCTATATGTATAGAGATGTCAAAATTTACACTCTTACACTCGTTTGGATCTTTGTCCTTTTTAAAATCAGACTGATCCGGGCTTGTGTCTTTTGGCGGAGCTTTCCATTCATCAGTGATTCTGTATAAACTTCTAACAAAAGTGGAGCCAGTTCTGTAGCGTAAGATCTAAAAAATTCAGCGGCAAAACCATCTGCCCTGGAGCCTTGCCTGTAGGCAAGGCCTTATTACCTCATCAAGCTCCTCCAAGGTTATACCAGAATCAAGAATAATTTTTTTGCTCAGTCGTCAGTTTAGGGAGATTTAATGGTTCCACAAATTTCCTAATATCTTCATCAGTAGACAAAGACGTGGAGCTATAAAGATCAACATAGAATTCTTTAAAAGCATTATTAATATCAATGACCGTGGTAAATATTTCACCACTAGCCGTTGTCACTGAGGGAATGGTAGAAAAAGACTTTCTCTGTTTTATATATCTAGCCAAAAGCTTCCCTGCTTTGTCCCCCAACTCAAAGTATGACTGTCTTTCCCTGCACAGCCAAAACTCCACCTTCCGCAACAAAATAGTATTATATCTGTATTTCAGTCGGGTCAATCAGACGGCATTTGTCGCTTCAGCTCAGCCTCAGCATTGTTTACATTTCCATCTAACTCCACAATTTCTTATGCTTTGGATTTTTTGAGGAATGAGGCATACTATATGATCCAGCCCCTAAGAACCACCTTAAGAGCCTCCCAAGTCATGCCCACAGAGGATAATGAGAACCAGTTGGTCTCCATATAAACATTGATTTCAGCCTTTAATATTTGTTGGAATTCAGGATTTTGCAAAAGGGATACATTAAAGCACCAACTATATGATTTCTTTTTATCCATATATGGCAACACCTCTAATCACACCAGGGTGTGATCTGAGACTAAGATGTTTCCAATTGAGCAATCCATAACAGATGAAATGAGGGACTTGGATATAAAAAAAATATATATATTCTAGAAGAAATCTTATGGACTGATGAAAAGTATAGTATCTACCAGATGGATTCAAAAGTCTCGAAATATCTGTAAGACCTAGATTTTTACACATCTTGTGAAGCGTCACTTTTGCTCTAGGGGGCTTACACACTTTTGCTTCACTATGCTCAAGGACTGAGTCATCAAAAGATTAAAGTCTCCTCCCAATATTATATCATGAGGGGTGCCAGCAGCTTGCAACATTTCTTCAAGATCTATAAAATATTTCGAGCTGATCATCAAATATTAGCTAAAATCAGCCTTTGCCCTTGAATTTCTGTTGAAACAGTAATGTCTCTTCCAAATTGATCATTAATCTGTTTGAGAAATTTGAATTGTAGATGCTTACATATTAATGTAATGACTCCCCTGCTCTTACTTGAGCCAGCACTAAAGAAAACATGACCCCCCCCCCCCCCCCCCCCCCCCCCCCCCCCCCACACATCTTCCCAAATATTTCAGCTTCCTGTGGGGAAAGATGCATTTCTTGAAGAAACACTATATCGTGTTTCCTTCGTTTAAGAAAAGAAATAACCTTCCTTCTTTTTATGGAGTGCCACAACCCATTCACGTTCCATGTGGAGAGAGATAATCCACTCATATTAACATTTGACATTTTTAAATATTAGAAAAAAAAATGTGTGTGCCAAAAACAAAATTATAAATACCACATTCCAACATTAGAGCAAAAAACAAACCCCAAACAGACAAAAGAAAAATGTGCGCATTCTTCTGTCGCAGGAAAGATGGCCTTCTGTCGCAGGTAAAGTGGCCTTTCCAGATCCGGGTCACCGCCTCAAGTATGCCCCATTGGCCACAGGGCACAGGACCACCACGCTTGCCTTGTGCATATCATATAGTTACCGATGGCAGTGAAGGAAAGAAACTGAATTCCTATGCTCCTGATAGCAAGAGTAACACACATGTTATTTGTAAACCAGTCACTACCTATAACAAGCAAATGATCCAATACAACTGTAATACGTGTTTATGTCACCCATGAAATTATAAATAAGTTTAACCCGAACATGCTGTTTAGTTAGTGCAAGATGACTGGTGGCAATTTACTGGAAGAAAACAGAAAGTCCATCCATTAGTCATTGGTTGAAAGATCTGTCGCATTGTATTGCATTGGAACAAAATAACCTTCAGTATTAAGGGCAAACTAAAAGAATATTATAAAATCTGGGATCTTTTTATACACTTTCTGGAAAATAACAATATATTATCACAGGCGACATAAGATACCTTTTACTCCACTGACTGATAAATTTGGATTGTTCTTATATGTTTGAAGATATATGAAAATGTATGACTCAGCCTTTGTGTAACAACCTTTTGGCCTTTGTAACTGAATTTCTGGATGCAGATGGAGGGTGGAAGGGAAGGCAGTTAAAGTATATGTAAACATTACTTGTTTTTTTTATATTTTTTGCAATAAATATATGGTTTAAAAAACAAAAATGGATTTGCGCCCCTTTAGTGAGCTGCTGGCACCACCCATTAAATCAGATAAATTTGACACCATTGAACACCATTTTCGCTCTGAAATGTACTCCTTCCACACTGACGTTTTCAAACATTTTACAAAAGTTGCTCTTCCCCAATGAAACATATGATAACGCTTGTAACCCCTTACTGCACATGCGAAAAAAACAGCTGAAATGCTGAAAATGCCTTTAAAGGTATGCAATTTGAAGGTTGTACAACGTAACATACATCTTTAACAGTGCTATCAATGTGGATAGCAGGCACAACAATGCCGCTACAACATGGGCCACCATTGTTATTGTTTTGGGTTGAATGGATCACATGACAACAAATACCTCATCATTGTCTAAAATATCTTTTCGATTTTAACCGCCTGGCAGAGTGTTTTCGAAAAGCTGGAAAAAAATGCCATCTCAGTGTGGATGGAAGGCCAAAATGTAGAGAAAAATATGTGTTTTCAAATGAATCCAGATTAATGTTGATGTTGTTTGTTAGTTCCGTCTATATAATTAAATCCTTCGGGCTGTTGACAGCCAACTACTGCTTAAGTTGAACCTGAACTCATTTTTACTCCAAAAGGGATACATTAGAATGGTTGTTGTTCTACATATGGAAAGGTCTTATTGGTTGTCTCTAATGGTGACCAGAACCAGAAAAATTCCAGCAGGAATTACAATCATCATGCCGCTTGCCCAGTGGTTAGTCAGGAAACATGTGGATAGCAAGCATGTAAAACATGTTTAATAAAACCCATCTCTGATGTTATTTTTTTTAAATAAGCTAGATTGCTAAAAAAAAAAAAAATATTTTTTATTTTTTTGCCTTATCTTTCTGCTAGATGCATTTGATGTCTGTGCTCCTATCTCCTCCCTTAGTTCTTGTTTTAAAATTCTGTTGGTGTAATTATTCTTCAGTGAGAGCTAAAAAACATGGCTTTAATTTTTCATTTCACTAAGATAACAAGCAAAAGATTAAGATTCTGACCATTCTTTGGTGTTGTTTGAAGCGGAAACAGATTGTCATAAACTCGCTCTGTTATCAGTTTAAAGAAACTCGATTTTGCTGGATTAACAAAGTGGTAAATTCTTTTAAAATTGCACTTATATATTCAGACACATGCTTTGATTGGAAAGATTATAAAACTTCTCTTATGTTAGTTCTGCATCAGCTAGAAGAAATGGGATGACTTCACCAATTACTGTTCAAGTGTCAGTGTCAACATAATCGTGTGATGTGTCCCTGAGGGTTACACTGTTGACACACACCAGCCTTATTAGTTTAAATGTATGATTTAAAGGTCCTTGGTGTTCAAGCAGTGCTGACGTGCATCTTTTCGGTTCAAGTATGCTGTTTATCATACTGCTGATCCAGGCAGATAACTGTACGTTCAACATTTGCTCAAGCAAAATGCCCCTCACTGCTCCCGGCCACCGTTCCACTCCATAATGCTTGGAACAAATATGGAATGATGGATTCTGTGGTTAACCAAATCCGATGCAAGTCCCTTTGGTCACATTTTATCGCAAAAGTGCCTGATGTACATTATTCAACCTGAGAATCCACATACACCCCCAGCCCACTTTATATTTGCTGGCAGATAAAGGTCTTCTCCATGAAAGAGGCTTGTCACACCATTTGCATCTGAATGCCAACTGCTGTTGGCAAATTCAAGGAGACTTTGGAAAGTTTGCATACTGAAGCGGATGGTGGACGCACATTCCCCAAGCCATGTCAGCATAGTTAGAATTTTAAGAACTTATAATGATGGTGGTAGTTGAGAAGCAAAGCCCATGAGAGACATTTAAACAGGTCAAGTGAGCCTATTTCATGATTGTTTATGTTGTTCTGCCCATGGTTAACGGCCTGCGCATAAGCATTATTACTGTCAGGATTTTACATAGAAACAGGCTCAAAAGTGTCAACAGTGTCGCTGTCCTTTTCTGCATATCACCGCCCCCTTCGGCCTATTGCGACAACAGGCCAAAACGGCCTGTTTTGCATAACGCGACAGCTCATTTCAGCTTATCGCGGTTCCATTTCGCTGCCGGCCCAATGCTCCCAATGGCCAGTCTGTCCGTGATTGGCCCGAAAGTACGTCGGCCCACTGGGAAAATGCCCAGTATGCCAGATTATCAATCCAGCCCTGATTACTGTATGATGCAATAAATGAGAGTCTATAGCACTAAAGCCATGCTTTGGACAACTTTCCTCTGGTCTGATTTTGTGTAAAATTTGTTACATAATTTGCGCCTGATGATAAAAGTCAGCTGCTAAAAATATTATCTTGTTTTATATGCTTAATTTGCAAAAGGTTGTTTTCAATCCTTCATAGACCATTTTCAAGACAATTAACCTGTTTACATGCACAATCTTATTTTTCTCGCTGGTTTGATGGTAAAGATGAGTCTCTAAATTCACACAGGATTGCTTGAAATTCAAGATCTATGCTAAAGTATTTGTAGCAATTGGTATGTCATACTTGACAATGTTTGCATTCCTTGTCTGGACAAAAACATCTCCTGTTTGTCCAGCTAGAGCTGTTTAAGATTTAACTCTTTTCTCAAGCATTTGTTTTTAACAATTGGCAGCAATGAGTCCTAAAGAGGGATGGGGAGGGGGGACAGGGTGAACACAACAGCCAAGAGAATTTAAAAGAGGAGACCCCCAAGGTCAGACCTCATCCATTCCCCTGAGCGAGAATAATGACAGAGGAGAGGGCAGGAATTAACATGGACTGAACGCAGCTGTGTGTGTGTGTTTGTGAGGGTGAGAGAGACGGAGATGGAGGTAGAAACTGAAAGAGAGTGAGGTTGAGTGGCGGAGAAGAACACAGAAAGTGATGCAGGATAAAAGGCTGTGACAGATATGATTTAAAATACCCTTGAAGGATTTGTTCAATTGAGAGGGTCCAGCGATGAACAGTAGGAGACCCTAAGAGCATCTCTTGGAAAAATGTTGATTGTTAGTTTGTCCTGTGGGAGGGTGAACTTTGTGTTGTCACCTCTGCCCTGAGCACTGTGGGGTCCTGAGATCTACAACACTTCTGGTCTTGACCGCTATATAAGGTAAGATTATGAGATTGAAGAAGATACACTCTAAATATTGGCTCTCAACATGCAATTGTTAAGGAGCTATTTCTACTTGAGCTAACCCCTAATGTGTAACACATTAATTGTTGATGGTGTAACAATTTATTCAGGTTGGTTCAGTAATGTTAAACAATATTTTGACTTCAATAAAACCAGTTAATTTAGATGTTAAGTTAACATTTTTTTATTTTTAGCACTGTACACTGAAATTTATTTATGTCATTTTTTTGTTAGTTAACTTACTTCTGCCTTTATGTGCTATCGGAATTATCGTAAATACAAGTTTACCACTCGGAAGTTGTACATGAATGACCCCTCAAGTCGTAAGAGAGATAATTTTGATATCTGAGTTTCCGAGTTGGGAGGAGACGTAAACTTTCAACATTGTGGAGGAGAGTAAAGTTTCTGTTGTGAATGACAGGTTTTATTCATCTTTCTAAATACAGCTAATTGTTAGCACTTGCCATTTTGGTCAAATACAATTATGTATATCAGCAACCATTTGATGCATGTTGTGGATTTTCACACTGTGAAAATAGCTTGTATTTAACACAAATTCCATTATCACCAACAAGCTAATTTAGAAATGTGTATTACATATATTTTAAAAAAATATGTATGGTTAAACCTGGCGTCATCCATGTTTCCAGTCCTTTCAGACAGCAAAGCACTTGAGTGCAACGTTCTCGTAATTACCACTTCAGAAGTGGGAAGTAGGATCATTTCAATAGCACATGAAGGCAGTAATTGTACTCCATGTGATAATATCTAAATTAACTGATTTTATTCAAGTCCAAAATGTTATTTAACATGACTAAATTAACCTGACAAATTGGGTTAAACCAACAAAATTTATTTCAAAGGTTAGATCAAATCATTTAATTGCATCTTTTTTCCATACAATGAAACGGAATGGTGACTGAGGCTAAGGTTCTGCCTTACATCTCCATTTGTGATCCACCAAAGAAGGAAAGGCATGTGTGTTTAGATTTAGAACAACAGGGTAAGTAAATAAAGAAAGAAGATTTGTTTACAGATTAATTATCCCTTTAATACTTCAGAGGGATGCTGTGGCATCCATTTCGGATTGTGTTACAAGGAAGAGCGCTGTGGGAGATGAACTTCCTGGGGTATCCAAAACAAACACTAATTTGTGTCTTAGCACATGTTTTCTCCTGAATGCTCACAGTTGGTGGTGTGCTGGGTTAATGCTGTGCTGAGAAGCTACAAAATACTTGTATTGTACTTGACTATCTTTTATTATACTTTTATTAGACCTCCAAGGAAGTCAAAGAACAACTGCTATGGTCTTTATCAAATAATTGTGTCTTGCTGTGGGTGCATAGAAGTGTTTGCACTTGTTGCTTGTTGCATTTTTATACCTAAAAATGCATAATCTCACATTGGAAAGATGTCACAAGGGCTGTTTATCTCAGAAACTTTATATGGTTTAGAGACAAAAGTCCAATTACACAAATTCTTACACTTTCTGAATTGTTGTACTGTTTAAATTAGCTGAAAAGCCAATAAAAGGCTGTAATGGCAAAAGGGTGTTAAACAGCCATTGGGACAACTTACCCATATAGTGTGACAACATTCCCTGCTATTGGGTCAATGATAAAAGATCAATGCATGTATGATGAACTATATATTTCTTGTGAAGAAATGGTGGAAATGTTCAAGATCTTTCCATACAAAAAAAAAAATCGAAACTGGCCGCTAACGTGTCGCAAATTTGCAGAAATTTGCCACTCTATATATTCACATACAAATGAGCTTTTGTGCAAATTTTTGCCAAACGTTTGCAGCACTTACTGTAACTGGTAGTGGTGAACCTCTGGCAAACCTTTGGCAACAATGGACTTTAATAAACCAAAGAGAGTGCATGTTACACCACTCCTTGTCTCTCTTCACTGGCTGCCGGTTGATGCACGTACCAAATTCAAGGCTCTGATGCTGGCATACAGAACAGTCACTGGGTCTGCTCCAGCATACCTAAAATAATTTCTGCAGAGCTACGTTCCCACCAGAAGCCTGTGGTCAGCTAAGGAACAGCGCCTTGTTGTACCAACACAAAGAGGCACCGAAACACTTTCCCGGACTTTCACGTACCACGTTGGTGGAATTACCTTCCCAACACCATTCGTGAAGCTGACTCACTTTCTGTCTTCAAAAAATGGCTAAAGACACATCTTGTCCATGAGCACTTAACCAGTCACTAAATAAAAAATCATGTTGCACTTTAATCTGTCTTGAATACTTCTATTATGAAGCTAGTAAAATTTTTCAACAAAACAATTTTTCAATGGACAATGATCAGTGGCGAATTTGCGGCAAGTTTGTGGCAAAGTTGCCATGAAATCTCGATTTTAGTTAGGGTTTTTGTAGCCAAGACTTTAAGTTATGTGCCTGTATCGAAATTCAAAATGACTGGATTAAAATATCTGACAACTAGCTCCAGTCTCCCAAACTCCATTTAGCAATTTCTACTGAGATAAGGGTCCAAATGCTGCCCCAACCTTAGCTGTAAGTTTGGTATAAATATACATCTAAACCTTTCCATTACAGATTTTGTATCTCACACCCTCCTCCTTCCAATCCATAAACACTCAACTGTCTTCTCTAATAATGACCCGTCCTCTGCTAACCTTTGGCCTGTATCATTCACCATCTCTCTGATATCTTTTGGCACATAGCCCACAGTTGTTAGCTTCCACACCAGCTGCCATATATTCAACCGATCGTTACACATCAGCAATGACTCACTCTCTATGCATCATTAATGATTAATTAATGCCAAGCATGATATATACGATCACTTGTATGAAGGGGCTCTTCAGTTGCTGACTGTAGTAAATAAAAACCCAAAGGAGTGAAAATGTAAGGTAATTTAAGACAGGGGTGACTGGGAGAGTTTGTTGGGGAGTGTATTTATGATCATATAATGCCACTGTCAATAAATGCCAATTTGAGTTATCCCTGTCTGGAAAAATACTGTCCTGAGAAATACTCTAGGTGTTAGTTATCCACTTATATTAGTTAATAAAACTGACACTGAAGTTATTTAAACTGTTCATGAATTAATTAACTTAAAGTTGTGATTTTGCTAACATTCGCCATATTGCTTTATTCCATGACACAGCTTTTTCCCAAAACCCTTTTCATCCAAAGATATGTCAGTAAACTGAGTCAAGACAGGACATAATAATAGAAAGAGATGGCAAAAACGTATGGGTTGGCTTGTATAAGCCAATGACTTTTACTCCCATAGAACAAAATAATTGCACCAATGGGCAATGTTAATATACATTTTTTCCTAAGTTTAACCCCTGGCCCCAAAGCTATTCCGAACTTTATATTTGATAGGAAAATGACTTGTATTTATGGGAGAAAGAGAACATCAGGGATTGGAACAAGACGAGGCAAGCAGATTCCATGTTATTGATGTGTTATTACATCAGTTCCCAGATAGCACACGTACATCTCTGAGATGTCTCTTTTAGATCTTTTCATCTGGACAGCATCACAATTTAATTAACATCTGCACAACATCATAAAAATATCAGATTTACAAACTTTTTAAATCATAAACGTTAAAGCTGAATGTCTTATTGATTGATCTTAGATGTGTTGCAGATGTGAAAACAACGTAAAAAATACGTCTTCCAGATGTAAATGCACACATGAAATAGATGTCTGGGTGATGTTCGTGTGCTTTCAGGGTTATTTGTATCGCATAGCCTAAATTAAAATGTAATGAGTAACCAAATTTTCCTAACCAAAAGTTTCTTTTTCTTAAAATAAAGTGTTGGATAGGAGGTTAGCTAAAATTTGATGCCTGTATTGTATCGATTTAAAATTCTGTTTGTCGATTAGTATGTTTAAAAGCCTCATCTTTTTATATAAGACAAGTCATCGGATATCTTACGATTTTGCCATCTCGAACAAAATTTTTACGAGTTATGTGAGTATGTTGGTAAACTCGATTTCAGCAAACTAGAATGTGCAAAATCACAAGCAGAGATCATTTCTGATTGGCTAGGTTTTTGATTGGCTCAAAAACTGTGGGGCGCTGACTGTTCTGTTATTGCTGTTTAGAGTCTAGAGGTGTCACAAAACAGGTGTGATTTCTCTGGGCATATTTCATATCTGTCCCTAGTTGGGACAATTTATCTGAGAGCACCTTAGAACACCTTTCAACATGGTTTAAATATTTC
The DNA here is from genome assembly GCA_032164185.1 of Moxostoma hubbsi. Lineage (NCBI taxonomy): Eukaryota > Metazoa > Chordata > Actinopteri > Cypriniformes > Catostomidae > Moxostoma > Moxostoma hubbsi. The sequence continues at coordinate 16,967,561 of JAVLUX010000186.1, forward strand.
CATTTGAGTTTTTAACCAAAATTTCTGTTTTGTTCTCCAATCACAGGTAAAGAAGACACTGTGACCTTAGTATAACTAACTTTGGCAGTGAAAGACACTAAAGCATGGCAGTTTGGTGGAGACCAGCTATCCATCTCCTTCTCTTCATGCTAACGCTCCTCTACCCCTCGGATGGAACCACGTACCACTCTGGCCAGAGGATGAGGTCTCGTCTTCAGAGGGACCGACGGAATGTTCGCCCAAACATCATACTCATTCTTACCGATGACCAGGACATTGAACTTGGTGCGCTGCCCTGCAAACATATTTATGTTCTTTAAACATTTTTCATTGTGGTTGTGGGAACATGAACAAAATCCAATTTTCTTAACATTAAACTCAGTAGAATGTTATTCATAGGTTAGCATGACATTCCAGGAAAAACCTTTACACACTTTACACCATTTACCTTTACACCAATAACATTGTAAGGATGTTTCAATAATGTTATTTTAACATTTGTTCCAAACCTTTAAATAATTTTAACAAAAGATGTTGGAATGCTCACTGTTAGGTGTGTGTGTGTTGGTGTATATTGTGTATGCTTGTGGGTAGTGTAAACTCATGTATGAGTATGTACTTGCTCATTCAGACCATTAGTACCGACCAACTGCTGGGGTCCATTGTGCCAAACTTACTGTGTTTCATCTGTTTTTTGGCGCTTTACTCACAGAAGTGGCAACATAATGGCCTTGCTGCTGGTCTTTGTTCAGTCCTTTCTTTCAAACCCTTTAAGGGAGGAAAAATATGGTCAATTGATGTATTTTCTCTATCTCCCTCTCACGCCGTCTTTTTCAAATCCACATATATCACTGTTTTCCCTAAAGGCTCCATGCAGGCCATGAACAAAACAAAGCGTATAATGATGCAAGGCGGCACCCACTTCTCCAATGCGTTTGCCACCACGCCTATGTGCTGTCCTTCTCGGTCCTCCATTCTCACTGGAAAATATGTCCATAACCACCACACCTACACCAACAATGAGAACTGCTCCTCACCATCCTGGCAGGCCCACCATGAACCACATACCTTTGCTGTCCACCTCAACAATTCAGGCTACAGAACTGGTTAGTGCACATTATGCACTGTATATAGTAGTTGTTTTAGGCTACATTAAACCCTGCAACATTTTTGACCAACCCAATCTGTTTGAAATTGTTTGATTATTTTTGCAATTCCGTTTGGTGCCGCTAGTGGTGCAGAAATAACACTCATCACCTACACTGAAATTTTTTGTTGTTGTCTCAACAACCATAACACATTATTTATAAATAAATTGCTACTACTAAAATAACATAATGAGCTTCATGCCATCCCAGATGGCATGAAGACTTTCTCAGACTTTCTTCTGATTTTTAGAAGAATATCTCAGCTCTATAGGTCCATACAATGCAAGTGAATGGTGACCAGAACTCCAAAAGCTCCAAAAAGGAGATAAAGTCAGTATAAAAGTAATCCATAAGACTCCAGTTGTTTAATAAATGTATTTTGAAGAGATTCAGTTGGTTTTGTGTGAAAACTGCAAAATGTGACTCCTTTTTCACTGTAGATATAGACAGTAATCCCCTTGGCGATCATGATTTCAAGCTCGATTTCACTTCCTATAGTTCTATCTAGCGCTCTGTTTATGCGTTAAGCATTATGAAGTGTAATCAAGCTTGAATCATGATTGTATCTAGAGACTGCAATGACAAGATGTACAGTGAAAAATAAGTTATATTTTGGTCTGTTCTCACCCAAAATCGATTGGATCACTTCAGAAGGGATTGATTAAACCACTTATGTTGTATGAATTACTTTTATGCTGACTTTTTCTCATTTTTGGAGCTTTTGGAGTTCTGATCACCATTCACTTGCATTGTATGGACCTACAGAGCTGAGATATTCTTCTAAAAATCTTTGTTTGTGTTCAGCAGAAGAAAGAAAGTCATACACATCTGGGGTGGCATGAGGGTAAGTAAATGATGAGAGAATTACATTTTTTTTGGTGAACTATTCATTTAAGTAAATCAAACACATAATTTTTTTCAGTTTATAAAGCTGACATTTCTTAATATGTGATTATGTCAGATATTTTCTGACCTCCTGCTTTTTGTTGCAGCCTTCTTTGGGAAGTATCTGAATGAGTACAACGGCTCTTATGTGCCTCATGGCTGGAGGGAATGGGTCGCACTGGTGAAGAATTCACGTTTCTACAACTACAGTTTGTGCCGAAATGGGATCAGAGAAAAGCATGGCACAGAGTATCCAAAGGTTGTGTGACATCTTTTTTTGAAAGAGTGTGACTAAACTTTGTATAAAGAAACTGATTTGAATTTACTTCATAGTCTAATATTTTACCCAACATATAAACACCAAAGTACACTGCTAGTATAACCCACTGACAGAACAACTCAAACCGAACAACTACCAAAAAGGGCTCATGCAAAGAAATTTCGTACTACATTGCGTACCAAAGTTCAAGCTCAAACTCTGAACCGTGAATTCGTTCGACAAGAGGACACGCAACCAATAGGAGACTGAAATGTCATACGCTGACCTCTTGGCTCAAATCAAATGATACTTATTTCAAAGCATGTGAGATTTATTGTTGCATGAGTGTGAGTAGACAAAATATAAATTTTTTTTTTATCTATAATTAGTTTTTTTTATCTATTATTTACTTACATCAGAAGTCCTCCCGTGTGACATCATATCCTGGTCCGTTAAGTTGTACAAAAAAATGTTGCATGCTCAATACCTAGTGTGACCACCCTATGTTGTCCATAGCTGAGTTCGGAATGGCATACTACCATGCGTGGCAGTTTTTATGGTAGTGCATACAGCAGAAATATTAAGAGTATTTTGCTAGTATGCCATTCAAAACTCATTACTCCTGGACAATGCAATTAAATTACTTTTGTGAGAATCCAGTGAGGAATTTCTCTGAAAAGCACAAAGAAGTACATCTTTTTACTTTATATATATATTACCCTTTGTCATTTCATTTGTTTAACAGGACTATCTCACTGATGTAATCACAAACGACAGCATAAACTACTTCCGTATGTCAAAGAGAATGTACCCACACAGGCCTGTAATGATGGTTCTGAGTCACGCTGCCCCCCATGGCCCAGAGGATGCAGCACCTCAGTACAGCAGTGCCTTTCCCAATGCATCTCAGCACATGTAAGAATATACAGTTTGTTTGAATTCACAGCTTCATATGGGCTCATAAATCCCAATCAGTATACATTTTCAGTGTACAGCTCTGTGATATGGCAGGCTTATAAATAATGCTGTATAGCACTGTAGCCACTATATTCTCATTACTTTTAATGAACTAACTCTTGTGACCTATTTTGCTCTTGGTTTATTGCAGGAACAGAGTGGTTTGTTTATATATATATATATATATATATATATATAAACTGTATAAATGTATGTGTGTGTGTGTATTCTGTATACAGTTATTGTTTTTCTAGTGCCATTGAGTTTATACATTAGGCTCAAGAGAGATAGATAGTGCTGTTATTATAATATCAAGATTGATCAGTCACCATCAGTCTTCGTTAATAGGTCCCATTTGAGGCATAAAGGCCTGTACTATTATTTTTGTTTGGTTTGTGGTTTGCATTTGATTACTCTTTAATCTATTTTGTTCTGTTATAAATTAGCCTCCTCATGTATTAAAAATGTCTCTAATTGCAGGTTCACTGGTATTTTATTGTTAATGTTATAATTTTAGATGCTAGTTTTATTGATTGTTTAGGTACGCAAGTACAGTACATGCAACATTATGCAAATGGAGCCTTAGGCTTTACAGACAACACAGAAAACATGCTTAATCTTGATGGTGGAATGGCTTTAGTATGTGGCGACTCAAGATTATCAATTTGCCAACTTCTAGGTAGCTGGCAAAGTTTGTTATGTTGAAGTTACTAAAATTAAATTAAAAAAAAAAGTGTATTTTTGGTATATCTTCACGATTATGGTTGGTTTAACTACAATAGTAAGCTGTTTTTTTTAAATCCTTTTTTGTCAGGGAGGTAGATTACACAAGCTAGCTCATTAAAACTCATTTAATTTGTGATTATATTACTCGTATAGTATTTTGCCAATAAATGTCCTTTTTAGCTAGTCTGTGATCCTTTATCTTTCCTGTAAAGGTTCCCAGTCCAGTGGCATGCACAATCCCGTAGCCACCTTTTTTGCCTTTTCTCTCCTGTGCTTTGGCAGACAAAAAAAATATAATAAATAAACAGATGATCATCCTCCATAGCATACTTGCTCAAATTTTACTGCTCACACCATCGCCAACTAACTTATTTGTTACATACTGTAGCAGACACCGCCTGAATGATGGCCAAAACTTGACTATGAATTTAACTGTATTTATTGATGCCAAACGATCCTTGAAATGTCCTTTTATGTTAGTAAAATCACCTTAAACTCCTTAAAATCTCCTTTTCACTGTAGCAAATCACCTTTTATGTCCAGCATATCACCGTAAGAGTTGAACAATAAAACAAAAATACAAAAGTACAAATTAAACTCTTGTCCGTTAAACTATTTGGATGTGTTGCATTTCAATGTTATTAAAATCAACATTTTAATGACAAACCATTCTGTGATGAGGAAGAGGGCAGTTTGAGAGAGAGAGAGACGCACGCAGTCGTGCTGCGTGTTTGTTTATGTTGGTTTTAAGTTTACCATTAAAGTTTATGTTTACTGTTCAGATGGTTCCCGCCTCCTCATTGCCCGTCCTTATATTGTTACAGTGGTGCCGAAACCCGGGACTGTAACAGTATGAGGACAGTCAAGGAGGAGGCGGGAACCTCCTTTGGAAAAAGAAAAGGATCTACCTCCTTTTGTGGACTTTGATATTCTAGGATCTATTAACAGGCCAGAATTTTGCGATCTTAATGAATGTGATGGAATAGGGTAGTTGAAGGTCACTTAAATACTGCAAAGCTAGACCATTCAAAGCTTTGTACGTAGTTAGCACAATTTAAAATTGAATACAAAATTTACCATGTAACATGTAATTATGATAAAATGGGGCTAATGTGATCATATTTCTTTGTTCTAGTCAGCACTATGGCTGCTGTATTTTGAATCAATTGAAGTTTATTTATTGAACTTGCTGGACATCCTCCCAGTAATGCATTACAATAATCTCTTGAGGTCATGAACGCATAAATTTGTTTTTCGGCATCAGCAACAGAGAGCATTTGTCGTAATTTAGCAATATTTCGGAGGTGGAAGAATGCTGTTATACAAACATTGGAAATGAGATTTTCAGAGGACAGATTAATATCAAATATAACTTTTTATAAACATATATAAAATACACGTTTTTTGCTGTAGATGACAACGTAACAGTACATTCATCTAGAGTCAAATTATATTTTTTGGTCCAATAATTAGTACCTCTGTTTTGTTGGAATTGAGTAGAAGGAAACTTCTGGCCATCCAATCTTTGATTTCATTGAGAATCTAATTTGGGCTATTGTGAAATTTCGACGGGTTTCAAATAAATATAATGTTGGGTATCATCGGCATAACAGTGGAAACTTATTCCATGATTCCTGATAATATTTCCCAGGGAAGCATATATAAGGAGAAAAGTAGAGGCCCTAAAACTGATCCCTGTGGCACTCCATACTTAAATTTTGTTTGAGTTGACAATTCCTCATTTACATAGACATAGTGGTAGCAGTCTACTGAATAGGACCTAAACCATGCTAATGCAACTCCACAAATGCCAACATAACTCTCAAGCCTATTCAAGAGAACGTTGTGATCTATGGTGTCGAAGGCAGCACTAAGATCTAAAAGCACTAGAAGAGAAATGCAGCCATGATCAGATGATAAGAGCAAGTCATTTGAAATGAACATAGTTGGGAAGACACTGCCTTTTCTAGTATATAAAAAAAACAAAAAAACATTTTCTCCCCAGTTTGGAATGCCCAACTCCCAATGTGCTCGTGGTGATGTAGTGGCTCACCACAATCCAGGTGGCGGAGGAGGAATCTCTTTTTCCTTCACGTCTTAGACTGTTAATCCGCACATTTTATCATGTGGCTTATTGAGTGCTTTACCGCAGAGACCTAGCGCATGTGGAGGCTTCACTCTATTCTCCGCGATATCCACTCACAACTCACCATGTGCCCCACCGAGAGTGAGAACCACATTATAACGACCATGAGGAGGTTAACCCAATGTGACTCTACCCACCCTAGCAACTGGGCCAACTGGTTCCTTAGGAAGCCTGACTGGAGTCACTCAGCATGCCCTGGATTCAAACTTGCAACTCCAGGTGTGGTAGTCAGTGTCTTTACTTGCTGAGCTACCCAGGCCCCCCTTTTCTAGTATTTTTGACATAAATGGGAGATTAGAAATCAGTCTATAATTTGCCAATTCTCCATGATCAAGCTATGGCTTCTTAATAAGCGGATTGATAACTGTCATTTTAAAGTTTATTGGGACGTGTTGATGTTTTGATACGTTTTGTTAGCTCTTCTTGACTTATAACAGCAAAGGATTGAGGTTGTTTGTGAGGAAAATTATGAGACAATGTTTTCTGAGGTACTATGACAGACGATTTCATAATTCAAATTTTATTTCTAATTATATCAAAAAGAAAGAAAAGAAAAAAAGTCATTACTATTGTGCTGCTGAATATCTGGTTCAGTCGAGGCTTTGTTCTTATCCAATTTAGAGCTCTAATCAACCGTGGTGTTACTTTGCTCTTCCTTTCACTAATTAATTCACCAACATTTATTGTTTATTCATTCTGCTTGAATTGCCATTATAAATGTATATATTGCTTTAAAAAAAAATTCACCAATATGCTCCTCACATAAAGTCAGGGATTCGCTTCAAAATAAAAGTCCCACATTTTCTATTGAAAGAATGCAGGGTAAAAAGGACCTTAATCACTCAAAAATATATAATAGGGAAGTGATTACAACCACATGTACATTCAAGCATCACAGTGGAAAAATAAACCATAGCCATTCCATCTGTCCCAGAATGGCATGGTTTAACAACGAGTACTGTTCGGGCCCCATGGTTGAAAAGATACTCATGAGATGACAATGCTGTGATTATTACAATAAGAAATAGCCCTCATAACTCAGAACAAAGAACAATTCTCTACATCATTTTAAATCTGCAATACAATAAATTTTCTCTGCAATGTTGTTCAGCATAGTCAGCACCTTGAATCAACACACAATGCATTAAACACAAAGCTTCTCCATTCACAAAGTCTGTCATTGCACAGACATTTGTAGCCTGTTGTTGCAAATGCACAAAAACTAGGATTGTGACACTGAATTCTTTTGACTGCAAACTGTAAAATTTTATTCAATGGCACAGAAAATGTTTTTAACTATTCTGTAATTGCTGAATGTCCCATACAGAACCCCAACCTACAACTACGCCCCAAACCCAGACAAGCACTGGATCCTGCGTTACATGGGGCCCATGAAACCTGTGCACATGCAGTTCACCAATATGTTGCAAAGAAGGAGGCTGCAGACCCTGCTTTCAGTGGATGACAGCGTCGAAAAGGTCACATACTCACGCCACAAGTCTCAACAGCACAGTAGTAGCACAACTACTATGTCTTTAGAAGAAAAACTAGAGAAAATTAGGCAAAATGAATATTACTGCCTGTCTTTGCATTAGCATGACTCTGAATTTGAAAACTGGTCCAGGCACCAGAATCCAAAACAATCCATATGCTGGTGACTAGCTATAAATATCCTAGTTTAAATATGTTTCCCTTTTTTTTCACAGGTATACAACATGTTGGTAGAAACTGGGGAGCTGGATAACACCTACATCATCTACATGTCTGACCATGGCTATCACATTGGCCAGTTTGGACTAGTTAAGGGCAAGTCTATGCCTTACGAATTTGACATTCGAATCCCCTTCTTTTTGAGAGGCCCAAATGTGAAAGCAGGTGCCATGTGAGTCTTTAAAATGAAGATAGATAGAAGATATGCTCCCAACATGAGTCATTTATTGAGAAACTATAAAAATTGCACATTATTGACCATGAGTTTGTATTCTCCTGCAGTAATCCTCACATAGTCCTGAACATCGACCTAGCCCCAACCTTGCTAGACATGGCTGGAGTGGATATTCCCTTAGATATGGACGGCAAGTCTATCCTCAACCTGTTGGACACAGAAAGATCAGTGAACAGGTATAGCAGTTACAACACAACAATGTTGCTTCATTTAAAAGTGGTGTTTAATTTATGCAGATAATGCATATAATTTATGCAGATTATGCAATAAATCTGTGCTTAATATGCAGAGTCAATTAAACGTAAGCAATTTGTATACTGATTTTGCCTAAAAAAGAAATCAAAACATTGCTCTGTTTGTTTGAGCATCTCAGCCAGCCTTCTCAGCAACATGAGTTCAACCAAGGGTGTGAGTTTGGGGCAGCTGTTTGTTTGATCATTGATAGATGGGGAGAGTCTAATTACACATTTCACCTTATGTGATGTGATCTTATGTAGTAATCTCACAACATGATTTCATCTTTTATGATTTTAAGTTTTACTAGGTTTCATTCCCACAAGAAGGGCAAAGTGTGGCGAGATTCTTTCCTGGTAGAGAGGGGGTGAGTACATTTGATCAGGCCAGATGAACCCATGCATTTTTAATTGAACTCTATATCAGTTCTCAAACTCTTACACTGTATATCTTCCAAAAAAGACCCCATAAATTGATTAGACATGGCTTCATTAGAGAGGTACCATATGGTACCCTGACATCGGACACATCTGTGTGTTTTGGATAGGGCTGCATCTGATACTTTGCTGTATTTGAGTGGCAACCTGATGTGATCTCTTTCTTGACGTACAGGAAGCCTCTGCACAAGCTAAAAGATGGCAAAGAGGTAGAACAGAATTCTCTGCCAAAATATCAGCGGGTCAGAGACCTGTGTCAAAGAGCTGAGTACCAAACGCCCTGTGAGCAACCAGGGCAGGTAAATACTCACCATCAATTAATATTGCATATTCCCTAGATTATTTTAAATAAAGATGCACTGATGTATCAGCCGATAAGAGCAACTGTCTGCACTGATTTGAAACAAGGTAGCATAAAAAAGAAGATTGGCAGAAGTTGTTCTAAATAATCATCTATTGGTGGCACACATATTTTGTATTGGTGCATGCCTGATTTTAAGCGTTTTACCTGCCTGTCTAGTGATTTCTGTCTATCCCTGTTATGCCTCCTCTTTGGCAATGCAGAAGTGGCAGTGTATTGAGGATCTCACTGGTATGCCGAGGCTCTATAAGTGTAAAGGGATGGCAGGTCTCTATGCACCTCGAGCTCTGGGCCTAATGGCTGCTAACAGGGAACAGATCTATGGACCTCATTCTCCATCGGGCCACTGTGATTGTGAACCCACTTTTCCACTCAAGAGGAAGAAGGCGCTCACCAAAAAGAGTTAGTCACAGCACAATAAGGGATTCATGGTGTCTTTGCTTGGTCGATGGTTTGATATCATGTTGAGTCTGTTTTTGTTAATGGAGAAGACCAATTGCAATTTCCCTTTTAGATAAAGGGAAATATTTGATTAAAAACATACCAGTCAACAAAAAAGTACTTTATTAGTTTAAAATATAAATAATTGACCTATAATTTAATTCCAAACCCTGAAGACGTTCGAAGGACAAAAAAAAAGGCATCTGTATCTTTTATTCTAAAAGGTATATAGTTCACCCATACATTTTTATTCTCTCATGTGTATGACTTTCTTACTTCTGTAGAAAACAAACAAAGATTTTTCGAAGAATATTTCAGCTCTTCCTGCTAGAAAGACCAGTTTATCTAGAATGCAATTCCCATGCTGGCTGTTTTATGGTGGCTAGTGCAGGTTTGGTGCTGGCCTAGCTGGTGGACCACTATAGCCATGCTTTTCACAAGAACAACCTAGCTGGTGAAGCTAGAGGTCCAATATGTTCTTTCAGATGAAGTTGGTAAAAATAGATTAAAATCATTGTGGGGACACCAGCACACCAGCATCCCATAGTGGGGGACCAGCACCCAAAACACAGCATAATCTGGTGGCCATAATTCCTGGTCTTTTCAGCAGGAATGTAGCTCAATACAATGCGAAAAAGTGAATGGTGAAACGTTTTAAAGCTCCAAAAATCACACAAAGGCAGCATAAAAGTAATCCAACAACTCCAGTGGTTTAATCAATGTCTTCTGAAACGATCCAATCAGTTTTGGGTGAGAACAGACCGAAATGCAACTCCTTTTTCACTGTAAATCTTGACATCAGCAGTCTCCTTGGCAATCATTATTTCAAGCTCGATCAAACTTCCTAGCTCCATCTAGCGCACTGCGCTGTGGCAAGCACTAGGAAGTGTAATCAAGCTTTAAATCATTATTGTGCCTAGAGACTGCAATGGCAAGATTTGCAGTGAAAAGTACATATATTTTGGTCTGTTCTCATCCAAAACTGATTGATTCGCTTCAGAAGACATATATTAAACCACAGGAGTCTTATGAATTAATTTTATGCTGTTTTTTGTGCTTTTTAGAGCTTCAAAGTTTTGGTCACCTCTTGCATTCTATGGATCTGAGATATTCTTCTTAGTTTGTGTTCTTCAGAAGAAAGAAATTCATACACATCTGGGATGGCATGAGGGTGAGTAAATAATGACAGAATGTCCATTTTTTGGGTGAACCATTCCTTTAAAATCAGTGTAAATGTCTCCATCTAGTGGTTGATTATATAAAAATGCCAAAAAATCTAAACAAAGTTCCATGTACAATCCTATGTACCACTTAATTTATATACCAATTCCAATGTCATGTTTAATCATAGAGTTGAAATCCAAGAAAAGTTTGCCACGGAATCGTTGGGCCCGCTCTGTACCACTGTACCTGGACTCAGATGTTTACACTCTGGACCTGGAGAAGGGCTACCAGCTTCTCAACCTGAACACCAGCCTCTTACTAGGCAGAAAGCAGGCTATTTATGGAGAGAATGAAGAACTTAGTGGAATGGGACCCACAGACACCAACTTCAACAGCCTTTCGCCACCTGCTGCTCTTAAAGTCACTTACAGGTGACTTTAAGAGTTATATTTTATAATAGATTAGTTGGACCAGATAGTGAGGGAAAAGTAGCCAACAAGTGTTCAGCATACATGTCCAGCATCCTTCAAAACACTTTAAAAATACTTTAAAAATATCCCCAGGTTTAATAACCCTAGTTTAGATGACTTTACTGTTATTCATAAATGTGATTTTTTTTTATTTTTTTTTAATAATAAAGAATGAGTAGATGTGTCCAAAGTTTGACAGGTAATATATGTGTGAGCCAGTTAAGATTTACCTGTAATATTGCATCAGTGTGTGGTTTCTACAATGGAAATAAGAGAAACTGATGTAAGGAACTAAAAATCATGTTTGTGTGTAGATGCTCAATACTGATGAATGATACAGTCAGATGTGATGGTGGATTATACAAATCTCTACAAGCATGGAAAGATCACAAACTACATATTGAGCATGAGGTAATTTCATTATTATTGTTGTTACAACACACAACCCAGATTAAACTCCAAAATAAAATTAGAGTTTCATTTTAACCACTGTTTCTCTATGAACAGATTGAGACATTGCAAACAAAAATAAAAAACCTTAGAGATGTCAAAGGACATCTAAAGCAGGTTCGACCGAAAGAGTGTGAATGTCATCAAAATGTGTAAGCATCCCACTCTCACATTATTTTATATCTTTTCATTCAAGTGTTGGCTCATCCATTTTTCACATAATTGACATAACTATTCAATATTTCCTATTCAGCTACCAGTATCAGAACAGAGCAATATTCAAACTCAAATCCGCCCGTGTACATTCTCTCAAGTAGGTCATCATATGTCATACACACAAGTAAATCACATCACTAAAGTGGTAATCTAACATACAGTTGATATTAAAGATATCTACTCTTATTATCTGAGCAGAATGGTCTCCAAAGAAAAGAAACAGTGGCTGATGAAAGAGCAGAAACGTAGCAAGAAGCTGAGGAAGCTCCTCAAGCGCCTCCGGAATAATGACACGTGCAGCATGCCTGGCCTCACCTGCTTTACCCACAACAACCAGCACTGGCAGACAGCCCCCTTCTGGACAAGTATTGCACACCAGTTGTTATGCACATCACATAAAAAGAAGGCGTTGTTTAAAGGGATAGTTCACCCATAAATGATCTTATCATTTACTCACCCTCTTGCCATACCAGATGTGTATGACTTTCTGTCTTCTGCTGAACACAAACAAAGATTTTTAGAATAACATTGATATGATAGGTGTGGGTGTGGGTGAATGTGGGAAAGAAAGTGGAAATTAAAGTGGAGGTTTATAGTTAAAAAGGACTTAAATATAGATCTTCTTCTCACCCACACCTATCATAATGCTTCTGAAGACATGGATTAAACCACTGGAGTCCTATGGATTACTTTTATGCAGCATTTATGTGTTTTTTGGAGCTTCAGAGTTTTGGTCACCATTCACGTGCATTGTATGGACCTACAGAGGTGAGATATTCTTCTAAAAATCTTTGTGTTCAGCAGAAGAAAGAAAGTCATACACATCTGAGATGGCATGAGAGCGAGTAAATGATGAAAGAACTTAATTTTTTGGGGTGAACTATGCCTTTAATACTTTCAGATTTAACCTGTTTTACCTTTTTGTGGTGTCCTCTGTTTTGTTTCCTGTCAGTGGGGCCATTCTGTGCTTGCACAAGTGCCAACAATAACACTTACTGGTGTCTGAGGACCATCAATGAGACACACAACTTCCTGTTTTGCGAGTTTGCCACTGGCTTCCTGGAGTATTTTGATCTCAACACAGACCCTTACCAGGTAGGTTTTTTACAAGCTTTTTTTTTTATTTATCCTAATTTCTTTTTAACTATCAAGACAAATATTTACAGAGTAGAGTAATCACAGGACCACCATAATTCTACTAATGATATTTGCTATGTGCAGCTAATAAATGCAGTGAGCACACTTGATCGTGATGCAGTGAATCACATGCACCAGCAGCTCATGAAACTTCGCAGCTGCGAAGGACACAAAGAGTGCAATCTGGAGACAGGTGAGTTACGCCACTTATTTGATGAATCTCTTTGCATGAATGCTGCATTTCCTCATAAACAAAAATGTATAATCCCATGGCACGTTGTATCTCTTGAAGGTGGAAAAGAAAGAAACTCTCTTTACGATTACAGGTATGGCTTCATTCATATTTCTTTTTTCTTTTCTGTGATGGTCAAATAAAAACAATGAATTTGGCCATAAAAAGACCCATAAATGCCAATTCAACCTAGCAATACATAAGACATAACAGCTCTGTAGTAAAACCTTTATAAAGGCTTTATTGATTTGGATAAGCTGTCCTTACATTGGGTATTTTGTCTTTGTTTTATGTGTGTTTGTGCATGTACGCTGGCATGGGGTGGTACGTGTGTGTGTGTGTGTGTGTGTGTGTGTGTGTGTTCTCCACATGATTCAGGCCCCTTCATCGTCGAAAGAGGCCAAAAGTGAAGAAACCATCTTCCAAATCAATGTGAGTTTTTTTGTATACACCATCTGCTTAATATGATCCATCCAGCCAATTATAGGACCACCACTAATCCTGGATAGCACTCCTCCCTCTGTTAAAATGTATGTGCATGCTGTCCCTCTCCACATGAGCAGCTTTTCAATTCTCCTGACATTCCTTTAGAAGCACATGTGATGTATTTTGAGGACAAGTGTTCATTATTCCTTATAAAAGTGTTTTAACTGAGTACCAAGTGGTTTAACGTATCCCACTGCCACAATTTCTCACTGTCCTTATTTTGTACTTGGCCTACTTTTGTCTTTTGTTTTGTATTTTTGTGTGGGTAACTTGGAGTCCTGTAATCAACGCTAATATCTTTCATTTTATCTGTTTATACAGGGGGCAAATTTGGGAAGGATGGGTAGGTTAGATCCATCCCTACTCTTCATTGTGATAGATGCACAGAAGTGTGGAATTAGAGAGTATATAATTGTGGTCTATCAATACAGTTTATCTTAAAGGGATAATTCACCAAAAAAAATAAAAAATAATCATAATTTACTCTCCTTCATGCCACCCCATAGATGTGAATGTCTTTATTTCTTATTTAAAACATGAATGAAGATTCTATAAGAATATCTCAGCTCTGTAGGTACAATGCAAGTGAATGGTGACCAAAGGTTTGAAGATCCAAAAAGGCAGCTTTAAATTAATCCATATGACTCCAGTGGTTTAATCCATGTCTTCAGAAGATATATGATAGGTGTGGGTGAGAAACAGATCAATATGAAGTCCTTTTTTACTACAAATTCTCCTCTCTGCCCAGTATGTGGCGAAATATATATATATATGTATATGCACCAATAATGCGAATCACTAAAAACAAAATAAGAAGAAATTGAAAGTGAATATTTGATAGTAAAAAATACTTAAATATTGGACTGTTTCTCACCCACACTTATCATATCACTTCTGAAAACGTGGATTATACCACTGGACTCATATGGATTACTTTTATGTTGCCTTTATATGCTTTTTTTAGTTCTGGTCTCCATTCACTTGCATTGTAAGGACCTACAGAGCAAAAATTTTCTTCTAAAAATCTTTATTTGTGTTCGGCAGAAGAATTAAAGTCATTTCTGGGATGTCTTGCGGGTGAGTAAATTATGAGAACATTTGAATTTTTGTATGGACCATCCCTTTAATTTTATATTCAGAACATTTGTTTTCATCCTCTTCATTTTTGTAAATTTTTTGAAAGACATTTTGAGATCTATCATGGAATTTTTTTATTTTTTTTACCGGAATGGACACTTGATTTTTGTTTTCATGAGCTACTCTCAAGCCAGCCGAACACCTAACATTTTGTGGCTAAGACATATCAACTCCATTGCTCTCACAAGACAAGAAAACTCACATGGCTCATAAATGGAATGGACACTTTAAATCTGTCACAATGCGGTCTTTTTGAAGTCTTCAATAAACATACATTATCATTTCTGCAAGACTGTGATGTGGGACTATGATACTGTGTTAAAATCAGGGCTGGAGTGCTCTGACTTCTCTGCTGCTGTGGATATTGTAATAGTACTTTTCAAAGTGTGACTTGGAATTATTGATACTTTACAACACTTTGTACTATACAGTATGATGTTAATTTCACCTGCAACTTGTGATTCTGTTCATGGAAATGTTGCTTATCATTTGAAACATGGTGCTAGTGTAAGTTAACACTTGGAACTGAATGCCGCATATTAATGTATTTGAATGTATGTGCAATTAATGTAAATATTAGAATATTTTTATGGGACTGAACATGTGGTAGTTTTTCTTTATAACTTTCCACAAAGTTTAAAAGGAAAACGCCATCAGTCTAACAAAAGGTTTTACGTTCATTTAAATGTACTTTTGAATAACATACTAAACAGTGTTGGAGATATTATTTTTTTTTAATAATAGTTATGAAATGTAAAATATCTGTATAGCTGTCATCACAAACCAATTCCTTTTTTCTGTTTTCATTTGCCTTGATATTGGAAGACAATGAAGGTGTAGTAGTTGATGAATAAAGTGTTAAATACAGATACTCATTTAGTTGTCACTGGATATTTAAAAAGCTTGATACACAGACCCACAGTTTGAATTTGTGTAGGGTACAATGGGTCTAAAGGCACACCTTAAAGAAAATTAGCTTTTTTTCTGGTCAAAATAGTGTGTCAATATTGAAAAAACATATTGTTATAGAATATTGACAGAGCAAAATAATTTGTGTGAAACGAAATGATAATGGAAGATTATTTTGGATTAAAATCCCTTAAAAAAGAGGTGGGTTAAAGGCCCCTAGAGACAATAGGTAGCCTACAATAGTTATAGGGCAACATAACAAATCTATTTCTACCACATGTTTTATAGGGGCCTTTAGACCCTATAATAGCTTAATTTGTTTTAATTTAATAATTTTGCCAAAACCTAAAATGATAAATAAGTATTTTGTCTAAATTTTGACTAAATGTGATTTTTGACAAATTTGCAACATTTTAAAAATGGCCTTAAAGAAATATTCCCGGTCAGTCAACAGCATTCATGGCATAATGTTGATTACCACAAATATACATATTGTTTCATCCCTCCTTTTCTTAAGAAAAAAAGAAGACGCAAAAATCTGCATTACAGTGAGGCACTTACAATGGAAGTGAATGGAGCCAATTCATAAATGTTAAAATATGCATACGTTTTAAAAGTGTCACTGCAAGATGCATGTTATCATCATTTTAGTGTAATAAAATCACTCATGAACCTTTTCTGTGTAACGTTAAGTCCAATTTTACAACTTTGTTAGCATGGTGATGTAACACCATAAACACTAAAACCCTGAAACGACCATAAAAACATGATTTTAAACTACGTAGCAGCTCAAACAATGCACAACATTTAACAGAAAAATGTATGTAAGTGCTTATATTCAATAATAAGCTTCACATTTCTGTCTTTAAACCCTCTATAACTTGGCCCCATTCACTTCTATTGTCAACATTATGCCACAAATGCTGTTGATTGAGCTAAACTTGAATTGAACCCAGAATATTCCTTTATGGAAAGCAATGTGGTAGGTTTTGTTGCTGTTTAGTGTTTTGGGATAAAATCAATTCAAAAGTGCCTTCTACCCCGGGGGGCCTTTAACCCTGGTTGCACCCTATTTGGGAGTTTTAGAGGATCAACCATGACTATTCTGAATTTATGAACTGTATTTACTGAACTGTATTTACTTAACAAACATTATTCTGTTTGTGCACCGTCTCAACCTCTTGATCCAGACAAATGTAGGTTTGTGCTGCACTTATAAGATTAAGCGTGTGGCCTGATCCACCAGCAGGTGGCGTGTTCTGAATAATCAATCCAGCAAATATCCATTAAGGCATTATATTGTCAAACATTACCAACAAACTTATGGTGCACCTGTCGTGTAGTATAAAGCAAAATCAAAGCTCCGTAGTTTGTCTCACAAAACTCCTTTTGATAGTCATATCTTATCAGTATTTGGCAAACAGGAGTAGCAGCGTGATTGTGTGTAGGGGTGGAGAGAGGGGTGCCCCACCGCGGGACGCCCCGCCGTCCGTGTTCACGCGCAAGCGACAGCACAAGCGCGCGAGCTTTCACATCACGAAATCCTCGCGCGAGTGTAGGACGTCCGACGGACACTGAGGAGATCAAGTTTTTACCGTCGTTACCCTTACTTTTACACTTGTTTTGTGGTTTGACCGTACAATGTGAGGTGAAATGGCCGGAACAAGGTAAGAGAGAATCTCTTAGGAAAATCACACAAGTTTTGACCGAGATAAAACAATGTACTTTTGACACGAGGGGGGTCGGCGCGGTATCTCTCAACTTTATGTCGTAATATGAAACTATAAAACTAGTTTCATATTATGACTGGAAGTCGCTGATAAGATATTGGAGATTGTTTGAAAGAAGTAACGATTTTTATCCCATACGTGTGACGTTTTCTTTTTGTTTGTTGATCGTTTACATTCGTCGATTATTCAGTAGCGCTACCACAGTATCAGTCCGGGAGAGGCGAACTGTTTCGACCACATATATTTAATTTGACAAATTCACTGTAAACATTGCGAGTAATGACTATTTAACCAGTTTTCTTCGTCAATATTTTATTGTAAAATTAAACTTAGCAAAAGCTGGTTAACCAACAATTACACTACTGTTGGAAGTTCATGAGATATGTTGTATTTAACCCTTGTGCGTCAATAAAAAAAGTTACTCAGAGGTCCTTCGAGGACAAAAATGTCCACGTATAAAAACTGCAATAATAATATTATATAGAATATTATTTTGCACTTTAGTTTCACTGATTTTTTTTTAACCAACATCAGTCCTGATCATAATTACCAAAATTCATTCATTTTCTTGATTTTAATCCTTTTAATGCCAGTTGGTTTTTATGAAAAAAAAAAAAAAACACAAATATAAATATTTTCCATATACAAAATGCTAAAGAGATTTAGTTTTTTGGGATTACCACAGTCTGGGATATGTCAATGATTAGCAACAACGTTGATTTTTTTTTTTGCAGTATTATTTTTTTGTACAGTGTCGGATTTAAAAAAAGCAAAAAAACAAACACACAATCAGGACCCGAGAGGACAAAAATGCCCATGTCAAAAAACTGCCATAAAATATTATATATTAATATTATTTTCCACTTTCACTGACTAACTAACATCAGACCTGATCATAACTACCAAATATTCATTCATTTTCAGGATTTTAACCCTTTTAAAGGGTTAATGCCAGTTGGTTTACATAATGCCACTGTTGTTTTTTACACACACATGCACACACATTTCTCAATACGCACATACAAAACACACTCTGAAATCCATACCAACACACACACACAATTTAAGCTGCATCATTTATTTAATTGGCCTGCAGTGCTTTATAATACAGCAAACAAAAAATAGGAAAAAAGCATGTATTTGCTCCATAGGTTAAACATGATTAAAAAAAGGTGCCATCTGGTGGAAAATATAAAAAATGTTGAAGAAAATGTTTTGAAGCCGAGGCTCCGGATTAAAAGCATAATATCATAGAATTCATGAGTTTATGCTTTAATGGCACTGGGATCAGTTTTAATGGGTTTCAATGGGGACATTTGTGTCCTGAAGGTCCTGTGTGTAACTATTTTGTGTACACGGTGTATTATAGATGCATTATAGGAACTGATGTTGAAATATAAAAATTCCCTCTAAAAAACAAATGAAAAAGACAAAAATGTCCCTAAGGTCGCACAAGGCGACGTTAAGCAGCTTAATTTCGCATGGTGGTTACAGACTAGAACCCTCTTTGATATCCCACAAAAACTTATGTCGGTTTTACTGAGGTTGGTTAAATCACTGAAGTCAAATAATGAACTGGGGACACATGTTCCGTTTGGTGTTTTTTCTGTGGCGCTGCACATACTGTCAGAAAAAACACAGAGCATCTGTTTTGTGCAGGGTTACAGATGTATGCATGAATTAAATTGAGTACATTAAAATATAGCCTAACCACCCTGAGCTTGATTATGACACAGATGCTGAAGTGTAAATAGATGAAAAGCGGTGCATGAAAGACCTCTGTCAGAATTCACTGGTTGATGAAACATATGAATGAGCTTTGATCTGATGTAGTGTTAAATGTTTAAAAACTGAGGAACAGTGGACACATGTTGCTTTTTTAAATGTTGCCACTTCCCTTTACAGATAAAGTCCGGAGCTATTTTCAAAAAATTTAACCAGTGTTGTACTTGGTTTTGTGCATTGAGACTGTAGAAGTGAATGTGAATAAAAAAAGTCCCACTTTGAAGTGTAATATGATAATAGAGAGAGAAATGACTGAAAGTTAATGTGTCAACCTTTTCTCGTGGAACTTTGCTTTAGTGTGTCCTGTAATGGGCAAAACATTTTAGTGTTAGCTTTTGAGTGTAAATGAATATTATGTTTTGACAGGCTGGGGGTTATCTTTCATCCAGAATGACTCACAATAGGATGTTTTCCCCCGTTTGCATATCTGGTACACAAGAGTTTGTGGCAGAGTTTCGAACCGGAGTTTTAACAAGACATTTGATCTCAAGCACCAGTTTGTCAATCTCCAGTGCTCTGCCTGAGGGTATTTCATAGGGCAAAGGCCCATGACGCCTTCCTCTTCTGTTTTGTTTGTTTGCTTACATACATGTCATTGGAGATGTTGCTGTTCTTTTGTATAGACATGTGCGTAAATAATTCATCTGTGCATCACCACTAGTTTTCTGGGCTTGTTGGCAGTGTTAACTTTTACACAGTTTTTCGTTGTAGTCATAGTTTTAGTCTGTTGACTAAAATGTTCTTTAACCCTTTAAGCTCTAAAGGTGTTTTAAAAGATTTATTTTACAGTTTCAGTAGCATACCCAAAATTAAAGTGTTATACCTGGACACTTTAATGCCTCATTATCATCAACAAAGCTTGTGATTTATATATTTTAAATATGCCCATATTAGAAAATCACCATCTTATAATGATTTCTAAAGGATCATGTGACACTGAAGACTGCAGTAATGATGCTGAAAATTCAGCTTTGATCACAAATTGCATTTTACAATATATTTAAATAGAAAACTGTTCTTTTAAATTGTAAAATAGTTCAGAATATCAATGTTGTTTCTGTATTTTGGATCAAATAAATCCTGTCTTGGTGAGCAAAAGAGACTTATTTTAATGGTAATGTAGGTCTAAAATTAAGTAAAGTCTTTATGTAAAGAAAATATATAGTCAGATACATTCTTTTAACTTAAAACTTGATTTTGATCATTAAGTCTCCTCACATTCATTCTCTTTCTGTCACATTCCTCAGTGATAGGCCCAGGGGTGCCGTCTTTTGTCTCTCAGGTGTGAATCACCTAAATATTCATGAATGTTCAGGCCTCCTCGCATATTACCTTTCAACACTAAAACTGTCTTACAAAAGTTAAATGACTATATTGTTTTGTATGAATGAGTGATCAGGATGGTTTTCACATCATTATGTAGCAAAAACACTAGGCTACAAGAGTCAGTTCTCAAAAGTCTTGCATAAACGTTATTTTCTCAAAAATACAAACATGTACACACATGTTGCTCACATATTATTGTAGCCCTGTTTGTGCTGAATACAGTGTTATCAGACTTTAGCCATTAATATGTTTTAAGCAACTGAAAAAAGCACAAATGTCAAGGCATGTTAAAACTTCTCCAGGGCCCAAAATACCCTCAGACCCCAGAGGGTTAAAGCAAGTATAAATATCTTATATGTTGCTTCTCAAGTAAATGTATTTTGTTTTTTAGACTATTTTAAATGGAAAACAAGAGAAAAAACTTGATAACAATAGGATTATTTGCAGTGAGATTCTTTACTGAATTAAACGTAATAAAAATATTTTTTTCCTGTTAATTCAGTGAATGTCTTTTAGAGGTATGTTTAAAAGATGATTTTGTCCTCTTTATTGTTAGTAAGTATGTTTAATCCAAACTTTTCAGTCGGGCCACAACCTGAATAATCGGTTAAGAGCTAATGATTCATCTTTGCAATAATCGCCGAATAGTCAAATAATTGTTGTAATAATCGCTATATTAACCAACTATCAAAATAATCGTTAATTCTTGATTTTAGGTCTTATGTAGAGATGCACCGATCCGATACCTGGATTGGTATCGGCTCCGATACTGAAGCTTTTTGACGGATTGGGTATCGGTCCGACGAGCCCGATCCAAATCCGATACTATGTGTTAGTCATGTTCATTAATGTCAAGCTCCAAAAATTACATAAAAGAACCATAAAAACACCATTAAAGCAGTTCATATGACTCGTGTACTTCATTCAAAGCTCCTTGAAGACGTGTGATAGTATATATATATATATATATATATATATATATACACTCACCTAAAGGATTATTAGGAACACCTGTTCAATTTCTCATTAATGCAATTATCTAATCAACCAATCACGTGGCAGTTGCTTCAATGCATTTAGGGGTGTGGTCCTGGTCAAGACAATCTCCTGAACTCCAAACTGAATGTCAGAATGGGAAAGAAAGGTGATTTAAGCAATTTTGAGCGTGGCATGGTTGTTGGTGCCAGACGGGCCGGTCTGAGTATTTCACAATCTGCTCAGTTACTGGGATTTTCACGCACAACCATTTCTAGGGTTTACAAAGAATGGTGTGAAAAGGGAAAAACATCCAGTATGCGGCAGTCCTGTGGGCGAAAATGCCATGTTGATGCTAGAGGTCAGAGGAGAATGGGCCGACTGATTCAAGCTGATAGAAGAGCAACTTTGACTGAAATAACCACTTGTTACAACCGAGGTATGCAGCAAAGCATTTGTGAAGCCACAACACGCACAACCTTGAGGCGGATGGGCTACCACAGCAGAAAACCCCACCGGGTACCACTCATCTCCACTACAAATAGGAAAAAGAGGCTACAATTGGCAAGAGCTCACCAAAATTGGACAGTTGAAGACTGGAAAAATGTTGCCTGGTCTGATGAGTCTCGATTTCTGTTGAGACATTCAGATGGTAGAGTCAGAATTTGGCGTAAACAGAATGAGAACATGGATCCATCATGCCTTGTTACCACTGTGCAGGCTGGTGGTGGTGGTGTAATGGTGTGGGGGATGTTTTCTTGGCACACTTTAGGCCCCTTAGTGCCAATTGGGCATTGTTTAAATGCCACGGCCTGCCTGAGCATTGTTTCTGACCATGTCCATCCCTTTATGGCCACCATGTACCCATCCTCTGATGGCTACTTCCAGCAGGATAATGCACCATGTCACAAAGCTCGAATCATTTCAAATTGGTTTCTTGAACATGACAATGAGTTCACTGTACTAAAATGGCCCCCACAGTCACCAGATCTCAACCCAATAGAGCATCTTTGGGATGTGGTGGAACGGGAGCTTCGTGCCCTGGATGTGCATCCCACAAATCTCCATCAACTGCAAGATGCTATCCTATCAATATGGGCCAACATTTCTAAAGAATGCTTTCAGCACCTTGTTGAATCAATGCCACGTAGAATTAAGGCAGTTCTGAAGGCGAAAGGGGGTCAAACACAGTATTAGTATGGTGTTCCTAATAATCCTTTAGGTGAGTGTATATATATATATATATATATATATATATATATAGTATGTGCAGTGCCAGTGTGTTAGTGAATGGTGCTGCTCTGTTAACACAAACTCACGCACAGGCTGGCGATGCTATCGTGGCTAATTTTAGCCTTCACATCGGCGTGCAATATTTGAGCGCTACTCAAGAACAGCATGTAGATGTAGATGCTCAATAGTTCGTTTCACTTATAATATGCATTTAGAATGGCACTGTAGGAGCATTTTACCAGAATTTGAATAAGCGAATTAAACTACTGTAAACTTGCCTACAAACAGACACATACAGGACTGCCTGGAGAGATTAGAATGTCAAAATAAAAGCGTGAGGGTTTAAAAGTGCACAAATTAAATATATTACTGTTGTATTTAAAATTAAAATTAGAAGTCAATAATAATAATATTAATAACAATTTATTATTATTATTATTGACATCATTAGTATTTGTTTAAAATGTATAACAATATTTAAGTTGAATGGGTTCTAAAAAATAACTGTGTGAATGAAAAGTGGACTGATGTCGTACAACTAAATTAAACAAAAAAGAGATCTGAATCCTTTAAAGTCCAGATGCAAACTGAAAAATTATTGGGAAAAAATAAACATAATAAAAATAGATAAATATATAAAACAATGGTTTCTTTTCTACTGTAGACTTGAAGACTGGAGTTACTGTTATTTTTGCTGCTACATTATCCAGAATACTAGTTAATAAGTGTTTCTTAATAAGCTATACATTTTTTTAAATAATGTGTAATTAGAGGTTTCTGTTTCTTTACATATTAAAGTGTACTCCCAATTAGTTCCACACAATAATGTAAAGATATTCTAAACTGATTATGCAAAAAAACAACAACACTGGTATTGGCTTGGGATCGGTATCGGCCGATACTGAGATTTCTGATATCGGAATCGGACCGGAAGAGAAAAAGTGGTATCGGTGCATCCCTAGTCTTATGAAATCTCTTTTTTGCAAGGCATGGTCCACATTAGCTTTCAATGGATCAAAGCATGTCACACTACAGGACATGTCATCTACTCAAAGTATTTAATGTCAGCTACCTACTGACCGACCTCTGGGTCTTTCTGTTTACACCAAATTTTGATGACACAATTGAATGAAAAGTGCTTTCATGTTCCTTGCTGTGGATAACATGTATATTCCAGAAGGCCATATTTTTTAAATTGATCACTGCATTTAACCTTATAAAACACTTAACCATCATACTATTAATTATCTTTATTGTGTCTTGTTTATTCCGGATGGGACACATCAAGCTAGAATGCAGCTAATTAGTTAGTTGTTCATTGAAAAGAAGTATTGATATTGACTCCGACAGCTGGTGTAGTGACAAGGGGATCTGTATTTAAGCACACATTCATGTAGCCTATGCTGCTACCTTCAGTCTATCTTCTCCCCTGGACAGTTGTTCATTCACTTCCTTCTGCTTAGTCCCCTGTCAATGTGCTCATTTGTCCTGAGTAAGGCATTTAAGGTTATATGTGTCTGTGTGTGCGCATGCCTGTAAAGACAGGCTTGTCAGATTTGTCCCCACCAGTAAGAGGGTTTATTGTTCTTCAGTAACACAGTTGCTGTTTGGCTGTTACATACAAGCTATGTGACTTCCCGCCCAGAAGTTTCCAGCATCAGTGTCCATTGCATCCTCACTGAGACAGGAAGTAGATCAGCAGTTGTGCAGATCAAAATATTACATACGGGTAGTGCATCCTCCCAATGAGGTCAACTCATCTTGCTTAATATAGAAATAATCCCCAGAAGGGGGGTTGCTACTCAGCAGTTCAGCATCTCAGACCCCTTATCCTTCCCCCGAAGCTACACCCCCCTGCTAAGCCATGGCTCTTCTGATTGGTCACCAATGCTGTGAGAGCATTAATCGTAAAAGGGGATCTTCCAAATGAATAGAGCCTGATGGTTGAGCTAACAATGCTCTCCATTGTCATGTCCCCATTAGCCATTGTTAGTGGGCTGAATTCTCACGTATTGTCATGCATATGATAGTGACTTACCACAATTTGACTTAGCGTTCCTTAAAATATAACATTTGATGTTCTCTTTAAGCACAATTCAGCACTTCAGTACTTACTGCTATAGCTGTCATCTTTCCAGGAAAGTCAAGAAACTTCCACCATGTATACCGTACCATTTTATTTTTTCTGTAGTGTCAGACACATTTTAATGTGAGAGTGAATCCTCTAAATCATCTTTCTTTGTGTGGGACCAAAACTTTCAAGCTCCAAAAAGGACATTTAGGTAATCCATATGACTTGAGTGGTTTAATCACAGTCTTCTGAAGCGAAACGATTGGTTTTGGATGGTCCACTCAAAAGATTAATTTTCTTTTTCTTTCAGTTGGTGCACAGCCACCCTGAAATTATCCTGTACAATATCTTGATAAACTTGAGTATTTATTTTTCCCTCGATGATGGCAAGTGTTCCTGGCCCCGAAGCAGACCATGCTTCAAACCATGATGCTCCCACCACCTTACTTCACCGTGAATGATGTTTTATTGTTGAGTCATCTTGGCTGGACAGCCACTTTTAGGGAGTAGCTACAGTATTAATCGTATCCATTTATAGAAAATTTGTCTAACTGTGGACAGATGAATATATTAAGATTTTCAAGAAAACTTTGTAACCCTTTCCAGCTTTATGCAAAGCAACAATTCTTGATCGTAGGTCTTCTAAGATCTCTATTTCGCGAGGCATGGTCTACGTCAGCAGATGCTTCTTGTTAATAGCAAACTTAAGTCAAAGTAGCTCTAACCCACACTTCCAATCTCATATCATTAATTGTATGCCAGGTTTGCCAACTCCTGACTGTGAGTGTTTGGATGTTGTATTCATTATGTACAAAGAACAATAATTTGTGTTATTATTTAAAACATATTGTGTTTGTCCATTATTGTAACTTAGATGAAGATCAAACCAGTTTTTAAGAGAAATGTATTCATAAATGCAGGTAATTCCAAAGGGTTGACATACTTTTTCTTGCCACTGTAAATCTGCAGTCATCATTTCAAACTTGATTACAGCACTCTGCGCATGTTTACGTGCTCTGTATCGCATCGTTTCAGTATACATGGAGCAAACCCCGCAAGTCGTATGGATTACCATTATGCTGTTTTGGAGCTTGGAAGTTTTGGACCCCATTTACTTGCATTGAATGGATATAAACACATCATACATATATGAAAAAAATCTTCATTGGTGTTTGTACTGATTGCACTAAAACAGCTGATTTTGTTCTGTCCAGTTCTGTGTGCACTAACACTGTCTATTTAACATTGTTCTCTTGCTCTTTTATACTGGTATTCAGTAATTTAACAGTTCCCTTTCTTTAACCAATCTGTTAACACAAGACCAGCTATATTAGCCCTGACATGTTATCCCCAAAGATAAATGAAGCCAGTGTTAGTCAGTGCAACCAGAGGAGAATAAAAGTGAAATGGACAAGAGCAGCTGTACCCTGACCTCTGCCGAGTCTGTGAGGTGAGCCGGGATAGAGGCCTGTGATTAATCCGCTGCAAGTAATTTGCCCTCTTCGATTCAATAAACCTGCTTGCACATCCAATCACTACAGAGGCAGTTGTTTACTCTACACACAACTCCAGGGGCTAATAATATATCACTCTACATTCCTAAACATAAATCCCTTGTCATGCAACAATGAAAGGAATCACAAAAATAGTATCCTTCTATTTTCATAACCTTTGGCATGGCAAAAAATATGTAGAGAAACTTGCACAAACAGATAACTGTTTGCTAAGTAAAAACAGGTAATAAATTCAAAATGCTCATTATAGATTAGTTTAACCTCAAAAGCCTGCTCACAAATTCAAATGTGTATGAACACATGTCTTGTGACTCTATGTGCCCAGCTTTACCTGGTATCACTGGAATGAGAGATCTAACTTCACAGAACTAAACGATTCTTCTGACAGGTGCAGCAGTTTGTTTTTTTGTTTGAATGAATGTGCACTCCTATTTATTTCAGGGGCAGGGCAGTGTGTGTGCTACCTTCCATGTGTGTTCTGTTTGTGGAATTGTGCCTATTGTTTGCTTATGTGTGTACTCAGCTGACACACGGCATTTCTCTTTGAGAGTGACGCAGCATGTTTTCTATACTTAATTGCAACTAATCCTAATTTAACTAATACTTTAAATGAGTAGTAAGCCATATTTTCTTTTAAATGGGTTGAGAAGGGAATGCTAATTCAGATGCTGTTTACATTAAAGGTTAATCATTACAGTGAGTCCATTATTGTTTGCCACACCTTGATTGGGCTAATTACATAACCTTGCATGTCCCACAATTTGCATACTGTTCCACCATGTAAATGACATAATGTCCCCAACCTATACCCAACCTCTTTTTACCTGTTAAAACAAGAACACAGTAAGAATATTCTTCTTAATTTTTGGGTAAATACTCCCTCATTGGGAACCCAGTTGTTCTTGAAAGGAAGTGGCTGTTTTTGGCAGTAATATGTTTGCTAAGTTAAAGGAAGGTTCTGTTTTTAAACACATGGCTTAGCTTGGCCAACACTTAAGTGTCAAACTCAGAATAGTATGTTG
Organism: Moxostoma hubbsi; assembly: GCA_032164185.1. Taxonomy (NCBI): domain Eukaryota; kingdom Metazoa; phylum Chordata; class Actinopteri; order Cypriniformes; family Catostomidae; genus Moxostoma; species Moxostoma hubbsi. The sequence goes on from JAVLUX010000186.1 coordinate 16,994,957, forward strand.
TTATTTGGCCTTCATTATACATTCAAATGAATTTAAACTATTTTTAAACTAAAATTTAAATTTATGTTGATCAATAAAGTCCATTGACTTCTCAACAAAAGATGGTAGTCCTCAACTTCTATGTCAGAGCAAAAAAAGAGAATTTAGTAATGAGATGATAGCCAGCCTTGGGGTTGCCTCCTGCAATTTTCACCTGTCGTCACAAAATGCTGATCAGAAATGTAGGTGGCGCTCTAACACATTTTAGCCCTTACACGTGGTCGTCCATAAACATTCAGTCTAATTTACTGTTCCTGCACAACCCCCATTGTGTCATTGAATATCTCAGCCTTTGATTCAACTAGCTCAATCTTAAGTCTCATTAGAAAGCTAGATCCTCCCCTATGCAATGATGTATAACATTTTATCGTATATTTATTTCCGATGATTTGTTTAGCATGCTTTTCCTGCTGGACCCCATATTTTGTTCTGGTCATCTAAGATACAACATTGGATTATATACACAAGCAAGCTCACAGACAAGTAAAAAATGCAACATTTTTAGGAAAGTTTAAGTTTTTAGCTATTTGGGGCTTACAGCAACAGTGATTGGTGCATAAAAGAGATGTTTGTATTTGATGTCTTACAAATATCATATTTCACTTTGTGATTCTTTTGAAAATCTTTCAGATAGTGGTATTAGTGCAACAAAATAAACTCTACAGTCACATTAGTGAGAATGAGAGTTTTTTTTTTGTATGATTTGTCTATATAAGTGCTATTTGAAAGACTTTAATATGAATATGAATGTTTCTACTACGTGACCTCTAGGTGGCGCTGATTTGTGATGCAAATGTTTTTTAGTTTTTTTAGGGATGAACACAAACCACTTTTTCTCTTCCAATTTGATTCCGATATCTGAAATCTCAGTATCGGCCGATACCGATCCGATACCAGTGTTGTTGTTTTTTGCATAATCAGATTACAATATCTTAACCTCATGTGAAACTAATTGGGGGGGCTCTTTTATATGTATAGAAACTAGGGCTGAAACTAATTATTATTTTTCTCTTCTTAATAGAGTTGCATATCACAGATTTTCTTCCCAATAAGATACACACTGTGACACATACTGTATATTATGATTCAATACGTCACAAGCCATCACGTTATAATCTAGCTGCTGCAAGCGCGCGCATGCACTCGAGGAACGAGCGTGCCAGATTGTGCCTCAGCCGGGTGCAGTTTCAATCTCTCCCCCTTCACACAACTCATAGACATGGTGCTGACCGCACAGAGAAATGCCATTTTAGGAGTTTGTTTATGACCCACTTCCTTATTATTTGAACTTCAATAAAGGAGGCATTAAAGATATAATGCCAGGTTGTTTGCTTTTTAGATGCTCTGACATGTAAGTTTTGTTTAAACGGAATGGCAGATCCCGCTCTCCTTTATTTCACAATGACAGTGCTTCTGTATTTACTTATTTAGATTTTTTCATTATAATTCCCTAATACTTTGCAATCTACATCACCAGAAGCTGTTTCGAAAGTTTAGAGTGCATCTGGACATGCACTCTTCCTCTCCTCAGTCAGGAGCGAGCTGTAGTGCTTGCTGCTCTTGCGCCGAGTTTCATATGATCTCATGTTATGTTAAATGACATCAAATGACTATTCGACAACTAAAATTTTTGTAGACAATTTTTTTATTTAAATTGTTTCAGCCCTAATAGAAACACAGACTTTTAGAATGGCTTATTTACATGACACCTGCTAGGTTATTACACATAATTGCAATCTTGATAATACAATGTCAAACATTTACATTTGAGGAGGAGGAATTTACTTTCTGTTGCTGAAATCAAATGCCCCTCTCGAGACAGTGAGAATGAGTGAGAAAAAGGTGGGTGGAGTTCAGGACACAAATGCCTCCAACTTAACTGCTCTTCAATTATATGGCACCCACCCATAAAGCTGATTTAGTAGTGAAAAATATCTCTCCATTGAGTCTGGTTTATGCAAGGCAGGATTCTTTGTGATTAATCATTTTGCAAACCGTACCGATGATTCAGCCTCTGTCTCATAGGCCCCATTTACAACTTCCATTAACATGTGTTTTTGGTGATTAGATTATTACAAGATAGCACTTGACCACATTAAACGACAGGTGAAAATAGAGAGAAGCAAGGTGAGGGGGTCTGACATGAGTGTGTGTGTGAGTTAAAGCAGTGTTTCTCAACTGGTCTATTAGGACTGGGTCGCGGAGAGCAGGGAAAGAACAGTGCCATGGTTCTCCCATTGAAGATATTTCGGCGGCCGCCCAAGTGATTGACTATTTAGGACTGCCGAGGCAGATTTAATGATGGTTTAATGTGGCCCGCGGCTCATTTATTGTAAAAGCATTTTATTTTTCATTGGATATTTCAATTAACTTGCATTAGGACATAACGCATCTCCACAAGCGTTTACCATGCTCATGGTTGCCAGATAAGAGACGCAACACCCCCAGTTTGAGATTTATACTTGTGCAAATTGGAAATATTCTTCCTAATGTAATGCTTATTTTGTTCAATCTGGCAACCATGCACGCTATTTCTATCTGGCTTTCCCCTTTGAACAAACTTCTGTAGTGCAATATTCTGCTCAAGGAAATGTGTTATACGCTACTCTGTCCATTCTTGAGGCTGCTTGTGAAGTTTGGTGCTACTAATTTTGCAGGTAAACCTTCTCAGTGATTAAATTAAATATATGTTGCGGGTTCTTGCCTTTTTCTGTTTATTCAGCCATCGTAAAGTTTTGTCACTGGATCAGTGAACAGTATTTCATTAATTATTCCATTGGAATACTCTTGGAATACCTTTTCTCTCATCAAATCCCCACTCGCTTGCAACTCTCCTGTTTTCTAATGCTTGCGACACTCACGTGAAACCATTCTTCATTTGCGAATTTCAGATTAGAAGCAAATAGAACTGTTCAGTTTGTAGTCCAAAAACCCAGAAGAGAATTCCCCATGGGTTCCCTTGGGATGTACCTATGGATTTTTACTCAAAAGTTGACAAATCCCATTATAAAAACCTATAGGAAAATCCAGGGAACCCATGGGGAATTAGACTTCGAATTAGACTTGCCTACAAATTGACGTCATGGCTTAACAGCTCTATACAAAGTGCCGAACGTGAGATTAATGTCATTAGAATGGCTTCGGCAACCCAAAATGTGATCTCTAGCCGATCACAGTTGTTATGCATTTTACTGCAAGGTGTAAATACAATCCGGCTAAAGAATATCCAGATGCTATGCAGATATGAAACGCATGTTAATGCAAGGTTTAAATAGGGCCATATTAACACAATAGTCAGATTTGCACACAAACTCACTGGATTAATGCAGCAGCCAAAAATAAATGTATTTCCTGAGGTTAATAGCTGTTTCTCTGAAGGCAAGGCTAGAGTGTTTAGTGGTGTTAATGAAGGTGAAATGAGCTGATTGGTGTGCCTGAGACAGATGGTGTCCCAGCATGACACTGCTGAGACTCATTCAGGTCTGTTGTTTTAGTTTGCATTTCCCAGCTTTACCCGGCACCAGCTGTATATTTTTGACTTTCCTGGGCTCTGTGTCTCTGTTCTTTTTTTGTGAATATGCAATGATATCCATATCAACAGATTTGATACTTGTTGGTTTTTCTAAACTCGTGGCAGAGAAATAAAGAAAGTTTTACTACTTGACATTTAAAGCACCTTTCGACAGGTGGGCTGACTATTTCTGATCCTGTGCCACAGCTTGTGTGGGATCCCAGGGAACAAATGGACAGATGGACGTGACAACACACAAGCACACTGTTCATTTTCCAACCATTAGCATAGAGAGCACGTGGCAAGAGGGGAAGGGGCACACTTGTTGTGGCTCTAGCAGTTTTTGAAGGAGCTAGGCAAATGTTGACATGCCTCACTGGATTCATCAGACCATGCTAAACAGATGATAATAATTTACAGAAGCTGTGTCTACTTGTCTAGACACTTGAATGTTCATATGATCTTGAATTTTCTTCTAGTAGTTAATTAAATGCACCCAGTGTTTGTTTATTTTACTATGGCATATGCCACACCAGATAAATGTCAGTGTTTTGACTCACTCAGAATGAGTCATAGTGATTTCAGAGCCCTTTGTTAGATCAAGTGGCTGAATGAAGTATTCCTGCCACCTGGAACAGATAGTCTTAGCTCCCACATGGCGGAATGAGCACATTTATGGTTCCTCTGTATTAGGAAACTAGATCAAACAAAACATAAATAGTTTTCAGAGGGGTAACATGACCCAAATTAGTTGCATTAGAGGTTTTGTTTTGTGTGTGTTGTTTAGGTTTCCATCAAATATCTCTTTCCTAAGTGATGTCAAAGACAGAGGCAGAAGATTTGTCAAAAATATCTTGGTCATATTTTTGGACTAGATAGGACTAGGGCTGCACAATTAATCAAAATAAAATCGCAATCACGATATCACCTTGTGCAGTTATTAATAGGGGTAGTTAAAAATACTGATTTCCCGATTTTCATTTGAACGATCTTTATATTGATTGTTAAATCGATCTTTTAATCTATGAGAAACCCTCCTCTACAATGAAAGGAAATCACTCGCATTTGCAACCAAATTTTGCATGATGCGACAAAGTATATTTGTAACAATTTTTTTTTTTTACTCACAAATGAATGAATTGTGTAGTATAGTGGTGAAGTATTCAACAGTGAGATCCTTTCACTGCATGTTGAGAGTAAAAGTTGTTCATTGTTATGTGTGTGCAAAGATGAGATCCACATGATCAATTTGTCTTTTAATACCCTTTCTGTTCTTTACTGTCAGTTGTTGATAAAAAACAACAAAAAAGAAACAGATGAGATAAAGCCATTTGAGTCTCTCTCATTAAAATGCTCTAATTTAAAGATGCTGTTTACAGAATTGCCGGGTTTCTTTAAAGAGACAGTACCGGTTTTAGGCATGTTTTCAACAAATCAATTTAAATGCCTGTAATAGACAATTTATTCAATTAAATAATAAACGTAACAAAATATAATATATGCAATATAATATCATGATAATTTATTAAATACATAGATTTTTAAGTAGCTATACCAAATATACCAAATGTATATAAATATACCAAAATGATGAAAAATTTATAAAATAAAATTAGTAAAAGGTCCCCTGTAGTTAGGGATAGGGTTAGGGTTTGGGCTTAACACATCCCCCAAAAACAAGAGTTGTGTCCCCTGTCTTCTGAAGTTAAAACATTTATTACAGAAAGATATAACTATTGTAAAATTATATAATAACATTAATCAAAATATTACAATAATATAGCCTAATCCTTGTTTCCCACAGGTTTTTGTGAGACTGTGATGGGTGGACCTCGGACCCTCTAATGGGGTCCGGGGGCATGCTATCCCGTAACAACATTTTGTATATTTTAAAGTTAAATGCATCAATCTGGTGGACTCTGAGAGAAAATTAAGAGGCCAGATCTATGAAGAACTTTGTGCTCTTGTAAACAATTTTGTGCTCTAGTAGTAAATTAGTCATAAACACATTGGGTGTATTGATATGAATGGTGATGACATGGCAAAAAAGTCGCACCCACAATGCATGGTAAACGAGATGGAGTTTAACACAGTTCAAAAACTGAACTGAAAATACTCTGATCTACTGCCCCTTTCTCTGCTGTCAAAATCAGCTGCTGTCCCTCCCTCAGGGGAGACTGTCTCCCTTGCTAACCCTATGGGTATGTATCTGCCCTGCTGCCTCTCTCTGAATGTCTGTTCCTCTATGACAATCAGCTGAGGCTGTCAAACGTGCTGCCCCAGCTGTCTCTTTTGATACCTTAAGAAGCTGTCTCTTCTACTCCAAAGAAACAAGTAAAATTCCACTGTTACTCCAGTTTATTTCTTGACAAAAGCTTAATCCTTTTGGCTATTGACATGCCATCTAACTATGCTACCTTTCCTAGGTAGCTACCTCTGTAGCTGTTTCTTCCTCATCTGGTGGTGGATTTTGCTCTCTCTCGAAATATTAAAAAATGCTCATGATCTGAAAATCAAGGGTACAAACATTAAGTTTAAAACAGTAGCGTTACTTCAACTTGATTGGTTAACATTACAAACAGCCTAACGTTACACAATGAGCCAACCAATTTCAGAACAGCTGGTAATAACGTTAGATAATTAGCTAACGTTAGCTAGCTAGATATAACGTTACATACATTATACATTGTTTTTCACGATAAGCAGCCAGATATGTCAGTCGGGGATGACTGGGGTTGAGTGATGCTTTCCTGAAGCAGCGGTGCAAAACACAACGTTAGAGATCTTATATGTTATTATGAGAAGTGGCGGACCGCCACAGTCTAGGGAAACACTGCTAACATTCAAGTTGACTTGGTTCCAAAAATAATGATGATAACCATCACAAGGTGAACAAAAACAGGTGGGCACCTGCGGACAGATACAGTGTAATGTAAATACGTTTAAGTGTTTTGTGTTGTTTTTCTATTTTTTCACTTTTTTTATTTATTTATTGGTTTGTTTATGGCTGAATTGAAAAAGTTCAAAGTTTAGTTCTTTTTAATAGGACTGAAGTGTGAACCCTCAGAGAGTAGCCTTTTTATAGGCAGTAAAACATGGGTAAAAGCCAATTTTGATAAAAAGGAATCTCTTACTAATTTTTGTTTATCATATCGCAGTTCAGATAGCAATCGCAATATTTTTAAAAATAATCACAATATGACCTTTTGTCCAAATCGTGTAGCCCTATTTAGTACCTTTGTTTGAATTCAGAGTTGTTTGGTTTAAAGTATGTTTTCCTAATTTTCTCATGCTAGTCACTATGTAACAGACAATGTCTTAAAAGTGAGAGCTTATAAATCAACTCTCTATAGTATCATCTATATGCACCTTGATTAGGGACATTTTGCTAAGGGTTCAGTGTAGTTTTCTCTGTCTGGTGAAACAAGTTTTTAAACTTTCCACACCTCAATATCTGTGCATGTGATTAAAAAAAGATTACACAGTCTTTAGTTCCACCCATTCTTTCCAATCCTGTCAATATTTTATTAGTCACATTCCACACTAAGATGACTTCGAGCTCTCCTTAGCCTACAACAAATGCCTCTGTGACCAGATTTGCCCTTTTTGCATGTGACTTTGTGTGTGTGAGTTGGGCAGAGAGTGTGTATGTGTGTGTGAATTTACTGTGTGTGAACAAGTTCCAGCGAACAGTGTGAACTGCCACTGCGCTCTCTGTTCCGTTCTATCTGCTGATAGGATTATGGGTATGCTGAGCCATCATTTTTGAGCCTGCACTCTCACAAACACTCACACGGTGAATCTCTAAGGGGATTTGGCCTAATACCCTTGATAACTCATCCATCAGATTACACTTAGGAAATTTACCGTAAATCTTGGCCTGTAATTTATAACAATCGTATGTTATTAAATCCTTGTCATTTTGTTGAGTTTATTTAATTAACTGTGATTTGAACATTCCAGTTCAATATAATGGCAATACAATTTTTTTTATGGTAGCATAGCCTTTATACACAAAATAAAATATTATTTAGTTGATGATAATTCATAAGAAGCTCTTTTTCTGTTTCTCTTTCTCAGCTCTGATTGGGTGGAAATCCTGGAGCCTCGTTCCCACGAGCGCATGTATGTGAATCTGGCCACAGGAGTGTGTGGCTGGGAGCCGCCCGTCAATGCGCCTATCCGCCAGGCTGATGGCAACCAGTGGTGGGAGCTCTTTGACCCCCAAAGTGGCAGGTTCTACTACTACAACTCCGTTGGCCGTATGACTGTGTGGCACAGGCCGCAGGGTGCAGATATTGTCCCTCTGTCTCAGCTTCAGGCAATGAAACGTAGCACAGAGTCTGAGCACAGGACTGATGGGGGCACTAAGGAAAGGCCACAAGAGAATCATTCTAGAGGTAGTCAAGATAGATGCACCCCCCTGCCACCTATTGAGCCCTACAGTAAAGAGCCTGAATGTGATGGCAAAGAGCCTAAAGAGCAAGAAATAGCGAATAGACAGAAGCCAGACAACCACAGCACAGACAGCAGCAAAGACACACTCAGGTAGGCATCTGTGCTTTCTCTGCATGTTATATTTATTGTAGTTGTGAAGAACTCGCCATTATAGGTCCACAGACATAACTGACCTACCACCAAAGTGCAGTTATCTCAGACTGCTGGAATATCACTCTGATTTTCCCTGACATAAACTTTGCTGCTGCAACCCTTGTGTTTACCATGTGCTCATACGGCAGTCATTTAGACAAATCACTTCCAAATGTGAAAAAGGTGACATTTCCTCATTATTGAGTGTTTTCAGACCATTTGCTTGTTTCTTGCCAGATCCATCAAAACCACCTTTCTCCTTCATAACCAGATTCCAGTCATGCCAGCTATATTTCACCTGGCACTGGGCCATGTCTCTGTTTTTTTAGTGCCTAATGCTTTACTCAACTACAGTATGTACAATCCTTTGGCCATTAATTCTTTCCAAAAACAACCTCTGGGCCCCACCAGATGAAAGCTGCTGGGGTCAAGGCCCAGAGAGAGCCAAACCATTGTGGTTCAACGTGACTGGACTTTCCCTTTTTCTCTGCAAAGAAAAGCGCTCTTGAATCCACGGTATACATTATCCAGCATATACAGCGGTTCTTTCTATTTCAGGGTAATGTTTAGCACAGCTCTCGCTCTTTTATATCCATCCATGGAAAAAGAGTTAATGGAGTCCAATATCATAACAGTTAGGGAGTATTTTGAAATATTGTGGCTACTTGTGGTGCATAGTAGTGTCATTACCTTTCCTCTGTCTTTGGTTCAGACACATGACTGCTTTCAACATGTTGACCTTTATGTAAAACGCGAAGGGCAACACATTTTTTTCCTTTAGTAAAACTAGAAGGGCAACAAACCACTCATCTCCTCCCACTGCATGGCCTCCAATGCAGATTGATGGGTGTTTCAAATCCTCACGAGCAACAGTACGGCTCTCCCCCACACATCTATGCCTCCTTACGGATGACTCGCATTTTTCAAAGGTCATGTAATCTACCCAAAACAATGGACAGCTGTTTGTGTGTGACAATCAAAGCCTGTAACTACAGCTCCATGCATTGTGCCTAATATAGTGGGATGCTAACATTTGAATTGCTTTCAAACTACTTTTGAGGGCTGCAAGTTCCAAAACCATCGCAAATAACAAAGAGGACATAAGCGTTAGGGCTGGGTATTGATACAGATTTTCCAATTCGATTCCAATTCACAAAGTTTCGATTAGATTAGATTTACATTTTTATCTGATTCGATTTGTTTCCAATTGATATGAGCTTACTTCAGTAATAATGTCCATGTTGCGTACATGTGAAAGAAATTCTCTCTCAGCTAATGTGGTTAATTATACAGGAAACTTTCTTACTAAGTTACGAAAACATACATTTCCAACTATATTTTATTATTAATTTTCCATCATTATGGAACATTTGAGCTTTTTAAAAATGTACAAATCCATGTTGTCCATCAATATATATGTCATAGAATTTCATATATTTAGTGCTGTTAGACAATTAACGTTTTTAATCACGATTAATCGCATCATTTTTCATAGTTAATAGAGATTAATCACAGATTTTGAAAGTGCTGAAATTTTATTATATATAAATTTGTGGTAAAAAAATATTGGCACCTGGTAAATATAAGCAAAGACGGCTTTGAAAAATATGTCTTTATTGTTTATCTTTTGATATTTCATTCAAAATATTCACAAAATTCTATCCTCTAATACAGTGGTTCCCAAAGTGGGGGTCGCGACCCCCCGGCGCAGGGGTCGCGAGATGATTTCTATAAATAAATAAAAAATGGAAAAAATATATATGCCCTATATATTTTTGTTGCAATTAATTTAATTCAATACTTGTTAAATTGTGTTTGCAGAAAAGTCTGATAAAAAAATATATATAATACATATATTACGAGACATTATGAGATTACGTCAGCGTCAATCACAATTAAGATACGTACGTACATCACGCGCAGCAACACAACGTGTCCCGCTGTTGTTTGCTGAAGCTAAAGGTGTTTGGAGGCTACAAACAAATAATACCTGCTTTAAAATGAAACGGTGGTTAATATCCACAACAGAAAAAACAAGAACGCTGGACGAGTTCTGGATTTCGGTGAAGGATGAGTACCCGCAGCTTTCCAAAATGGCTTTCCACTGATGCCATTTGGATCAACTTATTTATGCGAGAAGACTTTCTCCGTACTGACTTACATAAAAAATAAATTTAGGTCGCATCTTAACGTGGAAGATGATCTCCGTGTTGCCATCTCCAAAAATAAACCCAGACTGGATCTGCTTTGCTCAGCGCACAGCGCGCACCCATCACATTAAAGTGGTTCCCAAACCTGTCCGTAATGAGCTGATGAGCTGAATCAGGTGTGTTTGATTAAGGCAAAGAAAACGTGCCGTGTTGGGGGTCCTTAGTTCAGGCTTAACACAGGCTATGTCTCTGTAAACTCTAGTTTAGCCTGCAGGTTTGTTTGTTAATTCCATTTTTATATTGGGAAATGTTTACTGTTAACACTGATTTTGCACATTGAACAATAAAATATAACTTTGTGTGCTTTGAAACTGGGCATAAAATCGATTTGCTGTAAGGGGGGGGGGGGGGTCGCGGGGCAGCAGCGCATTTATCAAGGGGGTCGCAGGCTAAAAAGTTTGGGAACCCCTGCTCTAATAGATATCAAAATTGCAAACACAACACAAGTTTTATAAAAAAACAAATGTTTTTGTCAAATATATGTGTGGCACAATTAGTGATGTCACAAGTACCAGCACTTCAGTACCAAGTTGATAAATAAAATAAAAAAGATGTAACGATACCAGTGTTTCTGCACCGAATACCGAGCACCGACTCTACAGCGCACAGTATGTCTGACAAACGACAAATGTACTCTGCTACTCCTTTCACTGAAATGGACAATTAATCAAATTAAAATCATCCTAGTGTGATTTATTAAACTGCTAAAGGCTGCAATCTTAGTGTGGAAAAGCTGCTTACTTTAAATGAATGTATAAATCCAACCACTCATACATATTGAGAATCGTTCACGACATGTATCAGATGACAGAACAAAGCACTAATATACTGTGAACCACGCAGCACATGTAAACTATATTTATTTAATTAAAATCACAGCATTTGCACTTTAAGCTCAACTCAACCTTATTTATAAAGCATTTAAAACAACAGAGTTGACAAAAATTGAAACATAACATTTAAAAATTACCACATACACAAACCAGTAATCTAAAATACAAACTCTCCAAAACTGTGTCCTGCATTTCCGAGGTCCACAGGTTTTCTATGGGTTTCAGGTCAGGGAACTGGGATAGCCATGTCAGAACCTTGATTTTGTGAATAGTGAACCATTTTTGTGTTGATTTGTTGTTTGTTTTGGATCATTGTCCTGCTGGAAGATCCAACCATGGCCCATTTTAAGCTTTCTGGCAGAGGCAGTCAGGTTTTGATTTTTTAGTCCATGATGTCATGTATCCGAACAAGGTATAGAGTTTACACAAATATTATTATAAGTTACAGTGACCCTTTTCTCCCAATTTGAAATGCCCAAATCCCAATGTGAATGTAAAAAAAAAAAAAACGATTTACTCACAGAATCACAGATTTTGAAAGTTGCCACATATATTAAAAGATCAATCTTGGGGTTTAAAAATTGAAAGTTAGATTGTTCAAATTAAGCTTGAGATGCATTGGAAAATGTATATGTTTACCCAGTCCTAATAAGCATTTAATTTTGCTTAGTCAGTATTATAAACTCTCACTGATATTTTCTCGGTGAAATATCACTGTGCCAGGTTTGTATACACCAAAATAAAGAGAAGTAATTTTGCGCAATTATTGTATAATTATTATTGATGTATTGCAAAACAGAAGCCTAATTGTTTTTGTTTCATACCTCAAGGGGAAGGAGTCTCCAAAGACTCTTTCCTTTGTTTGGCCATCTAAAAATAAAATTTAAGGTGTGATCATAAAAATCAGCCTGACAGTGATCCAAACAGCACCATCTGTGTTATCATATTTTATGTTTGGTACTAGCAGCATCCTCTGATTGATGAACAAGGGGCTAAATCTGGTATTTATCACACTCACCCCTCCAGCACACAGCTCTGGAACAAGGTATTGGGGCTTGACCTTAGTTAGATAAAATACCTTAAACTGCACATCAATCCACATAAACAAACAATAACACAGGCACACACACATACAGAATCAGATCCTGTTTGAATGATAAATGGGTGGCAGGGTGGGGGTGTTTTAGCCAAGTTATTAACTGTTGAGAAAAAGGGAGCTTACTTTTTCCACTACACTGAAACATCTGCACTGAACAATCACAAGGGATTATTCAGCAGTGTCTAGCAATCAAGCATTTAGTAAAGTAACCATGGCAAGAAGATAGGAGATTAGAGGGTGTCCTCTGTACTTCCCTGCCATGTGACACAGTGGTGTAATATAACCCAGGAGTGACCTGGGGAAGTTGTGAAGGGGTCACTAAATTCTTTTGTCATGCAGAGAGACCCCAGGCTGAGTGGCTGCTATAGAATGACAAGGGTTTAGTTCAGCACGCAAATCCCTGAAGACCAACTGTTAGGGTTTCCCATAGTATGAATAGGTGCCTGATCAAAGACGAGAAATTAACAACCAGTCTAATACAACCTTCTCTTTGTGGACAGATGATTTAATACACTTTCCATAAGTCAAAATCTGAATAGTTAGGGTATAAGTGAAAGACAGATCTCTTTATTGTATTTTATCTGTGTATAATAAGTTGATGATTGAATGAATAATAGCTACGGCTATTTTGCACGTCATTGCATAGATAACAGTTGTCATGTATTGTATGATGTATTTTGGGGGATTTCTCAGAAGGAATTGAAACCGCTGTGTAATGGCTTAAATACCAAAAGTGAAAGCTATAAAGGAGAGACAACGCTTTTATATGCCAGCCTTGTGCGCTCACTTTCACTCTGGTCATGTTTTGTGCGTTAATTTAGGAAATGTCTGGGAGAACGTTTGAAACATAAATAGCTGAGATTGCAAACATTGGTTAATATTTAATGTGTACATGTTTAGAGTGGGTAGCATTAAATAGGCCACAATTAACATATTCCATTAAAGTATCATTAAATAAATATTCCAGGTTCAATACAATTTTATCTCAATCAACATCATTTGTGGCTTGAATTTATTTACCCCCCCCCCCCTTACCTATTCAAAGTTATTTAAAAAAAAAAGAAGAGTTTATATTTATACACCTGTGGAGACTGTGGTCTGTGGGAGAGGGAGAGCGGTAAGGCACGTTGCCACGTTGATTATATATAATTTTCATGATATAAATTTTACTCGTATCATATTATAAGATTTTGGTCATATCGTCCACCCCCTAGCTCAGATTTTTACTTTTTTTTTTTTAAGAGAAGTAGGAGCAGGTCGAAATTCGTTTTTGTGGTAACCAACATTATGCCACAAATGTTGGTTGAGCTTAACTTGTATTGAACTCAGAATATCTCTTTAAAGGGATATATTTCAGAAATCATCTGGCTTTTCGCGATTTAAACTTTTAAATTGTCATAAACATTAACCTGTAAAAAGAGATTATTTAAAGATTCTGTACTCTAATACATTGAAGCTTCTCAGTCATTTTATTTTATGTGTTAACTCAATACATTACTCAGAAAACTAGATTAGTGGCCTAACACAGATTGTCTATGAAAGTAGAGCAATTTTCTACTGTCTTTTGTTTTATTTAAGTCATGCCTTTGGTGTCGCTTAAAATACACTGAGAACAGCCTGTATCTTCAAGCTCCCCTGTCAATACAGGAAGCTGTGAAAACCTATCTGTCTGGTTAGGGATAGTGTTAATTTAAATCAAAAATATATTTAGATATATTAATGTTGGCTGAACTTACAAGTGCATTCTGACTATTTATGGACATCTATTTGTCTAGTTGACCAATACTTAACCCTTGTGCGACCGTTGGGACATTTTTGTATTTTTCATTTTTATTTTTTCGATCATTTTGGTTGTGTTAATGCAAACGGCATAACTTTTGCCAAAGGTGTGTATTTTGGGGTGAATTTTATATTTTCAACCTCAGTTGAATACATCTATTATACACTGTGTACACAAAATAGCTACACTCTTGACCTTCAGGACAAATATGTCCCCATTGAAACCCATTAAAAATGAAACCCCAGTGCCACTAAATAATAAAATGAATTCTATGATTTTATGCTTTCATTCCGGAGCCCTGGCTTCAAAAGTTATTTTTTTAAATATTTTTCACCAGATAGCACAATTTTCCTCATGTGTAGCCTATGGAGCAAATACATGCTTTTTTCCTATTTTCTGTTGTATTATAGAGCACTGCAGGCCATCTGAATAAATGATGCAGCTTAAATTGTGTTGGTATGGATGTCAGAGTGTGTATTGAGAAATGTGTGTGTGTGTAAAAAACAACAGTGGCATTATGTAAACAGACTGGCATTTAAAGGTTTAAAATCCTGAAAATGAATGACTAATTGGTAGTTATGATCAGGACTGATGATGGTTAAAAAAATCTATGAAAAGTGCAAAATAATATTAATATATAATATTTTTATGGCAGTTTTTTTGACGTGGACATTTTTGTAATCTAAGGACCTCTGAGTAACTTTTTTTTATTGACGCACAAGGGTTAATACCAATACTGTAATTGTTTTAACCTCACTTTTCATTCACAACCACGATCATCTCTCATGAAAAAAAGATTTTAAAATGAATTTCCACATCTTTTGGTTACGCTTTTGAGAGCCTATTGCTCTGTACATTGTGCATGTGTTCTCTGTACAGTGTGTGTACTTTTCGTGAGAGAAGAGGTGGTTTTCACAGCTGTAACAAGATCCATACATTCTCATGCTATTTGATTTCATATCAACAGATGTAGATTAGTGCTGAGATTTCAGAGGCATCTCATTGTCCATATGCCAAGATGGTCCCTGCTGACTGCCTTTACTGGGGCATTAGAGAGCAGATTTTACATGTAGACCATAAGACCATCCCTTATGTTGTCATGTTTTATTGCACTTAAAGAGATAGTTCACCCAAAAATTAAAATTCATAATTTTCTCACCCTCATGCCTTCACAGATGTGTATGACTTTATTTCTTCAGTAGAACAAAGAAAAAACTTAAGATTTTTAGAAGCTCTTTAGGCCCATACAATGCAAGTGGATGGTGATCAGCACATTAAAGCTCCAAAAAGCACAGACCATCTTAATAAAAGTAATCTATGTGTGTCCAGTGGTTAAATTAATGTCCTCCAAAATGAAGACAGCATCAAACGAGTACCCTCTCGTATGCGCATCGGAGAGTGACCGAAAGTAAAAAATTATAGTAAAAAGGACTTAAATATATTTCTCACCCAAAGCGATTGTTTTGCTTTAGAAGACATTAACTTAAACCTCTGGGGTCGATGCGCCGGCGCGTCCTGCTGGATATTTTCGTCATTACAGCAGAAACAACTTAAAATACTCTGTCATTTTGGGGCATACAGATACGTGTAAGACATCATTAGAGACTATAAAGGGTCTACTTTTATTTGTGTACACTCATAATAACAATGAAACATTTTGCTTTTGTAAAATAAAGAAAATAAAAAGGGTGAGCTGTCAGCAGTCTGTGTGTTCACGAGCATATTTCAGAAACACGTCACAAAAATGAACTGAAACTCTGTGAATACTTATCACACAAACATGAAACATATGTCTAAAGAAAGCTTAAAATGTCTACTTTTAAATAAAACAATTCAAATTTAAAACAAATATTCTCCTGCAATGTAATCTGTATGAAACAAAGCTCTGTTCAGTTTTTACCGGTTCATCTCATTATCTGTAATGTGATCTCACCCACCAGCAGAGCGCCCCATTCATACGCTAATGTACTGAGATGATCAATGCAAATGTACACGCCCCCGGACTGTGTTCAGAGGTTTGTAAACAATTCATTCATTTTACTGCACTTTGTAACGATACACAGGAGATGAAACTTCTGGATATTAAGGGTTAAGAGTTAACTTTTTCCTCAGAAGAAGAGCGGGACTCCGATGAACGTTTGTATTTTGAAGAGAGATTTGATCCAGCCGAGGATACAATTTCAGACGAGTATGTCAATTAGTTTTCATTAGTTGACATGTTATTTTATATAAACTTAAACATATTTTACTAGTGGGACTGTTTCCAGACTTGCCAGCCAGGATTCAGAGTATTGACATTTGAAATATGTCCTAATAAGCAAGTTTTAGTTACATTTAAATGCTGTTTTGGCTAAAGCAGGCATTTAAATTGTATGCTGTTTGATATAAATATGATATAAAAATAATATGAATGTTTAGATTATATTTTAACTAGTGTTTATAATGCCTCATTATCATCAACAAAGCTTGTGCTTGCAAATATGTGTTCAGGTTAAATGAGTAAAATGCACTTTAAATATGCCCATATTAGAAAATCACCATCTTATAATGATTTCTAAAGCATCATGTGACAATGAAGACTGCAGTAATGATGCTGAAAAATATGCTTTGACCACAAATTGCATTTTACAATATATTAAAATAGAAAACTGCTCTTTTAAATTGTAAAACGAGTTCACACAATGTTTTAACTGTATTTTGGATCAAATAAATCCTGTCTTGGTGAGCAGAAGTGACTTTTAACGGTAGTGTAGGTCTAAAATTAAGTAAAGTCTTTATGTAAAGAAAATATATAGTCAGATATCTTCTTTTAACTTAAAACTTGATTTTGATCATTAAGTCTCCCCACATTCATTCTCTTTCTGTCACATTCCTCAGTGATAGGCCCAGGGGTGCCGTCTTTTGTGTACTCAGGTGTGAATCACCTAAATATTCATGAACGTTCACACCTCCTCGCATATTTACATTTCAACACTTAAATTGTCTTACAAAAGTTAAATGACTATATTGTTTTGTATGAATGAGTGATCAGGATGGTTTTCACATCATTTTGTAGCAAAAACACTAGGCTACAAGATTCAGTTCTCAAAAGGCTTGCATAAACGTTATTTCCTCAAAAATACAAACATGTACACACATGTTGCTCACATATTATTGTAGCCCTGTTTGTGCTGAATACAGTATTATCAGACTTTAGCCATTAATATGTTTTTAAGCAACTGAAAAAAGAACAAATGTCAAGGCATGTCAAAACTTCTCCAGGGCCCAAAATACCCTCAGACCCCAGAGGGTTAACCATTGGAGTTGTATGGATAACTTTTACTATGATTGTCTGAGCTTTTTGGAGCTTTAAAGTTCTGGCAACTATCCACTTGAATTTTTTGGACCTACAGATCTGAAACTTTGTTTTTGTTCTGCTGAAGAAAACAAATACACATACACATCTGGAATTACATGTGGTTGAGTAAATGGGTAATCTAACCCTTTAAAAATTAGAAAGAGGTCTGTCAGGTCAATAAGTTGCTCTGGTGTTTCTTATAAGCAAATGGTGCCGCTGGACAGATCTGTAGCAGGGTGTTTAGGGCGAGGACGGGTTGGTCACGTGTGAGGTATGTTAAGATCCAGACTTACTGGCTCAGTGATGAGAGGTGCTCAGCTGCTTGCAAACAGCTGAGTCCTCGTGACTTTAACCCTCTGGGGTCGACGGACGCGCCGGCGTCCTGCTGGATATTTTCATCATTACAGCAGAAACAACTTAAAATACTCCGTCATTTTTGGGTATACAGATAAGTTTAAGACATCATTAGAGACTATAAAGGGTCTACTTTTATATGTGTACACTCATAATAACAATGAAACATTGTGCTTTTGTAAAATAAAGAAAATAAAAAGGGTGAGCTTTCAGCAGTCTGTGTCCACGAGCATATTTTCAGAAACACGTCACAAAAATGAACTGAAACTCCGCGAATACTTATCACACAAACATGAAACATATGTCTAAAGAAAGCTTGAAATGTCTACTTTTTAATAAACCAATTCAAATTTAAAACAAATATTATCCTGCAATGCAATCTGTTTTAAACAAAGCGATGTTCAGTTTTTACCGGTTCATCTCATTATCTGTAATGTGATCCCACCCACCAGCAGAGCGCCCCATTCATACGTTAATGTGCTGAGATGTTCAATGCAAATGTGCACGCCCCCGACTGTGAGGTTGTAAATAAATTTCGTTCACTTTTCTGCGTGTTTGCAATGATACACAGGCAAGAAAGCTCCAAGGATTGTAAGGAAGAGATAACATTTTCCTCAGAAGAAGAGCAGGACTCCGATGAACATTTGTATTTTGAAGAGAGATTTGATAAAGCCGAGAATACAACTTCAGACGAGTAAGTCAATTAGTTTTCATTAGTTGACATGTTATTTTCTATAAAAATGTACATATTTTACTAGTGGGACTCTTTCCAGACTTGCCAGCCAGGACTCAGAGTATTGACATTTGAAATATGTCCTAATAAGCAAGTTTTAGTTACATTTAAATGCTGTTTCGGCTAAAGCAGGTATTTAAATTGTATGCTGTATAATATAAATATGATATGTAATATGATCTAAAAATAATATGCAAATATGTGTTCAGGTTAAATGAGTAAAATGCACTTCAAATATGCCCATATTAGAAAATCAGCATCTTATAATGATTTCTAAAGGATCATGTGACACTGAAGACTGCAGTAATGATGCTGAAAGTTCAGCTTTGATCACATTTTACAATATATTTAAATAGAAAACTGTTCTTTTAAATTGTAAAAAGAGTTCAGAATATCAATATTTTTTCTGTTTTTTGGATCAAATAAATGCAGTCTTGGTGAGTAGAAGAGACTTCTTTTAACGGTAGTGTAGGTCTAAAATTAAGTAAAGTCTTTATGTAAAGAAAATATATAGTCAGATATCTTCTTTTAACTTAAAACTTGATTTTGATCATTAAGTGTCCTCACATTCATTCTCTTTCTGTCGTATTCCTCATTGATAGGCCCAGGGGTGCCGTCTTTTGTGTACTCAGGTGTGAATCACCTAAATATTCATGAATGTTCACACCTTTCAACACTAAAAGTATCTTACAAAAGTTAAATGACTATATTGTTTTGTATGAATGAGTGATCAGGATGGTTTTCACATCATTTTGTAGCAAAAACACTAGGCTACAAGAGTCAGTTCTCAAAAGTCTTGCATAAACGTTATTTCCTCAAAAATACAAACATGTACACACATGTTGCTCACATATTATTGTAGCCCTGTTTGTGCTGAATACAGTGTTATCAGACTTTAGCCATTAATATGTTTTTAAGCAACTGAAAAAAGCACAAATGTCAAGGCATGTCAAAACTTCTCCAGGGCCCAAAATACCCTCAGACCACAGAGGGCTAAAGGACCTTAGGTTTGTTTCATTGAGCAATGTAAAAAAGCTTGTTAACATGCACATTCTTAAACTGATTATTAGGGCTGAAATGATTAGTTGATGCTATCGACAACATCGACAATAAAAATTCAATTAAAAAAATCTGTTTGGCTATAAGTTGTTCAGCTCGAGCTCACAGTCCAGACCACTCCAAACTTTCCAAACAGCTTAAGGTGATGTTAATTGCAAAGTATGAGGAAATTATACAAAAATACAAAAGTAAATACATAAACAGTGTCATTGGGAAATCAAGCAGAGGTGGCGTGCCGCTGGAGCAAAACTTGCTGTAAGAGCGTCTAAAAAGTAAACAACCCGGCACTATATCTTAAACATGTCCTTTATTAAAGTTCAAATAATAAGGAAGCAGGTCATGCAAATAAGCACAAACGCTGAAACTGGGATTTCTCTGTGCAGTCAGCACCGCTTCTATGAGTCGTGTAAAAAAAAAATTGAAACTGATGTTGGGTGATGGACTCTCGTGCACGAAGGCGCTCATCCCTTGCACGCTTTTGCCGCAGCTATATCTACTAAGTGTAATGTGATGGCTCAAGACTTTTTGAATCATAATATATGTTTCGCGGTATGTTAGCATGAAAAAATCGACGAGACACAGCTCTATTAAGAGAGAGTTTGTTTTTGGTGAGTTAAAGATGGATCAAAATGTTAAAAAGAGGGTAGCTAATTTAGCCCATTATACAATGCAACAAAATATGTTTTTAATTAGTCTTTTTTAGCTTGTTTTCCAAAATAAATATCTAAAACTCAAAACAATGTACATTTACTTGAAGAGCCATACGCAGACGATATTAAAATGTTTTCTAAGAATGTTAATTATAATATTAAATAGAAGTCTATTTTGTCTTTACTGCACTGGCAGAAATATGAACAAGTGAAAAATACACTTATATACAAATACACATATATAAGATATATTCTCTGAAGTTTAGTCTAAATATCATAGGCTGTATGTTGCTTCTAAGGTAAATATATCTTGTTTGATGCTTTCATCTTTTCTTTATTTTTAGTATGCATGTTTTATACAACTTCATAACTCAAGGCACAAGGTGAATTGTCGGTTAAGAGCTAATGAATAACTGTTGCAATAATCGTCCGAATGGTCAAATAATCAATCTAAAAATGTTAGATAAAAATAATTGTACGTTGGAGCCCTACTGATTATGCTTAATAAGCCGACAAAGTTTGTGGTCATGTGAATGCCTTAAACGGCTTTTCTTAATAGAGTAAGGTCATAAATGGCTTAAGAATAAGACAAAGGACAGAGGTAGATTTTTGCCCATTACACCGATATTCGTTGCATGTAAACACCTTTACCAATGTTCTTACCAGCTTATCCAATGTGCACAAGTGTTGTGCCAAACTGCACATGCCTCTTCACGGTTTGAGGTCAAAATCAGAGAATTACTTTTATGAAACAATTATTCGGTAGTTATCGGTGTATTGATGTGCTTATAAACACACTCACTGACCTTATGTTGAAGAATGTTAACTTGTGGTTTGGAGTGAGTATTTTTTTTATTTGTAAAACATGTATATAATTGTATGTTAATGTCACTAGGTTCTTCACATCTGTTTGGAAGAGTATTGTCAACTCTGAGCTGCAGTATGTTTAAGGCTTTGCTATAGATCACATTTCCTCTTCCTGTCCCAAAGATGAAAATAGCCTATTATCTCAGTTTTCCACTTTACATGGGGAAGAGTTTTAGACGCATTGTTCAGATATGTTTTCTATTATTCTTGGTAAGGGCAAAAAAAAATAGGCAAGTCCCCCACCACAAACTCCTAATGTCTCAATCTGCTCGGACTATTAGCCACCAGACAAATTGAACCTCCCATATAAGTTAACCTTATTTTCCTCACTGCCTAATTAAATTATCCAGAGAGGCTCCGAAAGATTTTCACTTGCTTTCTTGAATGAAGTCATTTGTGAATAGTCAAAATGTGCACGTTATTTAGTTAAATCAATAAATGTGCCTTAAAAAGGTAAAAGAAGATGCTAAATTATCCCAGAACATTTGTTAAGACAGCATGTTCAGTGGGCTAGTCTTTTATTTTGTAATACATTTATATTACATTGCCTTTATGTTTAATGGTGTAGTTGGTAGCAACCAAACTCCCCCCCCATGGATCTTAATATGGAACATTACGGTAAGAACACCATCGTCATGACGGTTGCACAACCATGCATTGTCCCCCTATTTAAACAATCTCATTGCCTTTGAGTGATCAGTGGAAGGAATGCCAAAGTTGTTTCTAATACCAACCAAAGTGGCCTCCCATGACTAATCTCATTTTTCCCCGTTTCCCTCTCTCAGTCTCATTTTAAAACTTTTTTTTTTTGCACAGCTTTTTCACACGTATATTTGCTGTCTTTCACTGGGGAGTAAATATATGTGTTTTGATTAGGGCTTGGCATTTTTCTTGATTTTTCAGATTCATTTGAATTTGCATTTTGACACAATTTTAATTTTTTTTAAATTGAATTTGAGATTTTGCACAAAAATATTGCAAACGCTATAATTAGATACGTTGTAATATTCCCAGTACGATTATACACAGTGTTTTTGTAGCTCAGCTTCATCCATTATCCAGGTATACACTGGCTTAAGACTGGGCTCGGTGTAATGTTGATGAACAGACTCCTTTTCTTTTTACCCATAAAAAAGCGTTATGTCACGGTTATGGGCGCTTCATTTCAAATCATGGAGAGGCTATATATGGGAGAATCAAACATCAGCCTCTCCTTTTGCCATGATGATTCATATAGATAACTATTGCTTTGTTCTGTGACGTGTTTCAAGTTTACTGCATCTATAGCCAATTTAGCAAGCGATTTTTGTGAGTTGAGTTGTAATGATAAATTATTTAATATTTCTGCGCTGCTCAGCGTGAACCGCTAGAGGTGCATCTCCATCTGAAGGGGTTTATGAATATACACACAAATTGTTTGATATACAGTGAGTACTTTTTAGACAAATGTGATCAATTACAGATATTGATTTCTAGATAACTTTCTAGATAGACATGGTTTAGATATAATGAATACCTACACTGGCTAAGAATTATTTTGCAGATTTCTTATTCTGTTATTTCTGAACATCTGGGTTTATTAGATTTTACACTGTGTTGACAACTTCCCCCTGTTGTGCATTTGTACATTTTTATTGCACACCTTTGTTTCCTATAAGGAAAAGAACTTGGATTTCTCTAACCAGGTTGCCTCGCATTATAATAAAGAACATACAATTTGAATCATGTTGGAGTACATTAAAATGTTGAAAAAATTGAATCGTGAATTGTCCATAAGTTTGATACAAATCGAGATTTTGTTTTTATTGCCATATTGACACACCTGTTTATGTAGTGGATGCCATATAAATGTCAAAGGGTAATACCAATATGTGTCTAGTTTCACACAAAGGCTTCAAGGCAATGTATAAACTTACTGTCGTTTTGGAGACATGTTTGAACAGGTTTACCATATCAACTTTGAGAGTTTTCGCAGTTTTTGTCTGTTTAAGCAAAATACTAACAGTTAGGGGCAGTATTTTTGTTTGCCAACGAATCTTCTCCAGCCTTTGCTGTCCTGAGTGAGCCAACTGATTTTGTGTACACACATTTATTATACATGCATTTTGACACACACACACACACACACACACACACACACGTGTCCTGAGTTACACTTTAATTATTGTCACTTTATACCTGGCTGCTATCTCAATAACTGCTATGTGCATAGAACACTATCCATAGTATGTTATGTTTACATTTGGCATTTTTAGAAACTGTCATCTTTTTGATGTCCTGTTTTGATGTCTCTATTGTCCTGTTCATTTTTTGTAATTTATTGTACTGTCCCATACTTTTTGCACACATTTGTACGAGCACTTTATATAGGTATGTTATTTAGTCTGTGTAGTCTCTTGTGGTTCTGTGTTTGTCCTATGTTGTTTTATGTAGCACCATGGTCCTGGAGGAACGTTGTCTCGTTTCACTGCGTACTGAACTAACTGTATATGGTTGAACGACAATAAAAACCACTTGACTTAAATATGTAGTAGGAGTGTTTGGTGGAATCCCCAAGCATTTAAGGGTAAAGGTGTAAATGCAAATTAAATGTTGTAGTTGTTTAATCAGTACTTTCTGACTTTTTTTGAGGAATGGTCACTGCCATTAACAGACTCCTTACAAAGTTAGTGATTACTGCTCATCAAGCAGTCTTTTATAGATTATAACACAAAACAAAAATCTGTATCATTTTGAAAATACATTAAATTAATGTTTCACAAGATATTTCTAAGCAATTTCCTTATTATTAGCTGGTATTAGTACTTTAAACAACCCTTTAAACTAGGGCTGCACGTTTTCAAGTTTTTCATTAACCGTTAACCGAGGCCCTTAACGGTTAATACTCAGTTAACCATAGTGTGCGCCAGGGATGGAAATTAACTTTTTTGTCCACCGGCCACTGTGGATTTCAAAATCTACCAGCCACTCAATGTTTTTACCAGCCACTTTCTTGTTTTTAACCGACAATGTGTAACTGCATGTGAAAATTAATACTACAAGATCTACAATACTTAAGCCGTTTATTTAATCTCAAGTCTCAATGAAATACTGGCATTTTCTCTTTCTCTCTTATAGCCTACACACACAATCCATGAACTGATATTCATTTCAGTTCGCATACGAGGAAAACACAATGTTACGGACGTGAACGCTCTGAAAGCGGCACTGAAGATGCTTTAAAACTTCCACAGAGACATCAAACAGAAAGCACAAAACCTTTCTTTAAAGTGAATTTCGTTTTGTATTAATTGTGTCTTAATTTTAGTCAATGTTTCATCAACCAATTGCCTGGTTTGGCCTGGAGGGCGATTATTCACTTTGAAGTTCACTTTGTTTTTAGAGTGAGTAAATGTATAGGAAGGAATTTGTAGTTAATCATGCCAGACCCGGATGACTGCTAAATTTCAAAGGAAAAGTCCAGAAGTTGTTTACAGTCTATTTTTGTGAGTAACACTCATAGAGTAGTGAGTTGAGAAAACCAACACAATTTAAACACTCAACACTCGGTGATTCAAGAGTCAAGTCTCTCTATCAGGGTGACAGACTTTAAAAATTGTTGACTGTTGTGTTGTCACATCTGTCATTCTTTACAATGGCTTGGGGCTCTGCCAGATGGCTGTCTTCCAGTCTTTCGAGATGCTATACCTGTCTAGCATTTTAAAAGGTTTTTTATGTTAAAATATGTGAGAAATTATGGGAATATTATGGGAAGAAGTCTAATGAAACAAAATAACTCAATGAATGGAAGAGGAAGTGCTTTCCATGCAGTTTAAATTTCCCGTTGTTCTTGTATTGTTTCAGAGTGGAATGGTGGATTATCATGGGTACGCTAATGGTTGAATTAATTGAATAGAGTAACCCCCCACCCCCCCATTGCTTTTTTCTGACTTTTTATTTGGTGGGTCTTTGTTTTGTTTTTGTTTTAGAAAATGGAAAAGGTGTAAGAGATATTGTGAATGGGTGAAAGATTAATTTGAGAAGTGACTCATTAGAAATCCCCTGCAGGAGATCACCTGACCTTCCCAGCTTACTTTCCTTTTTATCAGAGAAGTTTTAGGGGTTTTTTTCTGCACGCTTGTGGCGGTATCTGATTGGACACATAAAAGCTAAGGCAAATCATATCCCTCTTAAATGTTTTCTAGTACAGGACAGAGTTCACATTTTAACAACGGTAAGTGGGTTTACTAGTGTTTATTACATTGTCTGCTTCAAAAATAAATTTTTAACACTTTAGGTGATTTTTTTGTTTTCTGCATTTCTTTCTAAAGTTATGACAGGAAATTATTATAATGACACATTCTTTAATATTACAGTTGAATGGGTGTGGATGAAATTTAAGCCAAGTAAAGTGTTGTGAAACCTTGAAAAACACTTGATTGATATTCTGTTAGGTGTTAATAAATCAATTATTTTAGTTTATCCACTGTATGAACAGATGATTTAGACTTGAATAGAAGCTTTCGAAGTTGTTGATTTTACAATTATCTGCAGATCTGTGTAGTGACAATAATGTGTTGTAGGTTAACTCTCGAGCGAGAACAATTCGAGGAACTGCAATTATTTTCACCACAAAATGGTTTTAAATTCATACATTGTAGTGATTTAAAATCTATTTCAGTTGAACAATAATTGGTTTGTTTTCCTGAAAATGGCATTGTAGAATTTTAAATACACATTTTATATCCCTCAGGGGCATAGTTTTCCTAAATTAGAGAAAATGTTTGGAATGAATTTGGACAGACTGTCTGATAAACGCTTCCATAAAGATTGCTATTTTGGACTTCAAGTCACTATAAAAATGATTGGTTTTGACTTCTTAGGTTAACTTGGTTAAATTTTTAACAAGGTGTGTACCTCTTCCTTGTCTTACATGTTTTCATTATTTGTATATTTTTGCTGTTTTTTTATTTTGATAAACAGCACATGTCCTTGTCTGGTCTTTTTTGTCTTTAGAGCAAAAACTTAAAATGTTGTGTAATTATCTTTTTTTTTTTTTTGCAACAGGGAAGAGCAGAGAGACACAACTCAGCAGTGGCAGCCCCCTCCTGTATCTAAAGCAGCCATGTTGGTAAAGGTCAGCAGCATTGGCAGAAGCCAGACAAGAGGAACCAGTGGAGAAGCTTCCCTTCATCCCTCACAGCAAAACCCACAGAGCAAAGCCAGTGGCCAAAGTTCTTGCACACTCAACCCTGGCAGTGCCAAATCGGTTTCAGGCTACATGCTGTCACCACAGGTATACAAAACCACACCGGTAGGAAAAATAGCACCAGACACAAGGCAGGCCCACCACTTGAGGAAGGAAAGCAATGGCAGCTTTTGCCTGGTGACCTGTGGAGACTCATATCCAGCATCTCTTCGGCTACAGTCCAACACACCTAGGCCAGTATCTCCCCAGTATGGAGCAACTGCATGCCTCTATGATGATCCATCAACTGACTGTCCCATTTATGATGACCCTTCAGTAGATATGGAGGTAGAAGGGGCTTACCTACAGAATGGTCCATCCAGACACAATCACAGCCTACAGAAAATGAAACACCTCCAGTACCCAGCTCAATCTCATACTGGCTCCAGACACAAAAGGAACCCTTCTTCCTCTGACTACAGTCCTGCAGGCCTTGAGTGCATCAAGCACATGGTGAATGTTGACCCCAAACAGGGGCTCCTGTCAGCCTCACCAGTCCCTTCTCCTAGCCCCTCTCCAACCTCTGCGCCAAAGTCCCTGCTTCTCCAAATGAAGGGACCAACCAGCCTGGAAAAGAAGCAGTCGTTGAGGATTCTAGAAGCAAGTGTGCTCAGAGCTATGGAAGTGCACCACAGCAGACATGGTAGCCAAGGATCTCAGGACTATTCCACGCCACCACCTCCTGCTGTTAGTTACCAAGACTCAGGTTACTCAACCGATCCGTCTCCTAGCTTGCGGAGGAAAAGCAGGAGGAGGATGGGTGCCGGGGCTCATGGGCGACCAGGGTCTATAGGTAGCACTGGGGAACTCACAGCCTTAAATGAGCGTCTGATGGAAGAGATGAGGGAGGTGGTTAGTCGCTCAAACACCATGCGAGAGACCAAAGCTAGTCTGGACTCTGAGATGTCCGATGGCTTTTCCACACAGCACACACTCAGTGTGGGACGGTGCTCATCCAGGGAGGATATTGCATCTTCGAGCAGGTCACTGACCAGGACAGGTTATCACCCCAGTGAGGCTTTCACACTGCTGGAGATTCCAGGACGGCAGAAACGGACATATGAAAAGGTGGACACGTTAGACAAGAGTGTTGCTTTGTCCTCTCCTGAGACAGCTGGACCCCCCTCACAGGTACTGCAAAGAAGTCTTTGGTAATCAAATGAGCAGTTTAAAACAATTTAATGAGCTTAGCATTTATTGGTGCTCCATTGGAGTAGCTTTTATATTTAATAGAGATTTGCAGTCTCAGATGAAATATGTGTATGACCTTCTGGCACAGTATGTGTTCCACAGATCTTAAATTTCAGCATCATTAAATACCAGACATCGTATTTGTTTAATCTCCATGGGGGACTGCTGGGAGAGTGCTTTATTTTGTTTGAGGTTTTACATGTCTGCCTGAATTTTCTTCATGGTCTTGATTGGAACCAGATTATGGTGTATACCCAGTGCCTACTATTATGACATAATATTGATGTAAAATATCAAAAGGCTTGTAGTTATGTCAGTCTAAAATTTAAATCGGAATGAGGCAACAGGCAGTATAACAACATTGTTCTCTTAGGTGTTCTGTTACTTCCAGCCAATTCCCAGGCTGCACATGATTTTCATTAAGGGCAATGATTTCACTCAAAAGAACAGTAACTGCTGCTTTGCTGCTCTGGCTCATTGCAAAACTGTAATCTGTCCTCCCTCGGTGATGAACTCTATCTGCATTGTTCAACAGCCAGACACACAGAGAACCATCTCAAATGCCTAAAGAATTCACTACTTGGTTTTCGATCAGACTATTTTCTGGCTTTGAAACTTTAAGGAGCTGATTGTTGCAATTTTTTCTTTTCTAATTAGAAAGAGGGGATGATATCTACTTAAAAACATACATTTAAACTGCTTCTGTTGCACCCACCTCTCCCTTCCTTAAGTCCTTTGATGCGCATCAAGCAGTGGTCTTCCAGTGTAGTAGGTGAAATGCCAGAATGTAGCAGAGCTGCATAACATGATGCCTATTGAGCAGGAAGGATAGCTACTGTGGTCCATATGGTACCATCTCTGACACAGACTGGGCAGTTGGTTTCTGGACAGGCGTGATCACTGTACCAACCAATTGTATGTCTATGGTGTAGCCGTAAGGGGCTTGGAACCTGCTGGGGATTGTTCCTTAAGCGGATGACATCATAGGCCACCTCATTCACTGGTGTACGAGCCATTTCACCACACTTACATTTTAGAGCATTACTTCGCTAAAACCATTGATAACAGAAAAAGTGATACAATTTTTTTTAAAATACTTTATATTTCTTTATAAAGAATACTTTATATATATTTCCTATATATGGTTTCATAATTATCTGAACTGTAACTGTCTTGAATGCCTTCTGTAAATTTTGTCATTTTGACCCAAAGTGTCCCAAATGCTTTCTATATGGTATAAATATAAAGTTGGCACACATGCTGTGTCTGGTTTTTGAAGGAATACAGCTATTAGTACAGCAAGAGAGGCAGTGAATGCATTAGGGACCTTCTTACAGGACAAAAATCCTCTAGGGATGAAAATGAGGCCATTGCGCTTTATTTTTGCAAAATGTAAAAAGAAAGACTTACTGCAGGAAGGTAGAAAGACTTATTAGATTGGTCAATTGATAGGGATGTGAAAAACTAGTCAGTGGGTTTATTGAATGATTAGTCGACCAATATGTCATAAGGAAGTTCAATGTGCTGATCCTGTAAAACAGTATTTGTCCCCTGCAGAACAAAGCAGAGGGACAGACAGTCAAAGGCTGTCAGGCACATTTTGCATCTGTGGACAAATTACTGCTTCATGAATTCTGTCGTTAATTGCTTTTTCACTCTGTTTGCACTTTGTTTCTCCTCTAGACGGGAACGCTAGAACCTAAGATTCAGTTGGATAGCAAAAAAGGTATGGTGTATAGCCGAGCAGGCTCACTTGGGACTCATCGCCATGCTGTCAGCGATTCTAATCTTCAGGGAGGTGACAGTGGGGGTTACCAGCTTTCCTACGCCACTCTCCGTCAGCCCCCACCCCCGGACACCAGCATGGCAGACTGGGCCAGCAAACACCTGAACATGCACACTCAGGGTCTGTTCCGCCGGCGAGTCTCCATTGCCAACATGCTATCATGGAATCGCGGCTCTATCAAGAAGCCTATGTTGATGACCAACGACCGCACTGTGCGCAAAGAAGCTTGCGAGATGTTTAAACATGTCCAGGCGTACATGGGAGACCGACCCTCACGTTTGGACCGGCGCCATGCCGCTCTCCTCATTGTCACTAAGTGCTGGGGCATGCAGGGTCTTAGGGATGAGCTCTACATCCAGCTTGTGAGGCAGACCACTGGCAACACCAGCCCACGCAGCCTGGCAGCAGGCTGGGAGCTCATGGCGGTGTGCCTTGCATTCTTCTCTCCTTCGCCCAAGTTCTGCTGCTACCTGGAAGGCTATATTCAGCGCCACACAGAGCCAACCAATGACAAAAAAAGTTAGTTTGATATTGGATTACTGGGTGTGTGCAAGACCTGCCCCTCTCTCTCTCTCTCTCTCTCTCTCTCTACTGACTGAGCTAATTAAAAACAAAAAAGAATATTTAAGCAGAAAAATATTGACTGATTAAACAAATAACTCTTTATTGTAAGGGATAACATTTTTTTTTAGAAAATATGTTCTATTTTAATAAATAACTCTTATGTAGGGCTGTCAATCGATTAAAATGTTCATTCTTTACATGATGTCGTGAGTAATTAATCGAAATAATCACATATATCAATATTTACCAAATAAAGGCCCCTAAATAAAGATAGTTTAGTATATAACTATTAAATTGTAAATATAATATATAACAAATGTTCTAATTCAGATAATTCAAATATATTACATCATATACGTTGTGGATTTTGAAGTCAAAATGTTGTTTGTTTTATTTTCAAATAATTAAACATAACCCTATTAATGACCTACTATCAAATGTGGTAATTTATTTTGTACGTGCATGTCGGGGCTTAATTAATTGTGTTTTTTTTATTGCAGTATTTTGCCATAATTAATCACACTAAATTAACATGCTAAATTGACAGCCCTTCTTTTATCATTTAAAATATTATACAATATTTAATAATAAATCATTTAATAATATATAATATATATAATAAATCAGCATTTGTTTCTTTGTTTTTGTCTCTATTGCAGTAACCCAGTTCATACTGGATCAGCAGGATATTAAGAAGAAGAACTCAAAGTCCAGGAAGAAGAGGAAGCAGAACACGGAAGAGGCGGATGGTAGTTTTCCTTTTTATAATGTTTTCTTTTATAACCCATATTTCCTTAAATGTGAATGGTATGCCCAGCTGAGACATTTTGGAGTAATAAAAAGTCACTTTGTTCAGTGGAAGATGTGTTTCATGCACATTATACAGAGACTTGTACAAACAAAACAACATATACTATGGATCTATTAGAGATTTACTCTATCACTGTGAATACACTGTCAGTTTTAAAGGAAAATCAGATATTGGTATGTAGGACCATGGGCAGATGTGTTGAGTGTGTATTTATGTGTGCATATCCCACTGCATTAGTGAGATCGATAATTTGCCAAAGTCAATAAACCCTGTGTTAATTAGCCCTTCTGGCAGTACGTGTCACGTGTCACTTATCAGTAAATGACAGTGACTCCACCTTGTTATTGTTACCACAATGCTCACATCAGATTGCTGCCCACACATAGCCCTGGCTGTAACCACAATGAGGATCTCTTACTTTTGGCCTTCAGGCATGGCATGCCACTGACTCACATCCACTACTGCAAATCGTCTCGCAAACTATTCTGCAATCACAGGCCCATTTGAGACGCACTGGCCACTTGAAGGAGAAGGATATGGCTCACATGTCTGCCTGGTCTGCAGCGTTTTTTAATCAGTTGTGAGTCATTCGGTTAGGTTAGATCAGTAGAGCAGATGTCCACAGGAGTGGATTGACCTCACAGATACTAGGGATGGGAAAAAATTTATTCTGTTACAAATCGCAATTCTTGAGCCAATCAGTTTTAAAATTGTCTCCCTGATGAAAAATATTTTTTTTTATTTAATAAAAAATGGGAAAAACATACACAATCTTAATGCTACATTGATTAATATATAAGTATAAGAAGCTATATTTAGCTCAAACTACGCACTGAGTGGTCAATTGGTAGTTTTAAATTGGTAGTTTTGCACATCCCTTCCTTTTACCTGCAAATTATATATTACAGAGTGAAAATAATTGTCATTTCAGACACAACTGTTCTTCAATAGACATTTATTTCTGAGAAAAGGGACTTAAGTTTTTTTTATCAAAACATCAAATCACAATACTTATAGAATCGCAATACATATTGAATGGCTAGGAAATATCGATGTAATATCGAATCGGGTGGTCTGTTGCAATTCCCAGCTCTAGCAGATACTGCTATAGCTGTAAGCAGAGGGGTGTGAGTCACTGTAGGGGATTCTCTTGGCTAGGTCTGGTCTGAATATAAGGAAAGCTTTGTGGTGCTTTTGCTGAGAAGTTTATTGGGATGATAAATGGGAATCTTCTGATGATGCCACAGGGATTGACTCTTCTCTCTGACATAGGGAGTAACCAGAGAGATATGTGTGGTCTCATTTGTGGTTTTCCTTTCCTCTAAAACTATTGTTGTTTTCCTCTGGCTTCCTTTCACTTAATTATTGCCTTTCATTTAAATGAGAGTACCAGCACTTGAAGATCCAAAATATCAGAATTAACTCTGTGTATGAGTGCAGTAGAATTAGTGCATTTTCCCAGTAAATTAACTCTTGAGTATGAGAAACTTGAAATCATGAAAAACATGATTTTCTGAGAGATCAGAGACTAATTTATTATACGATATTTCCAATTGGGTGTAATTGCAGTCTGGTAGATTAACAAGATGCTGTATCAACATGCATTTGTGTCACCTGTTTGCAGTAAATCCGAAGGGTGCCACGTTTGGGGCGCATTCCAGAAAATAAGCTTTTTATCGCAGCATAAGTTTTTGCCATTAAGATTTACAGAGAAGGTATTGGAAATGCCCCCCTGTGGATTTAACTTTAGAGTTATGAAGCTCTCCTGTGGTCAGTTTTCAGAGTGAAAGCAGAGGAATCCTGTGGAAAAGGAGTGTGATCTTCTGTATAACACTGGGAAAGGGGGCTATAAATTAAATCGCTGAATGTACAATGAATTCCATTGAAGTGACTCCACAAGTCTGGAGGTTGTTTCAGAATCTGACTTGAATATAATTTATTCCAAGTACTAGAAAATTTTCAGCGATGTCCGCTTCATACACGTGTCCATGGCTCTTACATAACACAAAGACAGGACAGGACAGTGCATTCATAAAATGTAACCTAGTAGAAAACCCCTCTTCCTGTCTCTTTTCCTTTCCTTGTTCTAGTTCAAATGTTATGCTGATGAGTCACTATCAGCAGAATGTGTTGGCTGCATTTTCTCCTCTCACTTTTGCTTGACTGAATGGATTATTGTATGTTTCCTTCATCGTTGATGCATTTTTACAATTCTCTAATTGCCAGATTGTACACTGTGATCTCATTATCTCTTGATCAGTGGTGCCACTGAACTACCATGAAACCAAATACTCATGTTCCAGAAGAATAGAGAATTTTGGAATTGATTGATTGTTCTCACTGTATACACAGTCATTCTTGAAGAACCGGTTTTAATGCATTAGTCATAAAACTGTCAGAGATTAGGCTGTGCATGCTCTGTGTCTGAGGATAGTAAGAGAGTGTCTGGCTTTTGTTGCATCCAGTAAAAATCACTCATGTCTCATCTCTTTGTTTTTAGCTCTTCCCATCAGCACATATGCTAAATACTGCTACCGAAAGCTCCAGAAAGTGGCAGTCACTGGTGGGAAAAAGGTGAGTTTTAGTAAGGCTGCATGGATAAGCTGTAAATCTCTTGCTTAGTATAAAGCCCATCTACTTTAGTTTTGAAAGGATATGTAGGAAGAGCAATACGATTGTAAGAGATTTGTCTGTTTCCTCTATAGGGTCTTCGTAAACCCACCCTAGAAGAGGTGGACCATAGTCGGCATGCCATCATGACCCCGTCTCTGTTCGGCAGCTCTCTAGAGGAAGTAATGGAGCGGCAAAGTGAGCTCTTCCCAGACAGGAAGTTGCCGTGGGTGCAAGTGCAGCTGTCTCAGTATGTGCTAGCTTTGAGTGGAGCACAAACTGAGGGGATATTCAGGTAAGACCAGCTAAGCTTCCTGCTAGTTGCATAGAACAGAGGAGACTATATTGTACTATATTAAACCTCTTAGGAGGTAAATTGTGGATGCAAAATGGGTTATACATAATGAAAGTTAATCTTATTGGTTTGAATAAAAACCTTTGAAGTTTACCAAAAAATTATAGTTTTCACATTATTTAGTCCCCCTTAAGCCATCTCAAATTCTCATGAATTTCTTTCTTCTGCGGAATACGAGCAAAGATATTTTGATAGAGATATGATGTGTTTATATTCATGCAATACAAGTCAATGTGGTCCAACACTTCCAAACCCCAAAAAGGACATGAAGACAGCATAAAGGTAATCCAAACAACCTCAGTGGTTTAATCCATGTCTTCTGAGGTGAGAACAGACCAAAACATAGCTATTTTTACTATAAGACATGCCATGTGGAGTCTTTTTGGCACTTAAGAAGACATGGATTAAACAACTTGAGTCTGGATTACCCTTATGTCCTTTTTGGAACCCACTGATATACTGTATATACAAATATACACATAAATACATACATCTATGTATTGGGGGGGGGGATTAAATGCTGACACAGCAGTAAAGTGTTTAAAAGGCTTCAATGAAGCAATGACTGATAGCTGATTCCTCCGCCATTTCACCATCTCTGACCTATGTATACAAAAGTCACATTTTGGCCCAAAAGTCACATCCTTGTTATGGATAATATTCGCTGCAAGGGAGAAGATAAGTAGACAAAGGCAAGAACCCGCAACACAGCACGTTACAAAGGATGACTGTAGCATAACCTCATCAAATAATTCATTAAGAACGTAGCTGTATGCAGATATCGGTAATGCATTTGCATTTACACCTTCTTTAAATGTGGTCACAATCTGTTCCTGCCAGCAGTAGGTGAAGCCAACGGAAGTGCTCTGGCGGCCATCTTACTATTCCCTACCGACAGAGGACATCGACCGCCAACAGATGAAACTCTCAATATGACCATAAACGATCATAATCTTTCATAATTAACAGTTAAAATACAACATCAGAGTGTATAAATTACCCCTTTTTATAGCAAAAGTATACAATAGTGACATCTGCAGATTGTTACAGAAAGCAACGTTTCTCTGTCTTCATAGTTTTAACCTGTTGATGCTCATTGACCTCACCGGTGAATTAGTTCACATTTACTATATAGTGTGCTGTTCCAAATTCAAAACTCTTTTTTGACTAGTCTATATAGTAAATGTGAACTTATTTAAGCAGTGACATCATATATAATACATTTTATATAAATATGAATTTACATTTACTTAATGGAATTATCCCATGCATTTGCATTCATTTCTGGAACATGTACATACCAGCTTGTGAGCATTTAATTATTTCAACAATCCCCTGATCTATTAAATCATAAACAGAAAGAGGTTTATTGACACATGCACACTCAAGGAAATCAAACATATATATAACAGAATAACATAACCTTCCAAGTACACACAAATATGGACCATTAAACTGAACAAAACAATAAAAATATGAAGATATTTGGGGACAAATCTGCTAATGGATTTAACAACAATCCCACAGCAAGGCAATTCAAGTCAGCTTTCAAAAGAATGGTAGTAAGACATGCCATCAGAGCTAGTGGCAACTGTTCTCCACCGGATAACACAGTGACACTGGAGGCAACACCTTCTGATATACTGGAATTTCAGTCAAAGTGTCGTTCAGCCTGAAACAGAAGACAAAGAGAAAAACATCACTGAAAGTCTTCCCAGCTTGCCCATGTTCAAAGAGGCTGTGGTGGGGTACATAGCAGGCTTTGTAGTTAAAACAACTATGAAGAAGATTCAGTGCACTACCTGTTTATCAGCACTCAGTGTCGAGAGATCTTCTCAAGATGAACGCACTAATCGACAGTCCAAAAAATAAGAAAATAACCACAATGTTCAACGTAAACAAAAGTTAATTATATATTATAATTATATATTCAGAATAAAAGCTTTTAAGATGGCAAAACATATGTTTGAAAATGTCTAATGATATCTTACCTCAGTTTCTTAAACTTGTTTCTATTGAGGTAACGTGTGCCGCTGAAGGTAATGCTGCTGCAATAAACAGCAACATAACACGCTCACACTTAGAATAAGCAGGGGAAATTTTTTTGAGTCCAAAGTCCAAATAGGAAGATTGCATTGTGATGCTGTATATTCAGACTTAAAAAAAAAAAAAGAAAACTGGATGGGTAAAAATTACTCACCAAAACAGATGATTTTCCATTGAGACCCATAGGAATACAAAGATGGGGCGCAGTAGCTTCACTGTTGTGACATCATGAGCAATCCAGTTATACAGTGAGGAAAATAAGTATTTGAACACCCTGCTATTTTGCAAGTTCTCCCACTTAGAAATCATGGAGGGGTCTGAAATTGTCATCGTAGGTGCATGTCCACTGTGAGAGACATAATCTAAAAAAAAAAATCCAGAAATCACAATGTATGATTTTTTAACTATTTATTTGTATGATACAGCTGCAAATAAGTATTTGAACACCTGAGAAAATCAATGTTAATATTTGGTACAGTAGCCTTTGTTTGCAATTACAGAGGTCAAACGTTTCCTGTAGTTTTTCACCAGGTTTGCACACACTGCAGGAGGGATTTTGGCCCACTCCTCTACACAGATCTTCTCTAGATCAGTCAGGTTTCTGGGCTGTCGCTGAGAAACACGGAGTTTGAGCTCTCTCCAAAGATTCTCTATTGGGTTTAGGTCTGGAGACTGGCTAGGCCATGCCAGAACCTTGATATGCTTCTTACAGAGCCACTCCTTGGTTATCCTGGCTGTGTGCTTCGGGTCATTGTCATGTTGGAAGACCCAGCCTCGACCCATCTTCAATGCTCTAACTGAGGGAAGGAGGTTGTTCCCCAAAATCTCGCAATACATGGCCCCGGTCATCCTCTCCTTAATACAGTGCAGTCGCCCTGTCCCATGTGCAGAAAAACACCCCCAAAGCATGATGCTACCACCCCCATGCTTCACAGTAGGGATGGTGTTCTTGGGATGGTACTCATCATTCTTCTTCCTCCAAACACGGTTAGTGGAATTATGACCAGAAAGTTCTATTTTGGTCTCATCTGACCACATGACTTTCACCCATGACTCCTCTGGATCATCCAAATGGTCATTGGTAAACTTAAGACGGGCCTTGACATGTGCTGGTTTAAGCAGGGGAACCTTCCGTGCCATGCATGATTTCAAACCATGACGCCTTAGTGTATTACCAACAGTAACCTTGGAAACGGTGGTCCCAGCTCTTTTCAGGTCATTGACCAGCTCCTCCCGTGTAGTTCTGGGCTGATTTCTCACCTTTCTTAGGATCATTGAGACCGCACGAGGTGAGATCTTGCATGGAGCCCCAGTCCGAGGGAGATTGACAGTCATGTTTAGCTTCTTCCATTTTCTAATGATTGCTCCAACAGTGGACCTTTTTTTCACCAAGCTGCTTGGCAATTTCCCCGTAGCCCTTTCCAGCCTTGTGGAGGTGTACAATTTTGTCTCTAGTGTCTTTGGACAGCTCTTTGGTCTTGGCCATGTTAGTAGTTGGATTCTTACTGATTGTATGGGGTGGACAGGTGTCCTTATGCAGCTAACGACCTCAAACAGGTGCATCTAATTTAGGATAATAAATGGAGTGGAGGTGGACATTTTAAAGGCAGACTAACAGGTCTTTGAGGGTCAGAATTCTAGCTGATAGACAGGTGTTCAAATACTTATTTGCAGCTGTATCATACAAATAAATAGTTAAAAAACCATATATTGTGATTTCTGGATTTTTTTTTTTTAGATTATGTCTCTCACAGTGGACATGCACCTACGATGACAATTTCAGACCCCTCCATGATTTCCAAGTGGGAGAACTTGCAAAATAGCAGGGTGTTCAAATACTTATTTTCCTCACTGTATATATAGATCAGTGATTCAGACCCTTAACTCAGTAATTAGTTGAAGCACCTTTGGCAGTGATTACAGTCTCAAGCTTTGCACACCTGGATTTGGGGATTTTCTGCTATTCTTCTCCGTGGATCCTCCCAAGCTCTGTCAGGTTAGTTGGGGAACTTCAGTGGACAGCCATTTTCAGGTCTCTCCAGAGATGTTTGATTAGGTTCAAGTTCGGGCTCTAGCTGGCCCACTCAAGGACATTCACAGAGTTGTCCTTAAGCCACACTTGTGTTGTCTTGGCTGTGTGCTTAGTGTCGTCCTGTTGGAAGATGAACCTTCTGTCCAGTCTGAGGTCCTGAGAACTCTGGACCAGGTTTTCATTTAGGATATCTTTATTTTGCTGCGTTCAGCTTTCCTTCAACCCATGCATAAGTGAACCGAACTATTTAGCAGATATTTTTTTCCCCCCCAACATAAAACCAATGTCAAGTTACATTAATTGATTTTGAGTTCCAGTGTTTTAAAATAAAATATCAAACAGAATGAAATTGAATTTCACCATTTGTAATTAAGTAATATGAGATAGTTGGTCAGGGGTCTGAATAACTTTGCAAGGCACTGTATATATTTCATTGGCTTAACATTGTGCCTTGTGATTTATATAAAATTATTTATAGAATGCCTATAATCAAAAAAGACTGGTAAAAAGTTAAGGAAATTCTAAAAGAGACTCTATAAGATCTTGTGGGATGTCCTGTCTTGCTGTAAGTTGCAGTCAAGTTGCAGTCCCAATGCATGCATACCTATAATGTGCTGACTCCCTCTGGTGGTCCGTGAGTGTAATGAAACCATCTCCTCATTTAGGATCCCTGGTGACATTGATGAAGTTAATGCACTGAAGCTACAGGTGGATCAGTGGAGAATCCCTGAAAATTTGTCAGATCCCAATGTTCCTGGTGAGTAACTATTTCTTTTATGTCTGCTTGGGCATTTACAGTTGAAGTCAGAAGTTTACATACACTTAGGCTGAAGTCATTAAAGCTAATTTTTTAACCACTCCACAGATATAATATTAGCAAACTATAGTTTTGGCACGTTGTTTAGGACATCTACTTTATGCATGTCACAAGTAATTTTTCCAACAATTGTTTACAGACAGATAATTTTACTTTTAATTGACTATATCACAATTCCAGTGTGTCAGAAGTTGACATACACTAAGTTACCGGTGTCTTTAAGTAGCTTGGAAAATTCCAGAAAATGAATCTTAGTTTTTGGAGAAATGTCCTCATTATGGCCAAAAATATAACTGTTTGGCCATAATGACCATCGTTATGTTTGAAGGAAAAAGGGTGAGGTTTGCAAGCTGAAGAACACCATCCCAACCGTGAAGCATGGGGGTGGCAGCGTCATGTTGTGGGGGGACAGGTGCACTTCACAAAATAGATGGTATCATGAGGACGGAAAATTATGTGGATATATTGAAGCAACATCTCAAGACATCAGCCAGGAAACATTGCAAATGGTTCTTCCAAATGGACAATGACCCCAAGCATACCCCATCAAAGTTGTGGCAAAATGACTTAAGGACAGCAAAGTCAAGGAAGAATTTAAAAAAGCGTGTGCAAGCAAGGAGGCCTAAAAACCTGACTCAGTTACACCAGTTCTGTCTTGAGGAATGGGCCAAAATTCCAGCAACTTATTGTGAGAAGCTTGTGGAAGGCTACCCAAAATATTTGACCCAAGTTAAACAATTTAAGGCAATGCTACCAAATACTAACAAAGTGTGTGTAAACTTCTGACCCACTGGAAATGTGAAGAAAGAAAGAAAGAAAAGCTGAAATAAATAATTCTCTCTACTATTATTCTGGCATTTCACATTCTTAAAATAATGTAGTGATCCTAACTGACCTAAGACAGGGAATGTTTTCTAAGATTAAGTCAGGAATTGTGAAAAACAGAGTTTAAATGTATTTGGCTAAGATGTATGTAAACTTCTGACTTCAAATGTATATTCCATAACCAAAGCAAATATTGACTGTTACTCAAATATAATGCCAAAACAATCAGTTGAAACGTCTGTACTAATGTTTCCCACAGCCTCTCTGATAAAGCTTTGGTACCGTGAGCTCGAGGAGCCTCTTATCCCAATGAATTTCTACAAGCAGTGTGTCAGCAACTACAGTGACCCTGTGGCCGCAATCAGTGTAGTGCAGTCTTTGCCTGAGCTCAACCGTCTAGTGCTGTGCTACTTCATCCACTTCCTACAGGTAGTCACAATAACATGACTCCGCTTCGAAATGCAAAATGTTCTGTGCCTCACTTGCACTTTTTTATAGTGTGCTAGCAAACTTTAAAACGTCTTTATCCCTTAACATTCTCTGACATATTTCCTAACTCTTCCCCAGGTATTTGCCCAACCTACAAATGTGGCCGTCACAAAAATGGATGTTAACAACCTTGCTATGGTAATGGCTCCCAATTGCCTTCGGTGCGAGTCGGACGACCCCCGTGTCATATTTGAGAACACCCGCAAGGAGATGTCTTTCCTGCGCATGCTCATTGTACATCTGGACACAA
Source organism: Moxostoma hubbsi (assembly GCA_032164185.1). Taxonomy (NCBI): domain Eukaryota; kingdom Metazoa; phylum Chordata; class Actinopteri; order Cypriniformes; family Catostomidae; genus Moxostoma; species Moxostoma hubbsi. The sequence continues at coordinate 17,035,022 of JAVLUX010000186.1, forward strand.
GCTTCATAGAGGGCCTTGTTTAAAGTTTACTAACTTCTCAGTTCTTCTCACTGGCAGTGCATTGATACACAATCATCCTTCCAAGTCTATGACAAAATTAACCTGTTAAAGATGATTCTTAGTGGGAAATATTGTGTCTCCAAGTTCACTGTTACTTTCTTCAGTTATTTAATTGAAAAGTTAACTGTGTGATCTGTCCACAAGATTGAAGTTCAAATGTATTGATAGTCTGCGATGGACTGGCGACCTGTCCAGGGTGTACCCCGCCTTTCGCCCAATGTTAGCTGGGATAGGCTCCAGCCCCCCGTGACCCTGTACAGGATAAGCGGTTGAAGATGAATGAATGAATGTATTGATAGTTACATGGCAACATGTTCAGGCCTTCATTCTGTGAAACATGTTTAGTGCTTTGCATGTTCGAGAAATGCGTGACAAATGCAAATAGACTCAGTTACAATAATTATGAAATGGTAATGGTTTACAATGCAGTTAAAAGCAACTTGCATGAATGCATTGCTTTGTGAGCACTCAAACGCAATTTGCTTGTTTTGTAAGCAAGTCATAGTGACAGGTTGTGAGAAACCCCTTATATTTTGTTCTCTGTCAGCAATGAGTGTTTATGTGTGTATCTGGATTTGAAAGAAAAGATGATCTGTTATGTACAGGGAAAATATATGAAAGATGTAGTTGAACTTGGTTTGGTAAGGATCTGATTACTAATGATCGGTAAGCTGTAGCTGTAGAAATTACTGTATGTTTTGTTTGACTGGATGTGGCTTTATCAATATTGTATACTAAATATAAAACGATATACAGTATTATAAGCAGTGAAAGTTTTCTATTTTATTCTCTTATTAATTCTTTGAAAAATTTAACATTTTCGAAGCTGTGAGTAACTATTACACCCTGATAATCAGAAAGGGACAATTTTGCTAAATTGGCCAAAGTCATTAGATGGTACATTTGATGCCCCTGTTGGAAATGAACAGGCTAGTAAATACCATAATGAAACATAATATGTGGTCATGAAAATATATGCCATTCTATGATGCCTGTGAAATAGCATTTGAAGAACTACAATTAAAAATCTGGGGACAAATTAAATAAATCAAAAAGACACAGGTACCCTTTTTGTACAGACTGCTTAATTAGTCTGTTCATGATCATTTCTAATTCTAAAGTTCTTTGTGTCTTTTTGTATGTAAATAAAGCTTGTAAATAGTGCAGCTTATTTTACTGACTTCTAGATGGATTGAAGTGATGGTCATTGCAAATAGATAAAAGCTAAAACATTTTGTATTTAGTATTCAGGTGCTATATGCTGATTATGTATGTTCAAAAAAACATTCTATACAACCATTGGACTGTGTATGTTTTTTTTTGTTGTAAAATGGATGTCGAGAAATAAGTATAAAAATAAAGATTCATATAGTTGTCTTTTGTGTAAGCTGGTCTATTTTTTTCATTTGTCTAGTAATGGGGAATAGGGTAGAATACTTTGAGCTTTGGGAAAGCACTATACGATATACTTTATCTTTAATGTATCAATATGTTATTAAGAATTATTATTCATAATCACGTATGTTTTTGTTTGTTTGTTTGTTCTTTAGGCATATATCTCATAAAAGCCACTGCTAGGCGTTGTAGGTCTTTATGCGCTGAATCAGCGACGCATGCGCAGTTACAGCGTTATTCACACCGGTCGTCTGTATTGAACATAAATATAGTACGTGCGTGCATCTCGCACACAGCGTGGTTACAATTAAAAGACGGTTTAATACATTCACCCCGCGCTTTTACAGTTAAAGAGACTGATATCATTGAAAGGTAATTGTTATTTATAGTATTTTGAAATATTGTTTTGGTCAGACTTTGTTGAGAGTACGAATGCTTAAAGATGCTGTTTTGGAAAATAATAAATTTTACTTGAAATTGCGTATTTATTATGGTACTTAATCAAATGTTAAACAAATGTGCATTAGTAGCGTGCACATTTTTATTTAACCATGTAATTGTGGGAGTGGCAATTCACTCGCCCACTACTATATCGTTGACATTATTGTCTTGGAGGGTGTGGATCAGGAAGTTAATGTTTGTTCGTGTTTTACATTAAGGTGAAACATGCTTGTGTCTTCATAGATGGTGCCTAAATGACCTGTAAAATGTCTCAATGCATTTCTGTTTTCCAGCTAATAAGGGCCAAATATAAATCAGCCAGATGGCTTTCAGGATTAACAAAAGACCTGAGAGCGAGGCGTGCCTTTCGGATAATAATTATGTACACCTTTAAATGGTCTGATGTGAAGGAGTCTGTCTGCGTTTGTTTAAAGAGAGTTTTCAGACAGAAAAAAAAACTGTGAACTAAGAATAATACAAAGACTTGTAGTGTTAGACAATCATGCCCCTCCATTGTCTCTTGTCATTGTCAGGGACTTGATGGACTCCGATACAATCACGCTGTTACAACGAGTGGAATAAAAGGTAATGGGTAATATTATCTTTTAATAAAAGATAATAAAATAGGTTAACTGGCTTTGTATTCAGGTTTGGGAGGATTACTTTTGAAATGTATTCCACTACAGATTACAGAATTCATGCTGTAAAATGTCATTTGTAACGTATTCCGTTAGATTACTCGTATTCTAAATACTTTGGATTACTTCTTCAGCACTGGCAGATTTTTTTCACTATTTTTAACTTTTCAAAGTAAACGTGCTAAAAATACATTCACTGAAAAACCCAAATATCTTCTGCAGTTCAAAATAATAATAATAAAAAATATGATCAAGAACACGATTTTTGGCCTATTATCAAAGCTCTTACTAGAAAAAAAGAAATTATGATCCAACATGAATTTTCTTGATAAAAAAAGATGATGGTGTCTGGTAACATGCATGTAAAATGGCTAGAAATAGCATTTTAGCTTAGCGTAAAGCTGACAATTTACACAAGGTTTATTTCTATTTCTTCAGCTCAAAACTTACTTCAAACTTGCTTCTCTGTCTGCTCGTATGAATGTAACACATCATAAGAAAGTGTTTCACCGCTGTTCAAATGCACTTTGGATTGCATCATTTATATGGATAAATGTTTTCCATCTAAAATGACTAAATATTAAATTAAGCAAATTATAATAAAATGCAAAGTAATCTCTTCAGTAATCAAAATACTTTTTAAATGTAACTTGTACTACAGTTACTTATATTTTATATTTGAATTACGTAACCCAGTTACATGTATTCCGTTACTCCCCAACCCTGTTTGTATTGTGAAGTATTCTAGAAATCTTTTGTTTATCTATTTCATTTAGTGAAATGTATTTAATATTATTGTGAAAATCTAGATTGAACCTGGATATAGTGTCCCTTTTTTTATTATAATAAATGATACGAAACATAAAATAAAAATTCCAACACATTCCAAGAGGGTTACATAAAATAATATCACATAATAATATCTTATAGACAGCACACCACAAGAGCGGATGTTTTGAGTTTTTAAGAGAATGCTAAATAGGACTCCACCAAAATAAAAAGCAGGCTTTTTCTTTGAAAATGTTCTCTTGTGTAGGGGATTACATTTTGGGCCCGTAGACAAGTAGGCTTGGAATGAAGACTAGGAGTCGAGGTGTCAATCAAATTAGTTGAATTTTACTGAAGACATTTGTTTGCAAAATCAAATGGCAGAAGTCAGCAGTAAAAAAAGCCTCTGAGTTCAAAGACAGGAGATTCACGAACTGAACTTAGGTCCAAAAACATCAATACTTCTAGTCAGATACAGCATCAAGTTGAACATGGTCATCTTGTACATTGTTTATCTCATTGATTGTTGGCATGACACTTCAGATCCGTATATAGATCCAATGGTCAGAGTCAGGTCATAGGCCATGGATAGTTTTACATTAATAGGCAGTAGTAGGTCTCTGATGTCCAGTTGTCCACCTCTTGACTGCTATTCTCACTTTACTGAATTCCTGAACACACACAGAGTTTCTCCTATTCAAGGTCTTCTACTAAAAAGCTTCTGTTGGAGATTGGTCTTATCTTATTGGAACTTAAAACATAGAGATAATTGTAGTTTCTCTCAGGGCATCTGAAGTGGTATTCTTATTAAGCTGGCAGAAAACTTTCATAATCAAATGTATGTTCCTGTGTCATGAAGACACTAGAGAAGCAGCCTGTGTGACCTAGGTCTCCTAAAGCTTGAAGACAAATATGGAATGGTCTCAAACTGCTTGTACGAGCATGATACCACAAAGAAAGTGATACTTTGAATAATATATCATTAGCTCAAAGGATATATGTGATAAAAACACTGATTAGTTCCACTAAAATAATTAACTTAATCACATTAGGTTAAATGTTGATCAGTTTAAATTTAATTTACTCAAAGGATATATATATATATATATCTCAAGGCGTCCACCCCTTCACTTGTGAATATAATTTGCTAGGAAACGTTATAATTGTAAAATTAACAGTAAAATAGTCTAAAAGATGATAAAAAAACAACACAAAAAAAGTCCTGCTTTTGACTAATACAGACGTTAGTGTATATTTTATTTTTTAAATAGTTTGAAAAGTCAACATTAAAATTGACACAATCCCAAAACAGATGGTCAACTGGAGACGTAGACCGATATATCGGATTTACCGGTTAATTTAATGAAATTTAATGACATTTTTTTTTTCATGGAAAAGTATGCAAAAATGTTACTACTCCCTGATATTAATGAAATAAGTGTCCTGAGATATCTCACTGATGTCTGTGACAGTTTTGGACTCTGTAAACAGAAAACAAAAATGTGCCTGCGGACTGCAGCCATTGACGCTTTCTGCCTGTCAATCGTTTTAAGCATTCTCATGGTATTGTAGTTGCAGCAAATTATTTAGGCATAATGCCATTTTTATGCCATGTTGCTCATAAAAGTTGTCAGTTGAGGGCGCTATTTCTGCTGTTGTTTTTGACAACCGTTTCTGCTTTTGACGGTCTTAATAAAGCTCATTTGTTATCTCTGGAGTGCGGTGATTTGGAAAAACGATATCTATGCCGATAGTTGCCGATATTGTTTTGTTAGTATTAGATTCAATCCTCTTTTTTTTCCCTGTGTGACCGGCATATATAGCAGCAGGGGCCAAATCTCTGTCATTTCAAAATAAGAGTCTTTGATTTTTGGGGGGATTTTCATTGAACAATGGACTCTTGTGGTCTCTATGTCTACGCCATGTCATAATAATACATTTTTATAACATTCCATAAATCTATTTTAAAAACTATCGGTTAATTAATCGGTTATCTTCCTTTCCCACCACCTTAGTTAGGCCTATTGTTATCGACAAAATCCACAATCGGTTGACCTCTAGCCAGCTGTTTCGTCATAGTGATGACAGAAATTTCAAAAGTTTGAAATTTAAAGAAAGGTCTTCCCAAGTAGCCAGAATTCTTCTCATTCTATATAATTTAATATGTTATTCCCAAAGCTAAAACAAGCAGGTAAAGAAATCTGTTCTATTGAGAGTTGACCTCTGGAGATGGTATCCAAGTCTTCTTCGGGTGCTTAAAACACATCATCAGTCTAAACTAAGTGTTGAATCTAAACTAAAACATTAAGGTTACGTTCCAATTGATAATTGAGATAAGTCTGTTTTAAACGGTGCGTTTAGTGGCATTATGCCAAATTCATGACCTGGATTTGGTGCATCTAGGTGAAATGTCAGAAGGCCCATGTAAAATAAAAAGGTTTACTTTGAGTGTACTGAGAATCGTAATTAAAATATGTTGGGATTTTTTTAATTAACCAAAGCTCAAAAGTTCAAGATCTTTGAAAGATTAAGATACTATTAATATCTCTTTCACTCATTTGTAGCGAAGGCTATATATGCTCTTAAACCTGTTGTCTGCAAGTAACAACAGCACTGAGAATATATTACAAATATAATGTAATTGCTACTGACCAGTTAATGAAATTTTGATATTCCTCTTTTGTAGAAGGTAGTAGCCACATTATGAACAAAGCACCTCCTAACAGACGAGGAATTATATTTGAGGTGGGCGCTGCTCTTGAAGCACGGGACAGTTTAAAGAATTGGCAAGTGCCTTTTTATTTTCGAAGTCTTATTATTCTTTTTTTAATATTCTCTGTTTAATGGCAATCTATCAATGGATGCTTTTTGCTCCCAGGTACGCTGCTAACATTGAGAAGATTGATTATGAGGATGAGAAGGTTCTCGTCCACTATCGCCAGTGGAGCCATCGCTATGATGAGTGGTTTGACTGGACCAGTCCCTATCTGAGGCCAATGGAGAGGGTTCAACTGCGGAGAGAGGGCCTGCAGGAAGACAGCTTCATTCCCGTGAGTCAAAGACTGCGCTCCTTAAAGGATTATTCCGGGTTCAATACAAGTTAAGCTCAATCAACAGCATTTGTGGCATAATGTTGATTTCCACTAAATGTATTTTGACTTGTCCCTTCTTAAAAAAAAAAATTAATTTAAGTTACAGTGAGGTAATTCAATGGGGACAATTTTTGGAGGATTCAAAGGCAGAAATTTGAAGCTTATAATTTTATGAAAGCACCTGCATTAACTCTTCTGTTAAAACTCATGTATTATTTGAGCTGTAAAGGTGTTTAAATCGTAATTTTTAGTCGTTTTTGGGTTTTGGGGTTTTTGACATTACATTGTCATGGCAGCAAAGTTGTAAAATTGGCTATATGTTTACACATAAAAGGCTAGTAAGTGGTTTTATCACACTAAAATCATGTTAACACACAATTTCGTTTAAGTCTTGTGGCTATACTTTTGAAAAAGTACGTTTTTTTAACGTTTACAGATTTGCTTCATTAACTTCCATTGTAAGTGCCTCAGTAAATAACCCAGATTTTTGCTTTTTTCAAAGAAAAAGAGGGACAAGTCAAAATACATTATGCCACAAACACTGCTGATTGAGCTTAACTTGTATTGAACCCGGAATATTCCTTTAAAAATCCTAGCATATGAAAGTTAGTCTAGGATCAGCGTCACTCTGTACATATAAACTGTGATGTGGATTTGAAAGTGATGCTGCATCAGTCCAGTTGTCACTGCCCTGATTATAATTGTGTGGATCACAAAAACAAATTAGCCTACTGTAACGTAGTTCAAGGGCATGTAGGAGGCGAGAACCGGCTTGACAATGTAAATAATGTTTTAATGATAAACTTAAAAGACACAAACGACAGACATGTCTGTAAATTATCTCTCTCTCTTCGAACCACCGTCTGCCATCAGCCTTTATCCCTCTCAGAGGCTTAATTAGCCTGATACGGGACCGGGTGTGTATCATCACGACCCGGCCCCGCCCTCCGCCCTGCCACACCTACATTAGCGATTCTACACTGAAATGCTTTAGAGATACTAGTTCAGCTGGCAATCAACCATAGCTCATTCAGAGGTGCTGGTTGCCTGTAAAATGAGTTCTGTTTTTGTTTGTACAGGGATTTCATGTGAATGACAAAGTTCTTGCCAGTTGGTCCGATTGCAGATTTTATCCCGCAAAAGTCTTGGCTGTGAATAAAGATGGTAAGGTGTTGTTGTTTTGATGCACTGAATGAAACAAAAGTGTACAGACTCTTGATGTCTTCAAATGTTATGTTTCATAAGTAGGGATGGGAATCGTAAGGAATTAACTGATTACGATTCCTCTTAGTGATTCTTTCAGTACTTCTGTGGAAGAATTTTTAAATGCTCGTTGTGCATGACACTGCGGAGACCCCGCATGTGACTACCCTCCCTAGCAACCGGGCCAATTTGCTTGCTTAGGAGACCTGGCTCAGCACACCCTGGAATCGAACTCACGACTCCAGGGGTGGTAGTCAAAGTCAATACTCGCTGAACTACCCAGACCACCCCCCCCCCCCCCCCCGTCAATGTGATATTTCAGTTTTGTTTTTTACAAAATTTGCTAAGTTATCAAAAATCTGGTTTTTGCTTTGTCATTATGGGGTATGGAGTGTAGATTGATGTGAAAAAAAAATGAAATAATTTAAAGCATTTTAGCTTAAGGCTGCGACATAACAAAATGTGAACAAAATTAAGGGGACTGAATACTGAATGCACTGTAAGTGGTTTTGATTCACATAAAGAACTGGCTCATAAGAGTAATTTGTTCAGGAATCGGTCTACACCAGAATCGCAGAGTATTTTGTGCTGTAAAAGTTCAAAAGAACTGAGTCAGTCGTTCAGGAATCAGACTAAACTGCACATGCTGCAGATTCAAAAGAACCTGCTCATAAGAGTCATTTGTTTGTGAATCAGAATACAATGAATGTGCGGCGTGTTCTCTCTGAACAAGAACTGGTTCTCGGTTCCCAACCCTATTTATACGTGTTTCTAATGTGTTAACTTGTAAACAAAACTATCCAACAGCGTCCTACACCATTAAGTTCTTCGATGGTGTCGTCCAGACAGTCAAAGGAATACACGTCAAGCCCTTCGCCAAAGAGGTTCTTTTTAGGTTTTCTTTTTCTGTTCTCCTCATTTTGTATTTCAATTGCAGTTCCTATTTCAGTCTCTCCTTTTATTCATTCTCTATTTCCCTCCATATAGAGAAGAAAGAAATTAACTGACAGAAATGGTGAGAAACATGTAAAAAAGACAGAAAAGGACACAAAATTGCAGGAAATAAATGGCAGGGGTAAAGACATGGTAGGACAGGCTGACCGGGTTCCGGAGGAAGAAGAGGGTGAGGACTCTGGAGATGGAGAAAAAGGTGAAAAGAAGAAAAGAAGAATTCAAAGCGGTAACACGGGCAATAAGGACAGAGAACGCAGTGAAGTGGAAAATATGAGTGTAAAGAAAGAAAATGAGGATGGGGAGAGAGTCTTTGATCAAATAAGGCAGCACAACTACTGTAAGTTATTTCTAAAGGACTCAGGACACGAGGAGGCCATGGTGAAGACGGAGACCGACTCTATGGTGATTGATTTGCGTGTGAAGTGTAAAAAGGGGGGGGATGAGGGAAATGAGATAGAGGAAGCAGAGGTTCAAGTAGAACAAAAGAAGGAGGAAATCAATGGACAAGTTCTGCCTTGTGAAAGAAAGTCTCGGAGGCGGCGGATAAGAGGTACATTCAAAGTTTAAAAATACTGTATATATATATGTACTTTTCATTTCTGTGCACATACATACAAAACCCAACTAAAGATCAAGTGCAACTTAAAGAAATAACCTACAAGACATTTTTGAAATTTTTAAATAAATGTTTTGACTTGGCCATGTGATGAGTGTTTGACATGAAAGCTGGAAAATATAACTGAATCTTCTCTAGGGAAGAGGAGACTTTCAGTGGCACGAAAGAGGAAGAAAACAGATTCAAACTCAGGTGTGACTATATATTTTTTTTTTTTTTTCAGAAAAGGTGCTATAGTGGTACATGACCTGTGTGCTCCTCTCTTTTCTCCAGATAAAGGTTTTCATAATGATTTCAAACCTATGCCTGCACTAACCAATCAGAGACCACCAGGAAAAGGAACAGAGTCTGCGCCTTTACTTGTGATACAACCGTCTAATGGCACAAAAATGCCTAAGGCTCTGTGCCAATCAGAAACCTCCAAGCCCACAGGTGAGATTCGACCTGTGCCTTTAAGTCACATGAATGCTCTCAAAAGACCTATGTTTTGAAAGATAGTCACATAAAACTTGAAAATAGGGAATTTAAAAATTGTTAAAGGCCTGGAAAATTCATGGAAATAAGTGAAATCTGAAAAAGTCTGTAGTGAATATAATTATGTTTCTGTTTTTCCTCTGCTCTAAAATATTTTAATCACCTAGATTTTACTCTTTGTGAGTGCTTGTGGAGATTCAAACTTGTTCACAAGCCAACGTGGAGCATCAGTCTGTCCAGTGATGATCTTATTGGAGACATTTTTAAACTTTCAAGTTTAAATAAGGGCTCAAACTGAGAATCCGGGATTTTATAATGACTTTATAACAGGGAACAAAATGAAAGTGGCTCTGAATATAGAAACACTGGTCCGATTAATTTCAAAATTTACATGCAGTGTCTTTGTGGGAGTTGCCCTTATTGATCATGAGGACAGTTGCTTATATTGAGAAACATTGCAGCCATTGGCCAATCATCGTTTTGTTGTTGCTATTACTCCTATAACATTTGTCCAATCAACATGAAACTGAAATCTGCTGATTATTTGCAGACCATGCCTGACAATAATATAAAATAGATTTTTGTTGTTTCACAAAAAAATTTGAAAGTTCCACATTTATAAAAAATAAGAGTAATTAATGCTGTTGCAATTGCTTAGTAAAATTTTAATATTTTAGGACTTTGCCCTGTAGTAAACAAAGGCTAAATATGCTTGCTTGAAATATTTAAATAAATTAGACAAATTGTTTTCAATTAAGTTAGTGTCATGGAAATAATCAAAACATATTTTTGTTTAAATTATGTATTGAAATCAGCATCACTGTCACAAATTGTTCAAAGGCAAAAAATTAGCTGTAGTAAAACAAGAACACTTATCAATAAATATACACTAATAATTACAGAAACAAAAGAAATATTTGAAAAAAAGCAGTTCTGTATTAAATGTCAAAATTCACAAAATTTTGCCCTAAAACCCCTCTGCACAACCTTGAGTAAAGCTCTTTATCAACACTTTTGTTCTGCTGATGATATAGATTTTAATGTGCATCTAGTATACACAAATAGAACAGTAGAGTAGAGTATCTTGAGAAACATGGCCATAAATGTTTGTTTTTTATCTTTAACTCCTACAGCTTTCATCAGAATTCTAACTTAACTTGAAATGTGTCACATGCTGTCGATACTTGTTATTGCTGCTTGCAGCTGTATTTATTATTATTATTTTTAGTGTATGAACAAGTGCTCACAAAACATTGTCTTTAGCCATTTTTTTGTGATGCTGAAAACCAGAGAGACACTCCAAAAGCATCCGTCTGACACGAATGTGCATAGACAACAATTAAAAATAGTCCAGACGGAAAGCAAAAATGTGTCCTGTGAAAACAGGATAGATTAATGAACTTTGTTGCAAAATAGATTGCTGTCGACTGTAGGCTTACTGTATGTTTAATTATTTACTTATAAAGAAACTATTTGTATTGTCTAATCTATGCTTTACGCTCACAATAATGCAATGCATTTTTATCGGAATGTGTGTATATATATATATATATATATATATATTAGGATGGGCAAGGAGGAGGCGAGAACCGGCTTGTCAATATAAATAATATTTTGATAAAGAATTTAAAACAAAACCTCAAACACACACACAATGGACATGTCCGTGATTGATCTCTCTCTCTCTCGAACCGTCATCACCGGCCACCTTTATCCCTCACGCGCCTCATCAGGCCGATTGGGGACCGGGCGTGCGACATTCTAGCCCAGCCCCGCCCCCCTCCACTCCACAAATAGTATATTATGTTGTTTTAATATTCAATTATTATTTTTGGGCTCTTTCTCAGTAAATATTGATATATGCAATAATTTGATTATTAATATTAGCAAATAATTAGATCATTAGATCAAAAAAGTTGGAACAGTCATTATTGGTGAATCCTGCTATGAGATATTGCTTTCAACATCAAATATGTTTTTTTTTTTTCATTATGACAGTCAGAAAACAAGCTTTCCGCAATCCAAACCGGTTCAGCAGGGAGCCATGTGAGTAATGATCTAATCAAACTCAAAGAATCATGATTATCAAAATGATTTTGAATTAGTGATAATGACTGTGTAATGAATATTTACAGAACGCTCTACATCTACTTATTTCAGTGTACAGAGTAATTAGAAACCAGCCACCACCTGTGCTCACAATCAATTTGGACCATAATCCATATAAATGCAGTGCCTCTGGCTGTAAAAAGTCATTCCGTAAAGCGAAACTCCTGCACTATCATATGAAGTACTACCATGGAGATGATCATGCGATAGATGAGGATCTCTGCATGATTGAATGCAAGAAGACCAGGGCAATAGACAAACAGGCAGCACTTATTAATCAGTATGGTTCTAAAAGGAGGTGCATTGCGTTATCTTCACTACGTGAGTTCAAGGCTGGTGCACAGATGACTGTGAAGAGATGCTCTGCAGCTCCGCCAGTCGTCAGTGCACAAAATTACCTGCAGTGGCCTTTGCTGAAGAAGAAGACCAGAGAGTCGGACAGCAACATACAGAGAGGCTTCAACAAGGGAAGGGAGAGGAGAGTTTTGGAAATGGGTATGGCTGATGCAGTGTTTTCTTATGGGATTTTGTTTTTTGAGTTTGATGCTGCCATATAGTTGTCTTTCCCAGTCTTTCTAGTTAAACACCAAGGCTATACTTTATTTTACCCACAAAATTCAATCAGAAAGCATGTGGGACATTTGGTGTTATTTCTCATTCTTCAATTGGTGTAGGGTTCAGTGCATAAGAAACCTCTTCGTTTTTTCCTCTAGCAGCAGGTGTGAAGGAACATGACAGGCTGAAAGAGATGACTTCAAGAGATTTCTTGCGTATCAAGTTGAAGAGCAAGAAAAAGATGAGAAAGACCACATCAGGTGAAAACAAGAAGCGTTTATTTACCCTCAAGGCACACATTTTTTATTTTATTTTCCTGACGTTATTCGAAGTGACAAAATCTATATTTCTGTGCTTAAATGAATTGTTCACCCAAAATTCTGTCATTTACTCCCTCTCATGTCATTCTAAACCAGCATGACTTTCTTTCTAATGCAGAAAACAACAGAAAATGATTTTATAAATATTGAAAGAGAAAAAAAACTTCCCAAGTTCACATCAGATATAGCAAAATTTGTTATATTACAATTATTTTGAGTTATTGTTAGTCACACATGCTATGCACTCTACAAATGATGCCTTTTATCATACATGTTCTAAAAAAAATGTGGGTGAAAATTTTCTTTTCATCTCCTTTCTAATAATATTTTAACTCACTTTTAGTAAATTCAACAGTGATTTAAAGAAATACTCTGAGTTCAATACAAGTTAAGCTCAATCAACAGCATCTGTGGCATAATGTTGGCATACCACAAAAATGTGGTACTTACTGTGTGGCCCTTACAACGGGGCCAATCCGTTTCAAAAGGATAGTCGTAAGACATAAACAATATGCATGTTAACATGATTTTAGTGTGATAAAATTCGCTTTCGGGGTAAAGATATATCCAATTTTACAACTCTGATGGCATGACGACATAACGCAGTAAACATTACAACCCCAAAAGACCATAAAACAAAGATTTTTACAACTTTTATTGTCTTTTTAAAGCATCCTAAAATTATCCCATTCACTTCCATTATACGTGTCTCACTGTAACCCAGTTTTTGCATTTTTTAACAAAAAGGAGCGACTAGTCCAAATATTCTTTTGTGGTAATCAACATTATGCCACAAATTCTGTCGATTAAGCTTAACTTGTATTGAACCTGGAATATTCCTTTAATTTAAATAAATGTTTCATTTGCATCTTAATGTGTTTGTTTAGTTTCAAGTTTACATAATTATTAAAACACTAATATCTAGATTTAAAGCAATTAAAACTTGGTCTTAAATTAATGAATCAGTCCCATTTTTCATTTCAGTTTAAAATATCCACATTAATCACTGTCATGTTTATCATCTGTTACCAGATGTGGACAGCATTTCTGATTGGTCCTCTGACAGCTTTGGGTGGAGTGAAGATGAAATAGGGGCAGACCTGGCCATTGGCCCCTCAACTCTCAGCTGTAGCTCAGTTGCATCGACTACAGGAAGTGGGGAAATTGTCCGCTGTGTGTGTGAAGTGGAAGAGGAAATTGACTTCATGTTACAGGTGAGTATTAAGTTAACCTGTACAAGTTAGTATTAGGTATAAATTACTGTGTAGAAGATTGAGCAGTAAAAGTTTCATTATTAAAGCTGAAGTGTGTAAACTCCGTATATTAAGCTAGGATGCAACAAAGAATTGTATCATCGAAAAATTGCACACATCAGCTTTAACTAAGATAATGTTTAGAAATGGAGATGTATTATAGTAGAGTATTTATTCTGCACCACAGTGTGAAGAGTGTCAGTACTGGCAACATGGAACCTGTATGGGCCTCCTTGAAGAGAACATTCCAGAAAGATATGCTTGCTTTCTTTGCCGCGATTCTCCAGGTTGGAAATGATGCATGTTTTGTATGCTAGTTCCAATGCTGATTTCTTTAGGGAACCCGAAGCTGTATGGACTGTCTATTGGAGCACATTGAGTAGATTCAGTTCAGTGCCGTTAAATGCAGCTCACCTGTGTGTTTCTGTGTATCCAGGACAGATCAGAGGTCAGAGGTCAAGTCTGCTATACTGGTATGACAGGGACTGGCTTAGCAGTGGTCATATGTATGGCCTCTCTTTCCTGAAGAACTACTCTCATCAGAACGGCAAGAAGATTGTAACCACTCATCAGCTATTAGGGGACGTTCAGCATGTGGTGGAAGTGCTCAATGGCCTACAGCTCAAAATCAGTGTCCTACAGTAAGTTATGCTACTTTATCTCTGTTTGACTCTGTAAGACACATTAAATATGTTATTTGAAAAGCCACACAAAAATGTAAACATCTATGATTGCTGAAGGAAATCTAGAAGTTGGTTCTTTCTTAAAAATGTACATGTATCAGGGAATTTCAAAATTGTGATTTCCGGAATTGGAAAAGTCATGGAAATGTCTATAGAGAGTGTCGATTATTTTTTTTTTTCTAGTTTTCCTCTGCTCTAAAAATATCTCATCAGCTAGATATTGTACTTTTGTAGAGCGAGGGGCCGTTGAGACCGTATGCATTCTTGCGGCAAAAAAATCTAGACAGTGCAACAAATAAAGCAGAACGCAGATGTGTTGAGAGGTGCGGTTTTAAATGTTTTCATTCTTTTTAACCTGACACGTCTAAATATGGCATTCCTGCACGAGATGCTGAAAAAGCAGTGAGACACAGTGCGACTGTCAATGTTCGCATAGAAAAACAATTAAAACGGTGCAGACTAATGGAAAAACGCATTCGGTGTGAACTGCCCCTAAAACTTGCTTGCAGGCTATAGTGATGTGAGACAGTCGTTTTATAGGTCAAAACAACTCACAAATCACTCTGAGTGATTCATTAGCGAACTGGTCTGAATCAAAATAATTTTTGAAAATAGCTTCATCGCAAATGGCTGAAAAAGTCATGGAAAAGTAGATCAAAAAGATTGATAGATGGGAACCCTAATTTATGCCTTTTGCGGTCTTGTTTTGGTTAATTTGTTAAAGTTGGTTAACTTATTTTTACACCTTTGGTTAATATTACACAGGAGCCAGGCTCATCCAGACCTCAAGTTGTGGCGCCAGCCTTGGAAACTGGCCGAGAGATCCAGAATGAAAAGCACTGCTCTATTAGATGCACAAACGGTCTCTTCTTTGGCACCCTCAGAAGCTGCTCTATGTAAAGAGCCTTTACCTTCATCCTTCCAGGACTACATTAGCAGTGAGCACTGTTACCAAAAGCCATTTGCATTGCACCAGGTACTGGAGCCAAAACTGGTACTGAAGACACAAGTTGGCCCAGAGCTTGAAGACAGATTGCACAACACTGAGAGACTGCTGAAGAATGGACAACATAATAATGGAGAGATTCAACCAGCACTATTGAAGACTTCTAATACTCAGCTGTCCAATCACAGCAAGGTGAGAATTTTCAGTCAAATCCAAAGGTCTGATTCTACTGTGGACAGAAATGATTAAAGGAATAGTTCACCCAAAAATGTTGTCATCATTTACTAGGAGGGGAAGATTATCATTGAACAGCAACTCAAAGTACATACTGTAATGTTATAAAAATGAAATAGTGTTGACTATGACTGCTTTATGTTGTGGAAACTCAGCATGAGGTAGGTGCTGATGGAGGAGGAGTTAATGGCGGAGCTCAGCAGCAGCAGTGGAGGATCAACCTACTGGAGCATATTGAGACAGTACAGGAAGACGTCATTCACAGAATGGACTTCATTGAAAGGGAGCTGGATGGTGCGGCAAATGGTTTCAGAAACATTCATGGGGCTGGATTGGTGTCTTGCACCTTTTCATTAGAGATCGACCGGTTATTGGTTTTTAATAACCGATATGATACTGGATATTTTTGCATTTAAGTGTCCAATAACAGAAATGCTTAACTGAATTTTTTAATTAGGGGTTCAAGCACGACGTGCTGAAACCCTATTGTAATTGTAGGGTTTCACTTTTATTATGTTAAACTGTTCGCAAAGACCAAACTGTAAGGCCTAGAGACATGAAACTTTGTGGGGTGGTAGTACTATTGCTCGCTACTCGGGCGCATGAACTCGCCTCAATTGGCCAATGGGGGGGGGCGCTATATACAGACCAGGCCGCTATAACTAAGGCAAATGCGTTTTGGGCCATAACTCAATGACAAGTGTCTTATATAATTGGATTTCTTGGTTTAAAACAAACAAAATATATTTCTCCGATTTAATTTGCATCATGAAAACTTTTCCTCCATATTGGATTTTTAACTAAACCTATATTTTCAAAATAATCTATTCCCCTGATTGGAACCAAACCAATGCAGAAAGATTGTCTGGAGTCCCAATATCAATAATAATAATAAAAAAAATTGACATTTTGATTCATCTTCGTAAAGGTATGCAAAAAAAAAAAAGAATTAAGTGTGACCACTTAAATTGCATCAAATTTGGGGCACTTATGTACAGGGTCAATCTGAGGACAAATTAAATATGTTGCTTGACTCTGCCACTTGGTAGTGCTATATAAATGACAAACCTAAAAATAGCTATGGAACCATTTGTATGATCGAATATTGCATGCAGTGTCTTTATCCAAAGTCCCATCAATGTCATTGAGGACAGTAACATATCTTGAAAAACATGGCCACCATTGACCAATCAAATTACAGCAGCTACTAGATAAGGTTAACAAAGTCTGATCGGAAAGAAACGTGGTGGGCTTATTTGACTCTTGACTAAGTGGTCTGTGCAAAATAAAAAAACATTTGAATAAAAAATTGGGCACGAAAGGCACTATTGTGTTTTGCAACCATGTATATGGTTATATATTCTGCAGTGTTTCACTCAGACACTGGATATTCATATCATATATTAGATCTCTTACTGAACAACTCTGCCTCAATAACCATTGGTGTCAATCAAATTTTTGTTAAATATTTTAGGTTATTTGAAAAATTAAATTTACAAACTAGGCAAGGTTTTTCATTAGATGAAAACAAATCTTTAGACAGCCTAGATCAATAATTCTAGATCAATAATTCAGATCAATTCTATATATATAAAAAAAGGCTTGGCTATAACAGGGTAATTTAAAAATATGGGTGTAGCCTAGTTTACCCAAAAGCCTGTAACTCCTAAATGACAAATCATAAAAGTCATAACATTTTATGTATATATGGAAAATGTGATTTCGAAGAAGTGTGCAAAATTTGGTGAAGATTGGACAGTATGTGCTATAACGGTCAGGGATGTTAAAAAAGGCCATATCTCTTTGGACTTAAACCTGATGGTTCTGAAAATGATGGTAATTTATCTTTATTTTAAGTGCAAACTAACTCTCTTATTACTTAATATGTTTTTACACATGAACTTAAAAGCCCTTAAATGCTTTAACCCCATTAATTGCTGCTCGCAGCTATATTTCTTGTTTTATTTCTGCTTTTAGGCACATTAACATCTTAATCATTTATTACTAACGTCTGATGTACTGCTTTTCAAAATAAATTAATTTGGCTAGTTTTAGTTGCAATATACACTTGTTAAAAGCTCTACACTTAATATATAAAATGTAAAGGTTTTTGTGTCCAACTATATAGGTAAACCCAATATTTTTGAAGAACCGTCAAAGTGGAAAAGTTTACATTTTGGTTAAAAATATTGGTCAAACCGATTATCGGTCTATCTCTACTTGTGGTGATTTTTTTTTTTTTTTACGGTGCAATAGATGAACAGATTGATTTATTGTCTTAAATGTACATAAAACACTGTTTTAAATGTACATAAAATACTGTTTCTATTCATAATTTTTTTCCCACCTGTTTCAGTGCTTGAAAACTGGCTGGACTGCACAGGTGAGTTGGAGCCTCCAGAGCCACTGGACCATCTGCCTGAACTCAAGCATAGCATCAAACAGCTGCTGAATGAACTGGACAAGGTGCAGCAGATTGCTCTGGCTTGTACCACATGAGAGCGCCAGAGAGCATTTTACTGTCATCACTGGACTACCTCACATGGATACATTCCTGATCCAGGCCACAAACCAAAGACCAAACGAGCAGACTGAACAAAGTAAATCTGTATATGCTGGTGGTTTCAGGTTCCGTGATTCTGACTGTGGATGTGGAATAAAGACTTTGAAATGTTTGCAGCTTTATCACCTCACCCTGTTTAGAACAAATGTTATCCTGTCCTTTTCATCCTTTCTGTTTAACCGAAAGGAAACGTGCAGTCATTAAAATGCATAAGTATGTTTGCTGAAGGAGTTTACAAAGGATTATACAATGCATAGCATGCTCCATTGTCTTAATATTTTTACACTTAGTATGTACACAAACATGTACATACCAGATTCATTTTTAGAACTAAAATTGTGTTGTGTATTTTTTTTTCTTTTCTAACCTTACCTTATTTGGATAGTGAAAATAAGGATTGGTCTCTTTAAAAGCCTTAACCTCTATTTCACTGGATGGGGTTTAAAGTAAAACGTACACATTGAAACAACAACATTGTCTCTGTGCTCCATTGCATTTAATGGAACTTATGCTTAGACTATTCAAGTGTTTTTCTGAATACTATCATATTTTACATATCCCTGAGCAACTGTGAATTCAGTTTAATAGTACTTATTATCCTCATGTGGTCTAGAATTTATTTCACTTTCTTTGCAACAGATAAGCTCAGTAGTCAATTATGGGTTATATGGGTCAAATATACAGGTCTGTATGTTATCAAAGACTGAAGAGCCTGGCTTTTTGTTGATCAATTAGGCATTTTGAATAAATTCCAGTTCCTAAATGAAAAAAATATATAGTCTTGGCAAGAGTTTGATGAGTACAAACTCTTTGCTCTTTCACCTTTCCTGGCATAAACACACAGAACTTTATTAGGAACACTGGTCCTAATAAAGTGCCCAATGTGGTCTTCTGCTGTTGTAGTCCATCCGCCTCAAGGTTCAACATGTTGTACATTTTGAGATGCTATTCTGCTCAAAACAATTGTACAGAGTGATTATCTGAGTTACTGCAGCCTTTCTGTCAGCTTAAACCAGTCTGGCCATTCTCCGTTGACCTCTCACATCATCGAGGCGTTTCCGTCCACGGAACTGCCGCTCACTGGATGTTTTTGGTTTTTGGTACCATTCTGAGGAAACTCTTGAGGCTGTTTTGTGTGAAAATCCCAGGAGATCAGCAGTTACAGAATTACTCAAACCAGCCCATCTGGCACCAACAATCATGCCACAGTTGAAATAACTGAGATCAAAATGTTACCCATTCTGATGGTTGATGTGAACATTAACTGAAGCTTCTGACCTGTATCTGCATGATTTTATGCATTGCACTGCTGCCACACGACTGGCTGATAATTGCATGAATATTGTGCATCTGGAAAATATTTACAGTGCTTCCCTTTTTCCACATTTTGTTTTGATACAGCCTTATTCCAAAATGGATGATATTAATTATTTTCCTCAAAATCCTACGAACAATACCCCATAATGACAATGTGAAAAAAGTTGGTTTGAAATCTTTGTAAATTTATTACAAATAAAAAAATCACATGTACATAAGTATTCACAGCCTTTGTCGTGACACTCAAAATTGAGCTCAGGTGCATCCTGTTTCCACTGATCATCCTTGAGATGTTTCTACAACTTGATTGGAGTCCACCTGTGGTAAATTCAGTTGATTGGACATTATTTGGAAAGGCACACACCTGCCTATATAAGGTCCCACAGTTAACAGTGCATGTCAGAGCACAAACCAAGCCATGAAGTGCAAGGACTTGTCTGTAGACCTCCGAGACAGGATTGAATCGAGGCACAGATCTGGGGAAGGGTACAGAACTATTTGTGCAGCATTGAAGGTCCCAATGAGCACAGTGGCCTCCATCATCTGTAAATGGAAGATGTTAGGAACCACCAGGACTCTTCCTAGAGCGAAGGGCCTTAGTCAAGGAGGTGACCAAGAACCCGATGGTCACTCTGACAGAGCTCCAAGGTTTCTCTGTGGAGAGAGGAGAACCTTCCAGAAGAACAACCATCTCTGCAGCACTCCACCAATCAGGCCTGTGGCCAGACGGAAGCCACTCCTCAGTAAATGGCACTGAGAATTGACAGCCCATCTGGAGTTTGCCAAAAGGCACCAGAAGGACTCCGATCATGAGAAACAAAATTCTCTGGTCTGATGAAACCAAGATTCCTGGCAAGGAAGGCACCACTCAACACCTGGCCAATACCATCCCTGCATGCTGTGGGGATGTTTTTCAGCAGCAGGAACCGGAGGACTAGTCAAGAACGAGGGGAAAGTTGAATTCAGCAATGTACTGAGACATCCATGATGAAAACCTGCTCCAAAGTGCTCTGGACCTCAGACTGGGGTGACGGTTCATCTTCCAACAGGACAACGACCCTAAGCACACAGCCAGGACAACAAAGGAGTGGCTATGGGACAACTCCGTGAATGTCCTTGAGTGGCCCAGCCAGAGCCCAGACTTGAACCCAAGTGAACATCTCTGAAGAGATCTGAAAATGGCTGTGGTCATTTGATGGCGCTTGAGAGGTCCTGCAAAGAAAAATGGGAGAAACTGCCCAAAAATAGGTGTGCCAAGTTGTAGCATCATACTCAAAGACTTGAGGCTGTAATTGTTGCCAAAGGTGCTTCAGCGAAGTATTGAGCAAAGGCTGTGAACACTTATGTACATGCGGTGGGGTTTTTTTTTAATTTATGAATTTGCAAAGATTTCAAAAGAAGTTTTCACGTTGTCATTGTGGGGTATTGTTTGTAGAATTGAGGAAAATAATGAATTTAATCCATTAGGAATAAGGCTTTAACATAACATAATGTGGAAAAAGTGAAGCGCTGTAAGTAAGTGTCAAAGTTTTCCTAATAAAGTGCTCCGAGAGCATTTATTATTTACTTTTTACTATTTCCCTTAACTGCTGAGCTCAAGCTGAAATGGATAAAGACTCTTTCTATTGCATTACGATTAAGCTTGACTCCAGTTTTGAACATGCTGTCAGTCAAACCACTGACAAATTGGAAACCTTCAAGTAAAAGCACACAGGTGTACATTATACCTGGTATGTTGTGATTTGTTTCTGTAGAAGGGTGACGAGAAACAACAATATTGAGGAAAGAGAGAAGCAGAATAAACCTGTTTAAAGACTTAACTTGAGATCTTAGATAACCTTGTGTAAAATTGCGTGTACGGGGGCGTTCAGACCGAATGCGTGTTTGCGCAAAAAAAAAAAAGAAAAAAAAAGACGCAGCGTAACACCCCGTCTACACTAGGCGCGCCGCAGCGGACGCTTCCAGTTTAGACCGTATCATTGATTATAATGGGTCTCTATTGCTTTTGACGGGGTGTAACGAGTTAACAGAATACAGGTGTCTCGAGACGCGCGTTTAAAAAGTTGACGTTCTTTTTTTTTTACCTGACACGGCGTTTTAGACGCGGCGCTCCAGCGCGAGACGCTTAAAACACAGCTGGACGCGGCGCAACAGTAAAAGACGTCCTTCTAGCTCGTTTAAAGAGAAAAACAGCGCGGACGGACAAACAAAATGTGCTCGGTATGAACGGCCCCTTTAGGGGGTCTTCCAAACGCGTTGAGTGTACTGTGTGTGTGTGTGTGTGTGTGTGTAGTCCAAATAGTCCCGCCCACACAGTGACGCCTCTGCGAGCAGAGAAAACGTGCGGACGGTCCGTTCCATCAGTCTCCGTTTATTTAAACCTTTTTGTCGAGGATTTTTCTCGAGTCGGATCCACATATTTTCACTAAACACTGCTTGGTGAGTTAAATTCATCATAATACAATTGCACCTGTACATTTTGTTTTTGGAAGATGAACAGAACTGAAATGAGTATAATTATGAGGGATGCTGCCTGGTTAGTGTTGTTCCATTTAAAACGTCTTCGTGATTTTAAGCTGTCAGGAGGCAACATAACCTCTACTGGCACTGAATAAGACAGGCAAGAAAAAAGGACGTAGCTAAGATTTGTTACATTTCGATTTTCCCCTCACACATCGGACACTGGGGATGTTGCATGTTGTCGCCAAAAATAGAAACTTTGTATCTCATTAGACATAATGGGTTGGGATTCAGTGCATACAGTGTAGCCCTGCAGATATTTGAGAGTTTTCGTAGCTGGCTCTTCTCCTAGATCAACAGGACCAGCTACACCCTGCATTTACACTTTTGAATATGCTTTCTATATTGTACACCAATTTTAATGAAAGAATGCCTTTGGAGATTGTTTTGGCAATGTATTTTGATTTAAGTCTCGTGCACCTATAGGTTAAACTTTGATTGAATATATATTAATTTACGATGCATATATGTATATATACACACATATACATATATGCTTTACTCATGGATTTTTTTGCTAGTTTCGATCAAATATGACAACTTCCGGCATGAGAGAAATGACATTGTCCTCGGTCACCTGCTCATGCAAGGTCGCGCTGCTGATGATGTGAACTCCATGTGACCGCAGGTGTGTTGTTCACCACACTCTATTGACACAACAAACAAAAAACACTAACCTGTTGTGTAATCAACACGGGGTCTCTAAGACATTCACCAGAGTCTTTTTGTTTAAATCTGTTTGCAAACGTTGTTATTAAAGCTGGCTTTATTTTAATATACAGTGTTTTTCTTAAGTGGTTTGTATTTAAACAAATCTTCAAACATTAAATACAGAGTTTGAGATCAGAATTTGTTTTGTGACTAGGAAATACAATATTACCCTGGTACAATAATAGTGTTTTTTTAATTTTTTGTGGTATAGTAAATAAAGCAGAAAATATTAAGTACTTTCAACATTGTTATAGCATGAACTTGAAAATATTAAGTACATTCTACGTTTGTTTTTAATTCAAACATGTACAAATTATTGCTTTAGCTAATAAGTAAATATTACTTATGATAATTTAAAAATTGTTTCATGTATCAATCCTAAAGTAAAAAAGCTTGTCATATTTTTCCGCAAATTTGAGTAAATTCGACGTAACTATTGAAAACTGTTGTTCCCAGCATGCTTGAATAATTAATGACCTTGCGTGGTTTCACTGTTTTATTGTTGATTTTGTTGTTACGTTTGGTAGCCACTTTTTTTATGAAGTCTGAAGTGAATTTTCTACTCAAAATTACCCGTTCATGATAATAAAAATTAAAATAAAAAAAATCTGTGAATTGTAACCATCATCGTGCTTTATACAGAGTGTTGAGTGATCCCATTGCCCATAATTTAAGGTGATGTTGTCTAATAGTGTAAATATGTAGCATGCTCGAGTTTGTCCCTTTCAGAATAGCGAGTACAACACTTCAAATGCGACCTTCTTTCATGGGAATTTGGAGGATGCAAGAGTTGTGTCCTTCATGGGCACTCACAACCCACAATTCTTTGCTTCAACTGAAGTGTCTAAAAAAATTATCCCAATTTACCCATAAATAATATGTTCAAACTCAAGGAATGATGTTGATGTAGCCCAGTAGATGGGTGCAGAGTATATAATATGTATTATTATATTAATATATAATTAAAATAAAGTATTAGACTAAAAGTACACCTGCAAAATTCTCCTAAAATGTGCCTCATACAGTCCCTTCCAGAGGGACTTTGTTCCTTTCTCACACAAAGCGCTCGTGCTTGTGAAAGAATGGAGTGCTGTCATAGCAACCATGTTATGTTCCGTTTCCATTTGTCTTATGAAGGCCGTCTCGTTTAAATTAGATTTGTTTAAAGGAGGACACTCTGTATACTGCAGCCTTCAAAGGATGCGTCCTACCTAGCACGCAGCCTTCGAAACGAGACACAGCCATTGTGTTCTCTGTCTTTGTCAGTTGATAACCTTTCATGGATGTAACAGTTTGTTCTGTTGCAGTGTTTTGTGTTCTTTTATGTTCATTTCTTTAAAAAAGCCTGCACATAGATCCTCTTTCTCTTGCCTCTTTCCTGCAAATGTTACATTAAGAAAATCTTACCCGTCATTTTTTCAGTTTACATAAACGGGCATTGCACATGGGAAGATTAGTTTGCTATGGATCATTTAATCAGATGAAAGTCACGGTTATTAAATAATTGTCTGATCGCAATCAATATTGATTAATTATTGTGCGATTCAAAGTCCAATTGCATTTTGGGCGTGCTGAGTGACTCCAGTCAGGCTTCCTAAGCAACCAATTGGCCCGGTTGCTAGGATGGGTAGCGTCACATGGGGTAACCTCCTCGTGGTCCCTATAATGTGGATTTCGCTCTTGGTGGGGCATGTAGTGAGTTGTGCGTGGATGACGCGGTGAATAGCGTGAAGCATCCACACGTGCTAGGTCTCCGTGGTACCAGCAACGGTCTCAGACATGGAGGCAACTGAGATTCGTTCTCCGGCACCCGGATTGAGGCGTGTCACTTCGCCAACCCGAGGACTTGTGAGCGCATTGGGCTTTCCAAATTGGGGAGAAAAGGGGAGAAAAAAACAATTCTATCACATTTTAATGCCCAAATTAGGGTATTTTAAGTGAATATATATATATATATATATATATATATATATATATATATATATATATATATAGTGCCAAAAACAAGTATTAATGTAAAATTGACCAAAACTAACTTTGACCAAAAAGAGACATTTTTACGTTTTTAGAAATATTTTAATATTTACAAAATTATTTTTGTCATTTATAGTGTTTTAAAGCCTAAAAGGAAATCTTTTATATATATATTTTATTGTTTAATTTATATATTTGAATTTAAGTATGTAAAAATTCCCTAAGGTGTATGAAACACACATGCACCTTAAGAAATATTTGTGTATATATTTAAGAAAATGTATATGACAATTAATCGTGAAAGGCCTAAAAGAGACAATTAATCGCTGTAGCCCTCACACAGATGATTAATCATCATAATCGCAATTATTTGTTTGACAATTAATCGTCAGGCAAATTTCATAATCGGACAGCCCTATGAGTGAACGATACACACACGCACGAAAGCCATATGCCTCTGTTTACCTGTTTTTTGTTGTCTATGGAAAGTTAGTGAATGAGTTAACCCCTGTTAATTTCATTAACACTCCAAAATAAACTCAAAAATACTTTGTTAACCACACAAGAAATGTGATTTGAGATTCAGTAAAATACAACGCCTGTTTTTTATTTGAATTATTTCAATATCTGACTTTAAAATTAATTATTTTGCAATCACAAAATCTTTTAAACTTCTCTAAAGTGAGATGCACATTTATGTGAGAGGGAGAGCTGGTCTGCTCCAGCAGTTTGCAGAGTGGAGATGGATAAATGTCAGGGAATCCTGTGACGTTTGGGAGTTGTGAGCTTTAATTAAGCTGCTTCAGTTCAACTGAGTGTGTGCTCAAAATCTCAATAACCCTGTTTATCAGGACTGTTGAACAGCGCAAGAGCCAGCGGGTATAGCCCATAATGTTATACAGAGATAAGAGAGGACATTTGGTGTTAAACTGACCGTTCTGAATATGTCATGGATCTTGAGTGTACAAAATCATCATTTTGTGTGTGTGTGTGTTTGTGTGTGTGTTGGAGAGAGAGATGAGGCATGAATTAGTGAGTGAACAGTAGCATGATTGAGCATTTCTAACTTTCCTCTGCAGTCCTCATAGCACCTCCTTTAAGAGCACCAGCAGCAGGTGTGGAAAGCACAGGTGTAAGGCTGTTGATTGTTTGATGTGGACGAAATCCAAAATGGTCCTCCGGAGGGTTCGTTCCTGCAGAGACTCAAACCTTCAGTCTGTAAAGCCATAGCAGTCCGAAGGTCTTTATGATCCTCTCTGCTCTAGTCTGATTCAGAAATTTAACAAATGCAAAATTCACAAGATAAAACCATAATCTGGCGTCAACAATACTTTAAAAGCCGGCTATGTTTTACATTGTAATAGCAGTTTTATTAGATATTTTCTAACATACTGTATATCCCCTATTTAAGTACCCTTTTTTAGGGAAACTCTCTAAATCCTTACAAAAAAGTACTTTTATGGGAACCATGGTACATTAATGGTATCAAATGGTAATTTCTTCATACTTCGATACAATGGTGCAAAACAATTGCTATATCTATATGTGTTTACTTGATACTCCAAGGCCCAAAGTATAAAAAAAAACATGGTTTTACTACATTTTCATATGTGAACCTTCTTATTCAGTCTACACCCAACTAATATCTGACCTATCAACCCTATGCTGGAAGTCTGAGCCGCCTTTAATCAATGTCACCATGCCAATCTTCATCTTATTAGCATTAAAGGTTGTTTATGCTGGCCTGTCGTACAGGCTGTGTGGGTATCATGTGGATGTCCTGGACCTAAGCCAACACACTTGGACACCAAAACTTTGTTTTTTTGGTTTTGTGCCATGCTTTTCTCTGTCTCCTATCATTCTACCCTGCCATTTTCATTTTGACAGCTGTGGTTCTGCCTGATGGCTCAATATCAGGCCGGCCTGCTGAGATGTCTTTGTCAATCCCATCAAAAAGATCATCAGATTTCACACTGCTGCAGTGTGAAATCTGTGAAATTAGATCATAGTAGGCTCTTATATAGTTCTCTTTCTTTTCCCTTAAATGATATGTTCCAGCCTATTGCTCATGTCTTCATTCTGTGTTTCTTTTGAATTGTAATCCTTAGTAGTAGTTTGTACTGGATCCCTAAGGACTCCGGGCTCTTTAAAGCGAAACATATAACAATCCTATAGCAAGCAGACAAATTCTAGAAAAATACTATAAAATAAAAACTAAAACAATACTAAAAGAAAACATGCTTTTATAATTCTTTCCCTGAAACATTGTTATTGGTATTAAATTCTAACAGTAAAAAATATATGAGTGTAAAGGGTTTCGACGGGCAAGGAGGAGGCGAGAACTGGCTTGACAAGATCCATCCATCCATCCATCCATCCATCGTCAACCGCTTATCCTGTGTACAGGGTCGCGGGGGGCTGGAGCCTATGGCTTGACAAGATAAATAATTTAATTATAAATTTAAAACAATACAAACACACACATGATGGACATGTCCGTAAATGATCTCTCTCTCGTCGCACCACCGTCTGCCATCGGCCTTTATCCCTCTCGGAGGCTTGATTAGCCTGATACGGGACCGGGTGTGTATCATCATGACCCGGCCCCACCCTCCGCCCTGCCACAATGATCTAAAACTGAAGATAATGTATTTAGACATTAGACTGTAAATACTGTAGGTATGCTAGTTATGCTGCCTGAGACTTGATAGGTAAGCCAGACAACAAGGTAGCTACCTTTCGGACTCGGACGCAGCCATTCACTCGCTGAGAACTTTAATATGAACACCTGTACACCTACATAATCATGCAATTATCTAATCAGCCAATCATGTAGCAGCAGTGCAATGCATAAAACCATTCAGATGCAGATCAGGAGCTTCAGTTAATGTCCACATCAACCATCAGAATGGGGAATAAATTTGATATTTTTTTTCCCTTTTTCACACAATTTGGAATGCCCAATTTCCAATACGCTTTTTAAAGTCCTCGTGGTCACGTAGTGACTCGCCACAATCCGGGTGGCAGAGGAAGAATCCCAGCTGCCTCCGCGTCCGAGACCGCCAACTCACGCATCTTATCATGTGGCTTGTTGAGTGTGTTGCCACGGAGATATAGCGCATGTGGATGCTTCACGCCATCCACCACGCCATCTACGCACAACTCACCACGCGCCCCACCGAGAACGAACCACATTATAGCGACCACAAGGAGATTACCCCAAGTGACTATTCCCTCCCTAGCAATCGGGCCAATTTGATTGCTTAGGAGAGGCTGGAGTCACTCAGCACGCCCTGGGATTCGAACTAGTGAACTACAGGTGTGGTAGCCAGCGTCTTTGCCACTGAGCTACCCAGGCCCCCCGTGGCATGATTGTTGGTGCCAAACGTGCTGGTTTGAGTCTCTTGAAACCCCAGACATAAAGAGCATACAGTTAAACTCAACCAAACATGTTTAAAGTTGATAGTTACAGTACGTGTTGGTAAGTGTTAAGTGAGGAGTTGTTTAGATCAAATTTGACTGGGATCTCCTTGACTGCTTAATAGCCAGGTAGTAGGATTTCACTTAAAGGAATATTCCGAGTTCAATACAAGTTAAGCTCAATCGACAGCATTTGTGGCATAATGCTGATTACATAATAAATCATTTTGACTTGTCCGTTGTTTCTTAAAAAAATTAAAATATTTGGTTATAGGAAGGCACTTTATTGAATGGAAGTGAATGGGGCCAGTCCATAAATACTTTGAAAATATACCCACAAGATGTAAACATTGTACTGTATGTCTAAACATGATTTTAGTGTGATGAAATCGCTTCCTAACCTTATTTGTGTTGTTGTTCTAAAAATTACACCTTCGTTGTCAAGACGACTTGACACCAGCAAACAGTGTAATGGCGGTAAATCACTGATTTTATCAAACCATGTTTACATGTAAAATCTTTATGTCTTGTGTGTATTTTAACATTTATGGACCGGTCCCATTTACTTTCATTTTAAGTGGCAATGATTTTTGCTTTGCTTGTAGCAGGAAGTCATTTTGCCAGCTCACATTTTATCCTGACAGGTGGGCAATTTATTCCCTGCCATTAATCAAATCAAATTAATTTGTTGACATCCATCTAATGCATCTCTGGGAAGAAGCACAAAGGTTGTACAATGTGATTAGGTTGTAGATTATTGAATATATATTGATACACATTACAGTTTATGTTGTGTCAACTTCATAAGGTTTAACATTTAGCAGCTTTGTGCATTGAGATAAATGAATGTTAATGAATTTGTATGTGTTTGAAGCAGTCATTGCTGATGCCTTAGATTTATATATCTAGATTTCATTTTTTCTACAAAATGCAAAATAGCAGTATTATTTGAGATGATAACTGGTAGTCACTCGGAAAATAAAACTTGCAACATGATGAGGTAATGTGACAATAATATAGCATACTACTGTTTAAACTGTTAATTGTAGCAATGTTGTGTAACTTTCAAGATAGTATTCTCTACTTCACAGTATCCACTAATCACTATGCTATTATTCTGAACACTCCCACTCTCTCAGAAAAGTATGTACTTGCACAAGAAGCAAACGTTGCTGTTTTATAAACCTTAAATATAAAAAAAACATCTGCATGTTTAAAGGCTAGTCTCATAGAGTAATTTAACCTACTTTAAATCCACATGTGTTCAGTACACAAAAAGAGGCCACTGTTTCCAAGAATTCAATCACACAATCCAATTCAATCTCTCAAAAACCTCTGTAAATATCTGTAACATCATGCCAGCCCTGTTACATGACGCATATGTGAACATCTGCAGAAACGGATCAATTTTGTGATAGAATTACTTCTAAATTGTTTTTAATGTCGCTGACGATGTCCTCTAAATAAAGTTTAAATCCAGCTTTTTATCCTCAAAAGCACTGTCTATACCAACCTAAAAAGTGATTTTGTTTGTCATTATCTTCCATCAATAATCTGAATGAAAGGGAAATAATCCTGCAGACATTCCTAATAAAAGTATTACAGTTATTAGAAGAAAATAAAATAGAAACACACCCCTTTGTATTTTTATTTGTTCATTTATGTATGATCTCTTTCACAATAGCACTGTACTTTGCCACATTTGCAAATAAAATGCATTGTCTTTGCGTGACATAGTAATCGTGTTGCAAGTAATTGAGTCACCAGTGTCCCAATGTTTACTGGATAAACATCCTTTACCGAATTTATGTTCACAATATATTGATTCACAACGTAGGGAACTAGGAAGTGAGATGAAATGCACCCTTTGTTTTCAGGCAGACTGAAATAAAATCTGTGAGCCCTTACTCCCTCAAGTTGCGCAATGCCAACCAATCAGATTTCAGCTTGCTGGCCGAGAAAGTACTTTTCAGTTTTGCATGCAATATGCATCAGACAGTCTGTGAACAGACTGCCGTGTGAGAGTATGTTGGGCCTCCATCCTGTCATACAGCTGAAATACTGTAAAAATGAACATGCTAAGATCATGAATTCCATTTCATAGATTTAATTTCTTAAAGTGTGCGTTTGTGCGAGGATGAATGGCGCAAAGATACTTTCAATGATGTTACCAACAAATAATACCTTTG
This sequence comes from Moxostoma hubbsi, assembly GCA_032164185.1. Lineage (NCBI taxonomy): Eukaryota > Metazoa > Chordata > Actinopteri > Cypriniformes > Catostomidae > Moxostoma > Moxostoma hubbsi. The sequence goes on from JAVLUX010000186.1 coordinate 17,065,457, forward strand.
AATCAATACAAAGAAAAGCTTTCTGATCTCATGAGGCTAAATAAAGAGTAATGCACTCCATTGAAAACATTTAATTCTGTGAATTTCTAAGGCGGGGTCACATTTACCATTGCACAGTGAAATTCTGCATGGGTGGATGTTCAGCACATGTGAAACCAGCAAAAAACGAATAGTCAAGCAGCCTCTTTTTTTAATGCTGCACTTTATACTCCGTGACAGTGAAGTTAAAAAGGAACTCATCGCTAAAATGACATCCTTGTCCATTGTGAATATTCAGTGTAGCTCTGTACGAAGCTCCGCCCACACAGAAGTCACTGCCAAAACAATCAACTTCCTATTGGTCATCGCCGCAAATTCACTTGTCAAAATTCACTAAACTTCGAGAGTGAGAGAGAGTGAGAGAGAGAGAGAAATTTGTGATGATACTTTGAAAAAGACTCAAGGAATCATCATACAGTATAGCCTTGTTTAGCTGTGTAAGAGTTCTCAGTTCTTTGGAAGTGATTTCATGTATAAGGCAAAAAGCACAGAGTGTCGGAAGTGATGCTAGGACACTGTGACAATTTGCATCAGCATGCAGGGTGTCCCTCAGACCTTACTGGATGAGTCAGAGAGAGAGAGAGAGAGAGAGAGAGATGGGAGTCCTGTTTTGGCAGACCGTCTAGTGATGCTTTGTGCAGCCAAAGTGTTTTACTAATGAAGTGTGTGCATCACCGTGTCAGGTACACAACTCCTTAGATGAAGAGGTTTCCCTTGAATCATTCAGTGATGGAAGGAGCCGCAGAGTTGAAGAAAAAAACAGAAAGAAATAGAGACGTGTTCGGCATAGTATGCTTTAAACTGTTTGTAATATCTAGATGAGCTACTACATTTGCCAAAATGCACAATATGTAACAGAATGTACTGCATGGAGTATTGTATTCCACAATGTTGTGCACTTGACCTGAGCTTACATTTAAACCTGGTCTTATAGTATCATGTCACTATACGTACAGTTTTGCTAAATAGTTTTTACATGGCTTGTTCTATGTAGTGGGGCAGTTTCCCAGTGAAGTGAACTCTAGAGACGCTAAAACAGCAATGACTTTTCACACAAATCGCAAGTAAAAGATGATCAGTTCATAAACACTTACATTTGCCCTGTTCATCACACAATGCATGAACTCGAATGCACTCTAAGTTTTAATTATGTGAGACTTTAGTAGAACATAATATGAACAGTTGTGTATTGGTTTATTACATTTTAAGTCAACAAAACAACTGTTCTAGAGAGTTCAGTCAATCTCTTTGCACCTGCTCCTGTCGCTCTCCCTTCTCATCAAGTGTTGCTGTCTTTTTATCTCTCCTTCCACCAGAAAGCTACCAGAGAGACAAAAGGTGTTTAATGTTAACATTACTTTAACATTATGTACACACACTCTCTCTCTCAACACACACACACACACACACGCGCATACATTCAACATACAACATACACTATTCACCTCTTGCTGTCCATCTGGTGTCCTTCTCATTACTTGTTGTTATATTTCACTCTCTCATCACTTGCTGTTTTGTCTCTCATCACTTGCTGTTTTGTCTCTCATCACTTGCTGTTGTGTCTCTCATTGATGCTTATTGGTTATCCTTATTGAAAACAACACCTGATAAACAAGGAAAGTGTTCAGTGCGGTGTGATAAAACTAGAGATGCACCGATCGACCGGCCAGGGACCGGAATCAGCCAATTTTCCGCATGCTCGGCCCAGACTGGTGGAAGATGGAATTCATGGTCCTGGATGACCAGGCGTTCTCCATAGTTGAGGACAGAGGGTTCAGAAATCGGATCAATTTCCGTGTAGGTGGTACTTTTCTCACGTCTTGTTGCCTGAGTTGTTTAATCTCGTGTCATGTCACACACGCAGCCGGTTACAAGCATACCTGTCAACATTTTGGTACACAAATCCGGGATGGGAAGTGAGGTGCTGGATGACAGAGACAGGCTTAATGCATACAAATTGTGTCGTTATGATTTAATGTGCTGAGTAACGTAATTTTTCCCAACGTGTCTGATATTAAAATCAGTGCGACACACATTGCAAAAGGCGTGGGTATTATCAATATGGCTTTGGGATATTAAATTCTTCTGTCCAGATGTTGTCATTATTAAAAAAAAATTCTGCGGGGCACCAGCTGAGTCTTCTACTACAATCTCCCAGTGTTGCTTGATTCAAATTCCCGTGTCTACTGCCTGTGCAGATTTCAACAGAGAAGCTGGGTTTTGGTTGCAAGTTTGAGGTCACAAATTATTAGAAATTTGTATGATGTGTCGATTATGTGCGTTAATACAAGATGCGTTTCATACAAGATCTGGCAACTGGAGAACCTTGGATTAATACATCGATGTGATTATTTATATAGCGAGGTTTGGGCCATACAAATTACGGGAGTTTCCCGGGAGAAATAAAAAAACGGGAGGGGGGCGTGAGATGGGTGTGAAATTCAGGAGACTCCAGGGAAAAACGGAAGTGTTGACAGGTATGGTCACAAGCCGATCCCGAAGCAGCAATCAGTTTTACCTCTGATATTTGGACATCTAACGTAAGCTTAATGTCAATGTTGAATGTATTGGGACACTTCAGTTTTGTTCATAGGCTTGTAATCTTTGGAATTGTTTTGTTAGACGAGTAAAAAAGAGAAAAAGATCCATTTATAAAAATAGTGGAAAATGACATCTGTTTTGTTATATAAAGCATTTGCAGTTAATTGTTATTTCTACCTCTTTCTAGTCACAGAGCACTTTATTTTGAGAGTTGTTTAAGTGAGAGAAGATCCTGTAACTTAATGCAGTTTGGGGGAAATTGTAATGTTTAATAATTTCTTTTATTATGAAAATACATTTTTGCATTGAAGAAAGGTAGATTTTGTTTGTATATGCAGTCAATAATAGTTCTTAGAAAGAAAATCGGAATCGGAAAAAATCGGTATTGGCAGGTCACACTTGCAAAAAAATTGGAAATCGGAATTGGACAAAAAAATTGCAATTGGTGCATATCTAGATAAAACTAGTGTTCCTGGCTACCTACAGAATGAACAATAGCGAGGTTATGTAGCCTACACTTTTACACTTTTAGCTTATGGGAATAACTAGCCTACTGTGGGTGAAAGCCAGCCAGATGATGATGATCTTCAGACTTTAAGGACCAAAAACATTGTGAATTCTTACCCACTGGCTTCTTTCGGAAAAATCGCCAAAGCCTCATTTGCTTCATTTGTACGAATGACATTCTGTAAACATTCAGTGGACAAATTAAAACCATGTTATGTCCTAGTGTGAATATTAAACTGCAAAGGCTGCGATTTAATGAGATAAAGATATATTTTGCATGAGCTACGTTCTTCAACTTGTGAATGTGTGGAGCCGGTGTTGTGCTGATGCTGGCTGCTGATATCTTATAAAGCTCATGTACAAAAAACAACTTCATGAGCATCGCACAACTTGTTTGTAGCAGATGACAGTGAGAAGAGCGCTAATTCAATTTGTAGCACAAGGCACATTCAGACTACATATTTATTTAATTATACAATTATATATAATCACATTGCGTCACGTAGCAACCTGCTTTTCCAGAAGTGCAAAGCTACTGTAAAAAACACCAAAAGGAAAGGGCTTCAAAATAAAAGCTTCCACCAAAATAAACTACTACTACTACTAATAATAATAATAAAATGTTAAAAAAAAAAATCTCACATCTGTGATGCTCTGTTATGTAGCACTTTATTTGACAAAAATAATACAATATTCTGTTGAAAATAAAAAAAATTATATTTTCATTTGATTAAAGTATTAATTCATTCATTTATTTAAACACCATTTTGTTGATAAAATTTCAATAAACTATTGATATTAAATTCAGGAAAAAAAATAAATAAAAAAATAACGGTATTATATAAATATAACTATATAAATAGGTATCACGAGTACCGAAAAGGAATTATTGGTACTAGTACTCATCTCAAAAAGTGGAATTGGGAAATCCCTTGTTTTGTTGGTTTAAAACTCGAAAGAGGATTAACCATCAAAACTTTGTCCGTTTTGGAGAACATTCAACTTGCTTTTAGTGCCAGTGGATATTTCACCTCATAACTGCCAAAATACGTGTAATGAACAACGTAATGTCAATGCCATGTAATTGTTTTTATGAGATACACTTCCAGTGTGATGAATGAGATCTCCTTCTTGACTCATTATTTTATCAGACTGCCAAGTTGGATTAAAAACTGCAAAATACCCATTAATAAAGTGAATAGCTGCAACCCTGAAAAGTTGTTTGTTCCAATTAATAATATAAATCCATTGAATATACTGTAAATTACTTTAGTCATATTGCTATTGCTGCCATTTTTGTAAAATTCTGCTTGACGTTGTGCCTCCCCTTAGCCTTGGTAAAAATCATAAAGCTCTGCAGGTCCTCTCGTCACTTATTGTTACCAAGATGCTAATTAATGCCAATTGATGAATTAAACATGCTGTTTATCACTACATATTGCAAATTTTATCACATATTTCACATTCATTAAAAAAAATTGTAGACAGTATAAGGTTTATGACATGCACAGTAAGCAGTACACTAGTATAGTCCATTCTAAGGTCATGTCCCACAGCTTCCCAGGCAGTCGTTCCTACTCTCCCAGCAAAGGGGGTGGGGACTGAGAGAAAGTGACTGTCCTGGTTTATATTCAACACATGAGCATGCATGTTAGTGCTCTGTGGCAGATGCCTGAGAACAGGAATGACCGTCCATGTTAAGAGAGGTCGAATAGTGACTGATTTACAGAACATGACGATCATGTGTCATGTGAACCGCTGATGTTACTGCACGTTTAGAACTCTGTTACAAACAGCAGGTGTTTGAATGGAGCTCAACATGAAGCATTAATCCACTATAAATAAAGCTCACAAGCAGGAATGAGGACACAGCCCTACTTTTGTTTTAATTTATGGTGGAGTAAAGTTTCAGTTTCATCTCATCTTCGATAAACCCTTTCCCTTTATAAGCATGCCGCACTGTTGATCCTCACTGGCAAAGATCTGCTGTGTATGCTCTTGGGCAACTTGGCCTGTCCTTAGGTGTGGGGTTGGTTTATGATATTAAACAGTATTTTCTTTACAAGTGAAAGTGATAAAAAAAAGAGAAAGTGAGAGATTTTCCCTGTAATTCCCTTACTAAATTGCCAGGGTTTACAGCATTATGAAAATAATCTGGAACTGAGCATGTCATATGTGAATGATCAACAGGATATGTGAAGCATTAGAAGACCAATAAACATGTTTCTGTGTCAGTGTCATATTAAAACATTTTATGAAAGTTCATATGATTACTCTTAGCTTGTGTTATATTTTCTCCTGTAAACAATTTATTTATACACTTATTCAATTCTTTAAAAAGCATGGCCAATCCAAGCTCTTGTAATTATTCTGTTGTTCGCTTTTCTTTTCTCTTTAAGTAGTAGAGTACATGGACATTTCACTCAAATGTGAAATAAAATCAAGGAACGCCGGGATGTGCTTTTACATGAGTCACATTTCTTCTGAAAGCATAGTTATGCAATACACATGGGAAGATAGTGAATAAGTACTCTTACCTTGGATTTTAACAAGATCTCAAATCTGTCCTCAGAAAACATCTTCATGCAATCTCAGAAAAAGGATGTATGTAGTACTGTGGTGATGACTACTTCAGTCTTCTGAAAATAAACATCTGCCTTTTTTGTCTCTATGGCAACAGTTTCACACTTCACTGAATGTACAACTAGAGTGGGCGTAGACCGAAAATGACGTTGATTGCAAATGATAGCTTGGATATGAAATTAAATTAGGTTTGTGAAGCAAGTCTAATTGTGCAAATATCCAATCTTGAGATTGATCTTGGCAGAGCAGCGTGTTTATAAACGTGTAAATCTGCTCAATAATTCTAGCCTGACCCCTTCAGCTCTGTGTTTGTGATTACAAGCAGAGGCCATGATTACAGTTTGACCTTTGCCCTCGGCCCAGATTTTTTGGACAGTCTGTGTTAGTGGTAGCCAATACGGCAAATCTTTTCTGGCATGTTGAACATTTGTTTCCCCATTTTGTATCACTCCTTGTCTAAATATTATTTAATGCCTTTCATCCGGCTTTGCGACTGGGATTACGGAGGAGATTTTCACTCAGTTTATAGCTCTTAAAGGGATAGTTCACCCAAAAATGAAAATTCTCTTATCATGTACTCACCCTTTAGTATGCACTAGTAGATTTCTCTGTTTTTACATAATGGTAATTTGTAGTTTTGCTTTACTTTTGTTTGACCTTTTGACTTCAATTCGGGGTTTCCATGATCATGAAATTGGGATTTCTAGGTCTGAAAATGAGTAAATTTGTCAGTCACGGAAATTTCTTTAATGAATAGTTTTTTAACCGACTAGGGATTGCTCTTTTTTGGCTCTTTGCAATCTCTATACAATGATTATTATTATTATTACTTGAAATAGTAAGTATTCACTAAAATCTCCCAAAATTCCAACATTCAAGCATAACTTGAAAAATCATGGGAATTCATTAGTCAAATAGTGTGGGAAGTTTGGGAGCCTTATCAGTTTCAGGTCAACGGGTCACATGTGGCTCTAGTGATGGCGGTTCTCACAGATTGGTCCATTTGAATGTATGTCAGTCAAAGCATCCAATCATGTTTGACCCCTCCCAAGGTCAGGAAGGTTAGAATGACTGTGACAGTAGACCGATGAGGCTGGTGGAATTGGGTTAAGCCTTGTCAGCATGCCATTCCACCTTACAGCATGAACTCAGTCAGCAAATCTCTATAGAGCCCTCATTGATGCCGGATGTCAAAGTATCATCGCATTCAGAGTTTCACATTCTGACACATTAGTAGTGAGACCAGTCATATTTAAAGGGATAGTTCACCCAAAAATGAACATTCTGTCATTTACGTCTCTTTTTTTTATCATTTTATCTCTTGTTGGTCCAAACCTGTATTTACTTTCTTTCCTTAGTGGAACACAAAAGGTGTTAGGCAGAATGTTAGCCCACAGTCGCTATTTATTTTCAATGTATGGAAACAAAAATGTACGGTGGAAAGAATGAAATTATTGGTTTTGTTTGCAACAACATGAAGGTGAGTAAATGATCCGAATTTTCATTTTTGGGTGAACTATCCCTATAAGACAAAAATCTGACAATAAACCAGTGTTTTCTGCTAGTCTCACCTTGGGTAGACACTGAAAAATTCATAAGGCAGGGCTTTATTTGCATAGTCTCTTATTAGCAGTCTGGGCAAACAAGGCAAAACTTGTTTGATAATTTCTGTCTCAGCCTTTCCAACGAAAACAGGGCATGCCCAAAAGGGAAGTTATCTAACTGGAAGAATGAAAAATTAACTGATCCTCTGAACAAATTCTGCACTTTTGTTTATCGCTCAGCCTCCAGAATGTTAATCAGCATGCCGTTCAGAGACAGGAGACCAGAAGCATGCAACATTTATATATTAGCCAGTAGACTGTACCCTTTCATCAAAACACCGCTGTTCCCAAGGCAACTGAAAAGAGCAGAGACATTCCCTTAGGTACTCAACTTTATTACTGTGTAGCGAGAGTGTTTAACTGAAGTCTGTTCTGTGCTGATGTCTCATCTCAGGTAGCCAGGTTAATTAAAAACAAAGACTGCACTAATGCTTGATTACGACGCAGGAACTTATTAGAACATTTCCAGGCAGATCATCATAGACCATAAACTTTAATAGCTTAAAATAAGCCTTGTTCTATTAGCAAAAGTTCAACCTAAGGGCTTAGTATTGATTCAGATGTGATGGCAGTTTCTGTATGAATGGCACATTTAAGAAATAGTGTTAACACTGTATAATATGGTTGTATATGTTAACATAAGTTAATGCATATGTTATCATGAATTAACAATAAACACAATTTTTACAGCATTTTGATTCATGTTAATTTATTAATAGGCCAGTATTATTGTTCATTGTTAGTTCATGTAATTTCAAAATGCATTAAATGATGTTAACATTTACAACTTATATCAGTTAACATATATTGTAAACATGTAAATGAAAATGTAAATATTAGTATATGTAAAAATTCACTTTGGCTTTCTCACTGGTGGCTAAAAAACTTAAGGCATGATATTCTGTAAAGCTGCTTTGAAACAGTATGTATTGTGAAAAGCCCTATACACGTAAAATTGACTTGACCAAGATTAGTAAATGTTGTAAAAGTATTGTTCAATGTTAGTTTATGTTAACTATTAAAAAATGTTAATGAAATGGGATGTGGTGATGTGTGTTTTATGAATGTGCTTGTTTCTCTTTGCAGTGCAGACAGACACAGTGATGGATGAGCTACAAGACGTTCAGCTGACCGAGATCAAACCTCTTCTGACCTACAAGGTGCGATAAACAGTATCATAAACACCCCACTTGCACACACACAGGCGGAGATATACAGTGGGGTCCAAATGTTTGAGATCACATTTAAAAGTTTTTTTACATGCCAAAAACGGACAAATTTGTAATTCTTGTATATTTTCCATGTGAAATAAAAAGTGTTGTATCAAATTCGAAAAATGTTCTCAGACTTTTGGCCACAGCTTAACCATAAAATGACATAATTAATGACATAAAAGCTATTATTAACTTTTGTGGGGTCGGATTGGCCATTGGGAGAGGCGGGACTTTCCCCGGTGGGACGATGGTCTGGTGTGGGACGATGGTCTGTAACGATATAAATATACAAATAAATAAATAGTCAAATTAACAAATAAATCTAATTTAAAATATGATTTTATTATTGTACAGTATTTTGTAACTTTAAACATAAAAAATGGCCCCCATAATGCATCCTGAATGTTTCATGCACCCAGTTTTGCTATCCCTTAAAGACGTTGGATCAAAGAGAAACGCACACTAAACTCATCCTTGCACTAAAAAAAGCAAGACACAGTGCCACTAAAGCTGGCTCTACAACTAGCAGACTCAAAACAACTGGTTTTGGCTGAGGGTGCTACACATGCAGACTGTTTTGCTGAGATTTCGCTCTCTTCAGTCAGAGGTATGGCACACTGGCCGATTAAAACTGGTAGAGGGGTGACACATAATGACTTGCCATTTACTGCAATAATCCGAGTATAAAGAATAATTGGATTAAGATGTTTACATGATTTGGGCAAACCACTTCAACCCTAGCCTAAATGGAGTACCTGGAGTAAGATCTAACACAATAGAAAGCCTATAAGCACAGCAGATCTCGGCACACAGTAATGCCACCTTCACTTGCTTTCTGAATTATCCTTCTTACTATTTCTGAAGTCGGATTTACTAGGACGTCAACTTCAAGTGCTTTTTTGTCTGAAAGAATAGGAAACATGGAGGACATCAGGTGCATTCTTGCATGTTTCTTGGGGAACTCTTATTTTCACACTGTAATACATGATAGTCAGTCCTCTTGCTAATGGAATTCCTATCAAATACATGCTATTTTCTCTGTGTGAAAATGTATAATATGCATGAAATGGTTACTGCTATACGGAAATGCACATTAAGGTAGCATTATGCACAGTGATGCTCACACACATATCCCAAGTCACACTACTGATGTATTACACATCCGTTTCACACAAAAACACTCTCTCACACTGTTTCCCAGCATGTTGTCTTGTGGAAGAGATATCTGTGATTCTCAGTAGCTAAAGCCTTGTCCTTCATCAATCTGAACAATTCATACAGGAGTTACTGTAGCAAAAGAGAAGGAGTGGAGAAGGTATAAATGGGGCAGTTTTACTAAAATGGATTGATCAAGAACACACAAAAAAGATAAGTAGGTAAATGGAAAGGGTATTAATAGAAAAAGAAACAACAAATACTGCCTTTTTATCTTTTCCACACAACATCCCAGTCAAAAACACTACAAATAGACTCATAAATGTCCGAAGATGAATGAATACATGAACACTGAACATAAAAGATTGACTTGAAGAGTCTCACTGACCTCTCACTCCATCTAGTGGCACCCACATAAAGAGCAACAAAAGCTGGGGAGAGGAAATGTTGACATATATAAGATTGTTTTTGTGTAATGAAGAAGACATTTTTGTGTAAATGAATAAGTGTCATCTCTTTCTTCTACAGAACTCTCAGAATTTCCAGGACTTTGACTGTCAGGTAAGAAAGAGCATTTTCCTACACATATTTCATTACTGGCAGGATACAAATTAGTTAGGCCTATTCTTAGATGATCATTAGAGGTTTGTGTGTGCTAAAAGAGACAGGGGGTGTGGTGTATTTTTGTTGATATATAAATATCAAGGTTATATATAGACAATGTTATTTTGGAAAGAGTGTCATACATAATTCCGGGTTCAATACAAATCAAGCTCAATCAACAGCAGATGTGGCAGATGTGGCATATGGGGGGGGCGCTTGAGGTAACAAATGCCGGTTACCAAATACCGGTTACCAAATACCAATGTTTGGGGGATAAATGTAATAAATAGTTTTTAAAGAAGTTGTTTGCTATGTGCATTGTTATTTGGGAAATATACCAAGTTACTCTATACATTTAATGTATCTTACTGTAATGTTCTTGGAAGCATATCAGGAATAGTCACATTGATTTTTAACCATTCTATTAACTAATGGATGATAGGATAATGCTAAACATCTTCTTGAAATACAGTAAATAGCTTACATCATTCATGATTTAATAGCTGATGCGTTTTAACAGGAAATGTTTTTTTTAATGTCCCTGTAGCAATAAGGTAAAAGTCTTTTGTGAATGATGTCTTCCTTTTTCACAGCTGGCATCTCACATGTGCTAAATATAGCACCTGCAGGTGGTGAAGCGAGCATGCTCGGACTCAGGCGTGACCTAGTCTACATCATATAGTGACTTTAGTATTACTTACTCAGCAAGGAGTGTTGCACCAGCTGTATGTAAGGTCTCACTTAAGTTGACGTGTAAAGTTCACACTAAGGGCTTAGTAACTACTAGTTAGTTTGTAACTAAGTCAGTGCTTAGTCTTAAGGCAAGACTTGACGCATGTTTCACATATGATGCATATGCAGTGCGGATGCAGTACATATTTTTTTCAGTGCCCATGGTAACATGTTAGAGCATTCAGATCGCACGCTTCAGATCGCAGTGACACACCCTGAAACTGCACCATTAGAACAGTTTCATGCTAAAGAGCCGCTTAAAAGTAAGGTTTTTTTCTCTCTCTCTTGTTAATGTAAACGAGTGTAAATGTCAACATCTTACTGTCACGCAAAACATGAGCTCATTAATGTCATAAAATCTGCTTTTTATTCCTCAGTTTTTCACAATTCCTGACATTTAATCATAGAAAACATTCCCTGTCTTAGGTCAGTTAGGATCACTACATTATTTTAAGAATGTTAAATGTCAGGATAATAATAGAGAGAATTATTTATTTCAGCTTTTATTTCTTTCATCACATTCCCAGTGGGTCAGAAGTTTACATACATTTTGTTAGTATTTGGTAGCATTGCCTTTATATTGTTTAACTTGGGTCAGACATTTTCGGTAATCTTCCACAAGCTTCTCAAAATAAGTTGCTGGAATTTTGGCCCATTCCTCCAGACAGAACTGGTGTAAATGAGTCATGTTTGTAGGCCTCCTCATTCGTACACGCTTTTTTAGTTCTGCCCACAAATTTTCTATTGGATTGATGTCAGGGCTTTGCGATGGCCACTCCAATACCTTGACTTTATTGTGTTTAAGCAATTTTCCACAACTTCGGAGGTATGCTTGGGGGCTTTGTCCATTTGGAAGACCTATTTGCGACTGAGCTTTAACTTCCTGGCTGATGTTGCTTCAGTATATCAAGATAATTTTCCTTCCTCATGATGCCATTTATTTTGTGAAGTTCACCAGTCCCTCCTGCAGCAAAGCACCCACACAACATGACGCTGCTACCCCCATGCTTCATGGTTGGGATGGTGTTCTTCAGCTTGCAAGCCTCACCCTTTTTCCTTCAAACATAACGATGGTCATAATGGACAAAAAGTTATATTTTTGTTTCATCAGACACAGGCCCGCCGTCAGGGGGGGGTCAACGGGTACAGATGACCCCGGGCCCAAGGCCCAGTGGGGCCCATGCAAAGGTCGATTTTTGACCCTTAATGGGATCAAGTACAACAATTTACTTACTGACTTATATCACCGAAAATATAATGCATATGTGTTTACATGATAAATGCATAAATTTTTTGCATTAAAACACATTTCAAATTGTTATCTGATTCTGATACCCCATCCCCCCCGCTGTTATTGTGAAAATGGTTCGGTCGAAACACCTGGCCAATCAGATGTGCGGAGCACACACGATGTGCATTGTGCAAAGTGGGGACTGATTAGAGAGTCAAAATGCCTCACCAAAGGCTAAAATCAGGGGCACAAAAAAGAAATGCGAGCAAACAGAGGAAAGGTGAACGAAAGAAGCAGAGAGGCGATGGCCAATTTTCTTGCCTAGCATGAAGCACTAGGTATGACAGGCGAAGCTGAATGTGGCAAAAGCGAGGAGCTAGTGTAGACTAATAAATAAAACTGCAGCTAGCTAGATTAAACTTTAAATAACATTAGCACGTTCACTTAACTAGATAAGATATCAATATAATAAATGGATATAAATGCCCTTATAAGTAGGAATGGGTACCAAAACCCGATATTAAACGGGCCCTGATGCTAAATGATTAAAGACCGTAGTATTGATAAGCTCCAACATTACGGTTCTTTTTAACATTTTTTGGTGTAAATTTATAATTGCGCCGTTGCAGCCTCTCTACTCTGTTTCGGAGATGCACCACACACACACACACACACACACACACACACACACACACACACACTAGGGTTGACCAGATCCCAACAAACCAAATGTGGGACAAAGAGTAGCTATTTTAATGTGGGACACGTTACCAATGCTGAGAAGTGTAATTTTTTTATATGACCTCTATCTGTATTAAAAAAATAAACATCGCAATTTTCCCCAGCGCTATGTAGGCAACAAAGACGGTGACAGGTCCACCTGCACTTGACCCACAACTTTGCAGTTTGATTGACATCAAACACAGCCCCTTGATGACAGCCTTCCCTGCTTTCTTCACAGCCATTGGATACAATTCTTTTATTGACATTTTAGATTTGTTTCCAGTGAGATATTGAGTTTATATAGTGACTTTGCTGTTGTAAACATTACTGTTGCTACTCTAGAAACAACATTCTTTTTATTATTTAATAATTGATATAAAACAAACTGATAAGGAGTATCAATCAGAGTAATAGTATTGATAAAATCCTAACGATACCCATCCCCACTTATAAAGCAATGATATTGCAACCTGCTGGAATTACTAAAGCTTGCAATTAGCTCATTTTTAGACCTGAAGTCAGCAAGAAAATAATCAGACTTGAATCTGTTTCTCATCAAGCTTGGAGGGCACTATGGTGTTGAATGCTGAGCTGTAGTCTACAAACAGCATTCTCACATATGTGTTCCTTTTTTCCAGGTGGGAGAGAGCAGTGTGTATTGTAGATGCAATGGCATCATCAGTGGAGCGGTTGTTGCGGTAGGCAAACTGCAATGGGTCCAGATAGGTGGGCAGAATAGAGCAGATGTGATCTCTGATTAACCTATCAAAGCATTTGCTAATGATGGGGGTCAGAGCAACAGAACGCCAGTCATTTAAGCAAGTGATTTTGGCTTGCTTCGGTACAGGCACAATGGTTGACATTTTGATGCATGTGGGGACTACAGACAGGGAGAGGGACAGGTTGAAAATGTCTGTAAAAACACCAGCCAGTTGTTTCGCTGTATGTAGGGTTATATTCTACCTAAGTTTAATGGTCTCTATCTATTTTTCACCTGTCCAAAGCGGATTTGTAAAGGATACATTTACATATATATTGAACTATTCTCCCTGTGTTTTATCAGTAGTTTAATATAGCGCACTGCTGTTTTGTAAGTCTATATTATCTAACACACTTGGCAAGGCAATCACATTGTTTGTGGTTTCAAGATAAAGGATTAATCATTTTAAAACATTCTAAGTCTCTTATCTATTTACACTTTTAGATTTTTTTTATGTCTATAGGCCATTTGTATTAATATACTTATAGAATGATTTTTAATATCTCTAGTTAAGCCAGCTGTTGGAGACCCAATTTTCCCATTAAATGAAACCTAACCTTAACTGTCAGCCAACAGTATTAGCCAAAGCATCTAGTGTGAATGTGCAAGTCATCACATCAGTTTCATCATTATTCTTAAATAACATCCACCCATAGAGGGCATCAGAAGCTCAGAGGACGCAACGTCATATCCATGACTCTCATACAGGGTCATTAATAATTTATTAGATAAAAAGTCATGCAACAAGCACAACCGTCTCAGACAGCAAGAGAAGACTGGCAGAATTTATCACATGATTTTGAGGGATTTGCCTCAAGATGTCCAGAAGTGACATTCTCTCAACCAGAAAATAGTGCAGCAAAAAACCTGAAAAAAACCCCCAAAAAAACATGATGATTTACAATAAAAGAAGATTGGAAGCAAGACAGATCAATAACCTATCAGAGCCCACGTTCCAGAGAGAGAGAGAGAGAGAGAGAGAGAGAGAGAGAGAGAGAGGTGTTATAGCACCATACTCTGCACTGAAAAAAGTGGTAACTTGCATTTGTTACATTTACTTGATCTAACCCACAAAAATGGCTTTTGACCTTAAAATTTAAATGTCAGGTTGATTTAGTCAAATGCATGGGTCACAGACGTGGAGCAGGTCATAATTTAACAGGGACAAACTGTGATTTTAACTGTCATTATTTATTGCAGTGGTAAAAAAAGAAGAAATTACAGTAATGTTTTGTTCTTTAACATTATTAACTATATTAGGTTATATGAACTAACAATGATCAGTATTTTTACATCAGTAATGTTAATAACACCATACTTTTTAAAATGTTGTATAGATTAACATTTGTTAGCTTTATGTACTAAGATGAAACTAACAATGAACCATTGCGTTTTCATAAAATTACCTGAAAGGTGCAATATGTAATACATTTACTGTACTAAAGCATAAAATTATCATAATATATTATCAGAGATTTAAGTTGAAATACTGGCTTCTCCGAAAACAATGCTACAGCCAGCATATTCTACTTTGAAATGTCCGTTCTGGGCTAGAATTTCTGTATGTGTTTTGGCCACTGCCCTTTTCCCAATACTATTTCGACACCCCGGGTTGCCAGATTAGATACAAGTTAGTGGAAAAACTGAGCACGCTGCAGCCATGGAAGCCAGCAATACAACTATTTAACATTGACTGAGTTATAAAAAATCCATCTGAGCTGGTTTATAATTTGCAAACGGTAAAAACATTGCAAATGTATACATTAGCTGATCAAGTTACAGTGTAAGGCTTGTCGCTTGCCATTGTCAGTTTGCTTGTTCCTGTTGCGTGTCCTCAACCTGGCAAGTCATGTGAGCTTCAAGTCTGGGGAGGAGGGGGCGAGGGAGACAACTCTCTCCAATATATTTTGAAATTGGACTGCAGTACCCATTTTAAAAGTTTTATGTCAATGTTACGTATTGCTCCTTTAACCAAGATTTAAAAATGCTGCAAAAGAATATTGCTTATTATTAGTTCACGATAACCTTCTGTTTTAACTAATGTTAAGAAACACTGTAAAACCTTATTTTCAAGCCAACATACTGTTATTCTGCAAACTTTGTTTAGGGTTTTTACAAAACTCCTAAATCTATACCAAATTTTCGAACATTAACTCACAAAATTTGGTACAGACCTTCAGGCTGTTCTGTAATAGTGTACTGTATCATTTCTAATTGATTGGATTAACGGTTGTTGCACAGCAGATGATCAAATTTCTGAAAAATCCCAAAGATTTAAATTGTTGGAATGTTTAAACAGGCCAATGGAATGCTTGGTAATCTAAACTCCAACAGTCAAAATGTATTCAAACCCACAGAAGGCCTTTAATCTGCATTAAAGGTGTTGTAAGTGATTTTGGCTATTATAGAATTTCCACAAGCTGATCCTTTGGATAGCCACGTTCCCTCTTTCCAAAACCCACAATCCAAAGATACCAAATCAGCTTTATTGAGACCGACAGTGAGCAGAAGCAGCTGTCAAAAACAACAGCAGCAAAATAGCAACCTCAACTGACAGCTGTTATGAACAACACGGCATAAAAAGGCATTATGCCTCCATAATTTGCTGCAGTTATAATACTATGAGAACACGCAAAATGATTGACGGGCAGCTAGCATCAGAAACTGCGGCTCGCAAATATTTTTTGTTTGCTCTTTACAAAGTCTAGCGCTGTCCCAGAGACAAGTACGTCTGAGTATTTTTCTAGCTAGCTGTTTGTCGTACTGCAATGTCTGTATATCCATCAAACTTTTAACATCTTCCAAAAAGTTTAAACTTTTAAACAAGCCTTTGTCAAGCCATCATCAAAGTTTGTCTTGACACTTTATCTAATTTTAAAGTGTTACCAAATTTTTTGCAAATCCAAGGACTCTGAGAGTAGGTTTAGTCCATGTTGTCATGTAGTTTGTAAAAAAACCCCTATTTCCATTTAAAATTTTTAAAATTGGGTTGCACGTCTGTTTGGATTTGTACGGTCATGACAGCAGGGATAAAACAATGCTGAATGCAAATATTAAAATGCAACTAAACATATAATTGTGCATTGTTACAATAGCAAATAAATAGTCTTATCAATTTCTAAAAGAGAAAAGGTGAGTTGTGTTTGACGGTTAAAAAATGTGTGTCCGATCAAACTCGCTTCACAAGCTTGAAAATAAAAAAAATTAACAAAACTTCCCAAGGCAAAAGAAATATAAATAAATTGTGTGTTTTTAAGGACATTTTATTTTACTTTTGTATGATATAGGAGCGGTGGTGGCGTAGTGGGCTAAAGCACTTAACTGGTAAGCATAAGGTTGCCGGTTTGATCCCCACGGCCACCACCATTGTGTCCTTGATCAAGGCACTTAACTGCAGGTTGCTCTGGGGGGATTGTCCCTGTAATAATGGCTCTGTAAGTTGCTTTTGGATAAAAGCATCTGCCAAATGCATACATTTAAATGTATGATAACCAGTTTTAAAACTGCACTGTAAAAATTGTTACCTGAAGCATCTGTTTCTACATGATCTAACCCTTAAAATGAGTTTTTATTAGATTCCTCCGGTAGGAGGAAATCTATTGTTATTGACAGTATTATTATTATTTTTATTATTATTATTCTCCTTGAGCCCCAATATCTCAAAAAGTCACTGGTCAAAAATGTTCTAATTGTGCACATTGATATTACAGGCCAACATGAAACCCCACACCAAGAATGGCCCACATTCGCCCTTAGGGGGCGCTACAAGCCATGCCCAAATGTCCTATTTTCAAAGTGATGGCATTTCCACCCCATTGATTCATTTCTTCTGAAACTTAATGTACATAACTAATTTCTCATTGGGAACAAAAAAGCCTCAAGGATCCATAAGGTCCAGCATGATGGATTTTCCTGTACACTGAAAATGTTTCGTTTAGGATTCAGACAGAAAGACATGTTTTTTGGATTCCTCCATTGGGAGGGTTTTACCCCAACCCTCTACTGATCAATTTTAAATGATTTGCCATTTTGAGGAGGAATCGCATTGCTGTTTGCAGCTATATTTCATGTTGATTCAGTGATGTTAACCTCATGCGACCCCTATATGGCTTTGCTATATGCTACACATAATTTAAATTCATTTAAACGGACTGATCTCAGTTTAGGAGATTCTGTGTTAAACTTTTGAGGCATGTGACAAAACAACATGACGCCGACCACAGCGGAGTTTGTCTTTGGCAGAAATGCCAACAAAAGTACATCTGGCAATAAACCTAATTAAGTTTTTACATTGAAACCAGTTTTGAGTCAAAAGAAACCTGATTGAATTTCATCCTGCATGCCATTTTTTAAATTTGAATGATTTATCATGAAACACAGCGCTGCTAAACACAATAAATACTAATGTGTACTTTAGCAAATTTTTTTCCCAAGAAATTCTATATTTACTGTGCATTATCACACTGAGAATCAATAGCTTCATCCAAAAGCTGAAAATGTTGCTTTCATAGGCTTAGAATGAAGTTAGGATGAAAATAAGGTGCATTTCGAACTGTTCTGAGACCAGTTCAGGCAGACAGCACACTGGAGGTTAAGTTATTCAACAAATGGGGAGCAAGGGAGCATCCTATAGCTCTTTATGCAGCAAAGTGCATTCAATCCAAACTTCCTACCAAAGTTCAGTTTCAGGCTGCAGATGATGTTTGAATAACTCTGAATGTTTTGCAGATATTGAACAATGATAATCAGTAAATAGATTCAGAATTTATAATGTATCATTTTATTTTAACACGATTGGCAGTGATTGGATGATGCTGGCCATTACTTTGAATCATAATTATTTGGTATGTTTATTAGGTGCTACTATGAACGCTGGGGTCTCAGGAGGTTAAATGATGTTTTAACTTCAATAAATACAGTTCATTTAGATGTTACCACATTAAGCTATTTTTTTTTTTCAATGTGTGTTGGGTCACCACTTAATGTAGAAAGTAAAATCTGGGTTCAGCATGTTTATCAAATCAATTGATTTGGTAGGTCATATCTTTGCATCTCCTTAAGGCAATGGGTGTTGGTTTATAACACTGTATCTGAATTTAAAGCAGTGAGCTAGTTGACCCCACCCAAAATAAAAAATATATAAAGTGCAGTCAGGAGCATCATTCCTTCCTTGCCCTCTCTGTCTCCACCCCACCTCTCTCATCCCTGCTTCTGCTATGTGCCATCCACCTGACTTTCCCATGTCCAATCAGAGGAAGCCTTTTCAGCAGTGACGTATGCATGAGCAAGCGCAGCCTGTACAGCGCAAACCGCAGTCACTCCTTTCTCTGCCTCACTCTCACTGCATCTCAGCCATCTCTCTCTCTCTCTCTCCCTCCCTCCCTCTCTCTCTGATTCAGAACATACCTACTCTATTCATTTATCTCACTCTCTCTCTGTCTCCCCTCCCTGTTGGATGTCTGCCTAGCTACTGCTCTCCCTGTCCATTTTCCTCCATCCTTCCTTCTGCCACTCTGTATTTCTCCTCTGGATCCTCCAATCTCCTCTGCTCTCCTCTCTGAAGCTGTCAGTGTCTTGTGCGTGGAAACATGTCAACCGTATTGGATGTGGAGCAGAATGCATGCATTGGAGATGCAGTGGTGAGTGTGTGTGTGTGTGTGTGTGTGTGTATGTGAGAATGTTTGTAAGAAAGATAACATGCTACAATTGACAGCTGACAGACTGATTCCCTACAATCTGTTGGTGTATTTTCAGTAATATCCTACTGCAGGGGAATGTTCTAGCAGAATTGTTTGTGTATGTGTGTGAGCAAGCATGTTTTCAGAGGAACGATACGAAAGCTTAAAGCGTCTCTTAAGGTCATATTAAAAAGTGACATTGTTGATACGTGTGTCAGTGTATATAGGAAGACATTGTGTGTGTCATTCCATCAAATTGTGCTTTCTAATTCAAAGCTTTTATTTTCTTGCATTAGTCATGCGAGTCATGTGCCTCAACTTGTTTACCTTACACAGATTAAGCCAGTCTGGGACTCAAGTGCTCCGATAGTTACAATAATGTACCAATAAAATAATTTTAGTTCAAGATTGCTTTTTATATGTACATTACTAGAAAAAAATATGTGGATGCTGTCAATGTATTGTGTCTGATAAAACAGGTTTTCCTATGTTTCATAAATATGGTACGCATCTTTATGATAGTCAAGCAATCTAATAGGTTAAGCAAGGACATTTGTAGCAGTTTTGAAATTACTTTAAAAAATCCTTTAGTGTTAGGGTGTGGTAGAGAGAATATATGGAATGCATTAGTATGGGTGGTGTGTATTAGGATTTGTGTGTGTGTGTGTTGTAGTGATCTGCCATATAGTGAAGTTTATGCTGTGTAATGGCTCCCGTGTTTGTGCTCTGTGATTGATTCTATTGGGGGGGGGGGGCTTTTGCCATGCAGTCATTCATTCACCTTGGCTGTCAACCTTTTAAATAGATTCTTTTTGTTTCATATTTAAATGTTTGTGTACAAGGATGCAACCTCATATTCAACCATATTGCAACCAGCAGGCCCGGCTGCATGGGGGGCTTAGTGTGGTCCTGTCCCACATAATCACGAGCTTGGCCCTTGCCAAATGTCAACCAATCATGAAAATTGTGTCATGTTTAATTTTAATTGGGTCCAGATTTTTTTTAAGAGTAGGCTTTCAAGACAATAGCCTCATTTACCTTTGCCAATTAGCCTCTTTTCATGACTTTTTAAGACGGTTCTTTTTAGTGAATCAAAGTAAACGTAAAGCATGACCAATGTTGTTCGATTTCCTTACAAATAAACCTTATGAGCCGGTTCTTTGGAATCTACAGCCGCATACAGCACTACCAGTATAGACCTATTCCACAACATCACACCTATGAGACGGTTCTTTTTAGTGAATCAAAGCCAAATCGTGACCAATGGAGTCAGATTCTCGAATAAATGACTCTTATTAGCCGGTTCGTTCGAACCTACAGTGTGAAATACACAGCGGGATCAGTGTAGTCCGATTCTCAGACAAGTGATTCTTGTAAAATGGTTAATTTTAGTAAATAAAAAGCATAAAACATGACGAGTGCAGTTCGATTCCCAAACAAATGACTAAAATGGTTCTTTCATGAAATGGTTCTTTTATAGTGAATCAAAAATATGAAATGTGTGAAATCCAATTTCCAAACAAATGACTCTTATGAGCCAGTTCTTTTGAATCTACAGTGTGAAACATACAGCAATATCAGTATAATCCAATTTACAAACAAACGACTCTTATGAGAGTTATTTTTAGTGAATTAAAAACATAAACCATGACCAGTGCAGTCTGATGCCTGAACGAATTACTCTAATGAGCCTGTTCTTTTGAATCTACAGCGTCAACAGTCTATTCAGATTTCTGAACAAATGACTCTTATGAGATGGTTCTGTTTAGTGAATCAAAAACATAAAGCATGATCAGTATAGTCCGATGCTTGAACAAATGACTGTAATGAGCCAGTTCTTTTGAATCTACAGTGTGAAATTATTCTTACTGACTTCCGTCATGTCCTACTTGAAATGAAACATAAATTGTTCGAGTTTGTTTCCTCCCCCTCTCTTTGCCCCCGCTCATCTCTGTTCACATCCTATTATTTGGGTCTGAACCGAGGTCTGATTGCATTATCAATGTAAGTACAAGTGGCAGCTGTTTACCACTGTAACTAGGCAACAACTCAAGAAGACTTCAGCTTTGCTGTGTTGGATTTTACCGTCTGGATTTACCACCAAAACTTTACATGCAGAGAACACTTGCATTTGTCTGCAATGGATGCATTGAATGTGCAATGATGTGATGAATGTTCGCGTTTGTCTGCCGCAAGCACGCGGGTGCATTGCAGAATGTGAAGAATGTGAGCTGCTCCCTGAAGGGGATTTATTTGGAGACCAGCAGGTATGAGAAATGCATTCTACCATAATAATTGCAATTGGGAGCCTGCAAAGAAGCGGATTATACGTCATCACAACCGATTCACTTCTGCTATTTGGTGCGATTGCATTAATATCAGCAGGGAACCGTACTGGAGTTCACATAAACCATATCCCAGACCACCTTTTTACCCAAACTGGGCGTGGTTTTTGGGTTCGCACCCGAGTTTGGAAAATAGCATTCACATCATCTAAACGAACTGACGTAATTCGAACCCGGGTGCAAATATAATCATTTTACTGGTGTAATCTGGTCTTTTCAGGAGGGATTTTTGGCCTAGACAGGAATCATGACCCAACTCTGTTTATTTTATCCCTTTGAATTAGTCTCCTTCTCTCTGCCTCATTTATATTTGACCCCTCTTACCTGACCATTTCTCACACTGTAGACACAAACACAGTGGCAGTGTGTTTGTCAGTGGACAGGATAAGTCTGTTACATTTTGCCACTCTCTGGCCATAATCATATATGTGCCTAAGAGCTGAAAACGTATTCAAACTACCTAAGGCCAATTTTATAGACATGCACCAGACATTTGTTCAATCAGTGTGCTTCAATGCAACCAGGACTTAATGAGAAATGTTGTTTGACCCGTTTTAGCACAGAGACTCAATACTATATAAAATGAGTCAAGCATTGTAAACCAAACATATTAATGAAAAGTAGCCAATCACTGTGACTCTTATTGACAATAAAAGCTACGGTATTGAAGCAATTTCTTCTTATCTCAGACAACGTCGGACTCGTGTGCATCCCTCTGCTGACTCATTCTATTATTGGTGTAGTGGGAGCTGTGTAGCACAGCTACACAGGCTCACACACACAAAAATTAGTTCCCTTACCATAGTGCCTGGTGACCTTGTGACGAAAATATTGACATGACTGAAAGTGACGCTGCATATCCATCTGCTGATACACAGATCTGAGTAATAAAGCCTACATCATATACAGTGGGGTTTGAAAGTCTGATTTTACTTTAAAAACCTGTAATTCAAATTTAGTTTGTTTAAACCTGGATATAAACACAAAGTTTTGGGATTTTTAAAATTTTTACGATTCTGTCCTATTTCTCGGTCTCTAAGATGCTTTTTAGAACATTGTTAAATCATGCAGGATAACTTGAATAATCAGGTTTTGTACAAACTTGTGGAATCCATCCGAGCTTAAGTGCATACAGTCAATAAAACTTAAAACAACTAGCTTTCACTCGAATTGTTATACTGATAATATAATTTTAAACCTAAAAACAAACTGTATTAAATTAGAAAAAAACTGCAAAATAAAAATATGTTAATTTTGAAACCCACTGCATATACCAAGAGAGAAACTACAGCACAATAAATTGATCAGAGACTTTTTTTTGTGCCGTTGTGTCTTTAATCTCTCTAGTTCTTCTTTCGGGGGAAGTTTTCTGAGGCATATGACAGCTCCATCCTGGTTCGGTTCAGTCCAGTTGAGTTTAAGAGATCACATACTGTTAGAGACAGCAAGCTTTGCTAGGTTTAAAATTTTGGTTTAAAAATGTCCCTGCATGAGGGCTGCGGTGTGTCTTTGTTCCGGAAATGTTCCATAGGGATTTCAAAGGAGTCTTCATAAAAGTTATACTTGGCCATGAATGCCTACCAGTTCCGAGGTGAATCACAAGATTACAAGCTTTGACTTGAAGTAAAAAAATAATTTAAAAGGTACAAGACTGTGTACTTTTGTAATCCACAAAAAATGATTTCTATAACATTGTAATCATATTACTTATTATTGAAAAAGTAATCACACTACTAATTACTTTACTTTGAAGTTGCTTTCTAAGCCCCTTTTTCCACCTGGTATTAAGATGCATTTTGGGTGATCCGATCACATGTGGTCAGCCCTGTGTACAGGTCTAAACGGGGTCTGAAACGGTTTGTGATCGGATCACAGAAACCAGAAAACGAATGTGGTCAAAACCGCATGTGTCTTCATTGCATTTGAGGTGTAAACGCTATCCGTCCTGTTTGCGTCCCAGCCACAGCAAAGCACCACCCCTCACCTGTCAATAAACCGCTGTGCTAAAACAAGAGAGTTTAATATTTGCCGTTTATGAGCGGCTTTAAAAAGAAATAACTTACGCAATCATGAGAGTGTAACGGATCTTCTTTAGTGTCTGATATCAACACAGATGGCAAGCATGGACACCTGAAGCTCCTTTAATATAGGTAATCCACTAAAATAACAGATCACTCTGCTTGACATTTTGTGTTTGTTCTTAGATTAAATTTCAACCACATCTGGGAGAAACAGCATGCCATTTTTTTTCCGCGCTTTCTTTGTCTTTTCTGAATTAGTTGCGCTTTATTATCACGCAGTAACACATTGACATATTGATTGATGTATGTTGTCATGAAACGGAAACCCGCCCAAATCTGAACACAAGTGGTCACAGGAGACGCATATAAGTGAACAGTTGTAAACAGCGATGGGTTTCGGTTGAGACACATTGTAATACCAGGTGGAAACGGGACTAAAACCACTTAACAAATTAAACAAATGAAAAATAATGTCTATATTTCTTTCTTGTTATGCACACAAGCCATACATTCAGCACCTCACGTTTCTCCTTCACAATGTGCTCTACATAAATAATATACAGTATTAGAAATAAGCATAACTGTATAACGTAATGAAAAATATATTCATTAATTGAAAGTAACTTTAATCTGATTAAAAGAATTTCAAATGTAATCACACTACACACACACTTTTTGACTAAAGTAATTAGATTACAGTAACAAATTACTTTGGAATTGATTACACCCAACACTGCTGATAAAAGCGTATACCACAGATTAACATCCTTGGAGCTCACAGTAGGCCATTTTTGCTAAAAATGAATGTATGGGATTTTTACTTCCGGAACCAAACTGCTGCGCTCTATTGGATGGTGATGACTGAAGTTAAATGTAAAGTAAAAAGTTTATCCTTTAAACTGTATGTACATGTATATTTGCATTAGATCATCAAAGCAATGGATTTTGATCAGCTCAATACAATATGAATCATTTAATCTAGGCCAGGGGTTTTTAACCTTTACAAAACTGGGGACTCCCCGTCCAGACTAATAGCCAACCAAAAGATAGTTCTCCTGAGTAACATTTTATAATATATTTCATTAATATATATATTTGTTTTTAAAATAGACAGAAAATTTTCATATTTTAAATTATATTTCCCTTCTTATTTTATACATCTGTACCCAGACCACATACAGGACCTTCACAGACCCCTGGTTTATCTTGGCAATTAAACTGAATCACTGGACAGATTTATAGAAATGCATTGTGTTTGAATTAGTTGATCTTCAGTTATTATTAGAATGCCAGGGCATTATTTATATTAAAGCAATAGTTTACTCAAAAAGGACAAATCTCTTATAATGTACTCTCCCTCTTGCCATCCCAGCAAAATCCATACAATGCAAGTCAACTGGATTTAAAGGCAGAATAAAAATGATCCATAAGACTCAAGTGGTTAAATCTATGTCTTTAGAAGCTATATGATAAGTGTGGATGAGAAACAGATAAATATTTAAGTCCTTTTTTCATTATAAATCTCCACTTTCATATTCTGAATATTTCTTCAGAAGACATATATTGAACCACTGGAGTCATATGGATTACTTTTATATGACCTTTATGTGATTTTTGGAGCTTGAAATATTTCTGGTCACCATTCACTTGCATTGTATGGACCTACAGAGCTGAAATATTCTTCTAAAAATCTTCGTTTGTGTTCAGCAGAAGAAAGTCATACACATCTGGGATGGCATGAGGGTGAGAAAATGAGAGAATTTTCATTTTTAGATAAACTATCCCTTATTTGTTGTTTCATGAAATAAAAGATTTAATTTCCAACCCATATTATGGGTGTATCTGCACACACCCATAATAACTGAAATGTGATTTCAGCTTGCAGTTGCTTGCTAAGATTCCTCTAGATCTTTCTATTGATCTTGCAACTATCTGCCTGTGGTCCCTCATGGGATATATCAGTTACTACACAAATACATAATTCCTGAAAACAACAGCACCAGCACTTCACTCTTCAAACAGAGCTGTTACATTATACACTCTGTATTATTGTAAATTGTTGAGGATTTCCTGGCTGCTTAAGGAGCCTGTAGTTTCCAGGCCTTGAATATGTATTCCAGGCCCACACACTTCTAGTTATGCTCTGATATATTTAATCAGCTTGATATTGCTTGTGTAGAGTAAAACTTGCTCCCAAGCAATAGTGATGTTAGATTATTTGCAATGAATCAGTCAAACTGGTTCAAACTCAACTGGGCTGAACCGAACCAGGATGCAGCTGTCATATGCCTCAGAAAACTTCCTCCACAGAGAAAGAAGAACTAGAGAGATTAAAGACTTAAATAAAATGCTTTTATATAGCAGTTTTCTTCTAATTTAATACAGTTTGTTTTTAGATTTCAAATTATATTATCAGTATAACAATTCGAGAATGATTTAAAGTCTAGTAATCACAAATGACTGGAATGGCCATGGTAGAGAAATGGAATTGACCCTTCGCTAAGCCCCGCCTTAAACGTGTTTCTTACCAATCCTATAGTATCTTAGCAACTGTTGCAGTCTGCCATTTCTCTGACAAGCATTTGCTTTTTTTCTACGTGAGTAATGTGTGTGAGTAGATTTAAGGTGAATTTTATAGAAATTATCAAATACAATAAAAAAATAACTTCGTTTTCGTGTCACTTGTAATAATGGCACGAGGTACCTATAGAAGATGCAATAATGTTTTTTCTTTCTTTTTTTAAAAATCTTTGAGATGCATGCTACGGATTAAACTGTTTCAGTCCTCATTCCCAAATGAACATGAATAGCATCAGTGAGGACACCTACATTTTCTCCAAAGTTAATTAAAGCTAATAACTTAACGTTAATTAATGTACGTATTTAGGTCTTAGTAAAGGCGATAGTAAATAAAGCATTCACAGTATCATAGTTATGTGTTATGAGATGTTATGAGCAGTTCTGTTCACTTAAACTAATGTTATCTGTTGTGATTTTGCTATTAAATTATGCTTTTTTTTTCTCTTTTCAAGTGACTGCCTCAGTTGTAATTTAAATTACTGTGTAATTGAACTATTTCTTTTACAAAAAAAAATCAGATAAATATGCTTTACAATATCACTCTTCATTCCAGCCCACGTAAGAATATTATCCATTCCATATCCATTATCCGTGCTGTTTACTGCGCTATCCCATTCATTCCCATGGGAAGTTCTGCAAAGCTTGTCAGAGCAAGCAACAAAATCCAAAGGGGGCGGAGCTTAACCAAGGGTCAATTCATTGATTTCATAGTTTGATATTTGCTCATTTGACCGACTTCTTGTTCTTTGTTAAAGGAGCATGACATTGAAACACCCCAAGGCGTACTCCATGTGACCATGAAAGGCAGTCCTAAAGGCAACCGTCCCGTCATTCTAACCTACCATGACATTGGCCTTAACCGTATGTGAAACACATTACATAACACACACATTAATAATTGCCTAATCTCGGAGTATGGTGATGAAGACACTGTTTGGTATCTTTCAGACAAGTCCTGCTTCAACACGCTGTTTAACTTTGAGGAAATGATGGAGATCACTCAGCATTTTGCTGTCGTGCATGTGGACGCCCCTGGCCAACAGGAAGCAGCACCCCCATTTCCCGCAGGGTGAGTGGCGGCATCTCTCGTTATACGAGTCGAAGCGTTATCCACTTGGTTTTGGATTAAAATTATTGTTGTAGCAGTGAGTAAGTGTGCAAGTTTTTTGTTTTTGTATCGTTTTTTTTTTGGCTCGGCACCTTACAAAGTTTGTTTTTGGTGTGCATGTGTTCTTCGAAACGAGTGGTGGTATCCCTCAGCCAATGTGAACATAAACATCACAATGCAAATTTCTTTGCATTTTTTTTTTTGTCTTGTTTTCTAGGAAGAATATATAAAAATCCTTAAAACATGATAAATGGACTTGAGATGCAAATTTGTAGAATAGATCTAGAACAGATTTATTGAGAATATATCTTGGATTAAGTTTATTATAATATACACCATTGGAATTTTCTTTTCTTGTTTTAAGCATAAACATTACTACATTTAGTTTTACCGATTTATGCTTTAAACAAGAAAAAACTGTAAAAAATTAAAAATAATAATAATAACTGTAGGCTCTTGAAAATAAACTTGTATCTTACACAATTTGGCTATATAATATAATAATAGTAGTTTACATGCCGAAATCAGCCAATCGTGTTCAAATGCGGTACTTCTGGATTTAAATCTTGTGATGTTTTTTTTTTCAAATTTGCCTAAATTCACATTTTCTGTCTGTGTATTCTCTCTGTTTGTGTTTGACTTCAGGTACCAGTACCCCACCATGGATGAGCTGGCAGAGATGTTGCCCTCAGTCCTGACTCAGCTCAAGTGAGTATGAGATTCAAAACTTTTGTACTGAATTACACTCTGCCACCTAAATCAGTCAGGTCTGTCTGTGAATATGCTACCTGTAAAACAGAAATGAGCATCAGTGTGAATTCACTACACACAATAGCAGTTTGAGTGAATAATCAAAATATTCCTCTGTATACTGCAGTTGTTGTAAGTGACAGAGTATATATTTGTGTGTGTGTGTGTGTGTGTGTGTGTGTGTGTGTGTGTGTGTGTGTGCGTGTGTCCTTTTTCAGGGTGAACAGTGTGATTGGCATTGGTGTGGGGGCAGGAGCCTACATCCTAAGCCGCTTTGCTGTGAGTTCTCTGACATTTGTTCTATCTTTCATTTAGATTTTACAATTTTCAAACTAAATTTTTTTCAAACTCAATTTTCTTTCTTTCAGAGGATTGTATTTGGGCATATTCACTCACTGAGTCCTTTATTAGGAACATCTGTGCACCTACTGTACTTATTTATGCGATTTATCTAATCAGCCAATCGTGTGGCAGCAGTGCAATGCATACAATCATGCAGATACAGGTCAGGAACTTCAGTTAATGTTCACATCAACCATCAGAATGGGGAAAAAATGTGATCTCAGTGATTTCAACCGCTGCATAATTGTTGGTGCCAGACGGGCTGGTTTGAGTATTTCTGTAACTGCTTATCTCCTGGGAATTTCACTCACAACAGTCTCAGGAGTTTACTCAGAATTGTGCCGAAAACAAAAAACATCAAGTGAGTGGCTGTTCTGCGGACGGAAATTCCTTGTTGAACTCCGATAACCACTCTGTATAATTGTAGTGAACAGAATAGCATCTCCGAATGCATAACACGTCGAACCTTGGGGCGTATGGGCTAGAACAGCAGAGACCATTTTGGCACTTTATTGTACCATAGTGTTCCTAATAAAGTGCTCAGTGAGTGTATGTACATTTTCTGTATGTGCATATTCAAATGTAACTATTATTTGGGAAAATGTGTTACATATCTGAAAATGGCCATTTCTGTTGCAAATATATGTTGCATACACTTTATGTATTAATATGTGACTTTTATATAAATTAAAGTCATACATGAACAAACATATTGTATACTGGATGCATTTTAGGTGTTTAATATGGTGCAAATATTGCCTTTTATCAGATTTCCATGTGGGTATCAATCAGATATTGAGCTAAACGGTTGTATCACATATTATTTTATGTTCTCTCCACCTGCCCTTTTAGAGCTGATTTAATGTAGCACTGCAAAACTGCATCATCCCCTGTGACACTTAATGCAGGACTGTGTTAGTATACAGCGTGCACTGCAGCCTCAAACCTCTAAAGCTATCGATCAACGTCTCCTCCTACACTCACAAAAGCCTGATATTTTCAGCATTTCTTTTATGGAAGACAACACGTGATGCATCCCTCTCTTTCTCTGTGCTTTTCTAATTTGCTCATTGCTGAGAGTCCTGTCACATTTCCTGTCGTGCTCTCTCTCATCATCTCTGTATGTACATGTGCATGTGGTGCACTGAAAGATTAATGTTAGTAACTGTCAGCACCACTAGTGCTTGCTTCAGGGAGATGCTGTGAGTTCAGCGGTATAAAGCTCCTCTACCAAGGTTGGCCAGCTGCATTCAGCAGTGGCCGCATGCATTTTTAAATCACCCTCCCCATGGTTCACTCATTAAAGACAAAATCCTTCACTCTCTGCAGCTGATTCATCCATCCATGGTAGAGGGGCTGGTTTTGATTAACGTGGACCCCTGTGCTGAGGGCTGGATGGACTGGGCTGCTTCTAAGGTGAGCAATACGTGTAAACAAAGAGATTATAGATACATAAATATACAATATTTTTGTGTGGAATCCAAACTAGTTATATTGTATATTTTCCAAATCTACTATTCAGTGGATTACTTGAACATCTAATCGACTAAACAAGTGATTCCCTACCGGGGGTATGTATACATGTGTCAGGGGTTATGCAAAAAGTATTAGATTTTACTATGACTCAAAATACAAAATAATATGGATTATAGCTGCGTAA
The DNA here is from genome assembly GCA_032164185.1 of Moxostoma hubbsi. Lineage (NCBI taxonomy): Eukaryota > Metazoa > Chordata > Actinopteri > Cypriniformes > Catostomidae > Moxostoma > Moxostoma hubbsi. Next base: position 17,095,633 of record JAVLUX010000186.1, read on the forward strand.
AAATATCGATTTCCCGATTAATCACAATTATTCTTAAAATCCCAAGATCAATCTTTTAATATATGACCTTCAGCACCGATATCTTTTAATTTCGTGTTTTGGAGTAAAAGTTTGATTTGACTCGTTCTATTCAGTGTGTGCCCAAAGACGAGATCTATGCAAACCATTTGTCATTGATAATGTCTCTGTTAATACAATTTCTGTCCTCTACAGTCAGTTGTTGATGAAAACAACAACAACAACAAAGCATTTCATTTTAATAAAGAAGTCGTACGACTCCAGTCAGGCTTCCTAAGCAACCAATTGGCCTGGTTGCTAGGCTGGATAGAGTCACATTGGGTTAACCTCCTTGTGGTCACTATAAAGTGGTTCTCGCTCTCGGTGGGGCATGTGGTATATGTGCGTGGATGCTGTGGAGAATAGCATGAAGCATCCACAAGCACTTGGTCTCCTCGGCCATGATAAGATGCACGAATTGACGGTCTCCGATGCAGGGGCAACTGAGATTCGTCCTCCAGCACCCGGATTGAGGCAAGTCACTATGCCACCATGAGGTGCATTGGGAATTGGGAATTCCAAATTGGGGAGAAAGAAAATAAAAACTTGTTAATATGCACTCTTAAAGAGACAGAACCGTTTTAGCACCTGTTCTACATATCAAGGTAAATACTTGTAAATAGTACAAATTTTGCAAATAAACAATACATGTAGGCCTAGTAATAATAATATATAGTATCTACCAACATGACCAAAATAATGAAAAACCAATTATAAAATAGTTGTACCACGTTAAAAAGGTCTCCTGTATAATTAACAGTACTAGTCTGCTCTAATTGTGTTTCATGCCTTATATGGGTGATTTTAATTTAAAATAATTATGTTTATGACTAAATATCATAACTGGGAACTTTTTCTTTTCACATCACATTTGTATATCAGTGTTTTTACAATATTGTTGATAATGTTGAATTATATTTAGCCTTTGGTACACACGTTTGGTTTTGTGTCTGTGAAGGGATACTTGAGCCTTACTGATGGTGCTGTGTGGATAATAGGCAAATAATGGCAAATGGAACACCTGAGAAACCACGTAGCAGTGCCCTAGCAACTATTTAGGACACCTTAGAAACCACATAACTATGCTTTGGAAATCTTTGGAAACACCCTTGGATCATGGGGGCATTTAAATTCTAGCTGCTCTCTAAAATAGTCACTCTTTTTCTGCAGCTCACTGGGTGGACCAGTAATCTAGTGGACATTGTGATGGCTCATCACTTCAGCACTGTAAGTAAATCCCACCCTCTGCACAACAACCAACCTGATAGTACTTAATGAACAACATTTGGTATTCTGATCAACTAGGAGGAGCTAACTGAAAACCAGGAACTGATACAGACATATCGCCTGCACATTGCCCAGGACATCAACCAGGACAACCTGGCCCTCTTCTGTGGCTCATACAATGCGTACGTTTAATAATAATAAAAAAAAAGATTTTTATTATTATTATTTAAGAATTTTTCTATGGTGGTTAAATTCAATTAGTTATACAGTTGAGTTGATAAGTCTGAGTACACATGGATTATCTGTGATTCAAAATCTAATTCGAACATATAAATGAACAGCAAGTTTTAGTTTATTTGAAAACTGTATCGCACATAACTTAAAAAGATTAAGAACTATTTCTGCACTATTTTCAAAGTCCCTAATCAAATAAGCAAACTTGTGACATTGACCTGTCCATTGATTAAGTCAAAATGTCAGATTTTCCTTTCCAGTGAAACACACAAGATGCACTTTGAAACATTTTCAAATCATGCTGGATAACATGAATCTTGAGGTTCTGCACAAACTTGTGTAGTCCATGCCAGCTCGAGTGCATGCTAGCATTAAAACAGAAGGGGTGCATATCAAATACTTAGAAATTCTGAAATCCATGATCATTTTTGTATTAAACTTTTCATTCAGACCATAATGCTGATAAAACAATTTGCAATTAAATTGTATTAAATCAGAAAAGTAGACTCAGACTTTTGAACCTCAGTGTACAACACATATTCTGCCAAACATTCTAAATAAGTTGCCTGTTTCTAATAGGCGTCATGACCTTGGAATCGAGAGGCCAGTTGCCGGTCTCAATGAGAATACTGTGAACACGCTGATGTAAGCTTCTCTTTTGACTTGTTCAGAGCTCTGGTATGGTTTTATATTTTCAGAGCATTGTTTTTCACCTTCACATGTCCCTATACAGATGCCCAACTCTGCTGGTTGTCGGAGATACCTCCCCTGCTGTGGAGGCTGTGGTGAGTTTTCACATATAAGCCATTAATTGTGTCTTTTGGTGGATTTATTTTATTTATTTATTTTTTGTTTTTTGCAGCACATTTCACTGTTAAAAGTGAAAGCCATTCATGAACATGGGTATTATATCTGTGTTTTATATTATTTATATATAGTATATTGCTTAAAGGGTACCTATTATGCAAACATAAATGTGTGTTGGCAGTGTGTGTAAACTACCACCCTATAATGATAAAAATCCTGTGTGTGCGTGTGTGTGTGTGTGTGTGTGTGTGTGTGTGTGTTGCTCATTCATCATTGCAAAACTGCTGAAAAAACTCTACAACACATAAGTACATTTAGCAAATAACCATTTGGAAACTCTCAAAGTTGTTCTGATGGAGTCTCTCCCTCATCAGTGTCTGACTCCGGTTCACTGATTAAGTGGTTTTCAGCTGAACGCCACTATTTTCGCTGTCAGTCATATTGCGTATGTCTAGTTATCCGAGGCAGAGATGTCAAAACTCCGCCCTATTTTGAATATGGGGCGGGGAGCACTAGCTCATTTGCATTTAAAGACACACACACAAAAACGGCTCCTTTTTATTCCCACCCAAACATTTGCATTTTTAACATGGTATAGTAAATTATCTGTAGGGTATTTTGAGCTGAAACTTCATAGAAACATTCTGGGGACACCAAAGATTTAAATTACATCTTGTGAAAAGGGGCATAATAGGTCATCCTCACCTGCCCTTTTAGAACTGAGTCAAAATAGCACTGCAAAACTGCATCGCTCCATGTGACTCTTAAAGGATTAGTTCACCCAAAAGTGAAAATTCTTTAATCATTTACTCACCGTCTTGCCATCCCAGACGTATATGACTTTCTCTCTGCAGCAGAACACATTTGAAGAAAAAATACCTTAGCTCAATTTTCATTTTTGAGTGAACTAATCCTTTAATGCAGAACTGTGTTATTATACTGCAGCCTATGTAATAACTACAAACCAAGATATTGATCAATGTCATGACCTTTCCCTGTTGTATCTTATAAAGTCTGTTGAATTCTTTTAAATATAGGTTGAATGCAACTCTAGGTTAAATCCAGTAAAGACCACTCTGTTTAAGGTAAGATGACATGAATCTAGTTTTTAAGCATCACTATTTCTATTGCTCTTTCTATTCTTATTGTTGGGTTCTTTTCAAAATTGAGAACCCTAAGGTTTAAACTTAGGTGTGCATCTAATTTACTGTTTGTTCTACGGACATGAATGATACCTCAAATCATGCGGCTTGTTAAGGAGAGGTGTGCTTTTACTTTCTAAGCAAATTAAGCAATCAGCCTTATGATGCTTGTCTGGAGAACATTAAACCAAGCAACAACAAAAAAAATCTGTAGACTTGCACTGAATGAGAAACCATATTTAGAGACCAGAAAATCAGAGTCTTGGGGGTGAGCTTTTCTTATTTGGAAAACAGCAAACATCCACCTAGCAACCATCCAGAACACCCTAGCAAACGCAGAGCAACATGCTAGCAACCGTTCAGAATACTTTAACAACAGCATAGCAACATGCTAGCAACCGTTCAGAATAGCTTAGCATTGTGGCAGCGAATTTTTGTTCAGGCAAGCACCATTTCATTCTCTCTCTCTCTCTCTCTCTCTCTCTCTCTCTCTCTCTCTCTCTCTCTCTCTTGCTCTCTCTCTCTCTCTCTCTTATACAGATGGCTGACTGTGGTGGTTTGCCTCAGGTTGTTCAGGTTAGTATTTTATCTTTATTTTATTGGTATTAAACACCTGTGCCACTGCTGTTATTTTCACCAAACTCTCATTTGTTCTTCTTTGTGGATGCTGAATCTATTACAAAGGTGTAAACAGGTTTAAACAATCGTTTATCTCCCAACAGCCTGGAAAGCTGGCCGAAGCCTTCAAATACTTTGTGCAAGGAATGGGATACAGTGAGTATATCTAAATGTTTCTTTCAATATTTTACATTTTCTTACCTGTGAATTAGTCTCGTTGTTTGTTTATCATGCAAAGCAATCTTGGTCAGTCTCCTCAGTAAACATATATCTGTTTATCTGTTCTTCTCAGACACCATGATAATTAGCAATTCAGCACCACACACCTCTCTCTCTATCTCTCTCTCTCTCTCTCTCTCTCTCTCTCTCTCTCTCTCTCTCTCTCTCTCTCTCTCTCTCTCTCTCTCTTTCTTTCATTCTACACACACAACTCTGCATGGCTTCCCACACACTTGGTGTTTTGATTCGTTTTTCTTCCAAACTACAGACGTGCGTGAAATGATAATGTCCTCTGAATGAGTTCTCCACAAATATTTGTTGACAGGCTTGGCTCTCCAGTAAAACATTTAGTGCGCTGCCAGTGCTCTGTGTGAAAAGATGTGGCACTCATCACTCACATAGAGCCAGTCACCCTCTCTCTGACACAATTCCACCCCCTCAAAAGCTACGTGCTGTTTCATTTCTGGGCTGTTGCACTCTCCTTGAGGCAGTCGGGCTGGAATTTACCTCGTCAGGAATCAGACCAAAGACTTAATTACTTCTGTATCCTTTTAAAAGCATAATGCTTTGTAACATGAATTCCCATCATAGCCCCAGATATTTTTTAAAGGGGTCAGGTGATTGTTTTTAGATAAAAGGCCATTGTACTATGCAAACTGAAACTATACTGTAACTTTTAAAACACAAAACGTTCTTCCTATTCCAAAAAGAGCATTTTGGGGGGGTTTACATAAGAGTACCCCCACTTAGTTCCACACAATTTCTAAACTGATTATGCAAAAAAAACAATACTGGTATCAGATTGGAATCAAAATCGGAATCAGATCGGAATAGAAAAAAGTGGTATCCTTGCATCCCTAGTTTTTCATACAGTTGTATGTACACACCTAATGCTTATGTCTTTTTTGTTTTTATGCAAACGTGCTAGACTGACATTTTTGACTGTTGCGCCATGTCTCACTGTTTTTTCAGCATCTTGTGCTGTAACGTTGCATTTTTTTAGACTCTGTGTCAATTTAAAAGGAAATAAACCTTTAAAACGGGTCTCGAGACACCCGCGAGCTGTTTTATTTGTTGCACTGCGTCTGTTTTAGCCCAACAATGTAAGTCATTACCAGTGCTTGGCACACTTCCAAAATATGAATGCTAAAATGAATGTATTTTAATCATAATAAGACAGCAAACCTACTACAGCTCAGAAGTAAAAGTACAGCAAAGCAATGCATTTCATGTGAATGCATGTGAAGTTTGTTGCTTTGCTGTACTTATTTAATAATTTTAATAATAAAAAGCGTCAGAGAAAGGGTGGAAAATAGCACTGAAAAATGTTTGGGTGCAAAAGTATTTCTAATACTATAAGTGGACTTCAATGCAAAAAATGAAATAATAAAAAAGTGTATGATATGATTCCTTTAATACAGTTTATGTGTGCTACCACTGCTCGGTGATAATCTTGTCGCATAGTCAACACCAGATGCATATGCAAAAACTGTCAATAAGTTGTGGACTGTCTGCGTGTGAAGAGAAATTAGGTTGCCAGCATACTGTGCAGATCACAAAATTTGCTCTCTGTGTGCAAAATGTACCACCACTCGCAAAACCGTAGTAAACTTTCATCTTACGGATGTATGAGAGTGTCATATCACCTTGTGACACCCTCTATAGGCAAAGCAGGAATGCAGCAGAGGAACAATGCTGGTTATATGTCACTGCAGAAAAATGATTCATGATTTAAAAACTTCTTTGTGCAAAGAAGCCATTCGAAAGATTTGCCGTACCAATTAAGTGGGTTAAGATTGCATTTCAAAACAGCTGTCCCAGTACACACTCAGTATCCAATGTGGCCTGTTGTCGAATGAACAAAACTTTGAAACATTGAAGACATTTTTAGTAAATATTTGCATACATTTATACCAAAACCTGTGTTGTACAGACATCTTACTCTCTCTTTATCTGTCTCCCTTCAACCAAACAGTTCCTCATGTTTTGCTCAGCCATCTGAGCTTTGAATCAGGTACCCGGGATCTGAACCAACACTTATTTTCAGTGTATACATGTTTGCATGGTTCACTTCTGTGCTTGTGTTTACAAATATTTGCATGTAGATATTTGATATGGTATTATTTAGTGTGTGACCAATATAGGCTTTTCAATCGCCAGTAATGTTTTTATTTATACTTAATACATTTTAATGACAATAAATCAGATGCACAAATAAATTAGGAAAAAAATGTTTTACGTAAAGTATTTTTTAATGAATACATTAAACAATTATTGACGTTTCTGCAAAATCCTAAAAAAAAAATTCCACTACTGTTAATTGGCCAAGTGGGCATAGCCATATCTTTGCTAATTAAACAGCCTGGACAATATATCGATATATCGCTGGTATTATTATAGTGTTCCAAAAGACATTTGGTAAGATGTGTGCTCCTATATATATTTTAAATATTGGCTCAGATTTAACATAAAAGTGTTATTGAAGAAAATGTGGTAACACTTTACAATAAAATTCCATTTGTTAACATTAGTTAATGCACTATGAACTTCAATATTTCAATTGACATTTAACAATGAACAATTGTATTTTTATTAACTAGCTTTAACAAAGCTTACTAAATGCTGTAAAAAATATATATTGCGTATTGTTAGTTCATGATACCTGCATTAACTAATGTTAACAAATGTAACCTTATTGAAAAATGTTTCAGAACATTTTATTTTTAAGTAGACTTTAATTTGTTAATAATCAGCTGAGGCATGTTGTGGTTTTTTGCTATTGCTTGTACATGGCTTTTATACTGTATGTGTTGACGGGCTTGGTTGGTTTATATTTAGTCAGAAATGTTTGTATGTGCACATTTGTATTTGTGTATGCAGACGGATACAAGACAAACTTGTGATTATCTGTGATTGCATTCTCGTTTTTTTTTTTTCTTCTTTCTTTTTGACTTCTGTTGTCACTTATAGTACTGTAAAATATAAATTAACTCTAATTACAACTTTGTAACGATGCATCCCTCTCTCTCTCTCACACACCCACACACACAGTACCTGCTGCCGGCATGACACGTCTGTCTCGATCCCGATCCTCCTCCTCCAGCTTCACATCCTCGGACAGCTCACGCAACCGCAACCTGAACAGCCCTCTGGATGGGCCCAACTCTGGAGCCCTGGTCAATCAGGCCAGGCCACAAACCATGGAGGTCTCCTGCTAAAAAGGCACCGCCACTCCTCTCCTCCCCCTGGAGCTCTGGGAGTATCTGTCTGCCATCCTTTCACCCCTCTTCTCCTGTTAATTGTGTCCTAGATTCCAGTGTTTCTAAAGCCTTCAAAAGTTAAGCAGGGGAGGCTTGAATGTATTAAATACTAAAAGGTATGCATAATTAATATATACAGATGATAATATACGCTAGCTACACTGTCAGTCATAAAAGTAGAACAAATGAAAGACTAATATATATAATAACACTTGAAGGGTCTTCCACCAGGCTGTTCTCTTTCCCTCTTTCCCATCTTCTTTGTTAGTGATCCTTTTTATAATTTCCCTTTTTTTATTTCTTCCACCCCTTTTAAATGCTTTTTTGAACCTCCCTTAATATAAAAGTATAGTTAATCTAAAAATGAAAATTCTGTCATCATTTTCTCACCCTCACTGAAACAAACCCACATGACTTTCTAACTTTTGTGGAACAGAATGTTCAATCTCAGTCACCATTCACTTGTAATGTAAAAAGATTGAATGGTGACTGAGACTGAACATTCTGCCTGAAATCTCTTTTGTGTCCCAAGGAAGCCAGAAAATTACACAGGCTTGAAACAACATGAGGGTGAGTAGATGATGATAGAATTTTCATTTTTGAGTGAACTATGCTTTGAAGAAAAATTATAACAATGTACGTTTTATGGCGTGAACTGTGAGGTTTCCTGTGCCCTTATCATGCTACACTGTGATATTGTTTCATTTGTTGTCCTGATGCTCTCTGTTTTACTGTTTCAAATAAAAGTAATGTTCTGTTGTTGAATCCACTTTAATGTGAACCCATGAATGTAATGAATATTTAAGAACTAATATTTGTTGTGTTTATCCTGTATTAAAAACTCTACTGGCTTATATTAAACAATAAATATAACCATATTTAGCTATTAGAAAATAACAATAACTTGTGAAGACTTCAGATCACTCATCAGGCTAAACAAGTGAAATATAATTTGTTATTTTTGTTTTAATCTTTGTTTCTTTGTGTTTTTTAACAGTTACAACATGCTGTCACTTTTTAAATATGCAAAGCAACTGTAGCTTTGCATATTTAGACATAGTATCATATAAAATCATGCTTTTCATTTGTATATTTTACATGATCACTCCGTATTGTTTTTTTTTTGAAACCTAATTATTCCTAATCTATTGATGTACACATGGATTGACCGCTTTCATGAACATAAATGTAAGAATGAACTTCTGTCTGCTAAAGTCACTCTCCGTTGATTCGCAATTACTAAATAAATTGACAGTATATCATGGAAACTGGCATAAAGTGTCTCATGCATTTTTTTACAAGTTTTAGAGAACTTTATAGAAAACAGAAAACGATCAAGTCACAAAGTTTCCAACCACAAATGTACTTTTTTTTTTGTACATTGCACATTGATTAACTCTTATCCTTAGGTTGTGGTTAGACCATTTTAAGAACCTCATAAAAATACAAAAATGTGCATATCACAGTGCTAAGAAAATGTTAGAAGCTGAAGTATACACAAGATTAAATATATGACTGATATTTGCTTGTCTACTTTCTCATGTGTATACAATCTTTGTATAGATCCATATAATGCACTGTATTATAATTAAAAGCTCTGCATCTTGCACACTGAGTACCTTTACAACAGTAAATTCTAAATGCATTATGAATATGGATTTGTAATGTCTATATCAGCACAGGAAATTTCACTTGCATGTTGGTTTGTTCAACTCCTAAGAAAACGTGAAGGACAAATATCATCATTGGAGTACACTCTTATAGTAATGTGTCTGGGATCCGTATGGTTGATGCTGCCATTTCATCTTAAATTGAAGTGTGATACCTATTATTAAAAAAGTCTTTCAATTTGAGAATATTATTTCTGTATACAGCATTTGGGGCCAAGAAATGTCTACAGTAAGTACAACTTTTTTTTTTATTTAGAACATATGTATATGTATATTTAGAATCAGAATCAGCTTTATTGCCAAGTATGCTTACACATACAAGTAATTTGTCTTGGTGACAGGAGCTTCCAGTGTACAACAATACAAACGATACCAAAAAACAGCAGCAAGACTTAGGTAATTAAACAAAAAAAAAGACTAAAAAATAAATAATTATACATATACGTACATACACTCACCATCATACATACCCACATACACACACACGTAGTGCAAATCTATTACAATCTGTTATAAAGAACAAAATACAGTAAATTATGTACAGAGCAATGTAAGAAATGGCAGAAGTGGATATGTTGGATAATATAAATACACTTAAACTGTGTATTGCACATAATTATTGCTCAATTTAATTGTTCATGAGATGGATAGCCTGAGGGAAAAAACTGTTCCTGTGCCTGACGGTTCTGGTGCTCAGAGTTCTGAAGCGTCGGCCAGAAGGCAACAGTTCAAAAAGGTAATGGGCAGGGTGAGCGGGGTCCAGAGTGATTTTACCAGCCTTTTTCCTCACTCTGGAAGTGTATAATTCTTGAAGGGGGGGCAGGGGGCAACCAATAATCCGCTCAGCAGTCCGGACTGTCCTTTGTAGTCTTCCGATGTCCGATTTCATAACTGAACCAAACCAGACTGTTGTTGAAGTGCAGAGGACAGACTCAGACTCAGTGACAGTTGAGTAGAACTGTAGTAGCAGCATCTGTGGCAGGTTGAACTTCCTCAGCTGGCAAAGGAAGTACAACCTCTGCTGGGCCTTTTTCACAATGGAGTCGATGTGTATCTCCCACTTCAGGTCCTGTGAGATGATAGTGCCCAGGAACCTGAATGACTCCACTGCTGCCACAGTGCTGTTTAGAATGGTGAGGGGGGACAATGTTGGCTTGTTCCTCCTAAAGTCCACAATCATCTCCACCGTTTTGAGTGTGTTCAGCTCCAGGTTGTTTTGACTGCACCAGACAGCCAGCCATTCAACCTCCTTTCTATATGCAGACTCATCATCATCCCGGATGAGGCCGATGACAGTGGTGTCGTCTGCAAACTTCAGGAGCTTGACAGAGGGATCATTGGTGGTGCAGTCATTTGGGTAGAGCGAGAAGAGTAGTGGGGAGAGCACACATCCCTGGGGGGCACCAGTGCTGATGGTACAGGTGGTGGAAGTGAATTTTCCCTGTCACACAAGCTGCTGCCTGTCCGTCAGAAAGCTGGTAATCCACTGACAGGTAGAGGTGGGAACAGGGAGTTGGTTTAACTTAGTCCGGAGAATGGCTGGGATGATTGTGTTGAAAGCCGAGCTGAAGTCCACAAAAAGGATCCTTGCGTATGTCCCTGGTCTGTCCAGATGTTGCAGGACATGATGCAATCCCATGTTGATTGCATCCTCCACAGACCTGTTTGCTCGATAAGCAAATTGAAGAGGATCAAGAAAAGGTCCAGTGATGTTCTTCAGGTGGGCCAACACCAGTCTCTCAAACAACTTCATGACCACAGATATCAGGGCAACAGGTCTGTAGTCATTAAGTCCTGTGATTTTAGGTATCTTAGGGACAGGGATAATAACTGAGCGTTTGAAGCAGCATGGGACTTCACACTGCTCCAGTGATCTATTGAAGATCTGTGTGAAGATGGGGGCCAGTTGGTTAGCACAGGAACGAAGGCACGCTGGTGAGATGCCATCTGGACCTGGAGCCTTCCTTGACCTTTGCTTCCGAAAGACACGGCACACATCGTCTGCACAGATCTTGAGTGCAGGTTGTGTAGCGGGAGGGGGGGGGGGGGGGGGGGGGGGTGTCGCAGGAGGTGTTAATGATTGTGTGAAATGAAGGTCCGATTGCGTGTGGGGTGTGAAATTGGGCTGTTCGAATCTACAATAGAGCACATTCAGGTCGTCAGCCAGTCGTTGGTCCACCACAGGGTTGGGGGTAGGAAGGAGTCCTGTAGTTAGTAAGTTGTTTCAGGCCACTCCACACTGATGTAGGGTCGTTAGCTGAAAACTTGTTTTTCAGCTTCTCAGAGTAGCTTCTTTTAGCCACTCCGATTTCCTTATTCAGTGTGTTCCTGGCCCGATTATACAAGACTCTATCCCCACCCCTGTAAGCATCCTCTTTGCATGACGAAGCTGTCTGAGTTTTCCTGTGAACCATGGTTTATCATTGTTGAATGATAAAAATGTCCTAGTAGAAACTGATGTATGATGTAACAGTATCTGTGAGCTCGTCCAGGTCTGTAGCTGCAGCTTCAAAAACACTCCAATCAGTGCAGTCAAAGCAGGCTTGTAGCTCCCGCTCTGCTTCATTAGTATATATTTAAATATAAAAATGTAAAATGTTTAGGGCAGAGTTGGGTCTTCACCTGCCCTGTATATTTGGACTAATATCAGCTCTTCATTGTCCTCATTTTTATAGTTATAACTACATTGAAATGCAATGTGTCACTGTTGCTGATGCACCCTTGCACCACCTTTTTATACCTAACAATTCAACAAAACTGTGTGATTTCATAGAAATTCTTAGCACTGTGTCATTTCTTCAGTTGTGTTTCTGCAGATGTGGATTTCTGTGCATAGATTAAAAATCAGACATGGTCATCGTCTGTGTTGGGTGTAATTATGAAGTAATTAATTTAATTAAATGACTTTTTCATTTAAAAAAGTAAAGTAAGGGATTACTCTTAATTTTTCAGTCATTTAATTACAGTTACTTCTGATGTAATAAAATCAGAATATAAAACAATAGTTAATTTAAAATCGACGAAATTTAACGGCTAATGTTAAAATAGATGTTTTGTCATTTAACGTTGCCCCCTTAAATTCTTTGGCCAGTTTATGAGTAATTTATTTTATTTTATAAGATTTCTTTGAAAGAATTAAAAGAACGGTTTCATGTCTATCCTTTGTATTTTTCATCTGGTCGAGGTTGTTAAGGGGTTTAGAAAGAAATGAATAATAAGTAATGCAATTACTTTTCAAACAGAGTAATTAGTACAGTAATCTAATTACACTGCAGAAGATGTAATCAGTAGTTTGTAATTAATGACTTTTTTAGAGTAACTTACCCAACACTGGTCATCATAACATGAAAATGAGCTGTCTATCAAGCAGACAAAGGAGCCGGTCTGCTGTTGAAACCATTGAGCAGTCAATGTTTCTGATGAAGGTAGGTCATGACTATGCAATTAATGACCAGTTAATTTAGCTTTTAGTCCATTTTGCCCAGAGTTGGTGAGCAGGCTATATCTAACTAAATGTAGCGAAGCTACTAACATAGCTACATTTAGCTCAGCTATTTTCATAATAGTGAATGTTTTCCTGTAGCGAAATACCTTTTCCGATGAGTAGCCGTGTTGCGTCACAAAAGCTTTATCAGGACTGTTTCCAGCTATATGCGACGTAAGGGCCCCCGAGCCACTAGGGGGCCTCGTAAAGCAAGGTTGTTTTTACAAAAGGTTTGTTGTTATACTTAAAGCTGTGTCATTTTCACCTAAACTGTCCTCAATCTCATGTAGCGCTAAGAAATCCAAATCGTTTAAGTAATTTGGTTCTTTCCTATAGTTCATCTAAATGAACCGATTTAAATAAATGATTTACAGTAATAGGGTTTGGAACTCAAAATCATCTTAGTGAGTTAGTTTGTTTGGACAGTTCATGTAAATGTACTAGTTTACGCACTGGTAAATGATTCACTAATGCACTTAAGCCCCCTGCACAGAAGTTAGTGCATCTTCTTTTTTCAAGTTAAATATTTAGGAAATTGCTGCTTTTATATACTATATTTAAACTATTATGTTATATAAATATTGTGTTTTCTAGTTTTATATATTTAATTTAAATAACACTCAATGAGCACTTTATTAGGAACACCTGTACACCTACTTATTCATCCAGTTATATAATCAGCTATGGTGTGGCAGCAGTGCAGTGCATAAAATCATTCAGATACGGGTCAGGAGCTTCAATTAAAGTCAACACCAACCATCGGAATGGGGGAAAAATGTGATCTCAGTGATTTTCATCGTGGCATGATTGTTGGTGCGAGACAGGCTGGTTTGAGTATTTCTGTAACTGCTGATCTCCTGGGATATTCACACACAACAGACTCCAGAATTTACTCGGAATGGTGCCAAAAAACATCCAGTATGTGGCAGTTTTGTGGATGGAAATGCCTTGTTGATGAGAGAGGTCAACAGAGAATGGCCAGACTGGTTCGAACTGACAAAGTCTACAGTAACTCAGATAACCACTCTGTACAATTGTAGTGAGCAGAATAGCATCTCAAAATGCAAAACAAGTCGAATCTTGAGATGAATGGACTACAACAGCAGACCACATCAGGCACTTTATTAGGAACATAGAGTTTCTATTAAAGTGCTCAGTGAGTGTATTTCAGATGATATCAAATAATTCTGCTATGGTAGAAATAAACAGTATCATCTGATATTATAAATGTAAAAGTGTTTTCTTATTTAAATAGCCTTAATGTAGTTATTTAAATTTCAAAGCCCAAAACATTAGTGTGCACAATGTATAAAACATATACATTTTGTGCATAAATATCTATTGACTTGCTTGTCTGTTAGCCACAAGAAGTCACATGTATATGGCAGTGGCTTTGTGCGATTTCTATCCCAAAGTTCTTCTGAGCATAAATATTCATCGGAGAAAGACTGAACATTATATCAGAGTAAGATTGTGTAAGGTGGGTGCCAGCGAGTCTGGGCTATTCCTCGACAAGACAAAAGTCTCTCATGAGAATTAACATTTGAACTATCTCTTGCACATGTAACAGCAACATCCGAGACACAAAAAACAGTGCAGCTAACACCTTCCTTTCTACAGTCTCATCATCTCCCCCAACTCCCCCATTCTCCTCCTCACTTAAAGCTCACTAAAAACCTATGCAATGTGAAGTGTGTACAAAAAGTAACTATAACATGTTTGGTATCATTTTAAGTGTCTCAGTGCGCCTGGTAAACTGGTTTCATCCTCCCAGACATAATGAAAAGCTAAAAGAAGTTATAAAATATGAGAGATGTGGTGTGCCCCTTAAAGGTGTGCCCTCCCCCAGATCCTCCATACCTACTATATGTAAATGTACAGGAACCCCCTCAATAGGGGACCCAAATCTAATTATAATGACAGACACCACCATTTGGTAAGCATATTGAATTGATTTGTTTCTGTTAGAGGAGATGTGTTGAAGGTAATTTCAACTTCAACTGGCATAGAGAGTTTCATTCCTTGCAACTGTGTTTCCAAAGTATACAATCGGTCAGTGTAATTCCTGTTCGCAACATCATCATAATAATAATAATAACATCATCATTTAAATGTCACTCATGTTCACATTTGATTTATATGTCACTGTGAATTTGGCAACAGTAGGTCGAAAGTTTTGTTGCTACAATCGGTCTGTACTTACTAAGATTTGTATCACTGCCCCCAGTGGCAAAAAGATGGAAGTGTTTTTGAACGTACTGTATGGGCACATGATAGCTCCAGTTTCCAGGAGTCCACAGAGTTGTATTTTTTATTGTAAATGATGACATGATGACATTTAAATGATGACATTTAAAGGAATAGTTCAACCAAAAATAAAAATTCTCTCATTATTTACTCGCTTTCATGACATCCCAGATGTGAATGACTTTCTTTCATCTGCTGAACACAAATAATCTCTGTATCTTGCATTTCAGTAAAGATTGAACAAAAATGTAATGAAAATCAGAATTTTAAATAAATAATCAGATTTTTCCTTTTACAGGATGATTGAACATTGCTTAAATCAAGAAACAAACACAACTGTAGAGACAATACCCATAGTCATCCAGAGACCCAATCTAATCTAGAAAGATGTAACTGATTTTGTTGCTTGTTCAGTTTCTTTGGAATTTTGCAAGGTACATTGATTGTTACTTACAAACTGTTTATCTTCAGGTCACTGATTCAAAGGCAATCTAAGAGTGACTAATCTTGTTAGTCTGGACATTGAAGGATTGCGAGATACTATGTATGCATATATTTATGTCACAGATGAGTCATGCTGTGATATTCAAAAACACATCAGACTTGTGAGGCACTGATGAAGATAAAAAATAGACTTTTAGGTCTCTTCCCAAAGGTAAATATCTCTGTAACATTCACAAAGGCAGTATGAGTTCCCAGTTGTCCCAGGGTCACAGATTGCATGTTATTCAAAATAGTTCTGTTTATCTGTTTGGCTGTCATTTCTGGTGTTTATGCTACCAAATGAGTGTTGCAGTCATGTTTTGTGTCTGCCGACCTGGACAGAATGTCTTTTGTGATTTCTTTGCTGTTGTTCTAGAAAATGACAACGTTAATCATTTGTTCTTTGGCCTCACATAAATCTATAATGTTGCAATATATGTATAAAGCCTTATTATTAGCATTTTCTGGACTACCCCCCAAATAAATTATGAAAAATGTTAAGTTGTAATTTTAATGGAAATGCACGTGTCATTTCATGTTTTATTCTTGTTTGAGCAAACTGTAACACGTATTTAAGAAATAACAGTTAATACAAATATTTTTTACATTATATGGTTTATTGACAAATAAGGTTGTCAGAAATGATGTGCGAAATCTTTTTAAAATATATTTTTTTAAAACATTTGTCAAAATCATAGAAATGTAATCTTTGTTTATGTGTTGTTTTCAAATATTTTTGAGAAACATTTATAGCGTTCACTACGATAAAAAAGGGAATACATACAGTATATTAAGGACATCAATGTTAAGTGGTATAACCATCAAGTAAAAAGTAACCTAAAAAAATACCTTCCTTGCTCCTTGAATACACTTCAGTGTACACAACTTAATCAATCATTTTATGAGTTTTCAATCAAATTTGTCAGGTAACACTTTTTTTATAACAATTGTTTTAGTCACATTCATAAAAATCAAATATATGTCAAATATTTTTAAGAGGGTTGCTCCATTTGAACAGAACAAAATGTTCCTTTTCATAAAAATTTCAAAATATCATATATATATATATATATATATATATATATATATATATATATATATATATATATATATATATATATATATATATATATATTGTTTGTTTATTTTTTTAAAGAAATAATAATATAAGATTATTCCAAACTAATAAAAATTTATGTGCCTATTTTTTATTTATGCATTTATTTATTTTTACTGTCTGTCTGTTAATATGGGATCAAAATCCCACCAAATTTGTATTGTCACGGATCCAAAAATAATACGCGTGAATTAAAATAATAAGCGTGAATCAAATTCTGTTGACTTTGCTTTAATTATTTAATTTTTTTGCAGCATATTTTAAATGTGCTTATATATTTTATTGACATATTATTTTATTATTGTGAATTGGGCATTTAATGTATTAAAAAAGGAATGTAACGCCACTGATCCATATGTTTTTATTATTATATTTTTTTATTCATACAAAATCAACAGAGACACAAACAGTCAAGTGACCGCCTAAACTCGGAATCAACGACGCCCTCGCCTGGCCAGTTTAAGTAACGTCCACCTGAGGGCGCTCGACGCACAGGACTAAACGTCGACAGCAAAGCGATTTGAACTTCCTGTTTGGAACAGTTCAGGAAGACGAAGAAATGGCGACGATACTGGGACCCGAGTCCCCTTGGACGGGAGGAAAGAAAAGCACTCGTAATAGGAATATCCTCACCAGAATACAGCACAGTCAGATCGCTGGCCACGGCTTCAGCAGAGGGACGCAGGTAAACGGGATATCTCGTTATCTGGGCAGAGAACAGCCGCTGTAATGAACCGCGTTTAGCAGTAGATCAACCTGATTCAAGTTGTGAAACAAAATTAATCGGACGGGCTTGACTCTTAACTTTGATCTAAAAGTAGTCTGAGTGATCTCTAAATGCATGTAAAGTTAAATGGTCGCTGTGGTTTATAAATGAGGCTTTTCTGAAGAGAGAGGGAGAGGGGTCGTTAACTCGTTAGGCTGTTTTTGGCTATTCTATCATAATTGGAGTTAAACGTGGCTTTAAATGAACAATCAAAATCCAATTAAAGACTCAAGACACATGGAGTCGTATTAATATATAAGACCAATATCACTGTCTTTAGTATTGATCACGCAAGGATCAATTTGTGACCCTATAACGTCTTTAACAGAACAGCTGATTCAAATAAACACAGACGAGTTTTAAAACCTAGTGAGCCGTCTTCATAGACCGCATCATAGGTGCATTCGAGCGTTGTGATTCCCACAAATACCGTCAGAGATTTCCCGAGTATTCCGTTTGGATTTATAATCCAAATCCATCTGATTTCCTTATATGATATATGATTGTGATTTTTAAACAATCTGGAGTCAAAACTTCAGTTGGTGTGTGTGTTATTGAATCAGGCAGTGATATTTTCATGGCTCAGTTTAAGTTTAAAAGGGCTTGAATTATGTAAGATGTCCCGTTGAGAATGATCTGTGCCTGGGAACTTTACTCAATTTAAACCCCACTGGTTTCACTTTCCCTTCTCAGTTAGGTGCCCTGTATTTGACGAAACCTATTACCTTTCATAGTTTAGAATTAACTTAAAATTAGTTAACAAAGCTTTTGTGTGTGTGTGTTTTTAATGTTTCTATATTGACTGTGAATTAAGCGGTTGTGTTCTCTTTTTGCTTTGTTCTTTTGACAGTGTAATTTTTCTTCTTCCTCTAAATACTTTACCATATTTTGAAATGAAAGAAAAGGAACAGGATCAACTATAAGTGGCATGTGATATGCATTTTATAGAAGGGTATAAATGGTATACAGAAGGCTTGTTATGCATTGGCCTTCATTCTGACTTTTATTTATTTATCAGCCTTTATATCGACCTTGGCAGACACTTAATTATAGTGGTCGATCTTTCTTATATTAGTTATAATAGGTGATACCAATATCTAGAGAAACAGGTTTCTTAATACAGATATACACTGGCAGCCAAATGTTTGGAATAATGTACAGATTTTGCTGTTTTGGAAGGAAATTTGTACTTAAATTCACCAAAGTGGCATTCAACTGGTCACAAAGTATAGTCAGGACATTACTGATGTAAACAGCACCATCATTATTTGAAAAAAGTATTTTTGGATCAAATCTAGACAGCCCCCACACATTATCCTCGAGATATCATGCTAAATTGCTAATTTGGTACTAGAAAATCACTTGCCATTATATCAACCACAGTTGAAAGCTATTTTGTTTGTTAAATGACGCTTAACATTGTGTTTGTTTTTGAGTTGCTACATTATGCAGTAGACTGGCATGTCTTAATTAGGTATTAGGTCAAAAATGGCAAAAAAAATAAGAAGAAACGGTGTTCTCTAGAAATGAGGGATGCACCGATCTGATACCTGGATCGGTATCGGCTCCGATACTGAAGCTTTTAGACGGATCGGGTATCGGTCCGACGAGCCCAATCCAAATCCGATACTGTGTGTTATTCATGTTCGTTACTGTCAAGCACCAAAAACGACATAAAAGAATAATTTAAAAGTTCATACGACGTGCATTTTATTAAAAGCCACTTGAAGACATGCAATAGCTCTGTGAATCACAAAAGGCTGTGATTAATAGGTAAATGTATAAAATGCACTCGCTGCTATTTGTAGCCTTCATGTAGTGTGCAGTATTTGAGCGCTACTCACGGGTAACATCTCAGATGTAGATGCTCAATATTTCGGTTCACTTATAATATGCATTTAGAACGGCACTGGTGGTGTTTTTTTTTAACCAGATTTTGAATAAGAAGCAAATTAAACTACTGTAATCTTGCCTACAAACAGACACTCAGAACATCCTGGAGAGTTCAGAATGTCAAAATAAAAGCAGGAGGGTTTAAAAGTTAAAGGTGCATGATTGAGATGTATTACTATTAGAATCTATTATTATTATTATCATCATCATTTGTTTACAAATTATAATAATATTTTAGTTGAATGGGTTCCAAAAAATAACTGTGTGAATGTAAAGTGTGCTGATATCTTACAACTAACTTGAACAAAAAAGAGATCTGAATCCTTATAGTCTAGATACAAATTGAAAACATTTTGCAAAGAAAAACGGCTTCTTTTCTACTGATGACTTGAAGACTGGAATTATTGTTAATTTTGCTGCTACATTATCCAGTAAACTAGTTAATAATAAAGTGTTTCTTAATAAGCTATACATTTATATTGAAATGCCTAGTTAGAGGTTTGTGTTTCTTTATATATTAAAGAGCACACCCAATTAGTTCCAAACAATAATGTAGATATTTTAAACTGATTATGCAAAAAACAACATTGGTATCGGATCAGTGTCGGCCAATACTGAGATTTCCGTTATCAGATCAGAAGAGAAAAAGTGGTATCGGTGCATCCCTACTAGAAACTTAGTCAATCATTGTTTTGAGGATTGAAGGCTATACAATGCTTGAAATTGCCATAAAAAAGATTTCATACAAATGTGTACCCAAGAGTCTTCAAAGACAAAAGATGTACAACTAAACAAGAGGATAAGTACATCAGAGTCTCTAGTTTGAGAAATAGATGTCTCGCATGTCCTCAGCTGACAGCTTCATTGAATTCTACCCGCTCAACACCAGTTTCATGTACAACAGTAAAGATAAGACTCAGGGGTGCAGGACTTATGGGAAGAATTGCAAAGAAAAAGACACTTTTGAAACAGAAAAAGAAAAGGTAGGAGTGGGCAAAGAAACACAGACATTGGACAACAGATAATTGGAAAAGAGTGTTATGGATCTTAAGCCCATTGAGATTTTGTGTGATCAGCGGACCGTATGGTGTGTGAGAAGTGCCCAACAAGACAGTATAAATATAATTAATATTATTAATTATAAATAACTGAATGGCAACACATAATATTTTCTGAAATGAAACGCTTGTTTTACTCAATATTCACTCAGAATTCAACAGAAATATCTTATTATCCATAGAAAAGATTGATGATAGTTTTTAGAACTGAATTTTGAACTAAATATATTGCCAGTATGTTGAGAGTTTGAGTCATTGGATGTAGTGTTCACAAATATTATATAGCTTGCTTTTACTAGTCATTTGCATTTGACTGAAACATGCACTGTGTTTGTAAAGCATACTTTGTTGCCTCCAAGGAGACTCTCATGTAAATCTATTTAAATAGCATTGTATTAATTTCAGTTATCAAACATGCAGTGGGCTTTTATTAAAGTTTTGCTTTATTTCCAGCTCTCAGAAGCACTTCTTAAGGAGAGAGATAAGAGGGCGAAATGGCAAGGGATTCCTGTCTTACTCCAAGAACTGTACAAGAGCAGCCACCTTAACTGTGACTTCACCCACACACACAATGTACTGAAGGTGAGACAACCCTCTACAGACAAGTTGGAGAAAGAATTGCCATTGGCTAGTACATTATTGTTTTTACTCACCCGACTTTTGACATCATATAAGCGTAATGCATCTACAAATTGAAAAATATATTTAGCAAACTGAGAAGGGTGCATCTCCACATATGCAAAGTATGGTTGCCCATTTCCTAGTGGTAAAACAATGCATCTAAAAAATTAAGCAATTTGTGTAAATGTAAATGGATTTATTCAAAGACTGTTGTAAGGGCGACACTTCCTGCTGCCAGTTGGTGGTGCTACGACCATGACACAGTCATACTACTTTTTAGCGTGTCACCACGAAGACACCGTTTGAGACATCAAAAATCCATTCACAATTCAGTATCTTCAATGTTTTGGCATGATGTTGCCTAAGTTTGGTGCAAGTCGAATGAATTCCCTATGAGGAGTATTTCAAATTCCAGAGCCATTCCATTTTCAAACAATCCAAAATGGCTGACTTCCTGTTAGGCAGAGTCCGGCTTGATGAGATCTTCATACAGTATGTAAAAATTTTGGTAACCGTAGATGGAAAGCAGATGACAGTGTAGAGCGGCACCTCTTGTTCATTCTGTAGCATGCAGCACATCTGACTGTATAATATTTAATTAAATTACATCCTCCTGCTGTTTAATGATCACACTTTTCAAATTTCAAAATGTCATTGATTTCATCTCCTATAATTTTGATAATATATTGTAAAATGGTTCTGAAATTAGCAACAAGATGATATCATACCTTTTTTTGGTATCACGATACTTTGTTAGTACCGTTAAACAATGCAACCCTAATGCAGAGTATTCATATATATGACTCCACGCAATATAGTATGTGAGTATGTACATTTATATTCATATTTCACTTTTTATCATTTCACATTTTAGCGTTTTGAAAAAGTAGATTTTGGAGTTGACTAGTCTAAAAAGAAAGAAAGCCTCAGAAAACGGTCAAAAAGCATTGTGCGTGTTCATGTGACACAATTAAAATACTTATAACAGCCAAATCCGACACTAAATTCCACTGAAAAAGGGGCATTTATCTGCGACGTGCTTGACTTGTATTATCATTATATGTAGAATATGACAATCATTCACTGAATCTACATTAGCGAATAAATGTACATTTAGTAATTTTTTCCAAAAGGTTTTATTCAAAGGGACTTACAAATGAGGAACATAGCAATCAATTAGTCATACAAAGTTCATCAATATGTGCAGTGTTGCAGTGCCAAGTTCTCAAGTTGGCTGGAGTTTTAGGTGATAGCGCAGAGGAGTAGTTTATATTTGTACAATAAGTGCAAGTTAAGTTCAATAGTAAGTGTAATTAGTGTGGGTTGGTTAAGTGCGTGCGACGCAAATCATGTGTTTTCAGCTGGTTCTTGAATGTTGAGATGGTTTCATCAGATCGTGAGAAGGTCGGAAGCTAATTCCACCCCAGAGGCACAGAGAAAGTAAATGATCGTGAATAGACTTTGAGTCTCTTTGTAAGTGGACCACCAGGCACTGCTCATTCATAGACCGCAGAGCGCGAGTTGGACCAAAGACCTGTAGAAGTGAATTGATGTAAGAGGGTGCGGTTCCATTGGCTGTCCAGAAGCCCAGAGTCAAAGCCTTGAATTTATTGTGGGTAGCTACAGGTAGCCAGTGGAGTGAAATCAAGAGTGGGGTGACATGAGCCATTTTTGGCTGATTGAAGACCAGATGCAATGCTGCATTCTGGACCATCTGCAGTGGCTTGATTGTGTTAGCTGGGAGGCCGGCCAACAAAGCATTACAGTAGTCCAGTCTTGAAATGACCACTGAATACAGGCATATTTATTGAAAACCATTGAATTAATAGTGCAGGACCAATAGAGCAACCCTAATAGCCTGTTCTAAATTGCAAAATTAAAAAAACCTTAACATTAAAACAGTCAGGACTAGGGATGCTCATTTTGACCGTTTAACCGTTAACCGATAGTAAAAATTTTGACCGATTAATACCATCAGTTAAACGGTTTAAAACCTTTTTTTTAAGCTTGTTTTTTTTTTTTTTTTTGCTGCATGGTTTAAAAAACAAAACTATGTATTAACTCATGGGGCGCATCGACACGCGCAACCACACAAGTGCCTGCAGACATTTTTTTACCGAGCAAGCAAAATGAAGCGATCGAAAAGAAGCACTGTGTGGGACCATTTCAACAGAAAGGGCGACGACGAGGTTACCTGTAAAATATGCTGCGCTGTTTTAAAATAATAATAAATGTGTGCTGCTTTGGAAATGGCCAATGCGGAAGATGAGACAGCAGTGTCTGCTACCCAAGCTGGAGATAAAGACCACAGCCAAAGTAACGCCATGATGATGCTCCTGGGAGATGACTACAGCACCCCTCGTCAAGCCACTGATTATCCAGAAGAGGCTGACATCTACATGAGAGACAATCCTCCATCTCTGGATAGTAATCCTCTTGACTGGTGGAAAGCAAATGAAAGGCGCTTCCCGAAGCTGGCCACTCTAGCGAGACGTTACCTGTGTATTCCCGGGACATCTGTCCCATCGGAGAGGGTGTTTTCTGCCGCGGGTCTAACCGTCAACAGGCTGCGCTCCAGACTAACCCCAAATCACGTTGACATGTTGCTTTTTTAAAATAAAAATTAGACACGGTGTGGATTGAGGTAGGGCTGCTATTTTTATTTAACGAAAAATCTTACTCTGACGGAAAAAAATGCCGGTTTTTGAAAGCTTCGTTCAAACGGATTCATTGTTTTCTTTTTTCATGTTAATTCGTTAATTATCTAAGTTTAAAAATATATATTAAGTGTAGGCATATTTCATGTTTTTTTTTGTGTATTATTTTATTCTGTTTTTCCTCTGTTGTCACAAAATTTGATCTGAATCCAGGTTCTGTTGTTGATCTGTTCTTTATCCTGCTGATTGCACTTTGCACATTAAAATAAACCCTTTGATAAATAAATAATTTTTTTTTTTTTTTTTACGGGTCACAGATACGCATCAATTTTATTTTTATTTAATGCCAATTCAATATTATAATCTTATCAGTTAACGGTTAATAATCGATTAATGAGCGGCGGTTGTCGGTCGGGAAAAATAACCGAAATGAGCATCCCTAGTCAGGACATTGTTGAAAATAATTCATGTAAGCCAAATCTATGTTAGAGAAAAATTGTGTTGAAAACTTGCACGTATTTCACGACGTGCATTTGCCTATGATCTAATATGACAGCTGTTCGGTTAAGAACTCGAGTGGATATTTTTCCGCGCTTGCCACAATTGAGTGAGAGAAGCACACACTGCCTGAGGTAAAATTAAACTTTGTATAAATCTGCACCATATATCCTATTTTTTAGTAATATTTGTATTATTAATTATTTTTAATAGGAGTGCACCGATCAATTGGCCACCAATCAAAATCGACCGATATTCATCTTAAATCCATGATCAGCCGATTGTGCCTAGATTTAAGGCCGATCTTTTTTGCAGCACGCATGGAAACACATACACTGCTCCTCTAATAAATGAGCGCTGGCTCAGCCCTTGAAGCATGACAGAGTTGCCGTTGAAGGGTAAGTTGTTGGCAATTCTAAGCATTCACGAATTTAACCTTTCAGACGTGATGTAATTCACATGAGTATGCCATTTTGTTTTAAAAATGTGTAAGAATTACACGTGTATGAATATGAAGTTGCCCATTTTCTAGAGTCATTACGGTAACTATTCTGGCTCGTTGCACTGTGAGCAGGAAGAGGATAAAGAGGCCTTTTTGCTCTATTTACATCTTCCAGATTTAAAATCAAGTCAACGTTACAGGATGTGACGTGTCCCGGTACTATAGTGCATGTTGCCTCATCAGTGTCTCATAAATATTGATGAGACTGCGTGGCCTTATCCTATGAGAACGGGCTGTCTCATGATTATTCATTAAACCATGCGCTTCAAACTATCAAGAGCCTCGCTGTCAGTTGACAGTACCGAAATCCCTCCCCACCGTGCGCTGCTGACAGGGTACAGGATTGTCTTTCAATCATTTCCAAAACTTCTTAAATGTTTGTGCAGCTCGCATTTATTGACGAGTGTTTTGAGATATTTCATTTCTGTGCAGGCCTCACTCTCAAGTACTCATTTTGGCTGAATTTGTCTCACATTGGCTTGTCAAACACCATCACAAATGTTAGTCATGCTTTTTCCTTTTGTGGCTTTCTGATAAAGGAGCTGTCATCCCTGCTTTCCATGGAGGCAATGTCTTTTGTAACGGAGGAAAGGAAGACAGCGCAGGAGTCCACCTTTCCGAACACATACACCTTTGACCTCTTTGGAGGTGTAGACGTGAGTTCTGTGTTTTCTCTTTGTGTAGTAGCTGGTTGAGTAAACCCTGTTTACAGCTGGTCATAGTGATACATTTTGTCTGGCAAATCAGAACAAATCCTGTTATCTCATTTCAGTGATTATTTTGCTCTGTAAACTGATGGATTTTGCACAGAGGTCCGGCATTTTATATAAAGGTCGACCCATAATGGATTTTACAGATAACTAAGGTAGCGGAAAAGGTAGATAGTTTTTAAAATCTAAAAACATTTCATAGTCTTTCCTTACTTTGATGGCACAGACATGGAGGTAACAAGAGTCCAAAATAAATACAATCCCAGATACTAAAAAAACGGAAAAGATAAGAAGGGGGTGCATAAGGCAGGACTTTTAACTATAAATAAGTCCAAAATACACTGTTAACTCCAATGAAGGAGACTTGACACTTCCAATGCTGTAAGTGTGTGTGTGTATATATGTATGTGTATGTGTGTGTGTGTGTATATATATATATATATATATATATATATATATATATATATATATATATATATATATATATATATATATATATATATATATATATATATATATATATGCATGCATGCATGTATGCATGCTGTAAGTGTGTATATATATATATATGTATGTATGTATGCATACATGCATACATACACACACACACTCATACAGTATGTTATCAGATGAGGTTTAATGAGAAATAAGTTAAATTATTATTCCCAAGATTTCATAGTAGTTGGAGACACAATGTATGTGCTGACGCTGCATGCTTCAAAATATGGGGATAAAAATATAGGTTAATATTGTCAGTCCTCACGAGATGCCTATGATTGTTTTTATTTCACTTCTAAAGGCAACTTTTATACTTTAGAACCAAAATGTTCTTACTGTAGAATTCTCCAGTGCCAGCCAGAGAGGAACATGGAGGGGGGAAATCTTTTAGCGTAGATTTTTTTTCCAGATAACCGAAAATTCCAAAAAGTATCTATCGCCACAGATTAATCGGTAAAACCGCTATATCGTCTACCTCTAATTTCAATTAATGAATTAAATATTTTTTTTAAATGAAATACAGGATAATCAATTACAAATAATCAGCAGATTGATCAATGATCAAAATGGTTGATTGTTTCTGCCCTGGATCACTTCAGAATGATGAATTTTTCTCTCACTTTTAGTTGTTGGTGGAGCTTCTGATGAGACCCACTCTCACTATGCTACCAAAACCCAAGAGTAAGTTTATGTATGTGTTTACATACATTTGTGTGTTGGTGGTTTTAGCCATTATGTTATGTTGTTATATTGGTCATTAACGAATGTAAAAATTCGCATTTTGCCTATTAATTTATATTGCTTGGTAATTTTGACTGCTTTTAGTGAATGACGAATTGCTTAAGGACTGCCTCAGTGTGCTGTACAACTGCTGCATATGTGTAAGTATTGCTGCTGCTCCCCCATTTTTAATTGAGCACAAGAGTGACTTATATCAACTTAATGAGTTCCACAGTGACTAACTGTACCTGTTTTCCTGCAGACGGAGGGGGTCACAAAAAGCCTGGCCACGAGGGAGGATTTTGTCTTATTTCTCTTCACACTGATGACAAATAAGAAGGTCTTCTTACAAACAGCTACGTTAATTGAGGATATTCTTGGAGTTAAAAAGGTCAGTGCTGGATCTCAGTCTTAGACAGCTGTCTGCAACTTAATTTTGTACCCTTGTGTCTAAATGCAGTAAAGCTTTTATAAAGTTTTGAATGCCCCTGGATTTAATTGCTACATTGACACTTTGGTCTAGCTTTAAATCCTTTAAAAGGATTATAACTATTCATCTGCAGATACAAACTTTTGTATTTGCACACCTAATTGTGATTATCAGGCAGTAATAAATGAATGATCGCGTTCAACAGGAGATGATTCAGCTGGAATGGATCCCTAACCTGTCAGGACTGGTGCAGAGCTTTGACCAACAGCAGCTTGCCAACTTCTGCCGTATCCTCTCCGTCACCATCTCCGAGCCTGATGTGGGGAACGATGACAAACACACCCTCCTGGCTAAAAATGCACAGCAGAAACGCAACACCAGCCCCTCTCAGGCCGAGGTCAACCAAGGTAGGTCAATAACAAATCTTATGGTGCGTTCACATACAAAGCGAATTGAGCGTTTCGCGCAGTGCGATTACATACAAAGTCAATGCAAAGACGCGAATTCGCGCAGGGTGCCGAAATCGCTACATTCACATGTTTGCTAGTTTAAATTTTTCAACTCGACCGATAAATTCGCATGACGTGTTGTCGCTAAACCCTATCAGCATTGAGATTGTCCATATGTCTTTGACGTACTGACGTAGTAGCAGAAGAAATCAGGAGAAATGGAGGAGAAAATGGTCATAGTGTGGGCACCCGGAATTGTATAACACAAAGTCAACATATCTGGGACTTCCACAACAGATACGGAGCAGCAATCGTTGTGATATCGGCCATGGTTGATGGCGGAAAGATAAATTGTCGTAGCAGCCCCTCCTGCCCTTTGTGGGTTCCTGTTACTTGCGCGAATGCCAATTTAAACACAAATTTAAGCCAGCAGTCAAACTCGTGCAAGCAATGCGAGGCGACATATTTTTTCCGCGTTGTATGTGAATGCACCATTAGACTCAGATGGCAAACACACGGACTGCCCACAGTCTGTTCACTAACACCTCTGATGCATATTGCACACACAACTTTAGAAACGCTTTCTTGCAGGCGAGCTCAAATATACATTTTTATTAGTCCACCTGGAAACAATAAAACAGTGTTTGTTTACAAGGTACCGGGTTGATTAAATTAAGATACTTTAAGAGTTTGTTTGAGGAACTTAGTAGCAAGTTAACCGTGACTTCGCTTAAGAGTTGATACCAGAAAAAGAAGTGAATGCTGATTGAAGATTTGTGGAGAATTGGGTCATTGCTAAAAGGAAATTTGTCATATAGTGAAATGGCAGCTTTTACATTCAGTCCATGTACCATATTTTCCTTACAGCTTCTAGACTTAGGCTTAATAGAGCATGACTAACGAAGATATAATGTCATTTTTTTCCAGTTACTCTCCTGAATATCCCTGGCTTCATCGAGCGTCTCTGTAAGTTGGCCACACGGAAGGTGTCAGAGGCAACTGGTACATCAAACTTTCTACAGGAACTAGAGGAATGGTACACTTTGCTTGACAACACACTAGTGCTGGATGCGCTCATGCAGATAGCAACTGATGAAGCCGAGCACAGCAGCACAGGTAACACTGCAGCATCACTCTGAATATTGAATAACCGATTATTGCGATGAATGATCGTTCATTGCTACAGCAATACCCAATGTATTACACTTAAATTTCTTATCCAACACAGACAAGGGACTCGGACAAGATGGTGCCACAGATAGCTGTTTCATTGTGGATCTCTCTAGCGTTTTTGTTACTTTTATTTGTTTGTCATGTTTTTTTGTCACTCTTTTCCAATCCGTTTCACCAGTAATTAACTGCAGAGCATACCTGATAATCTTTTGCTGGTGTTAGATTATTCGGACATTTTATTAGACATCATATTTGGAGGAGCAGCGGTTCTCTACGAGCGATCCAAAAGACTCACGTGAGGGTAGCGAGCCGGCACACTTGTGAAGCTTCTTCAACGTACCCTCAGGACTCTGCTGCCGAGTATTCATCTGCCGAATGTCCGCTCGTTCGCCAACAAAACAGACAAACTGCTTCTGCTCACTCCAACAAATAAGGACTTTTCTAATTCTGCTGCTTTGTGTTTCATGGAAAGCTGGCTGAATGAAGCCATCCCGGACAGCGCATTTCATTCGCCGGGCTTCCAGCTATTCAGAGCGTATTGCGTTGCAGAATCATCGGGGAAAATGAGAGGCAGTGGAACATACTTTTACATCAACGAAAGTTGGAGCACAGATGTAACCGCATTGAAGAAGATGAGCTTTCCTAATTTAGAAGTGCTCTTCATCAACTGTAAGCCTTTCTACTCTCCGCGGGAGTTTTCCTCGTTCATTCTGAGTGTTTATATCCCGCCACATGCGTGCATGAACGCAGCATTGTTACAGCTGGCTGATCACACCGCAGACACGGAGCAACACCACCCAGGCTCTCTTATAATTATTCTGGGAGATTTTAATAAAGCTAACCTCACCCGTGAACTGCCAAAATACAAACAAGACAGCACATGCCCCACCAATGACCGAAATGTACTGGATCACTGTTACACCACTGTAAAGGATGCATATCACTCTGTCCCATATACAGCTTTAAGACTCTCTGATCACTGTCTGGTTCATCTTCTCCTGACCTACAAGCAGAAACTAAAATCAGCTAAGCCTGTAGTAAGGACTGTAAAGAGTTGGACCAATGAAACCGAGATAGAACTAAATTCCTTCTTTGTTCTGATTGGAGTGTTTTTGCGGCTGCAGCCACAGACCTGGACGAGCTCACCGATACTGTGACCTCATATCAATTTCTTTGAAGATATGTGCATCCCTATTAGGACATTTTTATCATTCAATAACAATAGATCATGGTTTATAGGAAAACTCAGACAGCTTCATCATGCCAAAGAGGATGCTTACAGAAGTGGTGATAAAAATATTGTACAACCAGGCCAGGCTGACTTAAGGAAATCAGAGGGGCTAAAAGAAGCTACTCTGAAAAGCTGAAAACAGTTTTCAGCCAACGATCCTGCATCTGTGTGGAAAAGCATTACAAATTACAAGACACCTCCCCCTCACTTTGTAGAGAGTCAACTAATGGCTGATGAACTGAATGTGTTTTACTGCAGGTTTGAAAAGCCCAGTCTCACACCCCTCCCCCGCTCTGATCTTTACTTCACACACCAACGCCTCCTGGAACCCCCTTCCTCCCCCCTCCTGCTACTCAATCTGCAATTATGATCTGTGAGGAGGGTGTGTTCCGGGTCTTTCGGATACAAAAGCCTAGGAAAGCTTCACGCCCAGATGGTTTTTTTACCTGCCTGTCTGAAAGTCTGCTGACCTGGGACTTTTGCAAGGTTCTTTTTTTTATGGACTTCAGTTCAGCCTTCAATACCATCATGCCTAATCTTCTCTCAACCAAACTGACCCAGCACTCTGTACCCACCCCAATCTGTCGATGGATAACCAGCTTTCAGACAGATAGGCAGCAGCTATTGAGAATGGGTAAACTCACATCTGGGATTGTCACTGTTAGCACTGGTGCTCCTAAGTGATGCATTCTCTATACACTGCTTTTCTCCCTGTACACAAATGACTGCACTGCAAAAGACCCCACTGTCAAGCTCCATCTTTGCAGATGACACCATGGTCATCATCCTCATCAGAGACGGTGACGAGTCTGCATACAGGTGTTAGGTTAATCAGTTGGCTATCTGGTGTGGTCACAACAATCTTGAACTGAACACGTTCAAAACAGTGGAGATGATAGTGGACATCAGGAGAATTCCCCCTCGCCATCATGAACAGCACTGTGGCAGCAGTGGATTCATTCAGGTTACTGAGCTCTACCATCTCTCAGGAACTGAAGAAGGCTCTGCAGAGGAAGTTCAACCTGCCACAGGACCTGCTGACACAGTTCTACTTGGCCGTCATTGAGTCTGTCCTGTGTACATTTATAACTGTCTGGTTTGGATAACCCACCAAATCAAAAATTGAGGGAAAATAGTCACAAAACTAAAGAGCCAAGGAAATTTGCCAAGGCGAGAAATGTAATGACATAACCTAATGATTTTTTTTATTGTAATATTTCTTTGTAAACGAAAAGATGTTACAAAAAGCAGGTTTGGTTTTTTGCTTTGCCCCCTTTTGATTTAAATAAAAAAAATATTAGACACCACTTCCATGATGAATCCATGATTCAGTAAAGGGTTACCATATCTTAACAATTGTGTTATATCTTTAATTAAAGATTAGAATCTAAATTCCAAGTTAAAGAAAAAGTTTTACATTTATATTCCTTTTATCTCAGAATCATCTGATGAGAGTACATTGGCCACCATGCCCCTGAGGCATCGTTTGCCACAGTCCATGAAGCTCATCCATGAGATCATGTATAAGGTGGAAGTCCTTTATGTGCTGTGTGTTCTGCTCATGGGTCGACAGCGAAACCAGGTAAGAGCTGTCATTCTTTCCTGACAGACTAGTGCCTTGTGGGCCTGCATTATTGACTCTTTCATTAGTCTTACATCAGACTCCATATTGGTCTTACATCAGTCTTCTAATTCCCACCCTCACATTTCATGATCTCTTAGGTGCACAAAATGTTGGCTGAGTTTCGTCTGATTCCTGGCCTCAATAACCTCTTTGACAAGCTCATCTGGAGGAAGTTCACTGCCTCCAATCACGTTGTCCATGGACAGAATGAGAACTGTGACTGCAGCCCTGTGAGCTTTGTTTTTAATTTATTCAACAGTTAGCTCTGGTTCTATAATTTGTTTGGAAAAGGACATTCCAAGAGTGATTAATATTTAGTTTAATACCACTGGGACTCTTCATTATTTGTATCATTCCGCTTTGTCTTCGTGGCTTTCCAAATATTGGTGGGCAATTTATTCATTGTTAAATTAGTTTTCATTCACTTTCTGAAGATTAAAGTTTTATGGCGACAAATTTATGCATCTTTTAACATTCAATCACTGACCCAAATGATTCACCACCGAAACAATAGAAACCAAACTCTAGTTGAAACATAAGAGTATGAGAAGCGGTGTTGCGCTTTATGCTTTGGCTTTTGTTTTGGAACTATTTTCACTGGCGGAGAGGAAATTTACAAACTAACTGGCCAATTTCTATCTGAAATGTAATTTATTCAACATTATTTACTTGTTTGTTGAACTGATGCGCTGTCTAATTATTCAGAATAACAGCACGCTTCTCGTGTGATATTGCTTAAGTATTATACACACAGCATCATCCCATTCACTGTATTCCAACGGAGCCGATTTTCCCGTCATTCTCATGGATCATGGTATGCTATTGTTTATTGCACAGGAAATCTCATTTAAAATCCAGTTCTTGAGGCTTCTGCAGAGCTTCAGTGACCACCATGAGTAAGTTACAAATTCACAACCTTTGAGTGGCATGCTACAGTTTTGTGGATTGACAATTTAGTGCATTCATCTATCTTTTGTTCTCAGAAATAAGTACCTGCTCCTGAACGCTCAAGAGCTGAATGAATTGAGCACCATCTCCCTGAAGGCTAACATCCCTGAGGTGGAGGCCCTGGTAAACACTGACAGGTATAGTTGTGATGCCAAAATGAACACAATTTTATCAACATCAACAAAGTATGTTCTCAAGTAGACAAATCTCACATCTATCATGTCTGTCTTGTCTTTCAGGAGTTTAGTGTGTGACGGTAAAAAAGGGCTCCTCACACGTCTCCTCACTGTTATGAAAAGAGAACCACCAGACTCTTCCTTCAGGTGAGACACTATAGCTCTGTTCCAAAAATAGATGCATCATAACCAGTGTTGGGTGTAACAAGTTACTGTAATCTAATTACATTTCATGGTAACGCAGCAATGTGTAACGTGTTACTTTAAAAAGTAATCTGATTACAGTTACAGACATGAAACAAATTGTTACTTGGATGAAACATTTATTGCTTAGGCAATAATATTAAGTATAATGCTTTTTAAAATGTATCACATTCCTATGTTAGTGTGTGTTGCTGTGTCCGCAAATGAGCATGCACTCTAACAAACCACCATGGCATAGAGGACACATATCGAGGTGACTGCAGATGAGCGAGCAGCATTACTATGGACACAGCGGAGTGTAGTTTATTCAAATTGTAAATGAAAGCTAAGCTTTTCAATTTTCATGCGCTTATTATCAGTCTCTGCGAGCGCTGTGTCAGCATGCTCCCAGCCCTGGCTGGAGGAGTGAGCAAGGCTGGTCTGGTGGCAAATCCTCCTCAAATCTCCACGCTCTACCCCATCCTCGCACCCTTACCTCGTGTGTCCCTCTGTAGCTGCTGCGGGAGGAGAGGGAATCGGCTTCGGGCGTATATGGAAAACAGCGCTCGTTCCCGTCTGACAGAGGGATATGTTGCTCACAAGGTGGAAATATTTGCGGAATGGTGTCCTGAAAAAGACATCGCTAAGCAAATGGCTCTTATGTTCTTTCTGTATTGTACACAATAAAACACAATGCAATAGCGTTACAGATGCACAAATAATAAAGAATTCTCAATTCGTCCGAGAACAAGCAGGGAGGTAGATTTAATCCACTCGCTGTAAAGTTGTGTAAACACACATGCTGCACATGTATACAGACAAACAGATATACTGTACATGAGACATACACATGCATGATGCAACACAAGCAAACCTGTATATTTACACTGAAAAGAAACAACCATTCAAATGCACAATGTTTTACTATCAAAATTGTGTGCAAATATTTTTTCAGTTCATTAGAATTCTTTTTCTGTCTTTCACACCAATACAAACACCGGAAAACAGTCATACTATACATTTACATGCCACTCACAGTTTTAGATAGCGGACACACACACATACACACATCTCTGAGGATACTACATCATAGTTGAGATAAAGTTCAATTGCATTTTTAGAAATTCATTGGACCTCTAAATGCAAGTTGCTGTAATTTTGTTATTGTTTTCAGTTAATATTAAAGTACTAAAATAGCTGTTAGTGTCACGTTTGTAGTTTTTGCAGGTTTGATTGGTTTTGGAAAGTAACTTCAAAGTAAAGTAATTGGTAATCTGATTACTTTCCCTATGAAACAATCAGTAATCCATTTAAAATTTTAGGGCAGTAATCAGTAGTGGACTACTTTTAAAATGTGTTTTATCCAACACTGATCATAACCATCATGGAACCTCACAAGTGACCGATTGGGAACGCTCTATTTAGGCAGGATATTTGAACTGCACACAACAGCGCTCCTCACTGTAGACTTTGTTTGCAATTAGGGCTGGTTAAAAATATAGATTTTCCAATCCATCGCTATCTTTGTTTAAACTAAATTGATTCTTAAATCCCAAAAACTATCTTTATCTCTGTGAGGCAAACTAATACAATGCAAGTAAATCACTCACATTTTGTGCTATGTGACTAAAAATATTCCTGTTTAGCCAATGGTATGTGAACCCTTTGGAATTACCTGCATTTATGTATGCTTTTGTCTTAAAATCTGGTTTGGGCTTCCAAGTTAAAATAATAAACAATCTGTTTTAATTAATAACACACAAATTATTGTATTCTTGTACATATTGAATATATCATTTAAACATTCATTGTGCAAGTTAGATAAAAGTATGTGAACCCCTAGACTAATGACATCAACAAAAGCAAATTAGAGTCAAACCTTGCATCCAATTAATGAAACTAGATGGGAGGTGTGGGTTAGAGCTGTTTTGACTTATAAAAAGCACTCAAACATTTTGAGTTTGCCGTTCAGAAGAATCATCTGCTGATGTGGATCGTGCCTGATAAAAAAGTATTGGTGAAGAAGTTTAGCACAGAGATCCTTTCACTGAACTGTTCTGTGTAATGCGTATCCAAAGATGAGATACATGCAACCCATTTGTCATTTGAATAATGACTCTTAATACACTCTCTGTATTCAGTTGTTCTGTCAGTTGTTAATCAAAAAATGTACATTCAATTCTAATCATATGTAGCACAGAGGTGGTATACAAAGCTCTTGTTAATGTGCGCTCAATCAAAACATTTATTTGACTCTCGCTGAACTGCCGGTATTCTTAAAGAGATGGTAACGTTTTAGCATCATGTTCTTCAAATCAATGTAAACGTAACAAATTATACATGTAAACAATAAACATGTTACTATACGTAATAAAAAAAAGCTAAAATGTGAACAAAAAAACTAATGATAAAAGTAAACTTTTTTTTTTTTTTTTTTTTTTTTTTTATCAAGAATATTGTCCTTGTTAGAAGGTACACAATATAATTAACAGGATAAGATGAGAATGTCTTTCATAAATAACAAAAATAATATTCTAACAAATGTACCCATTAACTTTTATTTGGGATTAAATAATCTTAATTTTAATCAACGTTTCTTAAATGTTTTTTTTCATTGAGCTTGATGCAATGCATTATGAAATTGCCTGCTTTGTGAAAGATGCATTAAATGCTACCTTAGAATTTTTCTAAAACAACATATCTTGGCAGCGTAATTATAAAATAATTTAGATTAATGTTCTGCTAAACATCATATAGGTAAGTCATACAAATTTTAAACAACATAAAGGTGAGTAAATAATTACAATTTAAATTTTTAGATGAATTGTTCCTTTAAAATACTGCCTCACTAGGTTTTACAAAAGAGCTTTAATATCTATCCTTAATATTTTGCAATGTCTGATTTGGCTAAGGATTTTGCATGTTGAAATGTCACGTGGTCATGGTGACATTATATATTTTCTCTCTAAAGGTTTTGGCAGGCTAGAGCTGTTGAGAGCTTTCTCAGAGGGGCCACATCATATGCAGACCAGATGTTTTTGCTGAAGAGAGGTTTGCTGGAGGTAAAGACATGAATACAGACTGCCCTACAGGGCAAAATGTTTTTATTTGAATAGTTGTGGAGTCTTTAAACTATTAGAATGAATACTAAGGACATGACAGCAAAGTTATGATTTTGGATATAACTTGACACAGATACAGTAAGTTTAGTAAGCGATTTTATCACACTAAAATCAAAGGGTCATATGAACCATAACTATTCCAGTAAAATTACTCTCTATACAGGCAATGGCAGTGGCATATTAAAAATGGTATTTGAGGGGCCTGGGTAGCTCAGCGAGTATTGACGCTGACTACCACCCCTGGAGTCGCAAGTTTGAATCCAGGATCTGCTGAGTGACTCCAGTCAGGTCACCTAAGCAACCAAATTGGCCCGGTTGCTAGGGAGGGTAGAGTCACTTGGGGTAACCTCCTCGTAGTCATGATTAGTGGTTCTTGCTCTCAATGGGGCATGTGGAATGTTGTGCTTGAATCTTGGAGAGTAGCATGAGCCCCCACATGCTGTGAGTCTCTGCACTGTCATGCACAGTAAGCCATGTGATAAGATGCGCAGATTGATGGTCTCAGAAACAGAGGCAACTAGGACTTGTCCTGTGCCAACCGGATTGAGGCGAGTAACCATGCCACCACGAGGACCTACTAAATAGTGGGAATTGGGCATTCCAAAATTGGTAGAAAAAAGGGGATAATTATGTTTGTTTTTTTTTTAAACAAAATAGTATTAGATATGTTTTGGTTTGTATATTGGTCTAATTCTGGATTTTTATTGCAGCACATCCTTTTTTGCATCATTGACAGCGGCTGCAAGTCCAGAGATGTCCTGCAGAGCTATTTTGACCTGCTTGGAGAGCTTATGAAGTTCAACATTGATGCCTTTAAGAGATTCAACAAATATGTCAATACAGAGGAAAAGGTACCACCAGTGACGAAACATGCACCCTAGACACCGAATGTATTTGTTGTGGTTGTTGTTGTAACTGTAGTAACAAATGCTTTAGTAAAACAAGCTCTGTATTGAGACTTTGCTATGCAACTTTGGTTGGTAAAGGAACATGTCTCCTTCAGTTCCAGGTGTTCCTCACGCAGATCAACAGCTCTCTGGTGGACTCTAACATGCTTGTCCGCTGTATCGTCCTCTCTCTGGATCGCTTTGAGAGCGAGACAGAAGATGTGAAGGGTAAATTTAGTCATCGTACTCTGTGAAAAAATTGTTCAATTGTCTCTGAAAGACTTTTAAAGGCCAAGTCTGATGAAAGATTGTCAGAAAATTATTTCCCCAGGTAACTTGAGGTTTGATCTCATTTCTTTCACAGACTTTGTAAATTGTTTTATCAGATGGGTAATCTGTCCAGTGCATTAGTGCAAATCTAATGGTGTCTATATGTTTGACAGATGAGAGTGCATCAGATGCATTTTACAGGTGTGGAAAGAGATGTGTCTGTTTGAAAGTGAGAATACAGCGAATTGCATTTCCTGAAGTGGAGCCTCTTGGAAGTTCTCATTGATTAACGAATACCAACATCAGAGTGTGTTGCTGCTAAAGTTGAAATATTCTCAACTTTTGGTCACACGACAGCGTTATGTTGGCAAAACCTACATCTTAAACGAATATTCCAGGTTCAATGCAAGTTTAAGTTCAATTGACAGCATATGTGACTATGTTGATTACCACAAAAAAAACATTATTTTGACTCGTCCCTCCTTTAAAAAAGGCAGAAATCTGGGTTCAGTCTGATATTTTTTTTTTTTTTTTTTTTTTTTTTTTTTGTAATTGAAAAATGCTGTCAATTGAGCTGAACTTTGTATTGAACCCGGAATATTCCTTTAATGAGTTGGATCATGACCGTCTGTGATGTGGACTGTATTCTAATCTGTCATGAGAGCCTGTTAAGTAATTTGGGTCTGTGTGTTTGCCTCTGCAGTGGTTGAAGTGCTCTCCGAGTGCTGTCTCCTGTGCTATATGGCTCGTGTGGAGAACAGGCTGTCCTTCCTTTTCCGGCTTGTTAACATCATCAATGTGCAGACCCTCACACAGGCAAGTCCTACTTTGTTTGCGCACTCATTTGGATTGTTCACGAGCACTTTTTATAAATGGTTCTGTTTTTTTCTTTCCTGGCCGCTCTCCCAGGAAAATGTGAGTTGTCTAAACACCAGCCTGGTTATTCTGATGCTGGCCCGGAGGAGAGGGAATCTTCCGTTCTACCTGAGCTCTCTGCGGGAGAAGGAATACGCAGAGAAATATCCCGGCTGCCTGCTCAACAACTTCCACAACTTGCTGCGCTTTTGGCAGCACCACTACCTCAACAAGGACAAGGACAGCACCTGCCTGGAGAATGTGTGTATCATTGTTTTATATTGTAGCATAGTGGATATCAAAGATATTGGGTAGTTGATGCATAGAGCTGTGCATAAAATAACTTATTAAATGGTTGGAAATAACTTCAAACAGAAAAGGTTTGTAAGTGATTTTATCATACTAAAATAATGGCAACACTTGTGGTGTTTACATCTCGTGGCAATACTTTTTAAATATTTTAATGTTTATGAATTGGTCCCCATTCACTTCCATTGTAAATGCCTCACTGTAAACACAATTATTGGCTTTAACAAGTTAAGCTCAATAGACAGCATCTGTGGCATAATGTTGTTTACCACAAAAATGAATTTAAGAGGCACTTACAATGGATGTGAATGGGGCCAATCAGTAAACGTTAAAATACTCACATTTCAAAAGTATAGCCACAAGACGTAAACAAATAAATTTTTACCAGATTTTAGTGTGATAAAATTGTGCACTAACCTTTTATGTGTGAAGTTATTATACATTTTATAACAGTTGCCATGATGACCTTAAAGCAGAAGAATTAATGTAAGTGCTTTTATAAAATTATAAGCTCCACATTTCTGCCTTTTAAAACCGTACAAAAATTGGCCCCATTCACTTCCATTGTAAGTGCCTCACTGTAACCTGTAAACCTTTTTTAAGAAAAGGAGTGATGAGTTGAAAAATTGTTTTGTGGTAATCAAAATTATCCCACAAACGCTGTCGATGGAGCTTTACTGGTACTGAAACCGGAATATTCTTTTACCTAAATTTAACCTGGTAAAATTCCTTTAATTACAAAGGGAGGGGTGTGTCTGTCTGTCTGTCTGTCTGTCTGTCTCATGGCAGCAGGTGCATGTACAGCGCGTTTGAAGTGCCTTATGTCCCGCGACCAAAACTAATGCACACACCCGTCTTAACTGCATTCGTAAATGTAGGGATGAGAAAGATTTAAGTAAATGTTTTTCTTCATAGTGATGTGCAAAATAAAAGCACTAAGATTTGCATATTAGTTATTTACAAATTTTGGTATCTGTTTTAGTCTTTGTGCAAACTTTGTGTGCCCTCTCTTTTCCTTTAGAGCTCCTGTATTCCCTTCAGTTTCTGGAAGGAGACGGTTTCAGTGCTGCTCGGAGAGGACAGGACCTCTCCCTGTGCCATTATCAGCTATATAGATGAGCTTTATATGGAGCTAGACAGGGACCTTTTAGAAGATTGACTTTTTGATGGGGTGTGGTTAGGACGAAAGAGGGCTGGGAGGGAGGGGCTTGCACGTTCCACTCTGATTCAGTCAAGAGACCTTAGAAAGAAAAGACCTACCAGCTCATCCAACTGCATGCAATGGCTCAATGAGCCATCCATTCTCTACTTGGTGCCCATGTTCCGCTTCATCTCCAGTTCACGGTGCAATGGATGTCCCGCAGAGGATAGCCCATCCAGTCATATTCTCATGGGGGATGTTCCTGAACAGCTCAAGCTAAATCTGAACCTCTGATCGGAAATGGTCTTTTTGTATTTCGGTGGTGTTCTTTCGGTGCAATTGTATGGGGCCTTTTATACAGAAATATACAAAGAAAAAATATATAGGCATATAATGCAGCAAATCTGTTTAAGAGAGTTTTGAGTTTCAGCAAAATTGTTGAAAGTGTCTTGGATGGAATAGATCAGAAACTGATGATCTAAGTATCTATGAACTTCAAAGCCGGCCTTCAATGTAAAGAGTTGCTCTTTTATTTAGGATGAAAACTTCAAGAGAGGAAGTGTTGAATTGATGAATGGGGTGAACAGCTCTCCAGCTACACCAAGTGATGTCAAAATGTTTGCACAATATAGATGATGGAAGACAGAATTTTTTTCGATAAGTCTTATTTATTTTGTATTTTTCATGTAAATTTGCTCTCATAATGACATTGTAAAACCCAATATCTTCCCATGCTTCTCTCCTTGGTTAGATTTGATCAATTACATGCAAAATAAGACATTTTTAGTTATTGCTTTAATTGTATAAATTCTTTTTAATAGTAGGTATCATCCCATTGTTAATTTCTGACAACACTTATCATATGGGCACTGAAGGGTTTTAACAGAAATAATCTATGCAGGTTCACTCACAACATGGACAAATATCTAGCTAGCCTTCATCTCCATGCTGCCATCTGTTGTTTTGGTCACAAACTAAATAACCATCCTCTAACTTAACAGGTCGACAATCTTTGTTGCACTCAAACATGTGGCTCCTGCTTTGTGACTGGGAACCTGCAATGGTCCGCTGCAGTCGCTTTGTGTTGGATGTATTATCTGAGCTAGACTAGAAGCGCTAAACTTAAAACATCCAATCAACTACCTCTTTTCATTGTGTTTTTAACAAAAACCACTCCTGTAGTTTAAGCATGCTGTGGCTTAATCTGTTGCACCTATTTTCACTTTGTATGCAAAAGTTCTTGTGTATAAATGATTAAATGTATGTTTCATGAGAATCGCTTTGCTTTTACATGTGGATGTTCACAATTCTCTAATGTATATTCTCTTATCAATTGATATACAGTCACAGTGCTCTGCATTGGCAAAACACAATTTTGTACAATTCATATAAAGAGGTTTGAATACTACAATGTTAGAGTTTTGGTCACTCCCTATACAGTTTGTCCTAATAATATCAGCAGTGGTGTGAATGTACTTTTTCTGACAAAATGTTAGTGTGATGTGAATGGTTGCTGCATAAACATACATAAGATCTGAATGTCACTACAGCTCTTTGGTTCATGTATCACATTGGTTGGAGTAGTTTGAAATAGTGACATGTTTTTATGTAGCTCTGTCTTGATGGAGTTTAATAAAAAACAAAATTAGGAAAAGTGATATTCATGTCAAGCCCAGAAAACTTGCTTCAAATAAACCAGTTCAATATTCTAACTCTGACATTTGATAGTGTTTATGTTTTAGAATGTCTTGATCAATGGTTCATATTTCATATTTGTAGAGCCAGAGTCTTTTTTTTTGTTTGTTTTTTTGGCCAGAGTTCATACATCGGTTTCTTTCAAAACTGTGTTTATTTGACCGATCTTCAAACAATTATGCTTAATAGGATGACAACATGTAAAAGTTTTCCTTAATCAGGATAAGGCCATAAATTGTTAAAGCATAAACCAATTGGCAAGTGTCA
Source organism: Moxostoma hubbsi (assembly GCA_032164185.1). NCBI lineage: Eukaryota > Metazoa > Chordata > Actinopteri > Cypriniformes > Catostomidae > Moxostoma > Moxostoma hubbsi. Next base: position 17,136,881 of record JAVLUX010000186.1, read on the forward strand.
ATTTTTGTCCATTACACCAATGGCATGTTTCATGTAAACACTTTCACCAGCGTTCTTACAGTATTATACAACATGTGCAAGCACTGTCCACATGATTATATATATACACGTTTAAAAATTCAACTGAGAATATAATCCTTTTTGACTCCACCCCCAACTTAGGAAAAAAAAAAACAGTCCTACTTTATACGTGGTGTCTTTAACGACTATGTACTAACATTTAAATACATACCATTTATTTATTGTGTAACTACAAGTTGCTCTGAAAAATTGTCACAAGATTAACCTTTGCTGCTACTGAGGTTGAGGTACAGGTACGTTTAGGAGCAGGGTACTGTTTATCTGTTAGGGTCAAAAAGTTCCATTTCAGACAGCAGATGATGTTTGGGCCACTCAACATGTTTGGTAGACACGAGACAATGGTAATTAGTACATAGATTCAGAATTTTTCATGCAGAAGTTAATTTTAACATGGTTGGCAGTGATTGGATGATGCTGGCCATTACTTTGAATCAGAATTATTTATGCTCATTTCTGATGTAATGTCTGTAAAGTCTCAAAAACATGAATAACCAACACGCCTGGAAACATAATGAACAATTAAAAAAAAAAAAAAAACTTTGAAAAGGTTGGTATTATTTAAAACAACTTGACTGTTAAATCTGATTAAATCTATTTTTAGGAAAAATATTTGGTAGGAAAAAATATATATATATATATTAGGGCTTTCGATTTAACGCGTTAGTTTAGTGCGATTCAAAAATAACGTGTTAAAAAAATTTACGCAACTAATCACAATGCTCCCGGATGGTAATAAGGAAGATTCCTGAGAAATGCGAGCTTGTAGTACCACCTGTTTACTCCAGAGGGCAGTAATTGAAATTTCAGCTGTGTAGCAACGCTCAGTTCATACAGTGAAGGAAACAACCATACAGCACAAAACAGACATTGGTTATGTTCTTGCGTTCAAAACATTTGATGGAGCGCAAATCCGAACTAAGAGATCTCAAGATGTGTTCCAAGTATTAAACTATATTTAACTTGACACAGTGACCTAAACATTTTATGTTTATGATGCAATGCACCCGAGACGCTACACAAGCATGCCTGGCGTTTGTTGAAATTGACGGGTCCTTAAACAAGCCCTCATAATAAATCTCCAACTGATTGACACAATCACTTGTGAAATGGATTGCTGTGAACTGTATGCCAATGATTGACTTATGGTCAATAATATGGTAGTAAACAATACATTGTGTTCTAAAGCTGCTTTTTGTATCGTATATATATTAAATGAAAAAAAAAAAAAGAAATATATATATATATATCATATGTAAAGATAACTGTATAATTATTTCATCATTATATATTGAATTATTGTTATATGAGGGGCTTTCTCAGCAAATATTTGTATAAGCGATTAATTGTGATTAATCGGGACATGTCATTAATCTTATTAAAAATTTTAATCAATTGACAGCCCTAATATCTATATAATTTTATTTTATTTTATATTTCTTAGAGGCTAATAGCAACAAAACAAAATAGGGAAGGTAAAATGCACACAGTCACACTCGGGTCTCAGGTGGTTAAATGTAAGTACAATGCAACACGTATGTATATAAAAAGTACATAGTAGTTAAAGACACTTAATATAAAGTGGGTCAAAAATTACTATATATAAAAAAACAAAAATTATTGTAATACTTTGACAAAATTATTTTGCCCCGTTGCATTTTTTATTTTTTTTATCATTAGTGGATTTGCATTTCTACAGCACTGTTGATAAATTCAAATTTTTTAACTGCTGAAGTATTCACTGCTGAGTGTGGCAATGCAGTATTAGTCATCAACTTTAAAAACTGTTTCTTTATGATAAACACCTCACTTCACCTAGAAAACAACAATCATGAAGTTTAAAGTCAAAGAGGTTTGCTGAAATGAGTGCCTGTGTTTGATTTTTTTTAAACTGGAGTATACATTGCTAAGTATGTGAGTGGAGACCTAAATACATATGTATGTTGTCTACATCAATTTAAAAGAACCATTGCTTTATTTTAAAAACCCAAGATTTTGGTCATAACTTTTACCGAAGGCTTTATTTCAATGTCACGCAAAACTATTTAAACTATGAGCTGTGCCCATGGTTCGAGAGAGCCTTCCTCTTCACTCTGCAAGCTGAAATGATTGGAAGCAAAACTGATTAATAACTTAATGATTCAGTGGAACCGAAAATGTACAGTTGTGCTATCCAATTTATAAGGCTTAGAATGTGCTACATGCCTTAGGACTGGCCTTGTTGCCCGGGTCTCTGGTACGTGTACGCAGCTTATTCACTTGAGACTCGGCGATATCGGCACGTTCCTCGGCATCGTCCAGTTCATGCTGGATCTTCTTGTACTTGGTCAGGTTGGTATTGGCTTGTTCCTCCTACAATCCAATCAGCAGAAATCATCACTGGTGCTGTGTCATACATTATGATGGATGTGATTCAGCACATAAATTACATTTAAATGTATGACATTAATGTTTATCTGTTGACTCACCGCCTCCTCTGCTTGCCTCTTGTAGGTCTTCACTTTTGCCTGTAGCTTGTCTATAAGCTCCTGGAGCCGGGCCACGTTCTTCCTGTCCTCCTCAGTCTGCAGAAACAGCAGGTGGCGTCATATACTTTACTCTTTCAGAGTAGTGCAACTCATGCACAATTGCCAATTGATTTGAAAGCTCTTGTTTGATATAAGCTGCATGAAAGGAAGTCTAGATTTTGTACCTGGTAGGTGAGCTCCTTAATTCTACGCTCATATTTGCGGACTCCCTTCTGGAACTCGTTGCTTTTTTTCTGCTCAGATTCCAGCTCATTCTCCAGGTCTCTCACCTTGAGAAAAATAAAAAAATGCAAATGTAAATTGAAGCATGATTAATCAAATGCCTTTTCACGTATTATGTTTCTCAAAGGCACCTCCCTATTCAAATGTGGAACCAAAAAAATCAATGTATGCATTTCATGCATGTTGACAAAAAACATCCTGTATATCTATGTTTGTGTCCTTGTCACCTTGCTTTCCAATTTTTGTATTTGCTTCTTGCCCCCTTTTAGAGCAATCTGCTCGGCCTCATCCAAACGCATCTGCAGATCTTTGATGGTCTGCTCCATGTTCTTCTTCATGCGTTCCAGATGAGCGCTGGTGTCTTGTTCTTTCTTGAGCTCTTCTGCCATCATGGCAGCCTGCGTGTACAAAGCATCAGTTTTAATTCCCTCTATAATACAGTACACAACACTAGCTTTACCTCTTCGAGAGAATAAGCAACTTGCATCAGTGATGGCCTTTTTGGCTTTCTCCTCTGCATTTCGGCTCTCCTGCACAGCATCATCGACCTCGCTAGACAACATGGAAAGATCACTCTCCAGCTTTTTCTTTTGATTGAGCAGTGATGTGTTCTGGAGAGGCAGAAAGGATTAAGGAAAATGATTTGGAGAAATTCAGTTCGCTTTTATTGGAATAGTGCTTTTTTACAAAACATATTGTTCCAGAATAGCTTTACAGAAAAATATAAAAGAGTAGTGCATTACAACCCTCCCATTGAGCAAGCCAAGGGCAACAAACCTTGGGAGGATCCATTTATGTCGTAACCATGTTACTTAAAAGAATGTCGAAAATGGATTAATGCGAGATTCGCCCATTGCTAGTTACCTGGGAATGTAGCAGGTTGACCCTCTCTGTGGTCTCCAGGAGCTCAAACTCTGCTAGTTTGCGGACACGGTCGTTCTGCTCCAGCTGGCTCCTCAGTTCTTCCACCTCAGCAGTCATAAGGTTATTCCTGCGTTCAGTAACGGCAGCCTGTTCTTTTAGATCTTCATTCTGGTGAACAGTCTCATCTAGCTCTATCTGGAGGTCCTTTAAATTTAAAGCAAAGTGGGTTCCAAAACAAAACAGCTGAATTGATGATTGTAAGATTTTGAAGGTATTTTTCACAGTCATCAGAATTAACATATCTAGAACATTTATCATGCAGTCTTTTTGATATGTACTTTATAATATAATGCATTTGGGATTTACCTTGATCTGTGTCTGCAGATTACGGGCCATTTTTTGGGACTCGGTTGCCAGACGATTTGCATGGTTCAGCTGAACCTCCATCTCATTCAGGTCTCCCTCCATTTTCTTCTTCACCCTGATGGCTTCATTACGGGATTTGGCTTCTGCATCAAGGCTGGCTTGCATGGATTCTATGGCACGCTGATGGTTACGCCTAGAGTAGTGGTGATAATGGTGAGTAAATAGTTAGGAGGCCTTAAGGTATAAATTATGGTCTTGTCACTAGTCATGACTCTCTTTATCATTGCATTTTATCCAGCAGAACCCACCGCAGATTGTCAATTTCCTCATCTTTCTCGGCCTGCTTCCTGTCAATGTCTGCTTTGATCTGGTTGAGCTCTAACTGTATACGAAGAGTCTTACTCTCTTCATGCTCCAGAGTACCCTGGGATAAAAAAATAAGGTAAAAGGTTCTATTTGTTAACTTTAATTCATTTGGTATCATGAACTAACAAATTAACAAAACTTTTGTTAATAAATAAACTTTTGTTCGTTTGTTCATGTTAGTTCATAATGCATTAACTAATGAAAACATATGCAACTTTTAAAGTAAAAAAATATTAGTATATGTAAAAAAAAAAATCATATTTACCAAGATTAATACAAATACTGTCAATTCTGTTATACTGCATGACCATGGATCTTAAAAAGAATTAATTCTGAATTCCTTCTGTAAATGCCCATTTCAATAGGGAAATAGACACTGTAGGTAAATTTTTTTAAATTTTGGCTTGACAAAGACTTTTTGGAAAGTTTAAACTAGTTTTAAAAGTTGGAATTTTGATTGATATACAGGCATTGTAATGTTGCTTACCGTATTATAGAGCCAGCTAGATAGATAGTGTCACGATTACCCTGGTGACCACTAGGGGTCGCCATTTTTGTTAATTGTTTCCCTGCTTGTCGTGTGTGTTGATTATGCGTTTTGTAGTTCTTGTCATTTTTCAAAAGTCTCAGTTTTCAGTGCCATTCCAGAGTGGATGAGAGCTGTAAACGTAGCAAAATTCATGCGTTTTCAAACAAAAACATTTTAGTGTGGACGTGGCCAGAGATTATTTAGCAGAGATGGGCCACCTTTATTGGAATGCCCAATGCCGGCCAGCTTTCATCGGATGTAGAAAGGATGTCCCACCTTACAGGTAAAAGAGCTAATCACCTTTTAGATACAGACATCACCGGTTAATCAACTTGACAAAGTACATGCGCATTAGCTATACAAGCTAAGCTATATTTAGCAGAGATGGGCCACCTCTTTTCAAATGAATGGGAGAAACTGGAATGGCCAATGCCAGCCAGCCTTTCAAAGGATGTAGAAAGGAAGTCCCACCTAACAGGTAAAAGAGCCAATCACCTTTTAGAGACAGACATCGCTGGTCAATCAACTTGACAAATTACATACGCATTAGCTATACAAAACTATACGAAACATTTTACTGCTGATTTGAAATATGTTCTTTGATTATAATATTGACCAACCGTTTAGGATAATTTAGTCTTTCCCATTCAAGTAGACAGGAGCTGCACTGTCAGACTGAAAATAGCCTCCCAAGAGCAAAGATGGCTGACTGTGGATTGACTTGTTAGAAATACTTTGACGTGGCCTAAAGGCCTTTTGTGGGTTTGTTTACATTTGAATTTTTGAGAGTTGGAGTTTGAATTAACAAGCATTCCGTTGGCCCATTTGAGCATTCTGTCAATATAAGTCTATGCGATTTTTGATCGTCCGCTGTGTGAAAACCATTTTTCAACTCAGTTAGAAAAGACATAGCACACTATTCTAGAATGGTCTGAGGGTCTGTTCCTAGTTTGGTGGATACTCTCTTGGAAGAGTTAATGTTAGAAAGTTTTGGCTGAATTTAGTGATTTTGGGAAAAAACTAAATAATGTTTGTAGTATAACAGTATGTTGCATTGTGAAGCCAACATAATTACCCTCTCATTTTTATCTAAAATGTGTTGTGGTGATCAGAGAAACCATGACTTTTGTTGTCTTGAGTCTCTTATTTGAATTTGTCCAAGTGAAGTCTTGAGTCAATTGTTTATAAATCTAAATTCAGTCTTTATTAAAAGAAAAATTCACATTTCAGTTACCATGCCAAAAGTTTACAGTGGCGAAACAGTGACTTACCTCAACCTCCTCTAGTGCTGCTTTAATCTCACTCTTCTCTAAATCCAAGCCTTTCTTGATCTTCTCGAGCTCATGAATGGTCTTCCCACCCTGGCTGATTTGGTCAGTCAGGTCGGAAATCTCCTCTGTCAGGAACAAAAGGCATTTATCAATCAGAGTTTGCATCTTTGACAGTAATACTGATTTTGCTATCTAAACCACAATTTATTAAACAGTTGAAATTATACCCTGAAGATTTTTATTCTCTCGTTTGATGCTCTCTAGATGGTCCAGAGCCTCCTCATAAGAGTTCTTGAGTTTAAACAGCTCTGTGCTCAGATTCCGAGATTCCTTCTGTGATGATTCCAACTCAGACTGGCACTCCTCATACTTCTGCCTCCATTCAGCAAGAATCTTGTCAAATTGCCTCTGCTTCTTATCCAAGGCAGCAGCAGCTGCATTAGAGCGTTCCAGATCTACTACTAGATCCTCAATCTCAGACTGCAGCCGATGTTTGGTCTTTTCAAGGGAGGAGCACTTGGCATTTGATGCTTCGACTTGGTCCTCAGCCTCTTGGAGACGGACAGCCAACTTCTTCCTGTCAAGTAAAAAAATTAATGATTAAGATTGCACCACAAAGCCATAATTTTCTGTCCACTTCACACACTCACTTTGCTTCCTCCAGTTCCTCTGTCTTCAGAATGGCATCTGTCTCGTACTTGGTCCTCCATTGGGCAACCTCAGCATTGGCCTTGGACAGGGCACGCTGCAGCTCGGATTTGGCCTCTTGCTCTTCATCATACTGCTCCCTCAGTAGATCACAATCATGCCTGGATGACTGCAGGGCATGGGCCAGGGCATTCTTTGACTGAAAGGAGCAGATGCCAAAACAACACGATTGAGCCTTTGTCAAATGTCAAGGTCATTGTGGCATGAGAAGAAGATGAGAATTGGCATTTCTCCTCAGTGTCCCTTACTTTGGTTTCTTCATCTAGTTGTTTCTTAAGCTCCTCGATGTTCTGGGTGAGGAAGTTCTTAGTGCGCTGCAGTTGAGACACCAGAGTTTCATGTTCTTCCAGCTTTCTGCCCAGTTCGGCTGTAAAATCATGTAAAATAGGCCTATAGTTAGCAGGGACACTAGATGTCTCAAAGTCAATGTATGGATGCCTCAGTAGTTCTTTTAAAAGACCCCATGAAATTGCTTGACAAGCACACTTTTCTTTATAGTGTTGATGTATTTCTGATTGTAATTTAGCCACTCAGAGAACAGGGGGTAGATACATTTTTTTAATAGTTTTGCATCCCTCACAATAAGTTTTGCTTTCCCTTTGCATTAGTTTTGCATTTCCTCATGATTATTTTGGGTTGCCTCGATTTAAAAAAATGAGCATGGTTTATAAATAAAAACAAAGGGACCAGCCCTTCAGTATGGTTCATGGTTTTTATCGTTAAAATAAAGATACTGTAGTAAAACCATGGTAAATGTGGTTTCTATGTTTTTCTACAAAAACCATAGTTAAATTATGGTTGTTGAAGTAAAACAATGTTTCATTTTCATAAGAAAAGGATAATATCATTGCGAGGGAACACAAAACTATTTACGAGAACATAATTCCCTTCCTGTTCTCTAAGGGGGCATCAGTATTTTTGGTTCATTTTCCTGGAAGAGGAAAACTGTAAATAGAAATGCGTATATCCACTAAAAGCTATTTTGAGTACACTAGCATATAGTTGGCCTCCTAGCTAAAAGACATGGACCAAAAACTACAATTTTAATTTCATATGGTCTTAATGGTTGAATTTGTTCAGTAAAGGAGTAATTTGTTGGTGTACCACTTTCAGTCTGAGCACGGGCTCGCAGTGTGTTGGTGTCACTGAGTTGCCTTTGAAGTTCTTCCGCTTTGGCTTTTGACTCATTCATCTGATCCTCATACAGGCGACACATTTTCTCAGTGTTAGCCTGTAACAGGATATCCAAAATGTGAGCGAGCAAAATCCCACCATCTGAGATAGTTTCAAAATTGAGCTCAGCTTCTGAATTAAAATCAGCTTCTAAATGAAATCTCAGAGTAACTGTCAATGCTAATTTAATGCTAGTTATATTAGATTAGAATATGGGAATGCTATGCAACGCTAGTCATATTTTCCACCTTGCTCTTTGCCAGCTGCTCTAAATTGGAGGTGAGGTCATCGGCTTCCATCTTGGCCTCGCTTCTCTCCTTCTCCAGCTTCTGTTTGACACGCTGAAGGCTGTCGATTTGCTCACTCAGCTCAGCCACGCTGTCTGCGTGCTTCTTGCGCAACGCAGCAGTCATAGCCTCATGGTGCAACATGGCCTCCTCTAGGTCACGGCGCAGTTTTAGAAAGTCTGACTCCCGTTTCTTGTTCATCTCTATTTGGGAAGAGGTGGCACCTCCAGCTTCCTCAAGACGCTCGCTGAGCTCCTCCAGCTCTTTGGATGCATCGCATCGCTGTTTTTCCATCTTCGCTCGGGTGGAACGCTCTGCTTCCAGTTCCTCCTCGAGCTCCTCAATACGAGCCTGGGAGCAGAGTGAAAGAACATTTATCGTTCTGATAGAGAGAGACACTTTTAGTGCTTTTTATTAGAGCTATAAGGCCTTGTTTAATGTACCTGCAATTCCTTGATCTTCTTCTGAAGCTGGATAATTAAGACTTGCTCATCTTCAATTTTTGAGCTGATCTGGTTCATTTCAAAATCTTTTCTACAAAAACAAAAAAGAACAGCTTTGCTTTTACACCTGCTGAAGAAGAACGGTTCAAAATATGGCATTCTTTCATTCTAATCTTACTTCTTTAGCTTTTCTTCTAATTGCTGCTTGTCATTTTCAAGGTCCATGAGAGATTCCATGGCCAGTTTCAGATCGCCTTCGAGCTTGCGTTTGACCCTTTCCAAGTCCATCCGCAATTTCTTTTCCTGCTCCAAAGACTCCTCCAACTAAAACAGGTGATTATAGTGTATTACTGATTGCTTGAATATCTCCAGTGATCTGTTAATATTTATCCCAGGTGTTTTCAAACTTTTATTATACAAATATGATGACAAACATTTTCAATTCAATTGATCAGTCCGGATCCCAGTTTGAAAACTCCTGATTTATCCAACATATTGACTTACATCATCTACTTGCTGCTCCAACTTAGCTTTGGCTTTAGTCAGAGTGTTGACTTTGTCTTCCTCAGACTGCAAGTCATCCAGAGTCTGCTGGTGACTCTCCTGTAGGGCCTTTTTCTCTTTGGTAAGCTTCAGAATAGTTTCATCCAAAGCTGCCATCTCTTCTATCAGATTCTTCACCTATGGAAAGGTTAATCTATGATTACATTCACAGACTTCACAGTTATAGCTGAATACCTTCATAGTTCTTCAATAGAGCTCACCTTGTTTTCAGTGGCATGTTTCTCTTTCTCCACCTTGGCCAAAGTTATCTCTAAGTCATCTATGTCCTTTTTAAGCTCTGCACACTCGTCCTCCAACTTGTGTTTCTTGGAAAGAACAGTAGCATTCATCTCCTCCTCGTCTTCTAGACGTTCAGTTATCTCCTTCACTCTGGCCTCAAGATGGATCTTGGTCTTAATGAGAAGGTCACAGCGGTCTTCTGCATCTGCCAGGTTGTCCTGCTCCTACAGATTGATAAGGAAGTAAGTTTAAGCATCTTAATACCCAAGATTGTTCACCGCTTTTTTCACAAACATTTTGAATTTATTGCCATCAAACTATGATATTGTACCCTTACTGTGAAATGTTGCCAGCATCAACACAAAGTCCAAAATATCCAGACATTTAATATTCCTGCATGTAATATTTTTACTTGTTATATTCCATGGCTTTTGTGGGATAGTGTTTCTCTGGAACAAATTAGGGGTGTTCCCAGTCAGGTTTTATAAGGTAAGATAACAAATTATGACTTGGATAAGTGAGGTAGTTACTTTAGAGGTAATTTTGGGGGATGAATAGTTAACCCCCCCCCCCCCCCCCCCCCCACCCCCCTGCAGTCCTTGTTTTATTTTATTTTTTTATTTGTATATTTGCTTATTGCTGAAACCAGGGCTGTTGTTTATTTATGCGTCATTCATTGCAATTAACTGGTAACACTTTAATAAGGTTCCATTTGTTAACATTAGTAAATGCATTAGGTATCATGAACAAACAATTAGCCATTTATTTATTACATCAATTATTAATCTTTTTAATATTAGTTAATAAAAATGCAATTGTTCATTGTTAGTTCATTTTCGTTCATAGTGCATTAACTAATGTTAACATACAACTTTTGATTTTAAAAATGTATATGTTGAAATTAACATGAACTGAGATGAATAAATGCTTAATAAGTATTGTTCATTGTTAGTTAATGTTAACTAATATTAACAAATGGAACCTTAAATTGTAAAGTGTTATCAATTAATTATATAAAAAATTATATAATCATGTCCCCAGAATTTAATAAGGAATATTCCTACTATCGGAGCAATTAAAGCTTAAAGTACCAGTTTTCATCAAAACGAAAACATTCAAATTCAGCTGGATGGCGTGCAATTCCGAATTCAAGGATCTCTATTGACTTTTCTACGTTTCTAAGTTTCGTACACTACTACTGCAAATACCACAGTTTTACACTGACATCGGTTACTGAGAACTTGTTTTTATGCGTGATGCTGCATCTACGCTGCTAGGAGTTAGCGCAACATAAACACGTGTTACTAAGTGCACTGTTAAGGTCTTTAATCTGTCTAGGTGATTTGCTATAACATTGTAGAGAACTTTGTTGATGAGAGATACGTGAAAGTCCAAAGAGGGTGAAACTGGCCACTGTATTTTTGTGTTTTTTGTGAGCAAACAGATATCGTTTTCCGCTTGAAGTGATACTGTGAAATACTCACGGCCTGAAGTTGCAGGGAAAGGTCATTCTTCTCTTGGATCAGGCTGACCTGTTTCTCTTCCAGCTCTTTACGTTTGGATTCAGATTTTTCGAGAGCCTCTTTTAGCTTCAGGAACTCCTCTTTCATAGCGGCCAGCTCTTTTTCTGTGGCTGCGCTCTTCAGCAGGGGTTTGATTTTGAAAAAGAGTTTCATCCACAGCCAGTTCTTCACAAAGTTGAAGGCCCGAATATTCCACTGGATGATCATCAGAGCGTCCCTAATGACAAGGGATATTTCAATTTCACAGTATAATTGAAAAAGTTGTCTGTACTTTCACAATTGCAGTTTTTCTCTTGTTCTTTGGTACTGCAACACAAACATTCCTGCAGTTTTACCATTCATATGTTTTTTTAATGGCAAAACAACTGTTAACCACATGAAACCATCAGCTGTTAGCGCATCATGAGAAGACTGTGTCACCCCCAAATGACCCACTGGCTTATGTCCATGAATGAATGAAATGAGGCCTAATTTAGTTTGTCTATTACTGGGGCTACTTTCAGATGTCATGCGCTTGCTGTGGTTACATGTTTGTGGATGACGGCAGTGTTGGTCGGAGAATCTGGTCTGATCAAATAACTGCCGTGCCACTGTGACCTAGGCCACCCAAAAGGTGAAGTGCCTAATATTTATTTAGAAACTGAGGCCTTCTGTTGGACCAGTGGCTTTAATCCTTTGCCAGTCTGCAGATATGCTTTCAACGTGGTCCTTTAGAGGCACAGGCGCCTTGGCAAAACAAGCCTTACAGAATAGTGCTGGCCTGTATTTTTAGTGAGGAGGGTGGGCGAGCAGCTGCCATGTGACCATCTGGGCTTTAAGGACACCGCCTGCATTGTCTAATAAAGGGAAAGGGTGGAGGTCAGTGATATGGGCATGGAGAACTTTGCGTGTTTCAAAGAGTGTCAGAACATATGACGACATGGACAAAAACATGTTTGAAGTCACACGCCTCACACACTCCATCCACATGGCCCCAAAATACCTCTCATATGTTGAGGGTTAAGAGGTATCATGTGACAACAGCTTTTTGCTAAATTTATTAGGAGTGAATAAATCAGTTGTGTATAAGTGTGTGTCTGTGTGTGTGTGTGTGTGTGGCAGGGCATCTTTTTAGACTATGGAATTCGAGTATGGAAGCCCTTTTCTATAATATCTTTGAGTAGTGTTTGATTGAATAAACAGGCCTCAAGGAATTCAGTGTTTGCATAACATGCATTGCGAATCATGCAATCGGTTTTTGAAGGCAGCATAAACAGTGGCAAGAAAAAGTATGTGAACCCTTTGGAAATACCTGCATGTATCTTTACATTTGTCTTAAAATCTGGTTTGATCTTCATCAAAGTTACAATAATAAACAAGCACAATCTTTTTTTTTACTTATAACATACAAATTGTTGTATTGTTCTTCTATATATTGAATACATTATTCAAACATTCACAGTGTAGTTTGGAAAAAGTATGTGAACCCCTAAGCTAATGACATCAACAAAAGCTAATTAGAGTCAAGAGTTGGCAAACCTGGCATCCCATTAATGAAACGAGATTGGAGGTGTGGGTTAGAGCTACTTTGAATTATAAAAAGGACTCTGAGTTCTCAGAAGACCCTTGACCTACGATTTAGAATTGTTACTTTGCATGAAGCTGGAAAGGGTTATAAAGTTATCCGGTAGAGCTAAGATACTCATCTGTCCGCAGTCAGACAAATTGTCTATAAATGGAGATGATTTAATACTGTTGCTACTCTCCCTAAAATTGGCCATCCAGCCAAAATGACTCAAAGGGCACACCACAGAATGCTCAGTGAGGTAGTAAAAGAACACTAGACTTGATGGAATCATTGGAAATGGTTAACATCTCTGTTCATGTGTCTACTGTGTGGAAAACATTAAACTAGGCCTGGACCGCTTGCCATCATCAAGGGGAAAATGAATTCCCTAGTTTATCAAGATATCCTACAGGATAATGTTAGTCACTTTGCCATTGAACAGGAGTGGGGAGCTTCAGAAGATTCTGGTGGGGCACAATAAAAAAATCAAGGGGAACACCACCTTTGACCCGGCAATGACTTGCAGTTTGGCAGTTGGTGAAAAAAAAAAATGCTGGTTGAAAGTTGTAAATCATTTTTACCAAAAAACAAGCATTGTAGTCACTAAATACTATAATGGCATGATTAATGCAATAGCTCACTTAAATTTGTTTTAGATCAATAGACATGATGTTATCTTACAACATGTAAGATAGAACAGCTTCATTTGTACATAGACCAACAATATAATTTATAATAGTGCAAACAGAGCTCAAGAACAAATCCTGTGAAAACAGGACAGAATGAGGAGATAATATGCTATTAATTATATTTATTAATCATAATGTCTAATTAATTTGATTACAATTTGAATCAATTGACATCCCTACTGTTATGTCATAGGGAGTCATTGGTTTCACATACAGCCTAACAATATGATATGAGTATTGAAGCCCCTTTCCCTATACGAGTGGGCTGAAAGTATATAGTATGAAAACTGCAAGTTGGGTGTGGTTGAAAACTACGGGAAAGCCTCTAATTTAAGATAATCTACCTTATCTTAAATCATATCTTACTTTCTCTCTGTCATCTTCTTCAGCTCCACCCTCATGAGCTTGCCACGGCTGGCGGCCTGCAGCAGAGTGAGGACTTTCGCCAGACGCTCGTCCCTCATCTCCTCCAGTTGCCCCAGCAGACCAGCTTTAAAAAACACCTGTAGTGCAGACACACAGACTGGTAAATACAACCAATATTGTCTTCAAAGATAAATACAATGCCCACTTTATTGGTTAAAGTCTGAGAACAGCTTGCCTTAGTATGTCCAAATCTATACTGATTATGGTCGATGTCTAGTGAAGCTAGCAGCTTCTCCGCAGCCTTTCTACCATCCACAAATGTGTCATCGGGAATAGCATGAGGGTTTAGAATGCGGTACCTTTAAAAAGGAGGAGTAAACTCATTGTTTATTCTTATTCACTTTTATTATTATCCAATCTGCATTGCAAAAATATTAGTGTTAACAATTGTTTCAGGTTTAGTGGATATGTGCAAATTTGGACTATTATGAACAAGCTGACTTACAAAAAGGTAATGTGAAGGGTGTAGGTTTTTTAATGTTGAAGTATTTTGCAGTTGTATGTGAAGAGACAACTATAAGTAAGACATTCATTCAAAAGTGTAATACTGGTGCTTTCAAAACACTGGTGTTCTGTTTGTTTAACTTCTGTCTCAACCAATGGTGGTCTGTTTGCTCAAACAGTGCAGACAGGTGACAGTGTGGAAGGGGAGGTTAGAGATTTTGGAAAACCTTTTTGGATGCAAATATTATTTTCATAATTCTACTCAGTGTCGCCAGGTACCCAAAAATTACTTCACCTTTTACTGTTTAACAGCCTTTGTGTCCATTATGCCCATTTTATACAATTGCACTGAAGACACAAGTTTAAGTTTAAAAAGTGGAATTTTCCCCCATTCATGCATAATGCAGGTCTTTAGCTGCACAAATGTACGGGGTCTTCATTGCCGTATTGTGCGCTTCATAATGCACCACACATTCTCAATTGGAGATGGTCAGGACTGCAGACAGGCCAATCTAGCACCTGCACTCTCTGCTTATTCGGCCAGTATGTGGTTTGAAGTTGTTCTGCTGAAAATTCCGGGACGTCCCTGGAAAAGACGTTGCTGGATAGCAGTATATGCTGCTGAAAAATGTTTACATATCTGTCTACATTAATGGTGCCCTCGCAGATTAACCCGAGTTACCCATGCGAGTTACCCATGCCATGGGCACTGGCTTGTGGACCTGATGCTGATAAAAGCTTGGATGTTCTTTTTCCTCTTTGGCCAGGAGAATACGATGGCTGTGTTTTCAAAAAGTATTTGAAATGTGGACTCATCGGACCAAAAAACATGGTTCCATGGTTCTACTTTCCATTTAAGATGAGACCGAGCCCAGAGAAGTCAGCAGCGCTTCTTGACAGTGTTGATGTATGGCTTCTGCTTTGCATAATAAAGTCTTAACTTGCATCTGTGCATGCAGCGGCAAGTGGTTTTGACTAACAAAGGTTTCCTAAAGTAATCCCAAGCCCATGTTCATGATATCCATTACAGATGAATGATGTTTTTTAAGACAGTGACGTCTGAGGGATCAGAGATCACGTGCATTCAGAAGTGCTTTTCATCTTGCCCTTTACGCACCAAGATTTTACCATACTCCTTGAATCTTTTAACTATATTGTGCACTGAAGAGGGTGAAATGCCCAAAATCCTTCCAAAGAGCAGGATTATTTGCTGAAGCATCCATTGCCAAGTGAACGATCCTTGCTCTTGAAGGACTAGGGTTTTTTTTTGGAGGCTCCTTATATACTATGACACGATTGCTTCACCTGTTTAGCATCTCCTGTTTCACATTGCCATGATATTTTAACTTGTCCAATTGTTATTAGTCTTAAATT